>CM030358.1:60635778-61330239 GCA_017893485.1 Hemerocallis citrina
TAGACTTACTTGGGATCTGATCATGATGCTGTCATTTGGGTTGTTTGGAAAGAGCGTAACAGTAGGATTTTTTTAAAGGAATATACTGACATTATTAGCATCATTGATTCTATTTGTTTCTTTGTCTCTTTTTGGCCAGAGATTCTCCCTCCATCAAAGAAGGCTAAGGTGGATTTGAGTACTTTTTCCAATATCTGTAAGTCTTTCATCCCCTCTGTGCAACCTGCTGCTCCGACCTCTGTTTTGCATGATTCTCCTTTGGACTCTGGGATAATCAGTAACTCTGATGTTCATGTGATTACTGGAACTACCTCTTTGACCAACCCCATTATCATTGAGGATGATTCTCCTTTGGACCCTCCAGCTCCTTTTCTGAAGCTTCCGTCTCTCAGTTAAATTTGAATATGTTTGGTCAGGATACTCTTGATGATCAGGTGGAGAATTTAGATATTCCTTCTGGCCAAGATGAGGAGGATATTGTCTCTGATACAATTGCAACTATCACTAACCTGTCTGCTCATCAACAAGAGTTTATCACTGGGGTCCTTCTCATTCAGAACATTCAAGCAGCTTCTAAGAATGTTTAGCTTTTCTTTTAGCTATCTTTCAGTTTACTTGTTTGTCTTCTTAGCTTCAAGGTTCATAGGTTTTTGGTGGCTTTTGATGTTTTGGTGTTTTCCATGGGACCTTTTTTTGCAGTCTCTCTGGTGATGTGGAATGCTGTGGCTTTGATAGACTCCTTTTGCTTCCTTTGTTGCTGATATATTCAGCTATATTAAAAAGTTTCTGTTTGTACTTTGGGAACTGTCTCTTTTTTTTGTATTTCAGAGTTCTTTTATGTAAGAACTCTTGTTGGGGTCTTTGTGTTTCTGGTTGGGTTTCTTTTTACCATGGTATCATTCCCCTTTTTGTAAGATACATGGTCTCTTAACCTCTGTACTTCTGTTTTTTTGTTCAATGAATTTGGCTGGAGCCCTTAGGCTCCATCCCTTTTGTCAAAAAAAAAGTTTATTAGTATTTGTTTATGAAGTACCTGGCTGAAGTTTATTAGTATTTGTTTATGAAGTACCTGGCTGTGGTTTCTGTTCTGTCTATTTTACTTAGGCTTGACTATCATGTTTTCAAATCTTTTCTTAAACCCAGTAATTTATCTATTTAGAAGTAGATGGAAGTTTATCATTGTTTTAGTGAGACATTCCGGCTTCTGTTTCGTTTTTTTGTTTTCTGTCTGCCAACTTATTTGATGTCGAGTTGGGCTGGTGTTTCTCCCGTCTCCATCTCTCTAGCCATTGAGTCACAAATGGCTTAAAAACATGATATCTCTCGGCATGTAGACAAATGAGGCCTTGTAACCAGAGCTGACACTACAATGAAATTTGTGAGATTTCCATGGCGGCAATACCCAGAAATTTTCTGTATCTATGAGAATTGCAACATACAAAGCAAAAACACATAGAACGACGGTTATTTTGTGTTATGTTCTTGCTATATTCCAAGCAGATCCTGAGAAAGTAGAAAAGAGTCTACATAGAGAACAATATGTACACTGAACTGCATTCATTCCGACTCCCTCATACACCAAACAACTACACTAGATCTCATGTTCATTAAAAGAAGTCATTGTTTTCCTCGACGAGGATTTAATATACTTAATTTTACTCAGAACTTCCATAATATAAAGTAGAAATCATCTTCCTTAGTATTCATATTTGGTATAATCAGTATACAGCTGAGTTGACTATCAGAAGTATTATGAGCAATATTTCAACTATACTTTTCTCAAAATTCGATATTTGAAAAGTTTAAAAACATCAAGTAATAAGTTGATTAGCTATTGAAAAATAATGAAACCAGCTAATTACTACCTCCATATTTGCCCATTACAGAGGGCCAAGAAAAAGTAACAATTTAAGAACGTTGCCTCTGACATCATAGAAGTTCCGTATATTCTTCACTGAGAGGGTGTGCGGTGAACTTGTTAATTCTGCCCCACAAGTCACATTTCTTACAAATTGACCTCAATTTCTGCTTTTAATTTGTATTTGATGATCTTGTTGTTGTTGTTGTTGTTTGTACCGGAATGGTGGACTCATAAACTCTGTCACTCGCCTTTTTAACCTGCCAGACAATTGTTCTTAACATTAGCAATGAGCACTACAATTTGAATGAAAAATTGTTAAATTCAAATATGAGAAATTAGCTTTGAAGAAAATTTTCTACTGGCAAAGTTACGCTAAATAACTAAAAAATTCATAGTTTCGATTAAGTCAAGTAGCATAAGGTACGCATATGTTAATTACCGTGTATGCTAAATAGGGCTGCAAACGAATCGAGCTATTCGCGAGCTATTCGGCTCGAGCTCGGTCAAAGCTCGGCTCGAACCGTGCTCGAGCTCAAAACTGAGCTCGTTTCGTAAACGAGCCAAGCTCGAGTTTGAGTTTTTTTTTTTTTTAGGCTAAGCTCGCGAGCCATTCGGTTCGAATACGGTCAAAGCTCGGCTCGAACTGAGCTCAAGCCGAGCTCGAGCTCAAAACTGAGCTCGTTTCGTAAACGAGCCAAGCTCGAGCCTGAAGGTATTCGGTTCGGCTCGATTGCAGCCCTAATGCTAAATAATCTATTTTTGGTGCTAGTTTAAATAAATTTTAACTTCAAGTAGCATCAGAAATTTGATTTCAGGTCATTTGGAATATATAATCTACTGATTTTTGTGTAGTACATATGAGTTAGTTTACCATTCAACAATAGGTTAAAAGTTTATTTTGCAGGTAGCAGTTCAGTATGTTTACTTCTGAGTATTTCTGTTCATATGTTTAAACATGCAACTTTGTTTAGTTATTTCTATTTTTATTTTAGAAATTGGTTTTTGCCCATAGATCACTCAAAAATTTCGAAATTGTAGATTGCTCACTCACAAATTGCTATTTGCACATACACTACTAACAAGGTCCGCTATTTGCGTACACACCACTAATAAAGTGTTCATTTAAAAATAGTCCTCCTTAGGCATTTTCCATAAAAAAACAAGGAGAATATTCCATTTCTTTTTTAACACCGTCACACTATTTTGACCATTGTACCCCTATCCTTTCCTCCTAATCACCCACAACAATAAATTTTCCTTCTTCTATTATGACACATGCAAGTTTACTGCTGCTTTTTTTTGCTATAATTATGTACAAGTTTAATGCATACTTGCTCTGCAAATTTCATCATAAAAAGAAGGGTGAAGGTTCAGTTCTGAGATGTCTCTATTACTTCACAAAGGTAGCAAATTTTTTTGATTATATTTGTATGGAATCATTAAGTTGTGGGTGATCGATCCTATGGCAAAAAATTTAAGTCCTGGGTGAATTGGTTGAATTTAGACTAACCATCTTCTTGAACATATCAGTTTCACTTCTGATGTTATTACAATTCATCACTAAAATATGTTGTTTCTATAGTATTTTTTTTTTTTTTTTTTGAGGAAAATGTTTTTTCTATAATTAATTATACTAGTAATTTACACGTGCGATGCACGTTTTAATAATTTCAAAAAATAAAAATAAAAACTCTGACGTAAGGAGGATTTGAACCGGAAATCTCCTTTATATTAGTTATGTACGTGCGTTGCACATGTTGGTAGAATGACAAAATGACAAATGACACTAAGACCTCCCATTACAATACTATTAGAGATTAGAGATTTGTTGTTGACATAAAAATATGTTACTTCTCTTCTCATTAAAAAAACTTTCATATAGAAACTTACTTCCTTGTCCCAATCAGTACGAAGAGTTATAACTGATAGAAGTGATGCTTGAACGAAAAGTGCACAGATGATTCCTGTCCAGAGACCCTGCTCATTACAGTTGAAAACCCATTTCAGCTCTAGAAAACAGAAATATTCAAAAAAAAAATTTCAAATATCACAAAGAATAGAAAAATTAATCAGAAATGTTTACCTGCGTTCCAGTATGTCGAACAAAAGCCATAATCATAGAAGTTGGAATGCCCACTATGTAATAAGATCCAAGATTGATAAATGCACAAATCTTTTGCCAACCGCACCCTCTAGCAATGCCTAGAAATGAGAAAAAATAATATGAACAAATCCCATAAGATGTAATAAGACCGATTAGCCTACTGAACGGGTCATTTAAGATCATTACCAAAGTCCTGGCACAAAGATTGTCTCCTCACTTAAGCAATGTGGTGGGGGAAGCGCAGAGTGGCTTCATCCAGGGGAGAAATATTATGGACAACGTTTCGTCTGCCTATGAAATTGTCTTTAGAGGATGCAAGGAAAAAAGAGATGGTTTTCGCTAAAACTAGATTTTGAAAAAGCGTACGACTCAGTAGAATGAGATTGTGTGGATGAGATCCTACAGCTCAAAGGATTTGGTCCGAAGTGGAGATTGTGGATTAGGAAATGCGTTAGAGGTGGAAATTTTTTTATTTAGGTCAACGAAAAATCAGGATAGGAAATTTGATGCCGTAGGGGACTCAGTAGGGGGACCCTTTGTCTTCTCTTTTGTTCACCTTAATTGCGGACGGGTTGATAGAAATAATTAAGAGAGGTAGAGAAGAGCATGTTATTCAGGGTCTTACAATCAAAGGTATACCGGAGACGATATCGATACTACAATACGCGGACGATACCTTATTGTTCGGTGCAACGAAAGAATAAGAAATTTTGGCTTTGAACCTTGTTCTCAACTGTTTCGAGTCTTCGGTGGGTCTGAAAGTGAACCTCCACAAGAGTTGTGTTATCCCTCTTAGCAATAATTTGTCCATCCCGATAAGTACAATCAAGAACTACCTAGGATGCGAGATAGGAGAATTTCCTTTGATGTATCTTGGCATGCCCATTAGGTCAGGCTCGAAGCGAAGAGAGGATTGACAACCTCTGATAGAAAAAAGATTGGCTGGATGGAACGGGAGCTTTATGTCGCTAGGTGGAAGAATTACGATTATTAATTCAGTCTTGAGCAGTTTGCCAACGTACCTTATGTCAATATACGAAATTCCTAAATGAGTTAATGGTAGAATTGACAAATGTAGGAGAAGATTCTTATGGACAGAAGTAAACAAAGACAATAAAGGTATTCACCTAATTAATTAGGGTTGAGTTTGCAAGAAAAAGGAATTTGGGGAGATTAGGAATTCTAGATCTGGGCGACATGAACAAAGCATTGATGAGTAAGTGGTGGTGGAAAATGAGACAAAGGCGCAACAATTGGTGATACAAATCTTTCATGCTGTATCGAAGAAGGAAGAAGTACAGGTTCGAAGGGAGAAGTGAGTATGGTAAGGCATCATTCCTCTGGAAAGGGGTCGCCAGGGTAGGGGAGACTTTTTATGCTAATACAAGATGTGTCATTGACAATGGGAAAGATACAAGATTCTGAAAAGATAAATGGTGTGGGAGAAACACATTTCAATATCTTTTTCCTGAGGTCACTGGAGAAACAGTGAACGTTGATACGCTTATCAACGATAGGAGAAATGATAGACTCAGGATTCAATTACGTGATCAGCCAACTCAGGAATGTCTTCTTCAGCTGCATATACTGAAGGACTTCATTAGGACAGAGAGCCAGTACCTTAACGGAGCGGACGATGAGAGAAGTTAGAATTTAGAGCCTAATGATACATTCATGGTGTCGTCTATGTACATGTGGTTAAATGATGGAGGGATTAGAAGCAAGGAAGGCAGTTCACTCTGGAGAACTGATGCACCAATAAAAGTGAAAGCTTTCCTTTGGCTTGTTGCGAAGAGCAATTCTTTCAAAAGTCAACCTTCGCAAATTCAACCTGCTGTTGGACGTTAGGTGCTCGAGATGCCCGATGAAAAATGAGGACACTAATCACATTTTATTCACTTGTCCTAGGGCAAGGTTAGCTTAGGAAGTAGTATGCTTAGGCTTTGGGATATTTGAGTGTGAGCTCAACATTGGAGATTTGGGATCAGTAAAGAGAGAGGGTAGTTAGGAAGGAGCTTAAAGAAGCTTGGAATATATCTGTTGCTGCTATGTTATGAGATTTATGGCTAGATCGTAACGAGTTGTGTTTTCGAAATCACAACTGCAGATTTCCATTCATGATGCATAATTTTTTTTGTATCCACTCATGTTTGGGCCAGTAAAGTAAATACGAAGAGTAGAGTACGTACGGAGGAGGGGATGTAGGCAGAGCAAGAGTTGTAGTGGGGACGAGTTAAAGTGGTGATTGTATCTGTACCAAATTTATCATTAATGAAGCAATGATGCAGGCACCTTTATTCTAAAAAAAATATTGTCTTCCTTAATTCATACAAAAGCTATCAAGTGAGAGAAAATCAACTACCTGAAAGCACACA
Organism: Hemerocallis citrina; assembly: GCA_017893485.1. Taxonomy (NCBI): domain Eukaryota; kingdom Viridiplantae; phylum Streptophyta; class Magnoliopsida; order Asparagales; family Asphodelaceae; genus Hemerocallis; species Hemerocallis citrina. The sequence goes on from CM030358.1 coordinate 60,642,119, forward strand.
TTGAATTCCATCTGCAACATGAGATAATGCGAGCAATGGCATCATACTAGCCACATGTTGTACCACATCCACTTCATTGCTATATGCACGTCCCCATATACGACGTACAAGTATCATGATCATACCCATCGTGAGGCCTTCAAGTATGGTCATGGATACCACTACAGATATGGCCAAGCGAGCTGCCTGTGGATTGCTCGCACCTAGTTCATTTGATACCCGTGTGCTACAACATCATACATGTAAGCAGTCTCAGAGTCTCACTTTGTTATGTACATAATTAAATTTACTCAAACACGTGCAACACATGTTTTCTTTAATAAACTTCAAGTAAGATAGGAAATTGGTAGTACAATATATGTTTATTAATTCCAAATGTAAGGTTTACAAGGATAGACACACATATATTGCACATGCAAGTTTCCCTAGATATAACAGTAAAAAATATTAGTTTGATAACTGAATATGAGTCAAATTGTGCTAACCTTGCAGCTGCACCAAGACCCATGGTTATCATGTATACCAGTGCTGTAGTGTTAAGGCTGAAAAGACAAAGACAAAATGAAAATCAGGATTATATAAATTAGGTTGTTACATCATGTAATATTTGGCATATTTCTCTGTCCTAATTACTACTCTGTTCATATTAATCATTTACAATCAAATATTGTTTTTTTGGGGGGGAAAGATTCTACATTAATTTTAAAGATGACTTTTCTCTTCCATATTCCAGAAAGATTAAGCATACACTAACACTCACCTTATTGACGTAACTGATGTTTTGAGCTTTGGATTTGGAAGAAGACCTGAGACAAGCACAAGCACCTCGAATGACCAGAATTCCAGACTGAAACAAGTGATACCAAAAAATATTCAAACTTCAATTTTTGGAAAAAAATAATACTCCATTACTAAACCACTCTTTGCAATGCAATGTTTTTTAGTCACTACACTTACTCTGTTTATAATAAGACAAAACATAGCCTCTATACTTACCAGACCATAGCAGCTGATGGAATTGCGAGCTTAATGAATTTGTAAACATCACGAAAAGCCTCTTTTGAGAATCCAGTCCATGTAGTCTTGCATGCAGAAGATAACTTGATATAAAGAGCTAACAACACCACATTCACCCAGTAGGATATCGAAATGGCCAAAGCCGACCCTTTAATTCCAAGCCCCAATTTGAACACCAAAACCCAACAAAAGAGAATGTGAAGCAAAAGAGTTATCCCTGAGGTCAGCAGTAATGACAATACGGCATTTTGGGTCTGTAAAAATCGGTTTTGGCATTGAAGTAAGGCGTAACCAAAAAGAGAGGGGATCATCCATCGGGCATATAGTCCAGCCTCTCTCGATATTTCATGGTCTTGGTGCAAAAGTACAAGGATTGGCGTAGTGAAGACCCATATGAAGGCAAGAGGGATGCATACAAGCGTGAGCACGAGCATTGCTCGTTGCATGTGGATGCCGAGCATATGGGGCTGCATTGCTCCATAAGCTTGCCCACATAGTGTATCCAATGCGCTTGCCATACCTAACTATACACAATGAGAAAAAAAAAAGGAAAATCAGAGTTTATGTTGTTCGAAAATAGGGGATATATATCTACTCATACTGTTCTGTTCATCAGAAATAATGAAATATTTTATATCGAAAGCAAACCTTAATATATAAGAAAACAAAGAAAATTGAAAATTAGTGATGCCATGATTGTCTTACTAAGAGTTGAATTTGCAGATGAAGCCTACAATAAGTCTTTTCCCTCATTATATGTTCTTTTGCGAAACCCTATGCAAAGAAATAGTTTCAATAAAGAACAAGCACCTTAGTTTATTTATTAGCTTTTCGTGGTGTGTCGCTTGATATCGGCATTGCCAAAATTATAGCGAGAAACTAAATTCCCATGAACTAAATTATGGAGGGTGCCCATACACATTGTATTCGTTTTTCATTACTGAACATATATTTATTTAAGCAGTACGGGAGACTTAAGAATTAAGATTTATGATTTAATTGTTTATTTAATAAAATTGTTTTTTAATTGCAGCATAATTTTCTATCTTGTGTATATCACAAATGCAACTTGCAATTATGCAAGGGGTTTGGCATACAGATCCTAGTAACACTACACTGATGGCTTTTGCAACCCTTGTTCTAAAATTAATTATGAGTAAAATTATCTTTTAAAATAATTTATCTACTTACATTTTACCAAATTTAGCTAACTTTACTTAAAATTTAGGTTGAAAAGTAATGAAATCCTCATCCTTTTCATTAAAAGTGAGGAAATAGTTTACAGCAGAAGTGAAAAAGGAAAAAAATATATACATACTTGATACTTCATCACTTTCCTCTAAAGAGGAACATATAAAATTGTTTATAGATTCCTTGCTGGGAACGCTAATAGAAATTTGTTTACAGTTAATGCATGTGATTGGAAGGTGAAGACACAACCATTGCAACCTGAATAATGCTATGAGTACCCCCAAGCTGTACCGAATATTTTAATTGATGCGTTAGGTTCCTATGTGGGATACAACCTGGGAAAAGAGTTAAGTACAACTAGCATATAATAAGTCACTACAATATTTTTCTATAATTGATTTATGGTAAGTCCAGCATGTCGAATATATTGTTGGGTATACTAAAATGTACATGCAGCGCCACTCACAATTTAGAGCTAATACGAATTGTCAAATAAGATCCAAGGAAAGGTAAAGTTTCAAAAAAATTGTCAATATGTGCATATATATTTTGAATAAAGGTCTAGACTGTAGCCTTGTCTCGAAGGTGAGACCTCCCTTTACCCATTCCAAAATCCAAATCCTTGCTATTTGAGCTATAACTCTGTGGAGAGCCATCGTCCGCCTGAGGAGGTACTTTCTCTCTTTTGAGTTTCTTATTAGATGATAATCTCATTTACTATGCGTGCATACTAGGATTAGATATGGGCTCCTCCATTTCTGTTCGACGTAAGAGGGCAGCAATTATTAGAGAGGAGGCATACAGGTTATCTATTTAGCAGGTGCCTTGAGGGGGGTAGGGGGGTTGAAGACGTTAGGTGCTCATATCGTTTTTATGTGTTATATATTTTGGAATGTTAGGGGTATGCGGTCGAAAGTAAAGACCAGATTAGTTAACGATACTTTGGCTAGGATTAGACCTAATATTTGCGCGATTCAAGAAACGAAGATTGTAGATCCTCAAATGAAAGATTTCGACGGTCTCACTTCGCTTAAAGATTTCGTTTGGCGTTTCAAGACGTCCACTGGTATGTCTGGGGGGATTGCACTGGGGGTAAATTCTAAGATTTTTGACGTCATAGACGATAGGGTGGGTAATTACTCGGTTAGTGTGAGGATCAAACGTAGAAGAGATGGGTGGGAGCAGTTGGTGACTACGGTATACGCGCCGTGCAACTCGGGTAGCCTTGTCTCGAAGGTGAGACCCCCCTTTACCCATTCCAAATCCTTGCTATTTGAGCTATAACTCTGGTCATTTTCTCGGATGTTATATAAAGCAATTATCAGATTTACATAGAGGCAGATACATACATGGCAATTTGGTGACTGATTCTGATTGATCTATAATTATAATTAGGTACAAAATGAGCTTTTCAGGAAAATGTGGCAATGTAGGTAGGAACAGATAAATGAGAGAAATTAAAGAAAATCACTGATATTACATCATTGAATTCTACCAATTCGACTCATCCAGGGAATTGACCTATGAATGTCTTTTGATTTAAATTGTTTTATTATATCTTAATACAGTGAAAAAAATAATAATTCAAAGTTTCACTTTTAACTACAAGAAAACCTAAACAAATAGAGGCAAGGAGAGGGAGAGAAATACCATGAGGCTAAAACCAGTGACCCCAGCAAATGATGTGGCCATGGTAGCACCAGAGAGAGCAAGTTCCCCAAGGTGGCCTACAAACATATTTGATATGACTTGAAGAATGAATTGCAACCCATTTGCTATTATCAAAGGCCCTGCCAATATCAACTGCTTCTTTATCTCACTCACCACCTTCTCCTTCTCCATCTCTCTCTCTCTCTCTCTCTCTCTCTCTCTGAGGGTTTGATTAGGGACAAGGAAGAAGGTAAAGATGCTAAGTGTAGGCTTAATAAGCTACAAAATCTCAAGTGCTCCATATTTGTAGAGAATGTGTTTGACATAATTTAGGACCAATTCAATGTACATTTTAGAAGAAAAAAATAAATCACAAAATCCCAAAAGGCACATGTTATTTGGGCTGTACATCCATTAACTTGGTAAGTTGACACTGATTTGATTTAACTTTTAATTTATATATTTTTTATTTTTGGAAGTGAAAGTTATTGAATGACTAGGTTTGTCCGTTGACACGTGCCTACGGTACGTCTTCGAAACGGTGCACCTTATTTGATCATATAAAATAGTTTTGGAGGTCCAGCAAATTAATTGAAGTATCAAACATATTATATGAGAAACTTTTGGGAGTCCAACAAAAAACATATTATATGTTTTTTTTTGATTTTTTTTGAATTATTTTAAAAGTTCTTAAATTTTAAATTTTAAATTTTTTAGTTTTAAATTTTTTTTAAAAAAAATTTTAAATTTTAAAAAAAAAAATTATTTTCTTAATTTTTTGAATAGAAGAGGGAGGGAGGGAGAGAGAGAGAAAAAAAATATAGGAGCTGTTTTGGGTGGGGGATTTGAATTTGAGTTTTGGGGGGAAACTTTTGGAGGGAAAATATATTTTGTGAGGTTAGATCTTGGCCTTTAATTTTGGGGGATTGAAGAAGAGCCACTTGATAGCTTTCTTTGTGTTTTATTATATAGATTGTGGCTCTTGACGGCTTTGAAACAAAAATGGGGGGATAATAAATAGTTGCTTTAATTTAATATGGATACTTTCTAAATTCTTCTCTAATATTATAATGGGAGAAGATCTTAGTGTCATTTATAAATGTTTTGTCAATCTACCAACCTGTGTAACATACGTGCATAACTATTATAAAGGAGATCCTAAGTTCAAATCAAGACTACGTCTAAATTTTTATTTTAAAAAACTATATTTATTAAAACGTGTATCGCACGTGTAAACTACTAGTAATATAATATTGTAATGGGAGAAAGCCTTAGTGTCATTGTAAATCTATCAACATGTGCAACGCACGTATATAACTAATATAAAGAATGTTTCAGCTTCAAACCCATACTACATCTGAATTTTTATTCTTAAAAAATTAAATTTATTAAGACGTGCATCGCACGTGTAAATTAATTACTAGTTTAGTTTAGTGGAAAGACCTAATAAGTGACGGATGCGTTTCAACCATTTTTTATATGGTAAATATGGATACTTTCTAATTAAAGAGAAAATGCTTGTGATAAAGAAAGATTTCCAGTTATGTAACCTTTCTGATTTAAAAAAAATAATAAAAATAAAGGGCTACGTGTCGTAGCCTGGTCAAATTCATTGCAGAGCAGAAGAAGCTAATACAAAAATGATTTGTGGAACCCGACTAAAATATTTTACTCGTGCTATATTTGGCTTGTGAAGTGGTGGTGGGTTGTGTCAGTGAATGAGGACCCACCCCTATGTCTTCTATATTTAGGTGATGTTTGATATGTTAAGAGGTTACAGCAATTTCACTGTTTGAGCTTATATGAGTGGTAAAGAAACTGCAGACATTTCTAACTGTAGGTGCGGGGTCGAATTGCGAGCGTCGGTGGTGTAGGAGGGGACCTTGTTGAGTAAAATGATAATATAAATATGACTATTCCTATTTCCTAATCAAGTGCACGTTGAATGAATGATTCTAATGCTTATGAAATCTGGAAAATACCAGTCTTTGTACTTTGCAATTATTGAGTTTTTTTTTTTTTTTTTTTTTTGTTTTTTTTGAGGAAAAGGTGGGATAATGCCACCCTGTTTCATTAATAAGTGATTAATAAACAACCCCGAAGAATCGGGAAAATAAAAGTACACTGCAGGAAATAAAACATAACCCCCAACAAAACCCTGGGGGGTGGGTTACATCATCCAGCCTAAAGGCAACCAAAACACAGAAACAAAATACAAAGGCCTGAAACAAAATATGTAGTCGTGAGGCGCGAGTCCACTCATCAGTCCAGAGTTGGCCCGATCTCTATCTCCTCGTCGTCAAAATCATCCACTTGGAAAACCCTTGCGATTCTCCCTCTTGCTCCTGAAGCAGCAGCAGTAGCCCAAAAGGAAATTAGATGCATGATATGAGTAAGATTACTAGAAATAGAATTACATGAAGCACGGAAATAAAAATTATTCCTATCTAGCCATAGCACCCATGTGGTTGCCGCAATGGCAATAAACCATGCATCTTTCATGTCATGACGGGATGATGCAAATCTGGAGCCGACCCACAGTTCCTCATAGTCCCTTGGATAGTCACTAGTTCCTAGTGCTCTCAGCACCTCTATCATGATGGCCTTGCTTCTGGTGCAGTGAAGAAACAGATGATTCAAATCTTCCACGTGTACGTTGCAGAACCCGCAATTGGTCGCAATGTGAGGTTGCCTCTTGGCTAGGTTCTCTCTAGTGAGTATGGCATTGTTTAGCACAAGCCAGAGGAAGACTCTAATTTTCAGAGGTGCTTTAGTCTTCCATAGTACCGCTGCCCAGTTGGGCCTGCATCCTCGGTAGTGAATCCGGTGGTAAAGTGATCTAACCGAGAACACTCCCTTGTTCTCAAGACCCCACCGCATGTGATCTGGGCCTTGGGCACATATCACCTCAGATTGGACTATGCGCGTTTGTAGTTCATGCAGTTGCTGTAGCAAACTTGGAGAGAGGCTTCCTTGAAACGACGGTCTCTAAGTCCCCCTTTTCCATGTATCCGCCACCGAGATATTCGGTCGATTCGTTATAGCAAACAACTCTGGGAAATCTTCCTTAAGAGTGTGGGGACCGCACCACTTGTCCCACCAGAATCTGGTGGTTCGACCATTACCGATCAAAGATGAAGTTCCTGAGTTGAAAGGACCGCTGGCTTTAGCAACTCCTTTCCAGAAGCGGGAGACTTTGGATCCTACTCGAAAGCCTAAGCTTCTAATCCCTTTCCCTCGGAAGTAAGGTTGGATAAAGTCCTGCCATCCTTCCCCGCCGTGATGAAACACTTTCCACCACCATTTTCCCAGGAGTGCCAAATTCATATCTCTGAGGTCAGTGATGCCTAGCCCTCCGTGCCTCTTTTTCATGCAAGCGATGTTCCATTTAATAAGGTGGTAGCCTCCCTTATTTGAGTCTGCACCTTTCCATAGGAATCTTTTTCTGATACGGTCAATCCTTTGGATCACCCACTTGGGGAGTTCAAAAAAGGACATGTAGTAAATGGGCAGATTGGACAACACAGAGTTGATGAGTACCACTCTGCCCCCCAGAGAAAGTGATTTGCCTTTCCAACCGGACAGTCTGTCCTCCACCCTGTCAATAATAGGCAACCAGTCAGCTTTAGTGAGCCTCCGTGGACGGAGCGGAAGCCCTAGATATTTGATAGGGAATTCTTCTATCGCACAGTTGAGAATGGTGGCATGCTCCCGAGTTTCAGCTCCTGATAGCGAGATAGGAATCAGCGCACTCTTGTGGAAATTAATTCTAAGGCCTGACCAGGCTTCAAAGCAGTAAATGACCCCTTTAAAGCAAATAGTTTCCGCTCTAGACCCATTTCCAAAGATTAGGGTATCGTCAGCATATTGAAGGATCGTGCATCCCTGATTAGCAGTGCTGCTGGCCACAGGTGATATCCACCCTTTTCTTTGACAATTTTCTAGCATTCCTCTGAGTACATCCGCTACAATAGTGAATAGAAGTGGGGACAACGGGTCCCCCTGGCGGAGTCCCTTCTTGCACGGGAACGAAGGCCCGGGTCTCCCATTCACTGAAATTGCTGTTTTGCTAGAAAGCAAACAATGTTTGATCCATCTAATCCATTTGTCCCCAAAACCTCTCCCCCTGAGAGCCTCTAGCAAACATTCCCAGTCCACAGAGTCGTATGCCTTCTCAAAATCCAGCTTGAGAAGGAAGTTCTTGGAGTTGCTCTTGTGACAGTGGTGGATAACTTGTTTAGCAGTAGCCACGCAGTCTAGGATACATCTGCCCTTAATGAATCCCGTCTGTGTTCTACTGATGAGACTGTCCATAATGCCATCCAAACGGATAGCTAGGACCTTAGTGATGATCTTAGCCGAGCAGTTTATTAGGCTAATTGGTCTAAAATCCCCAACGCACTTGGAATCCTCCCGTTTGGGGATCAACACAACTTCTGCAAAGTTGAACATCCCCAACCTCAGGTTATTGTGAAAGAATGCCATCATTACATCCATAAATTCTCCCTTAATTTCTTCCCAGAACACTTGGTAGAACAACATAGGAAAGCCATCTGGCCCAGGCGACTTGTCAGCTCCCATCTGTTCAATGGCCGTTTTGACCTCTGACTCCGTGAAAGGTTCCTCCAAGGAGGAAACATTTTGCCCAAGAGTAATCTGATACTCTTGCCAGAAGTGCTCACCCATAGGGATCCTGAAGTCATTCTTCTTCCCAAAGAGACCCTTATAGAAAGACTGGAAAGTAGATGAGATCACCTTCTCATCCTGTGATGTTCCTGTATCTGTCTGAATAGATAGGATAAGGTTGGATCTCCTTCTTGCACTTGCAACCCGATGGAAGTAGGCCGTATTTGCGTCTCCCTCTTTGAGCCACGAAATCCTGGACCGCTGTTGCCGTTTGATCTCTTCTAGCCTATACAGGTTGGCGATGTTATCACGGAGTTCTAAAAGCCTGTTTCGCTCTTCCTGCAAAAGCACTCTAGACTCTTCCACCCTCTCAAGTTCATCAATTTCTTCCAGGTAGGACTCCTTATCACGCCAGATGTTCGAGAATCTAGACCGATTCCATCTACAGAGCCTCTTTCTTAGTCTACGAATTTTCCCACACCATCGAGATGCCGCGTCCCTGCCGGTCATGGGAAGAGCCCAGTTCTCCATAACCATATGGTGGAATCCCTGAATTTTCAGCCAGGCCTTTTCAAATCTGAATTTCCTAGGCTTGCGGGCTCCCCGATTCCCCACATCGAGGAGGATCGGAGTGTGGTCTGAGGTTGGTCTAGGAATCGTTCTAGCTGATGCAAGAGGAAATAAAGCTTCCCAGTCCATAGAGACTAGAATCCTGTCCAGCTTGGCCATAACCGGATCCGCTTGCAAATTAGACCAAGTAAAAAGTCTATCATTGATTGGGATATCAATCAGTTCAAGTTCCGTGATAACTCTATTGAATTCCTCTCGGTGCCTATCGCTAGCGCCTCTTCCCTTGTGCTCAAAAGCAAATCTAGTGATGTTGAAATCCCCACCCACGATCCAAGGTCCCGACCAGCGCTGACGGATGGCGGCTAGTTCTCGCCAGAAGGCCTCTCTGTCAGTGGCCACGTTCGGCCCGTAGACAACAGTCACCGTCTGCGTCCAATCATCAGAACGTCGTTTAAGTCGGGCGGTCAAGGAGAACGTTCCACAGTGCTCCTCTTCGCAGGAGAGAAGATCCGAGTTAAACCCTATAGCAATCCCCCCTGAGGCACCGACAGAAGGCCGTAACAACCACTCCTTGATCCTGCTACCACCAACTCTTTTTAGTTTGTGCCCGTGCTAGAGTTTGGTCTCCTGCAGCCCTACTACATCCGCCCTGGAATTGCTAATGACATCCCGCACCATTCCCCTCTTACCCCTATCCCCCAGACCCCTAACATTCCAAAATAGTGTATTCATTGGGGGGACTTGTCATGGGAAATCGTTGTGGAGGGTGTAGGGCCGGCTACATCCTCGAGAATGATAGTCGACCCCGTGCCGACTTCGAAAGCGTTATTGTCAGATGGCCTAACTCTAAGTGTTTCCCAACCCCGAATTTTATTGAGGAGTAAGGCGATACGCTCAGTGTCCCAAACTTCTAACCCACATGTGGTAGCTAGACATAAAACATCAGAATCTGACATGTAATTTAAAATAGATGCTAAATAACTTGTCGTACCTCCCTTGTCGAGCTTAGCGGCCTTGGCTGCAGCGGCGACCTCAAGATAGTCATCCAAGGACTCCACATGAGCCCTCTTAGTAGTTTGTTGAACTCTGAATCCAACCGCTTTACGGAGCTGTCCCGAGCTATTTCCCGGCGCTGAGTCTGGAATTGTGGACAGGACAAGCTCCGGCAAGATCTCCCTCTGGGTGTTTGCAATGAACTCTGTATCCTCTGAATCCTCCTCTGAATCCTCCTCAGAGAGAGAGAAGTCTACCTCGAGATTAAGCCTTCCTTCTGGATCCTCATCACTGTCTGTGAGTATAGATTCATCAATACGAGTGTGTGCTTTCACCTCGGACCCCTCATTGGGCCCGTCGCCTGTCGGGATGTTTGTGGGCCCGCAGATTGTCAAATCACTAATAATAATAGAGTTCTCATTTACGGACCCCTCATTGGGCCCGTTCTCAAAAATACAACTTGTCTGTATGTTAACCTGCTCTTTGGACCCCTCACTGGGCCCAAGATTGTCTATCAATAAATCCCCACCCACTCCGATAGAAGAGTTTGCCACCGGATAAGAGTACATTACTTCGCGAGGCAACATATCCGCACCCTCGAGACCCACACCAGTCGCTACGCTGTCCAAGGCAGTGAGTTTACCGCCCAGGACAGCTGGCAACACGTGGTAGGAGGGGGTGTCGGTGGGTTTCATGATCTCTGGGTGCACCAAGACTGGCTTGACTCTTGCGCTGCTGCGATCGCCACGTGGCCTCGCCTCATAGGGGGGTGCATCGGTGGGATTGACAGATGGCCGGTTCACAAAATAATTCACATTAAACGAAGCCTCATTAATTGTCCTTTTACCGCATATAGGTGCTTCGTCTTCTACGCCTTCTTCAACTGCCAAAATATCAATTTCTTTGAGCCCCTCTTCTTCCATGCTCCTACTGCCATCTTTCCCCATTTCGACAAGCGCCAAACTCTGATTCTCTTCACCCACTCCCTCTGCCCTGAGTTCCCTCTCTAATGGGTGCATGGAGCTGGGATTGATCAGAGCAGCGCTTGTTTCTTTCCTCAAAAAAGACTCTGGTTCTTGATACGCCTGCTTCAAAATCGTTTCTTTTTCTTTTCCTGGTGCAAACCAACACTTTGTGACCCACTCTTTGGTCGTTAGTGTTCCAACCTCTGACGCCTTCTCCAATCTGGTGGTCTCTTCCACCAACTCTCTTCTCTGATCCTGCATGTTAGAATTTCCTTTTCTGGGGTCTGCATGCACCGACTCTCCCCTCTGTGCCACTGCGCTCCCAACCAGAGACTGGACGCTTTTCAGGTTCACCCTTGGGTCCACCGAGTCGAAGCTTTTTTGACCGCTGGATCTGAGGGGAAGCAGCCTGTGGTGACCGTCTTTGACCGTTGGGCGTTGCCTTGGTCGCTGGCCCTCTACCGGAGCCTGAGCTCGTTGCTCCCTCCCCCTCGCCGCCTTAATAATTTCCCGGTGAGCCCTCTCAACCTCGTGGGAGCCATCTATGGTTAGATCCTTCGTTGGCAAAAGCGCTTGCTTGTAAGATCTGCCATCCCTGAGAGAGGCTGCGCGTTCCTGGGGGTTGGTCGTCGCCAGCTCCTTTGAAACTTCTACTTTCTTGTGTAGCACAAATCTGATCAGATAAGCTTCGTCAAAGGAGTAGATTTTAGAGAATCGTGGCATCAGGGCTATATCGATGCTGCGGATCAGAACCTTTGCTGATATTAGCTCTGATTTTCGCACCGTTTTTTCATCTAGTTCCTCCACCGATCCAAAGTCCGCCACGATCTCCTGAATAGCCTCCCTCTTCCAAAAGTGCAACGGGATGTTATGAATCCAAATCCAATACAACTCACCCTGAGGGAGCTCCGCCCCGAAGGTCGGAGTCCAAGCACTGAATTCCACTGCGAAGTGGCCAAAGTCGATAGTCCCCATGTTCACCACCTCTGTGACTTTCTCTAGCGCTGGAAAACTGACCAGAAATTGCAAGTGGCAAAGTTTCTTAGCCACCCAGTCTCTGTTTGCTCGCATTGGCCACTTCTCAGAGAGAGCTTGGTTAAGGTGAGCCTCCGAAGGTCTACCAGCTTTGATTTTAGCAATAGCGCACCATTTCCTTAGCCACTGTTCTTCGTTTTTGATGATCTCTAGACTGTTAGCCAGTCTAACAATAGTGGGGCTGTCTGGCGACCTACCCCGATTAACGGGACGCTCTTCATCATTTTGATTTTCCATCACATTTGTGCAAACATACGACAAATGACCCCACTTCATGCATTTAAGGCACCTCACTTCCTTAGTACACTCGCTCCTGAAGTGGCCAAGATCACCACAATTGAAACATGGAGCCGGTTTCCTCTTGCCCTTCCTCTGCTTCTTTTTGCGCTCAAAATGCTCCTGTTGATGGTAAGAAGAGACATCCTGACTTTTGTGTTTCCTGCTTACTACCAGGTTCCACTGCCCCTCCCTCTCCTCGTCCCCTCAGAAAGCGTCCTCCTTAAACCCGTCTTGCGATGGCCCAAGGTGGCTTCGCAAGTCGCTGGCTTTCGGAGCATGGTTCTCGAGTGGGAACAGGGGTGCGAGATGGCCGGTGGTGGGATGAGGGTGAGTGGCGGGATTGGGGCCTTGTTTTTCGGTATTGGGTTCTACCTCCTTAGATAATTGGTGTCGAGGGGGGGGGGGACATGCTGGAATCTTTTGTGGTGATGGTTGTGTAACTCCGGTGCTTGCTGAAGTTGAGTTGTGTGTTGTGTTGGTTTGGAGTATGGTTTATTTGGTTGCGGTACGATGAGGTTGGAATATGAAAGATGTTGGAAATGTTGCTTGCGATAGCCGAGCTCGTAATCCCTCTCAGAGTGGTCCCTGGGGCTTGGGAGACGGCGTTGAGACGGAGGGGTCTTCTTACGCCAAGCTTGGCTAGTAGGGGGACCCCTTCGTTGGGCCCTCCCCCCGTAAGACTCCTCATGACGGCTAGGCAGTTTGCAGCGATGATGAACGTATTTCCCCCCGTCGCTACTGCGCAGTGTACGATGTTGTACACGCTTCGGGGATGGAAAACGTCTGAGCTGATGATCTGCTGCGCTCTCATGAGGCAGTGGGGCCTCCCTCTGAGGGGACCGAGATGCTAAACTGACGTAGCCAACCTCACCGGACAGCAAGGGTTTAGGGAGCAACTGCACATGCTCTGGAACGGCAGCAACAACTTCTGTTTGAGGTGCTGAGACAGCAGCCGCAGGGGTCTGTGGGTGTCGGACCCCCTCATTGGGTCCGCACCCACAGAGTTCAAGCAGCGACAAGGCAGTGGGCGACATTCTACGAGAATCACGAAAGAGAAGCACACAATCAGACGCAAAGGTGGAGAGTAGGAGAGTCAGCGACAAGGCAATTATTGAGTTTTCACTTGAAGGATTGTTGTGTTCCATTGAAGTATTCTTCTAATTTCACCAAAATGTTTCTCATAGTAGATGGTACTTTTTTCGAAGAAAAAGGTGAAGTTTGGCCACTCTGTTTCATTAATAAGAGATTAACAAAACAAACTCAGAGTACTGAGCTCACTACAAATAACTAGAAGAAAAGTACATAAACTCCACCCCAAACATAGGGGGTGGGACAAAAGCAAACTAGAGTAGCCGCACAAAATACATATTTCCCCCCAACAAACCCTAGAGTGGTGGGTGTCTATGATCAGAATCTGCAGTGCTGGCTCTCAATCGATCGTCGGACCGATCTGGTTTTCCTCATCATCGTACTCCTCAACCTGGAATACGCTCGCAATCCTCTCCATGGGATCTGCTGTGGCCACATTTGCCCAAAATGAAATAAAATGCATTATATGAGTCAAATTGCCAGAAATACTATTGCAGGTGTAACGCCCCGCCCCAATACTCAGACAATTTTAATATTTTTAGAAGACAAATTAGATACTATGTAGTACAACTGCCCACCACAGGCTGCCTCTCAAAAGGTGGTTAACCAATTAGGTGACTCTTGATCATTGGCTAATAGTATTTATACTCAAATTATTTTTTGTAAACTTCCCATGTGAGACTAAATTTCTCAAATCCTTCTCAAATCCGTCTCAACCAAATCCGTCTCAAATATGCAGTACCAGTCGACTGTACGATCGACCAGTCGACTGTTCGCTGCCAAACTGGGGTATTACAGCAGGTACTACGAAAGTAAAGATTATTTTTGTTTAGCCAAAGAACTCAGGCTGTAGATGGTACTATTTCATTAAGAGAAAATATCATGTGCATCAGAAGTGACTTTTCATTCTTTTATAGGCTAAATAAAAAAAAATTACACAAAGTTTTGGGCCAGTTTAAAAAAGTACACAAAAGTTTTTTTTTATTAAAAAAAGGACACAATGTTTAAATAAACTCCACTGGATTAGTTAGGGTTAGGGTAGGGTTTAAAAAAACCATTTTCATCTTTCATTTGTGTTTAAAAAATCACATTCATCTTTTATTTGTGTTTAAAAAAATATCACTTACTAATCAGATGTTTAAATAAACCTTTCGAACTAACCCTAACCCTAACTAACCCAGTGGAGTTTATTTAAACATTGTGTCCTTTTAAGAAAAAACTTTTGTGTACATTTATTAAACTGACCAAAAACCTTGTGTACTTTTTTTATATTTAGCCTCTTTTATATAATGGTTCTATTGGCACTGACAGTTTCTTCCATCAAGAAGCTGCACTGAACTGTCAGCCAACTTCCGTTTTGAATCTTAACAACTGTTTATATAAATGTACTTTTTTATTTGAATTCAAACTAATGCATATATCTTAAAATCTGTTATATATGTTTCTGTTTTACAATGTTAGATTCCATCTTCCACACCTAAAAAATTCTTCCTTCTGGATATAGAGATGTGTAAATGAAAATGTGAACCAACTAATTGTCACCACACAAATTAATGCCTTACCTTTTTACGATGAGATTTGTTCATAGATCTCTTGAGTTAGTGTTGAATATCCAAGACCCTCGAGGAGAATCATCTCATTCTTAATTATAAGTTATTCACCTGGTTGGCAAAATAATAAGTTAACAACTTGTTCTGGTAGTGTAAATAGGTAATGTATAGTGTTTTCCCCACTTTTTACTGACAGGCAACTAATCATATAAAAAGCGGAGGAATGCCACAAAAAAAAAAGGGAAAAAAAAAAGGAAAAAAAATCTACCGGGGCATTCAAGAACAACTAGAAGACAAACTGGTTGGTTGTGTTGAAATTTAGTTTACATTTAAAATACTTATTTTATTATTTATTGTCAATATTGTCTTGTGGTCCCATGATTAAAGTTTTGGACTCACATAAAGTTCGAGGATCAATTCTCATCTTTCACATATATATATATATATATATATATATATATACAAAATTTGCCCGTGGCCACGTGCCGTCTTCAGAACGATACAACATATGAAAAGTCTTGTAATTAAACAGTAAATCAACAATTATATAGCTCAATTTTGAATAGCATGACAATAATTAGTTGTAAATAAAAGTCCATGTTTCCATTAGTATATGGTAAAAAATAATTATAAATTGGGGTATAAAAATTCATGTTTCCATATATATATATATATATATATATATATATATATATATATATATATATATATATATATATATACACTAGGTTTGCCTGTTGACACGTGCCTACGACACGTCTTCGGAATGGTGCACCTTGTTTGATTATATAAAATAGTTTTGGAGGTCCAGAAAATTAATTGAAGTAGCAAACATAGAGCAAAAAACATATATATGGTTTTTTATTTTTTTTTGAATTATTTTTAAAGTTTTTAAAGTTTTAAATTTTTTTAGTTTTTTAATTTTTTAAAAATTTAAAAATTTATTTTCTTAATTTTTTGAATAGTAGAGGGAGGGAAAGAGAGAGAGAGAAAAAAATAGAGGAGTTGTTTTGGGTGAGAGATTTGAATTTGAGTTTTGAGGAATTTTTTTCGGGGGGGGGGGGGGGGGGGGGGGGAAATATGTTTTGTAAGATTAGATCTAGACCTTTGATTTTTGGGGGGATTGAAGGAGAGCCACTTGATAGCTTTCTTTGTGTTATATATATATATATATATATATATATATATATATATATATATATATATATATTATAATGGGAGAAGGGCTTAGTGTCATTTGTCATTGTGTCATTTTGTCAACCCGTACAACGCACGTACTGGTAGATTTTTTTTTTTTTTTGCCCTTTTCATTTCCCCCTCCCCATTTTCCCCACGTGCACAGCACGTGCAACGCACGTGCTGGTAGATTTTTTTTTGCCCTTTTTATTCCCCCCCCCCCCCCCCAATTTTCCCCACGTGCACAGCACATGTATAATACTAGGTTCAAATCAAGACTACGTCTAAATTTTTATTTTTAATAAATATAAAATTTTTATTTTTAAAAACTATATTTATTAAAACGTGCATCGCACGTGTAAACTACTAGTAATATTATAATGGGAAAAGGCCTTAGTGTCATTTGTCATTTTGTCATTCTACCAACATGTACAACGCACGTATATAACTAATATAAAGGAGGTTTCCAGTTCAAATCCTCCCTACGTCAGAGTTTTTATTTTTATTTTTTGAAATTATTAAAACGTGGGCCTTAGTGTCATTTGTCATTTTGTCATTCTACCAACATGTGCAACGTACGTACATAACTAATATAAAGGAAGTTTCCAGTTCAAATCCTCCCTACGTCAGAGTTTTTTTTTTGAAATGATTAAAACGTGCATCGCACGTGTAAATTACTAGTGTGTGTGTGTGTGTGTGTGTGTGTGTGTGTGTGTGTGTGTGTGTGTGTGTATATATATATATATATATATATATATATATATATATATATATATATATATATATATATATATATATATATGGGATATGCTCAGTTGAAAACGAGTTTGTTTTCACGGGTTTGGAAAACAGCGATCTGAGCCATCGGATCGATCTTGATCGTGATCGATGGCTCAGATCGAGCCCGCCCAACACCCGTTTCAAAAGTTCGGCATATGGTTATTTTGGGAATTTCGTCCCAAATAACTCTTCGCTGAACATATTCTAAAAAAAATAATATAACATAGGCCGTTGTTGGGAACAACGGCCTAGGTTATAAAAAATTGAATCATAGGCCGTTGTTCCAAACAACGGCCTTGTTTTCAATATTTATAACCTAGGCCGTTGTTCCAAACAACGGCCTTGTTTTCAATATTTATAACCTAGGCCGTTGTTCCCAACCACGGCCTAGGTTATAAAATTTCTAAAAAATTTTTTAGCCTAGGCCGTGGTTGGGAACAACGGCCTAGGTTATAAATATTGAAAACAAGGCCGTTGTTCCAAACAACGGCCTATGATTCAATTTTTTATAACCTAGTCCGTTGTTCCCAACAACGGCCTATGTTATATTATTTGTTTTAGAATCTGTTCAGCGAAGAGTTATTTGGGACGAAATTCCCAAAATAACCCTCCGCTCAACAATATTGAACGGGTGTTTGGCGGGCTCGATCTGAGCCATCGATCACGATCAAGATCGATCCGATGGCTCAGATCGCAGTTTTCCAACCCGTGAAAACAAACCCGTTTTCAACTGAGCATATCCCTATATATATATATATATATATGAGTCTTCTTCCGTTGCAAACGGGCCGGAACGGGTCTGTTCGCACAGACCCGTGCGAACTTCAATCCGGACCGTTGGATAAAACCAGATTTTTTTAATAAAATCTGGCCTTAACCCGTTGTTGGGAAGAACGGGTTAAGGCAAATTTTTTTAAAAAAACATAGCCTTAACCCGTCCTTCCCAAGAATGGGTTAAGGCTATCTATATTCATTTTTATTGACATACAGTTCGTCTTTTTCGGCGATATCTTTTCGCCCCTTCTTCTTTCTTCGACGAACCCAACCCAACAGGAAAAAAAACCCTTGCTCCGACATCTCCGTCTGCTCTCCCTCTTCTCTCCCAACTCCGAAAATTGAAACCCTACTCTTTGTGGAAGTCGAACTCCGACGATCGAAACCCTAGCTCCGAAGTCGAGCTTTGATCGAAACCCTACTCCTCCGAATCAATTGTTTGGCTTGATTTGGACCTATCTTGTAAGGTATACACTATTTCTTTACCTCAATAATCTACATTTGTATTGTTTTTTTGAATTTGTGTGTAGTAAATTATTTAGAAATTGGGAAAAAAATTATATGCGTTAGTAGATTTTAGATGTAGAATCGGGTTGACTTCAAGTATATTCAATTGCCGAATTATGTTGCTTGCGTTAGTAATTTGTAGAATTAGAATTGTATATATGAAATTAGTTAGAAACTTTTTAGTGCGGTTATGGTTGAAAATCCTGCAAACGCCCGTAAAAAAATACGAAACTTTCCGAGTAGGTTTGTCTCACGTAGTACAAGCCACACCAACTTGTAGAAGTGAGTTTCGACTTATGGTTCGAGAGATACGGCCGCGTATCGCTTTCGGTTGAAAAAAATCAAGTAAAGCGGTACACGGCCGTATCTCCCGAACCGTGACTCGAAACTCGCTTCTACAAGTTCGGGTGGCTTGCCCTACGTGAATTCGACCAAGTCGGAAAGTTTTATAATTTTGAGATGCCGTTTGCGTGGTTTTCTCAACTTCTTCGCATGATAGTTTTTTGACTTAGAATTTTGTAAGTGCGGTTAGATTAGATTAGAAAACCTTTCAAACGATATCCAAAAATTTTGAAACTTTACTAGTTGGTTGGTGTCCCCTATGAGAAGCCAACCCAAGTTGTAGAAGTGAGTTTCGACTCACGGTTCGAGAGATACGGCCGTGTATCGCTTTTGGTTGGAAAAAAACCAAACAAAGCGGTAGACGGTCGTATCTCGCAAACCGTTACTCGAAACTTGCTTATACAAGTTCGGGTGGCTTGCCCTACATGAATCCGACCAAGTCGAAAAGTTTTAAAATTTTCGAATGCCGTTTGTGCGGTTTTCTCAACTTCCTCGCATTACAAGTTATAGACTTAGAATTTTTTAAGTGCGGGTAGATTAGAAAACCCTTCAAACGACCTCCAAAAAATACGAAACTTTGAGTGTTGGTTGGTGTCCCCTACGAGAAGCAAAACCAACTTGTAGAAGTGAGTTTCGACTCACGGTTCGAGAGATACGGCCGCATATCGCTTTTGGTTGGAAAAAAACCAAGTAAAGCGGTAGACGGCCGTATCTCGCAAACCGTGACTCGAAACTCGCTTCTAAAAGTTCGGGTGGCTTGCCCTATGTGAATCCGACCAAGTTGGAAAGTTTTAAAATTTTGAGATGCCGTTTGTGCGGTTTTCTCAACTTCTTCGCATTACAAGTTATAGACTTAGAATTTTCTAAGTGCGAGTAGATTAGAAAACCCTTCAAACGACCTCCAAAAAATACGAAACTTTGCGAGTTGGTTGGTGTCCCCTACGAGAAGCCAAACCAACTTGTAGAAGTGAGTTTCAACTCACGGTTCGAGAGATACGGCCGCGTATCGCTTTTGGTTGGAAAAAAACCAAGTAAAGCGGTAGACGGCCGTATCTCGCAAACCGTGACTCAAAACTCGCTTCAACAAGTTCGGGTGGCTTGCCCTACGTGAATCCGACCAAGTTGGAAAGTTTTAAAATTTTCGGATGCCGTTTGTGCGGTTTTCTCAACTTCCTCGCATTACAAGTTATAGACTTAGAATTTTCTAAGTGCGGGTAGATTAGAAAACCCTTTAAATGACCTCCAAAAAATACGAAACTTTGCGAGTTGGTTGGTGTCCCCTACGAGAAGCCAAACCAACTTGTAGAAGTGAGTTTCGACTCACGGTTCGAGAGATACGGCCGCGTATCGCTTTTAGTTGGAAAAAAACCAAGTAAAGCGGTAGACGGCCGTATCTCGCAAACCGTGACTCGAAACTCGCTTCTACAAGTTCGGGTGGCTTGCCCTACGTAAATCCGACCAAGTCGGAAAGTTTTAAAATTTTCGGATGCCGTTTGTGCGGTTTTCTCAACTTACTCGCATTACCAGTTTCAGACTTTCAATATTTTGGTGCGGTTAGAGTTGAAAACACTTCAAACGTCGTCCAAAAAATACGAAACTTTGTGAGTTGGTTGATCTTACTCAAACACAACCCACCTCAACATGTAGAAGTGGGTTTGGTATTACGGTTCGAGATATACGGCCGTGTATCGGTTTATTTGGATTTTTTTACCACCTAAACCATCTTACACGCCCGTATCTCTTCAACCGAGATTTGAAACTCACTTCCACAATTTGGGGTGACTTATGCTACGTGAATTCAACCAATTTCACATGCAGTCCTTTTTTTGTTTTCATTCGTGTGTTTTTCCCCACAATCTCGGTATGTTTGTTTTGTTGTCATTCGTACCAACCATATTTTAAAATTTTTGGCAGATAGGTAAATGGCAAGAACAAGGCAACCGAGAATCCCATCTGAAAGCACTAGTGGCGCACCAACTACTGAGGTAAGATTGATTATTAATATTGGTTTTAAATACGAATATGTAACATTATCTCAATAATAATATTTGTTATATTTATTCGTGTAGGTTGGTGGCCGTCAATCCACATCTGCTGAGGCGGGTGCGTCGTCCTCGGTTCCCGTTACATCACCCGGACCCATGGACACAAGCATACTCACCTTGCAACCCAAACACCGATCCGAAGCCGTGTGGAATGTGTAGAACCCCGTATTTTCAAATATTATTTTAATTATTTGAAAATGAATTTAAATGAGTTTTGAGGATTTAATTGATATTTTCCTAGAAGGTTTATCTTTTGTACACGTGCAAAATACGTGCAAATGACTTTTGAGATGTTTGAAAAATTAAGATTTCTTTATGAAAAATCATTATTTATTATTTTGGAATTATGTAGTATTTTTCCGGATTTTTCTGAATTTAATTAGTACTATTTGCAAATTTTAAGAAAAGAAGGACCTTTTTGTAAAATTGACATTTTTAAGGGCTAAAGTGCAAAATTGGCATTCTGGACGTTTTAAACAGTATTGGTTAAGATTTAGAAGTATATTTTCTATTAAATCCTAATTTTAATGAATTTTGGATGAGTTTCCAAGAGTAGATAGATATATATAAAATTGTATTTTGAAGGGATTGTTTTGCAAATGTATTTGGAAACCCTAGAACCTAATTCGCGGCCTATATAAAGAGAGTTGCAGCCGTCATTCGCTGCATAACTCAGATTTCATTATATTATTTTCTTGGTGATTGGAGAAGGAGTTTGGATCTAGCAAAGGAAGGCTTTTGTGGATTCTTCTTGTTTCTAAAGGTGAGTGATATGGACTTGTTTTGTTTATGTGTATGATTGCATGCTGTTTTGTTTGATGTTTTCGTATCTTGTATGAAATCGATGCCATGGTAGTTATTCGAAATATACATGTGAAATCCATGAAAGATTAGTAGATCTCGATTGACAACTCTTGATTGCTTGAAACGTGTTAAGATTTAAGTATGGTTTTGATCAGATGTATGCACATTTGGATCTTGGGTTTATAAACAGATCTTGGTTATTAATGGTGAAAGAATCGAGTATTGAGAAACCCTATTGGGAGATTCAAGAATTGAGAACATGAGATTTTAGTATTGTAACTATGATGCAGATCATCTTGAGATTGTCACTTTTAACTAAATATAAGTTAATTTCCAAAGCAATGAATCTTTAGAGAACATCAGACTTGTTTTCGCATACAGACCTAATTTATGAAAACTGTAGGCCGACAGTCGACTGGTCTACTATTCAGTCGACTGGTACGACCCAGCTGCTGTATCTTTAGTTTTTCTCGGAAAATCCGTTCTGGACAGTCGACTTAGACCCTTCTCAGTCGACTGGTACACTTAGAATTTATTTTTCAAAGTTATCGTAGAATTTCTCTCGGGTAAGTCGACTTATGTTTTTATAAGTCGACTTATGTTCTTATAAGTCGACTTATGTCCCCTTTTAAGTCGACTTATGTTTTGATAAGTCTTCTTATAATCTTTATAAGTCATCTTATACTTTTGATAAGTCTACTTATGATCTTTATAAGTCATCTTATACCTTTGATAAGTCTACTTATGATCTTTATAAGTCATCTTATGTTTTGATAAGTCTACTTATGATCTTTATAAGTCATCTTATATTGTTGATAAGTCAACTTATGTTTTTATAAGTCATCTTATACTGTTAGCACTTGGATTGTTCTTGAGAAATTATCGGTAATTGTTTAGGGTAAGTCGACTGATGGTTGATGAAGTCGACTTACTGCACTTGTTATAATCTTGGATATTGTTTCTCAGGGCAGTCGACTTACTATAACATAAGTCGACTGGTTATGATGAGTTTTCGTGAGCTTGAGGGTTCTTGTTATCTTTAGTTTGTTTGTAGATGGATATGTTCGTCGGTGTCTTGGCATACCGGGTTCGTATTCTATCTATACCTTCTTAGTTTGTTTGTAGATGGATATGTTCGTCGGTGTCTTGGCATACCGGGTTCGTATTCGATCTATACCTTCTTAGTTTGTTTGTAGATGGATATGTTCGTCGGTGTCTTGGCATACCGGGTTCGTATTCGATCTATACCTTCTTAGTTTGTTTGTAGATGGATATGTTCGTCGGTGTCTTGGCATACCGGGTTCGTATTCGATCTATACCTTCTTAGTTTGTTTGTAGATGGATATGTTCGTCGGTGTCTTGGCATACCGGGTTCGTATTCGATCTATACCTTCTTAGTTTGTTTGTAGATGGATATGTTCGTCGGTGTCTTGGCATACCGGGTTCGTATTCGATCTATACCTTCTTAGTTTGTTTGTAGATGGATATGTTCGTCGGTGTCTTGGCATACCGGGTTCGTATTCGATCTATACCTTCTTAGTTTGTTTGTAGATGGATATGTTCGTCGGTGTCTTGGCATACCGGGTTCGTATTCGATCTATACCTTCTTAGTTTGTTTGTAGATGGATATGTTCGTCGGTGTCTTGGCATACCGGGTTCGTATTCGATCTATACCTTCTTAGTTTGTTTGTAGATGGATATGTTCGTCGGTGTCTTGGCATACCGGGTTCGTATTCGATCTATACCTTCTTAGTTTGCTTGTAGATGGATATGTTCGTCGGTGTCTTGGCATACCGGGTTCGTATTCGATCTATAATATCTTTAGTTTTGTAGATGGATATATTGTTATCCGATCTATGGCATTATTGATGATCGATTGTTGGACATACATTGTGGTACTGAGAATTGTTGACAGTTGGACATATTCTGAGTTGTGGGGATTACTGTTTGTTCAGAACAGTCGACTGGTGCATTATACAGTCGACTGTACAGTGCAGTTGAGCTGTACCATTTTGAGAGTGATAGATTGATTGATACTTAATCGTTAGTATTGTTTCTTGACTCGGCTTCACTCATGTACTGGCCTATCGTTCTTGTTTCAGATTTCATGTTCAGTTTATGTATTTTTGTTCAGTACATGTTGCTTATGTTTAGTTGTTTTGTTTATGTTTGTTGTTTATATCACTCACACCATTTATGGCTGACCCCTTTAGTTTGGGGGTTAGGGTTCAACTCTAGCCTCATGTGTTACAGGTAGCTGCTTAGAGTTGGGAGCTTGGATGCTTGGGGTAGCTTTGGATTTTAGAGAGTGATATAATAGAGCCTTGGGTAAATTTGTAAAGAAAAAGGGTTGTAACAGTTAAATGTATTTTAAGGTGTTTTGTATTTCCGCTGCAATTGTAAAAGAATGTTGTAATAAGAATTTGGAATAAAATGATTTGAGTTTTTGGGCTATGCATATTGTTACATTGAAGTGGATCGCTGGGAATGTGCCACGTATTTTCTAAGTTCTCATATTAGAAATTCGGGGCGCTACAGAATGGGTCCGATAAAAAATGTAATTTCCGGAAGCACGCAGTTCTTCCTTTCGACCCCCGTATCACGCCGTATGTGGTGGAGGCCGGTTTCTACGGAGCTAGATTCATTCACTCAGTTAAGCTAGATCGGCCACTCCTTACAGCTCTAGTCGAGCGATGGAGGCCAGAGACCCACACATTCCACCTACCAGTGGGTGAGATGACTGTGACCCTACAAGATGTGGCAATGATAACTGGACTACCTATTGATGGGGTTGCCGTGACGGGGAACATGGACTTCGATCGAGTTGAAGTTGTTCGTGACTTACTCGGTATCGACCTGCAGTCGGTAGTTCTCCAAAGGAAAGAGGCCGCTGAAAAAGATATCCGCGAAAATGTCCCCGCAGATTTTGATGAAGATTTATTGTATGAACAAATAGAAGCTGCGAAAGATAAAGCTGAGGAAGAAGTGATGGCTGACGCTTTCGATGGTAAATCACTGTACATCAGCTGGTTAAAATTTCAGTTCGAGGAGGAATATTTGGACGCCGATTCGGACGAGCAAACCCTGACGTACTATGCACGTGCATACATTTTTAGTTTGATAGGGGGACTTATCTTCCCAAACTCATACGGATCAACCGTGCCGCTAATGTACCTACGGTTGTTGGAGGATTTCCGATATACGAGTCGTTTTAGTTGGGGGAGTGCGGCACTAGCGCTACTATATAGGAATTTGTGCACATGTTCTTTAGGTAGCGTACAGATGGGTGGCCCAATGGTGCTAATGCAGATCTGGAGTTGGGAACGCATCCACATCGGACGTCCCCGTATTGTTGAGCTTACACCGGATTGGTTGGCCGACCCGGGGGCAGCGGAGTTGTTACCTCCTGTAGGAGCATATTGGGCGGGTCGGCACACGTGGGTCGATAACCCACGCCAATCTCTAACCTACTACAGAGATGAGTTAGACAACCTGCGGGACGAGTTCGTCAATTGGGAACCGTACTCGGCAGACAGGTTGCAATGGGTTCCTCCAGTCTGCCTAGATAGATCCATTTGGTTGACGGCTGCACCTCTTGTGAATTTTGGAGTTGTGGAATTCTAGTAACCTGACAGAGTCTTGCGGCAATTCGGATATCAACAGAAGATTTCCGAGGTCAGGTCTTATGATAAAAAGTTGCACGAGGTCAGGAGAACGGGACGGGTGTCCAACTTCGATTGAGCTGATTACCATCGTTACCATGTAGCCAACTGGAACACCATGCGGCGGAAAATGACACCGAATATGATGTACGTCGCGATACCATATGATGGCTCCCTCCAGCAGGCATACATGATGTGGTACAAGCGAATAACCCGGTTGTATATTTCTCCAAAGGCCGCCGTACCAGCTGGTGTGCAACTTCCCATTCCCCCTACCCAGGCAGAACCAGCTCCAGCATATTCCTCCTTCCAGCCGATGTACCAACCAAGGGCTGAGACATATCGAAAAATGGTCAGTCAAATTTCATATAGTTTGTACGCATGTACTGTATTTAATTGATGCTGCTAATTATGAATGATGTTTAAATTGAAATTTTTCACCAACTGTAGATTGAAAACGCATGGGAGGTTGTTCGAATAGCTGCTCGCATCTTGAAGACTAGGATACCCGAGAGCTTCAAGGCGGTAATCCGGGGGATGCTAGCCCCGTGCCGTCGTACTCTGGAGGACGCGGGTGAAGGTCCACAAGTTGAGGCCTATTTGAAAGCCAACTTGCCATCAACAGGTTTTAGGCGAAAACAAACTGTGAGTAGGGGAATTCGCATCGCCGAGCCAAATCCCGAAGATGTTGATGAGGAACAGTCGTCGGATGATCCTGATTCTCCCTAGACACAAGGCAGACAGCGAAATCCTTAAAGGAAGCGGAACCCTCCTGATCAATTCACACCTAGCGGTCGCAAGCCGCGTGGTCGTAGAGGGTAGTCTCTAATACTCTGTAATAGCGTATCTTTTGGTTGATGATTTTGTTATTGCAATAACTAACGTATTGTTTGTTTCTATGTTGATAAATTGTTGTAGGTGAATACCAGGCATGGTGTGCAAGCCAAAGTGGAGAATGCCTTCATTTGTAATTTTTTGTCTTTTAGACATGTGCAACTTCATATGTATAATTTTGGTGTAAATTTTTGAAAATTGAATTCATTTCAATTAATTAAGTATTGGCTAATGAATGTCCTATTTTTGAACTTCACATATATATTGTTGGGAACATGGATTTCTGTATTGTTGTGGTTACCGCTATATATATGTAGTTGTATTGTTGTGAACTGAGTTCTCAATTCTTGTGCTATGAATTGTTGTTGTGAGGTTGTATTGTTGTGAACTCAGTTTCAGTATTCTTGTGAGTTGTTGTGAGGTTGTATTTTTCACCAAGACACCTGTATATATTGGCTGAAGTTTTTTAACCTACTGGCCTGTACATGATATAGTTCTGCCAAAATAGGTAAACTTAACACGTTATTGTCAATAACGGATTAGTTGTACCTAACCCGTTATCCACAATAACGGGTTAAGAAGACATATATTAGCCGAAGTTTTTTAATCTCAGGTCTGTACATGATATAGATCTGCCAAAATAGGTAAACTTACCCCGCTATTGTCAATAACAGATTAAGCTCACATAACCCGTTATCGACAATGACGGGTTAAGAACACATATAATGGCAGACGATTTTTAATCCCAGGTTTTGAGTTGACAAAGTTCTGCCAAAATAACTCAGCTTAACCCGTTATTGAGAATAATGGGTTAAGAACAATTAACCCGTTACCCTTAATAACGGGTTAAGTAGATATATAATGGCAGAAGGATTTTTATCTCAACTCTGTAGGTGATCAAGTTCTGTGAAAATTGTTTTACTTAACCCGTTATTGTTAATAACGTGTTAGGATAACTTAACCTGTTATCCTCAATAACGGGTTAGGTAAGAAGATATTTTTATCCTTTCTACAAATTTCTCTTCACTCTTTGCGAGAATTGTCTCCTGAACTGTGCAAGGTGACATTAATATGCCCATAAATTGTTTATAATTTTTATTAATTTCCATTTACTACCTCGTAACTAACCACTATAAATTTGTTACCATAATAAGTGTTGTAAAAGTTAAAAAATTAAATTACGGGATTTTTGTACCAAGGGTTAGGGTTAGGGTTAGGTTAAGATAGGGTTAGTGTCGGGTTAGGGTTAGGGTTAGGTTAAGATAGGGTTATTGGTGAGTGTATGTTTTTTGTTTTTGATTAATTAGGTTCATATTTGTGGATCCCCACATTTATATTTGACTTTGCAACATGTGGAACCACATGTAAAACATGGCAAGTATCTTAATTTGTGGTACGAGTCGTTAACTTGTAGTACATTAACAGGCCGTTCTAAATTTCCACACTAATCAATCCATCCATCCATCAGTCAATCAAATTGAAGGTTCAAATCAGGGCTAATCAAATATATCTTCCCCCACATGTCTTTATTGTGCTACTACATGTGAATTTGTGCCCCCACATGTGATCAGATCCAGTTCTTGTTAGCTAAGTAATTAGATCTGATGGCGTGACGCTCTAATAACGCAGAGGTGCTTTTCCATTAGGAATACCATCATCATCACAGTTGATCCAAATCTGTATTGGTCTTTTTTTCCCATATAGGCTACATGTGGGGATCTACATGTGGTTTTTCCCCCATATAGGCTACATGTGAGATCTACATGTGGTTTTTTCCCCATATAGGCTATATGTGGGGATCTAAATATGGTTTTCCCCTCATATAGGCTACATGTGGTTTTTTTCCCATATCGGCTACATGTGGGGATCTACAAGTGGTTTTTCCCACATATAGGCTACATGTAGTTTTTCTCCTATATAGGCTACATGTGGGATCTACATGTGGTTTTTTCTCCATATAGGCTACATGTGGGATTCTACATGTTGTCTCTACCGAAAAAGTGGTGTTGTCATCTAAGCCAAGTGACCACCACAAGCAAGAAAAATTTGAACATACACCTAAGTGGAAAAAAGCACCAAGCTAAACAAGCATAACTCAGCACCCGCCTACTATTATTGCAGACACTTCAATATGAGAAAAAAACTAAACTACATAACCATATGTACATCCCCATATGTAGCTTATATATGGAAAAATCCTATATACAGATCCAGTTCTTGATGGCCAATTAATCTCATCTGAAGAGATGCGGATCACGTGGCGCATCTGGTTAGGCTTTTCCATTAGGGATATCAGCATGTGGATTTTCCCCCATATAGGCTACATGTGCATTTTCTCCCATATTGAACTTGGGAGCTAAACAAGCTAAACAAGCAGAACTCAATCTCAAAGCAGACACTTCGATATGGGAAAAAGAGTGGAGACTCTATATTTGGAGATCTACATGTGGATGTAGCCAATATATAGGCTACATGTGGGGATCTACATTTGGCTATGTACTTTAGGTTTTTCTCATATTGAACTTGTTCTACTACGAAGAGAAAAAGTGTGGATAGTCTAACCCTACATTAACCCTAACCCTAACCCCTAACCCTAACCTACTAACCCTAGACTAACCCTAACCCTAACCTACAACATTTTTTTTATTGTTTTTTATGAACCAAAATACAAATTAATTTGTGTTAATTTTAATATTCGTTTGATGATATCAATTTTATATTGGTTAGTTACGTGGCTAGGAATGGAATTAAAAAAAATATAAAAAAGCAGAGAACATACATATGACTGTCTATTTTGTAAAGTTCAGAAGGCAATGTACGTAAAGAGTGGAGAGGCGTATGTGATTAATGATAGAATTTAAATATCTATAAACTCTTTACTGGAAACTTATTACCTATCATCTCCCAGCTACAAATATTAACGTATTTAATGAATAATTTATCATAAATTGTTTTCATTAAGTGAACTATAAGTTATATTTACAAACTTATTTACACATTTTTTTACATGCGATTTAATAATTATGAGTACTACCGATTTAGGTACACTTAACTCGTTATTGACGATAACGGATTACAAGTACTTAACCCGTTATCGTCTATAACGGATTAAGTTAACGTATATTTTGCCATCTACTTATGCAAGTAGCCATAAACTTCTGCAAATATAAGTGTGCTTAACCCGTTGTTGGTGATAACGATCTTCGTTAATGTAACCCATTATCCGTAACAACGGGTTAAGTTGACAAAGATTGGCAGTGGTTCATCATGTACAGACCAAGTTATGGAACATGATCAAGTACACTTAACCCATTCTTGGTACCAACGGGTTAAGTGTAATTAATCCGTTGTCACTAACAACAGGTTAAGTGTTGGTGTAATTTACAGACATCGACTGTACTTTTTATGATATGTATCAATTTGGTGGAGACAATTGCTGTCCTTGCTGCTCTTTTTTCGAGACCTGTATCATGTCTTTCTTGACTAACAGGTTTATCCTTATTGTCTTCTTCTTCTTCATGTTTGAGTATTCCTTGTCTTCTCCTTCTCCTTGTGTTGATCCAGATCCATTACCTATTGATGAGCAGTGAGAAACCCAAGTGGGCTATCATATCATGCTCCCCTCCTTCTTTTTCTAGCCTATAACTGAGAGAGTTGGACTCATAACTCAAATGAGTCTTCTCTTCTTCTCTTCAAGAGAACTCAAATGAGAGGCTTCAATTTTCTCTTCTTCTCTTCAAGACCTCTTTTTTCTTCCTAATAGGGAGGAAGAAGTTTGAGTTGTAGAAGAAATTTGAGTTCAAGGATGGTCGCCTACAATTGTTCTTGTGTATGAAGATGCAGGAGTAGAGAGACTTGTTTCAGTGTACAAGTGCATGCTCAGTTTCTCTCAAGGGGTAGGGAGGGCCGCCGGCTCTGCCTTTTTTTCCACATTGTTTCTCTTAGTCTTCTATTTTTTAGCTTTTAGATGTGTTTGCATAAGTAGCAATTGTCCGCCTTTCATACACATTCGTTCTCTATTATTACACAGAGTATAAAAATTCTCTGCTTTCGTCGGACGGAGTAGTGGTGGGTGTCACAGTGTATTCATGGTACTTTTCAGCTTCTTGGCATGCACACCTCACAATCGTGCAACAAATAGTACGAATATGAGGAGTGCGTGTCAAGAAGTTGTTAAGTACTTTGAATATACGGTTACACCCACTACTACTCTATCCGACGAAGCGGAGAATTTTTATCTCTGTGTAATAGTAGTGAACAAAATTGTATGCAGTGGGTACAACTGGCTACTTATGCATTCAAAAAAAGGCAGAGTCAGCAGTCCTTCCACTTCGAGAAGAAAGCGATCATGTACTTGTATATTAAATTAATTTCAATTTAGGAGTAGAGTATCAAAGGATGTGTTTGTAATGTCAACTAACATGCGGGTCATGTACAATTTTCTATGTTTCTTCAAACAATATGTTATTGCCAGTTTGTAATGTTCCTTTATATGAATAAATTTGTTCTTGCAAATGGCTTGTTGTGAATGAATAAATTTGTATATGTATCAACAAAAGAAGATATATCCAACACCCGCGAAAGTTAACATACATATTTTTAAGCGGAGAATGAACAAATATGTATATGTATCAACAAAAGAAGATATAGTCCACAAAGTTGAAAGCACTGTAAGAAATTCTTAACCTAACCCGTCATCCCCAATAACGGTTTATGGGATATAAACCGTCAACCCCAATGACGGGTTAAGTGGAGAGATATTGGCCGAACTAAAACCCCTATATGTGAAGCGTTGGTTAAGGACTGCCAATATCTATCTCCTTAACCCGTTATTGCGGATGACGTGTTACGTTATCTTAACCTGTTATCCCCAATAACGGGTTAAGGTATACAGTATCTGGCAGCATCTCTTCTTGTGAATACTGCATACATTTTCACAATTTTCCACAATATAGATATATCATCCACAAAATACACAATCTCCAACACAAATAACAAATCTGTTCACATCGGCATGCAGACAATTTTCATTAACACAAAATTCACAAACAGAACGAGTTTCCCAAATTGCACACATCTACCAATTTCACATTTTTCGACATAAATAAGCATTCGCTACCCAAATACCTGGTCAAAATCCATAGTAACATATTTTTGTTCACAAATACACAAAATAAACTGACATACAGAGATTACATTCTAATTAAGTACATCATTAATTTACTTGTACCAAACAAGCGTACGTCAATTATCCACATATATATACAATCTAAAAGCAACGAATTTTTCAACGCATTGCTTCTTTCCATTGGGCGCGTTTTTTTTTGTTTCATTCCGGACCTATACCAGAAAATTAAAAAAAAACAAAGTTAACAATCCAGTCGAAATTAATAAATATCTGCACGAATAAATATAAAATTCAGCAATTATTCGGTGATTATTTTGAAAGTTTGATATAACATACATATTTAAGTACTTAAAACCCCCTAGCATGAACCTTCGCCTTCGTCATCATCACTCTTTACAGCGTTTGGAGCTTCTTCATTTCCCACCGATCCACTAAATAAAGAAGAAGAATGAGTTAGTACCAACCAAATTAACATTCATTGAGTCCAATTAACAAATACAAAATCTCTGATATAATACCTTGCTACATTTTTGGGCAATTCCGTGAATCGTGACCGACGACACGAAGGCATGTCCTGCAAAGTCTTGGCCTCTTCGTTTTTTGACCTTCTCTTACAAACTTCAACCGTTTTCCTTTAGGCCTCCCCTTTGTAGTGCACTGTACAGGGTCACCTACATGTGCATGTGCATGTGCATGTCCACGTGCATGTCCACCACTCTCAGGTTGTGCGCTACCTTTGTGTGGTGTGCTGTTCACTGACTCAATCTTAGCAAAGCCTTCAATTCCCTTCAGCATGTGGTCGAGCATGTACTTGTATCCTCGCTCTGAAGAACAACCAAGATCGACCAAATGTCTTGAGTGCATACTCAGTTCACAATAATGCGAGGCAAAATTGTCACCCATACTATTGGGAACCGGTATACTGCTTCTCCTCAGTTGATCCCTGGTCCATCGCCTACAAATATATTGCTCGGGTAGTGCGGTGTGATCTGTGAACCGAATAACTGCCAGTAGATGTTTGCAGGGAATGCCCACGAAGTAGTACATGGAACAAGGGCATTTAGCAATTTCAGTGATTTTACAATAAGAAATCACCCTCCCGGGTTCTGAATTTCCACAAACTGTTACAGAATAAGCTGCACTATCCGGTGTATCCATACTCGCAATTAAACTCACATTAAGTAATAAGCTTTTGACAACTTCTTGTTGAAATTTGTAGAAAATCTTCAAAGTGTATGTCCCTGCCATTTGTGACTCCAATGCCCATTCGGTCTTCAATTTTGGCCGCTCCTCGCGATTACGATGTGTTTCTCTAAGTTTATCGTGTCTTTGTTTTACTAAGAGTCGGTCAAAGATGACGACAAATTCATGTAGTGAGTTCTTTTTATGAGTATGGTGCTTCAAGGATGAATGTAGCGATTCGCTACGTTGGGTACTCAACATGTCCCCCCAAAATGTGTCTCTTGCGTACACAGGAGCCCATTTTTTGCGGATCTCAAATTTTTTCTTCAACCATTTGTTATTCTCTAGTTTGTACTGGGAGATCAAATTTTTCCACTTCTGTTCGAATTCTGTTTTAAATTCCGCCGTATAAATGATAGTCTTCAAAGCATCCCTGAACTCATCAACGTTATTCGGCATTCGAACTTCATGCAGTAGCTTATCCAAAATATGCCAAATGCAATATCTATGTGACGTGATTGGGAAAACTTTAGAAATTGCAGAAGTTATCCCACGATCCTCATCTGTCACGATGTTGATCAGATCACATGGCATTGCAGCACGCCACTTTTCAAAGAACCACTCAAATGAGGATGTCTTCTCATTGGGGATGAACCCACAACCTAGGAATATTGATTGCCAATGATGGTTGAATCCAACAAATGGTACGAACAACATCCCGTATCGGTTTGTATTGTAGGTAGCGTCAAAGCAGAGAACATCCCCAAATACTTCGTAATTCTTTCTAGCGATACCATCCACCCAGATACAATGTGACAATCGCCCTTCGTGATCACATTGGTAATCAAAATAGAATAAGGGATCGGTCTCCTTTTTGGATTCAAAAAACTCAAGTAACATTTGTCCGTCGTGTCCTTTTAAACCCCCCATCTCGTCTCTCCTGAGATTTCTTACATCGGTTTCGGTGAATCCAATTTCCTCATTACCTCCACTTGCACCTTCAAAGAATAGCATTTGTTTGCATACATGGACATTAGCTTCGGTAAGTTGACCAATTACATTTTTATCTGTCTTAGTCAATTCACGGTTTTGAGGTAGCAAGTGACGTCTACCGGGTGAAGTAAATTCGTGATTGTGTGCTTCATTTAACGAATAAAGAATCCATGAATTACTTTGTGAATTACTTTGTGGGTTTAGTTTGACACGGACGAAAGCTTTGCAACCCGTTCTAGAAGTTGTACCTCGTCTAGTTTCATTATGGCTATTCGGAGACTCCCCGGCTTTATTACAAACGTATGATTTATTCATTACATCGTTTTTCTTATATTTATTTCTACCCTTACGCATAGAGAATCCCGCACATTTGCAATATGATGAATAAAATTTTTCCGCATCCTCAAGAGTGGGAAATGTCATACCAATCTTCGGTTTTAGGTGCTCGTCAACATGAGGAAGATACTCGCCAATTTGTTGTGCACGAACAAATTTATCTTCGGCAACAGAACTTCCTTCGAAACTGTCCATACCTAAGAAACCGTGAAAGGAGAACAGTTAGGGGTACTAAACCGTTGTATTTGGTGTTTTTATAAGTGCACAAGTTACCACAACTTGTACAAGTTAGTTTCTACTAACGGTTCCATAAATATGGCCGTGTATCACTTAATTTGAGTTTTTTTCAACCGAAAGCGATACGTGGCCGTATCTCTCGAACCGTGAGTCGAAACTCGCTTCTACAACTTTGGTTGGCTTCTCATAGGGGACACCAACTAACTCGCAAAGTTTCGTATTTTTTGGAGGTGGTTTGAAGTATTTTAAACTCTAACCGCACTTACAAAATTCTAAGTCAAAAAATTCACATGCAGGAAAGTTGAGAAAACCGCGCAAACGGCACTC
This sequence comes from Hemerocallis citrina, assembly GCA_017893485.1. Classification (NCBI taxonomy): domain Eukaryota; kingdom Viridiplantae; phylum Streptophyta; class Magnoliopsida; order Asparagales; family Asphodelaceae; genus Hemerocallis; species Hemerocallis citrina. The sequence continues at coordinate 60,676,211 of CM030358.1, forward strand.
GAAAATTATAAAACTTTTCGACTAGGTTAGATTCACGTAGGGCAAGCCACCAGAACTTGTAGAAGCGAGTTTGGAGTCATGGTTTGAGAGACACGGCCGTGTACCGGCTTTAGTTGTTTTTTTCCAACCAAAACCGATATGCGGCCGTATCTCTCGGACCGTGAGTCGAAATTCACTTCTACAACTTCGGGTCACTTCTCATAGGGAACACCAACCAACTCGCAAAGTTTCGTATTTTTTGGAGGTCGTTTGAAGTGTTTTCTAATCGACCCATTTTTTAAAAAATTCTAAGTCAAAAACTTCTCATTTGAGCAATTGAAGCAAAACCGCACAAACGGCATCAGAAAATTTTATAACTTTCTAACTTGGTCGAATTCACGTAGGGCAAGCCACCTGAACTTGTAGAAATGAGTTTCGACTCCCGGTTTGCGAGATACGCCCGTATACCGCTTTATAATGATTTTTTCCAACCGAAAGCGATACGTGGCCGTATCTCTCGAACCGTGAGTCGAAACTCACTTCTACAAGTTGGTTTGGCTTCTCATAGGGGATACCAACCAACTCGCAAAGTTTCGTATTTTTTGGAGGTTGTTTGAAGGGTTTTCTAATCTACCCGCAGTTAGAAAATTCTAAGTCTAAAACTTATAATGCGAGGAAGTTGAGAAAACCGCACAAACGGCATCCTAAAATTTTGAAACTTTTCGACTTAGTCGAATTCACGTAGGGTAAGCCACCCAAACTTGTAGAAATGAGTTTCGACTCCCGGTTTGCGGGATACGACCGTATATCGCTTTGTAATGATTTTTTTCAACCGAATGCGATACGCGGCCGTATCTCTCGAACCGTGAGTCGAAACTCACTTCTACAAGTTGGGTTGGCTTCTCCTAGGGTACACCAACCAACTCACAAAGTTTCGTAATTTTTGGAGGTGGTTTGAAGTGTTTTAAACTCTAAACGCACTTACAAAATTCTAAGTTAAAAAATTCACATTCGAGGAAGTAGAGAAAACCACCCAAACGGCATCCGAAAATTATAAAACTAGCCACCCGAACTTGTAGAAGCGAGTTTGGAGTCACGGTTCGGGAGATACGGCCGTGTACCGCTTTACTTGATTTTTTTCAACTGAAAGCGATACGCGGCCGTATCCCTCGAACCGTGAGTCGAAACTCGCTTCTACAAGTTGGTGTGGCTTGTACTAAGTGAGACAAACCTACTCGGAAAGTTTCGTATTTTTTTACGGTCGTTTGCAGGGTTTTCAACCATAACCGCACTGAAAAGTTTCTAACTAATTTCGTATATACAATTCTAATTCTACAAATTAGTAACGCAAGCAACATAATTCGGCAATTGAATATACTTGAAGTCAACCCGATTCTACATCTAAAATCTACCAACGCATATAAAATTTTTCCCAATTTCTAAATAATTTACTACACACAAATTCAAAAAACAATACAAATGTAGATTATTGAGGTAAAGAAATAGTGTATACCTTACAAGATAGGTCCAAATCAAGCCAAACAATCGATTTGGAAGAGAACTAGGGTTTCGATCAAAGCTCGACTTCGGAGCTAGGGTTTCGATCGTCGGAGTTCGACTTCCACAAAGAGTGGGGTTTCGATCTTCGGAGTTGGGAGAGAAGAGGGAGAGCGGACGGAGATGTCGGAGCTAGGTTTTTTTTTCCCGTTGGGTTGGGTTCGTCAAAGAAAGAAGAAGGGACAAAAAGATATCGCCGAAGAAGACGAACTGTATGTCAATAAAAATGAATATATATAGCCTTAACCCGTTCTTGGGAAGGACGGGTTAAGGCTATGTTTTTAAAAATTTTTTTGCCTTAACCCGCTCTTCCCAACAACGGGTTAAGGCCAGATTTTATTTAAAAAAATATGGATCGTTGGATCTGTCCAGATTTTTTTGATCCAACGGTCCAGATCGAAGTTCGCACGGGTCTGTGCGAATAGACACGTTCTGGCCTGTTTGCAACGGAAGAAGACTCTCTCTCTCTCTCTCTCTCTCTCTCTCTCTCTCTATATATATATATATATATATATATATATATATATATATATATATATATATATATATATATGGCAAATGCTCCATTGAAAACAAGTTTGTTTTCACGGGTTGGAAAACACGAATCTAAGCCATTGGATCGCTCATGATCGCGATTTGCGGCTCAGATCGAGCCCGCCCATCACCCTATATGACTTAAGTGGTGGAGGGTTATTTTGGGAATTTCCTCCCAAATAACTCTTCGTCTGTTTCGTTCTAAAAAAATGATATAACCTAGGCCATTGTTGGGAACAACGGTCTAGGTTATAAAAAATTGAATCATAGGCCGTTGTTTGGAACAACGACGTTGTTATCAATTTTTATAACCTAGGCCGTTGTTGGGACAACGACCTAGGCTATAAAATTTTATAGCCCAGTCTGTTGTTGGGAACAACGGCCTAGGCTATAAAAATTGAATTATAACAACGGCCTATAATTCAATTTTTATAACCTAGGCCGTTGTTCCCAACAACAGCCTAGGTTATATCATTTTTTTAGAATCTGTTCAGCAAAGAGTTATTTGGGACAAAATTCCCAAAATAACCATCCGCCGATCAATTGAAACGGGTTATGGGGAGCTCGATCTGAGCCACTGATCACGATCATGAGCGATCCAACGGCTCAGATTGGTGTTTTCCAATCCGTGAAAACTAGACCCGTTTTAAATGGAGCATTTGCATATATATATATATATAGTCCCTTTCGGTTGCGCACTACTTTTGGTGAGCACTCCGTGAACACTCACGAAATAGAGCACCTATGAAAAATCTGAACCGCTCATATTGTTCTATATGCCTAAGATAGCCGAACAATAAAAAATCAGGAAATTTTAAGTTCATTTGCCCATCCATCATGCTGTTAGAATTTTCAGCCATACAATTTTGTGATGATGTAATCATGGACAAATGAATTTCAAATTAATTGATTTTTTATTGTTAGGCTATCTTAGGCATATAGAACAATATGAGCGGTTCGGATTTTTCATAGGTGCCCTATTTCGTGAGTGTTCACGGAGTGCTCACCAAAGTAGTGTGCAACCGAAGATTTCTCTCTCTCTCTCTCTCTCTCTCTATATATATATATCTAATATTATAATAGGAAAAGGTCTTAGTGTCATTTGTCATTTTGTCATTCTACCAACATGTACAACACATGTATATAACTAATATAAAGGAGGTTTCCGGTTCAAATCGTCCATACGTCAGAGTTTTTATTTTTATTTTTTGAAAATTTTAAAACATGCATCGCACGTGTAAATTACTATAATATATCTCTAATAATAATAATATATAATATTATAATGGGAGAAGGCCGTAGTGTCATTTGTCATTTTGTCATTCTACCAACATGTGCAACGTACGTACATAACTAATATAAAGTAGGTTTCCGGTTCTAATCCTCCCTACGTCAGAGTTTTTATTTTTATTTTTTGAAAATTTTAAAACGTTCATCGCACGTGTAAATTACTATAATATATCTCTAATAATAATAATATATAATATTATAATGGGAGAAGGCCTTAGTGTCATTTGTCATTTTGTCATTCTACCAACATGTGCAACGTACGTACATAACTAATATAAAGGAGGTTTCCGGTTCAAATCATCCCTACGTCAGAGTTTTTTGTTGTTGAAATGATTAAAACGTGCATCGCACGTGTAAGTTACTATTATATATATATATATATAGGGAGAGAGAGAAAGAGAGAGAGTGTGTGTGTCACGCCCCGCTTTCCAAAACACGGAAATACGGGCGCGAGACTAAGGCCCAGCGAATGGTGCGAACACACCATTCATGAGTTGTACAAGTAAACTCAACAACAAGATAATAAAACAAACCACGCCGACATGTAAAATATATATATGGCAAATGCTCCATTGAAAACAGGTTTTTTTCACGGGTTGGAAAACACGAATCTAAGCCATTGGATCACTCATGATCGCGATCTGCGGCTCAGATCGAGCCCGCCCATCACCCTATATGACTTAAGTGGCGGAGGATTATTTTGGGAATTTCCTCCCAAATAACTCTTGGTCTGTTTCGTTCTGAAAAGAATGATATAACCCAGGAACAACGGCCTAGGTTATAAAAAATTGAATCATAGGCCGTTGTTTGGAACAACGACCTTGTTATCAAACAACGGCATATGATTCAATTTTTATAACCTAGACCGTTGTTCCCAACAACGGCCCAGGTTATATCATTTTTTTTAGAATCTGTTCAGCGAAGAGGTATTTGGGACGAAATTCCCAAAATAACCCTCCGCCGATCAATTGAAATGGGTTATGGGGAGCTCGATCTGAGCCACTGATCACGATCATGAGCGATCCAACGGCTCAGATTGGTGTTTTCCAACCCGTGAAAACTAGACCCGTTTTCAATGGAGCATTTGCCAAGATATATAGGGTAATGCTCAGTTGAAAATGCAAATGTCTGTGAAAACGTGGAAAACCACTAAGGCCGTTGTTTCAAACAACGACCTTAAGTTATAATGCATTAAACAACCGCCTAGGGTCGTTTTCACGTTTTCACAGACATTTGCGTTTTCAACTGAGCATTACCCATATATATATATATATATATATATATATATATATATATGGGCCCTTTCGGTTGCGCACTACTTTTGGTGAGCACTCCGTGAACACTCACGAAATAGAGCACCTATGAAAAATTCGAGCCGCTCATATTGTTCTATATGCCTAAGATAGCCTAACAATAAAAAATCAGGTAATTTGAAGTTCATTTGCCCATCCATCATGCTGTTAGAATTTTCAGCCATACAATTTTGTGATGATTTAAATTATGGACAAATGAATTTCAAATTAATTGATTTTTTATTGTTAGGCTATCTTAGGCATATAGAACAATATGAGCGTTTGGATTTTTCATAGGTGCCCTATTTCGTGAGTGTTCACGGAGTGCTCACCAAAATAGTGTACAACCGAAGATTTCTCTCTCTCTCTCTATATATATACTAGGTTTGCACGTTGACACGTGCCTACGGCACGTCTTCGGAACGGTGCACCTTGTTTGATTATATAAAATAGTTTTGGAGGTCCAGCAAATTAATTGAAGTAGCGAACATAGAGCAAAAAACATATTATATGATTTTTTTTGATTTTTTTTGAATTATTTTAAAAGTTTTATAGTTTTTTAATTTTATAAAAATTTTAAAATTTTTATTTTCTTAATTTTTTGAATAGAAGAAGGAGGGAGAGAGAGAGAGGAAAAAAAATATAGGAGTTGTTTTGGATGGGAGATTTGAATTTGAGTTTTGGGGGGAATTTTTGGGGGGAAAATATGTTTTGTAAGATTAGATCTAGGCCTTTGATTTTTGGAGGGATTGAAGGTGAGCCACTTGATAGCTTTCTTTGTGTTTTATTATATAGATATCTAATATTATAATAGGAAAAGGCCTTAGTGTCATTTGTCATTCTACCAACATGTACAACACATGTATATAACTAATATAAAGGAGGTTTCCGGTTCAAATCCTCCATACGTCAGAGTTTTTATTTTTATTTTTTGAAAATTTTAAAACGTGCATCGCACGTGTAAATTACTATAATATATCTCTAATAATAATAATATATAATATTATAATGGGAGAAGGTCGTAGTGTCATTTGTCATTTTGTCATTCTACCAACATGTGCAATGTACGTACATAACTAATATAAAGGAGGTTTCCGGTTCAAATCCTCCATACGTCAGAGTTTTTATTTTTATTTTTTGAAAATTTTAAAACATTCATCGCACGTGTAAATTACTATAATATATCTCTAATAATAATAATATATAATATTATAATGGGAGAAGGCCTTAGTGTCATTTGTCATTTTGTCATTCTACCAACATGTGCAATGTACGTACATAACTAATATAAAGGAGGTTTCCGGTTCAAATCATCCCTACGTCAGAGTTTTTTTTGTTGAAATGATTAAAACATGCATCGCACGTGTAAATTACTAGTATGTATGTATATATATATATATATATATATATATATATATATATATAGAGTACTGATCTGCTGCGAACTGTTCTCACAACAGTTCGTGCGATCTATATATATATATATATATATATATATATATATATATATATATATATATATATATATATATATATATATATATATATATAGAGTACTGATCTGCTGCGAACTGTTCTCACAACAGTTCGTGCGATCTGCTCTCAGAGCCGTTCGATTCGGAGACTGAAGGGAACGGTTCAGATCATCTCACTTATATGTGTGGGGGTATTTTCGGCAACTCATATCAATTCTCCTTTTCTCATCTTCTCGAGCGATCTCTCTTCCAAAATCCCCAATTCTCAGATGGAGAATGAAAACTTCTCATCTTCTCGAGCCCTCTCTCTTCCTCCCAGTCTCAAAATCCCCAATTCTCAGATCAATCTCATCTTCTCCCATCCGCTCTCTCGCTCTCTCTCTCTGGAGAACCTTCTCATCTCTCGCTCTCAAACCTTCTCATCTTCTCCCAGTTTCAAAATCCCCAATCGCGCTCTCTAACTGAATCCTTGGATAGATATTCTCATTTGCTTGAATCCATTTCAGTCAGACAACACAACCCCAAAGAGTACCTGTGAGGTTGAATTCAATCAAAAAGCAAGATAATATTAGTGAACAAAGAAGAGTTTTACGATCACGCTCTCTTACTGAGACGCTCTCTTACTGAGTCCTTTGATAGGTATTCTCGTTTGCTTGAGACTTTTCCAGTCAGAACCAAGAAAACACCCAGAGAGACTGAAGTCAATTCGAGAAGGTGATGTTTTGTTCGATAAGAGGATTCAAATAACTGTTAAATGAAACAACATTATTCATCAGCCTGAAGCAGAAGATAATTGGTTTCGGATGTCCCTGAAGCAGAAGATAGCAACATTATTCATCAGCCTGAAAATGAGATTGAAATTACAGAGGATTCAAATAACTGTTAAATGTACAACTGCTGGCCGAGATACTGCCTTGCCCACATTGCTGACCTCAAGTTCCACATTCCTTGATTATCTAATGATATCAAGATCGCTGACCATCCATTTGGATAAACCTATAACAAAGAAGTCGAGTACGAGTAAAATTAGAGGATGATAGTACAAGATCACTACAGATGAGTTAAATTGCAAACATTTGGAGATTGTTGCTTACTTGAACCGTGTGTCTGGTTACGGCATCAAGTAGATTGTATGTCCTTCTCTCATCTGCTGACCACACCCTAGTGCCATATCTGTATGGGTTATAATATAATTAATCAAATGTATAACTTCCAAGCTGCGAACATGGCTGCATACCGACAGAACAAAAAGATAGGAAGATCAAGCGCTGCGAAATGCTTACCCAACAACCCAGAAATCGTATCCATCAAGATGCCACGACTGTATTGTGTTCTCATTGTTCTGAAATACGATTTCAGTGAAGTCATGCAGATTGAATTTAAGAACAGGGGTTTGAAGGACATTAGCAGCACTGTTTGGGTTAGTAGGGATAGCATCCCAGCTAAACACTCCAGCAATATTGAAGTTATCTGCAAGCTTCAAAGGTGTATCAGGCACGACATAGGAGACGCCATTGACTGCATAATGTTGCTTCCCGTTAATGACTGGTGCTGAATTGGCAAACACTATAGATCTCGTTATCGGAATAGTGCCGTAATGGTACGAGCCTTGAGGATTCGGCCTTGCCGCATTTGCAGTCAGATTCCATCTATATGAAGAAAGAGCTATACAAGTTTAGCCAATTAAACATTTGAACATCAATGCAGTATATAGGATACATGATAAAAAAACCTACGATAAAATGATATAGTGAAGTTGATGAAATATTACCTAATGCTAGAAGCTTGATTCATCGACCATTGAACACCATTAACAGGACCTGCAGGGATTGGACCTGCAACCCCTGAATTCGAGTTGCTGTAGTGCAAAACAGCAGTCGCAGTTAGGCTGTTTCCAGAGAACCTTGAAGTGGCAACAATGTAGTAATCTTTCGGGGCTTGATTAAGTGTCACAAGCACTTGATCAAGCCCCAAAAGATTACTACATTTCAGAGGATTCAAATAACTGTTAAATATAATCAGAGCCTGTGCACAAAGGAGAACTTTTGTTTACTGGCAACAAAGGAGAACTTTTGTTCTCATGACAGCAAAAACATCGAAGGATTGACATACTTAGCATATTACAAAGAAAAGTAGACAGGAAGTATCATATTACAATAGATTGACAACAGGTATATCATATACACGGATGATATATCATGACAACAGGTATTGTACAGAGTGTATATAGAATCCTGATTGATCCAAACCACACAGCGAAAATATTTCCGTGTAGCTTGTTGAATATCACTCAGACTTGTCTTGAATATCACTCAGACTTGTCTGTTTCTTGATTGCATTCTCCCATATGTTTTGTGATTACTTGTCACCTTGTCGGGCTGTAAGCAATGAATGAACATCAACAAAACAACATCATCAGATTTGAGCACCCATATCCATTCATTGAGCAATGCGATACAATTTAGAATTAATCTGCCTGTCCAGTTAGACACTTTGTTATTCATCAGATGCACTTCCCTTTTCATAGAGCGGTCCATCTAACATATGTATCATTATCGATTCCAGATACTTCTGACTGCAGTTCATAAACACATATATCACAATATTCTGTACTATCCATTCACATCTTAGAAGAAAACTTTGAAAGACATAACAAATTCTGTGCATCGTGGCAATAGAATCAAAAAACCTTTCGATGATTTAATCATCAGTGGGGACTTTCACGACACAGCAGCGAGAATAAAGTACTAGGTGATCAATATACAGCAAATAATGAAGCTACCATGTGCCAGATGGAGAAAATAAAATAAAATTTCACTATAATACTAACTGAAAGAGAAAATACCAAACAACTCAAAATCAAAACAGAAGATGCATTTTGCCACTCAAAAAACATTAAGTAATGAATTGAACCCATATCACATCTCATCTGATTGTTCCCATATCACAGCCAAAACATGAAGTAATGAATTGAACCCATATCACAGCCAAAACAGAGAAACATGAAGTAATGAATCTTCAGTAAACTTAGTTTTTTCCAAAACTCGAAAGAAAGAAGATAAAAAAATCACATTTCATCTGATTGTTCCGAACCCATATCACCATCACTGTCACGACCACAACCACCATCATCATCAACATCAGCAGCAGCATCAGCAGCAGCATCAGCAGCAGCATCATCAGATTGTTGTGTATTGGAACCACTAACCAAATAAAAATAACAATAAATTGTTGAACTTTGTAGATTTAACACACCCAAAAAATAGCTATGAACGTAGCAAAACTGAGAGAAAACTACATAAAATTAATATACACAAATTTGAAGCTAAGAAAAATGCCTTACCTATTGAATTTTTTAGGGCAATTTCTTGAATCATGGCCAACTCCCCGCTTACCGCACACACCACATTTTCTAGTTTGACCTTTGAACTTTTCTCGTATTGGTTTTAATCTCTTTCCGCTAGGTCTCCCTTTATCAATAAGGGTGAAGATGAGAAGGTTTGAGACTTGGGGATTTTGAGACTGGGAGGAAGAGAGAGGTTTGAGAGCGAGAGAGCGAGAGATGAGAAGGTTTGAGAGCGAGAGATCGAGAGAGCGAATGGGAGAAGAGGAAGATTGATCTGAGACTTGGGGATTTGGAGACTGGGAGGAAGAGAGATCGCTCGAGAAGATGAGAAAAGGAGAATTGATATGAGTTGCCGAAAATACCCCCACTCATATAAGTGAGATGATCTGAACCGTTCCCTTCAGTCTCCGAATCGAACGGCTCTGAGAGCAGATCGCACGAACTGTTGTGAGAACAGTTCGCAGCAGATCAGTACTCTCTCTCTCTCTATATATATATATATATATATATATATATATATATATATATAGGGGGCCCTTCGGTTGAGAACTAATTTTGGTGAGAACTCCGTGAGAACTCACCAAGTAGACCCCTCATGAAAAATCCGAACCGACCATCTCGTTCTACATACCTTAGATAGCATAACATAAATAATTCAAATAATTTGAAGTTCGTTTGCTCATCCATCAAATGGAGTAGAATTTTTAGCCATACAATTTTGCGATGATGTAAATCATGAGAAAATGAACTTCAAATTACGTGATTTTTTTATGTTATGCTATCAAAGGCATGTAGAACGAGATGGCCGGTTCGGATTTTTCATGGGGGGTCTACTCCTTGAGTTCTCACGGAGTTCTCACCAAATTAGTTCTCAACCGAAGGGCCACCTATATATATATATATATATATATATATATATATATATATATATATATATATATATAGGGGGGGGGAGAGAGAGAGTGTGTCACGGCCCGTTTTCCAAAACACGGGAATACGGGCGCGAGACTAAGGCCCAGCGAATGATGCGAACACACCATTCATGAGCTGTACAAGTAAACTCAACAACAAGATAATAAAACAAACCACGCAGGCATGTAAAATCACAATATGATAATGAAAGTTCATGACATAGTCCATAATATAACCAACAATTGGGAAATACAAATAGTTACGGGGCAAAAAAGCCCGAATTACAATTAAGAGTTGCAAGAAATAAAACACAAACTAAAGACAACATGATAACAATAAACTAGAACACTTGGTCAGCGACACCTTCTGGTAACTCTCCATTTGGGCCTGCAAGTATGTTATAACAAAACAAAAAGAAAAGGGAAAGAAGATGACACCCGTTAATACAAGTCACGAGCCGCAAGGGGGTACAAGCTAAGGAAAACAGGAACAAAATAAAACAGAACAAAGACAGGAAAAGAGCAAGAAATCGAGAATCATGAAATATGGGAAAATACAATATGTAAACATGATTATGAACAAGGCCTTGTGAAACAAGTAGCATGTAAAACAAGTAATAAAGTAAACAAATATCGAGTCAATATGAACATGTAACATGTGATTGGATCATGCAAGTGCACGTGTTAGTCTTATGTCTAATGTTTGATTCTATCTAGATAGCACTTCATGCATCCATCTTTTTACTACATGGTTGCTACTTACAATCAGTTGCGTTTAGACTTAGTGGTGGGTTTTATAGGTCACGTACTCGGAAAAAATATGTACATTCAATATTATATCGAGATACGTGCTATGTGAAACATGTAGAGTGTAAACTTGTAACGTGAAACATGTAAACTTGTAATTTGCAATCTTGCAATTTGTAACTTGCAACTTGCATCGGGAAACCACGAGCTCCCGTCCGAGTACGCTATTCTATATTGCCCACTACTCAAATCCTTCCCTTAAACCCCGGCTTATTACTTTTATTAATTTTATTAACAAGATCATAATGCAATGAGGACGATGTCAAGATATAGACAGGAAACATCAAGAAATTTTGCATGCAATATGTTCTAAGTAATGAGATGGGAAACATGTAGTTTTAAAGTCATATTTGGGTATAATTTATTATTACATATATGGGTCCATAATATTTTAGGGTTATATAAAGCAACTACAAAGTGATTGATTACATGTATAAAACATAATCAATATTTAAAGATATTATAATAACATTCAAACTACTATCATGGGTAAAACTATCATTCACACTAACATGTATAATCCCTAAAAGTACATATATTTGTATTTATTTGAGTTCGTGTCATTCATAGGATAGCAAAGTATTCACGATTACATGTGAATACATGATCGACGGATTAGAAATGGAAACGGGTATCAATTCGACTTATGAATGCGAATTGGAGTCAAAAATAATATACTTGCGGTATTTTTGCAAAGAGCTTGTACTAGAACAAATAAAATTGTATAAGAGATACTTGCCTGATTTGACGACGATTAGATCCAATAATTTGGGAGTAACGAGATCGGAATTCCGGGCAAAAACTCCCAAAAGCACGTACGAAGCACGTGCAAGAATCAGCAGTAAAGGGAAATCCCCACACCAGATCCCGCCCGAATAGCGAACAACAAACGGAGATTTGCTGCGCACACAACACGGGACAGCGGAAACAACCCAATCAGATCCCTCCCTCACACCGGTTCGGGCCAGAACAGCGTACACCCCTCCAGATTTGCTGTGGGTGAACACAGGACAACGATGGGATTAGATAGATGGGCTCGAATCTCGATGCGATCCAACGACCGAGATCGGATCCCGCCCAAACAACTGCTTCTTCTTCCTTCTTCGTCGAAACAGAGAGCGAGGGAGAGCAGCGCCGGTGGCGTCTTCGACGGCGTGACTGTGGGGCGGCACGAGGCGACGTCGACGGTCAGCGGCAGTGTCGTCGAGGGGCGTCGACAGCGACGGGAACAGGAGCGATGGCGGCGACTGTGCTCGTGGGTTCGAAACAGGGGAAGCGAGCAGAGATGCGGAGGAGAATGGGGATGGGTTCACGGCGATGCTGGCTTGGGTGAGCGGAGGACGGAGCAGTGGAGGATGGCGAGGATGGGGTGTGAGGTTGACGAAGACGGTGGGTTTGGAGTTTGGGTAATGGCGGAGGTGGGTTCGATGGTTTGAGTAATGGGTGGAGTTGGGGAGTTGGTGACGATGGCGGTGGTGGTTCTGTGGGGATGACGAAGGGCGGTGACGGTGAAGGTCGCGGTGGATGGAGGAGGTGAAGGCGATGCGAAATGGGTTCTTCGGGTGGTGTACGGGGAAGATGAAGGAGGAGAAATGGTTTTGGATTCTGTTTTTTTTTTGTTTGGGTTTTAATCAGAGAAGGAGAGAGGGTACGGGAGAGAGAGAGAGGTAGATTAAAATAAGGGTATAAAGTAATATATTAGTAAAGAGTAGAGAGATAGTAGGGGGAGGGAGTTACGGGGTCAAATAGCTGAATGTGTGGAGGAGAAATAAGGGCAACAAAATTTGTTATCACAATCAATTAAAAGAGGAGGGATTTTAGGGGTTTAATTTGGGATTACAGGAGGTGGGAGAGATTTAGGGATTTGTTGATCTGGTCAACAAATGAGGTTGTGTTTGGGCTAGTGGATCAAGACCCAATAGGGGATGGGCTTGGTCTGTGGCTCAAAACGATTTAAAATATAGAATTGGGCTCAAAATAAATAATTAGGCCATTGGGTTTAATTTAAACAATTAGCTTGGGCTCATACAAATTTAAAGTATTGGGCTTATAATAAAAATTGGGCTCCAAAATATTTCGAATATTAAAACAGTTGAATAATCAAATATTGGGCTTCACAAAATAGTTTGAATAATATATTAAATTAAAAAGTGAATAATTTAATTTAAAATACGGGAAAATATTTGAAAATACAAATTAACGGAAATAGGGGTTACAGAGAGAGAGAGAGAGAGGGAGAGAGAGAGATAATTAAATAAATAAATGAGTTGTTTTTTTTGGGGGGGGGGGGGGGGGGAATGTGTTTTGTGAGGTAAAATCTGGGCCTTTGATTTTGGGGAGATTGAAGGAGAGCCACTTGATAGCTTTCCTTGTGTTTTATTATATAGATATATAGATATTTATATATCTTTGACGATAGTCAATTCTCATCTTCCACATATTATATTTTTTTTACTGGTTTAAAATTTTCAAATTTGAATGTATGAAAAACGTTTTTCTCATCAAATGCTACTAGCCATTTTTTATCAGTAAAGAAAAATCAATGAAACATTTTATGTCATTTAAAGGATCTATTATGATGAAAATAATTCCCGTTTTTATGGCAAAAATCAGTGAAACATTTTTTCTTGTTTTGGTTATAAAAATTGGATTTTTGTCAAAAAGAAAACATATATGCAGAGAAAAAAAAATTCTTCCTCTCCTAAGTCCTCCTCCTCCTGCCGGATCATTTTCCTCGTTCCCGCCTGACCTGTCCAGGCATGAATTGTAGCGAAGATGTTATGCATAAAGACAAGAAATCTACTATTGCAATTACGAAAGTGAAAGTTGTTCCGGTCTAGCCACATGCCCCAAACAGTCGCAGCCACCGACAAGTCCCACGCCTCTCTGTCCTCTCTCTTAATGCTACCCCCCCTCCCGAGATACCACACCCTTATAATCGATGTTGGAGTTTCTAAGCAACCAAACCCAACACTAACGACTAACGACTTCCCAAGCTAGCTTGGCCCTAGTATAGTTGAAAAATATGTGTTTAGAGTCTTCCTCTCTGTTGCTACATCTAGAGCACCTAACATCAATCTGCATTCCTCGCTTCTGCAAATTAATCTTGATAAGATAGCATATTTTTCCACCAGCCAGAGGAATGCTCTAACCTTTAAAGATGCCTGTGTACTCCATATAATATTGCTGTGTGTGCTTCTGATTCCCCCATCATTGAGTTTGTAATAAAGAGATGCTACTGTGAAATTGTTATCAGTCTGTAAGCTCCAACTTCTTACATCTTCATTGTTGTCAGAGTACTTTCTTTCGATACGAATGAAATTATTAAGCTCCTGAAGTTGTACCGTACTCTCCTCCGACAACTCTTCCTCCACCCGCAGCTTAAGTCTTTGATTTCGCCATACCTCCGCCACTAGTGAATCAACATTTGACACTGCCCTAGCAGCCTCCGGGAACATACTAAGAAGGGTATTGTTGCCACACCATTTATCATTCTAGAATCTTGTATTTTTCCATTCCCAGTAGTGCAGGTGGTATTTGTGTGAAAAATCTCTCCTACTTTGGTAACTCCTTTCCAAATATATGAAGTTCTCCTATGCACACTTCCTCTCCCAAATCTGAATTTCTTCCTTGTCCGATAGGCTCCAAAAGATTTGCACCACTCATCAAAGCCCGATTCATGTCCCTTAGATCTAGTTTTCCTAGACCCCCAAATTCTCTCCTCTTACAACTCTCCCCCACTTAACCAATTGGACACCTTTGCTTGCTTCGTCAGCTCCCTTCCAAAGGAACCTTCTTCTGAATTTATCAATCCTGTTGATAACCCACTTGGGGAGCTCGTAAATCGACATCAAGTACATCGGTAAGCTACTGAGCACCGAATTAATCAAAGTGATCCTACCCCCCAGTGTGAGGTATCGTCCCTTCCAACCTGCCAGCTTCTTTTCCACCTTGTCTATTAACGGGCTGCCAGTCCTCATTCCTCAGTCTTCCTGGTCGGATCGGCAGTTCCCAGATATGTGAGTGGATAATTATCCACTTCACATCCCAACAATGTTTTGATAGTATCAATCGATGTTGAAAGATTATCGCTCAGTGGAATAACACAACTCTTCTTAAGATTCACTTTCAGCCCTGCCCATGCTCGGGCACAACTCATAACCATATTAATAGCAAGGATCTCCTCCACCCTTTGCTTCCCCGAAGATTAATGTGTCATCCGCATATTGTAAGATCGAGATAGATTCTGGGATCCCTCTCACCCGAACTCCTGCGATAATCTGTTTGTCCCTTCCCCTCATCATTTTTGCTATACCATCCGCCACTAGTGTAAACAGAAGTGGAGACAAAGGGTCCCTCTGGCGCAAGCCTCTTCGGCATCTAATCTCCCTCCCTGATTTTCCGTTAAAATGGACGAATGACTTACCTGACACATTTCATGATCCACGCTCTCCACTTGTCTCCAAAATCTTTGAGTTTTAGGACCTCTTCAATGCTATCTCATTCCACCGAATTGCAAGCCTTTTCAAAATCCAGCTTTAGCAAAAAACCATCGGCATTTTCTTTGTTTCCATTGTTTACTGCCTCATGTGTGGAGGCGACGTTGTCCATAATGTCTCTTCCTTTAATGAAACCACTATGAGAATTTCTCACCACATCATTAAGATGGGCGATAGTCTTGAGGCCAAGGTCTTCGTGATAATCTTAAAGGATCCATTTAATAGGCTAATAGATCGAAAATCTCTGCTCCTCAGCACCTGTTTTTTTTTTTTTTTGGGATTAGAATTACGTTAGCATAGTTTAGCCTAACAATGTCCGCCTTTACACTGTGAAATTCATTGAAAATTTCCATGAGGTCCTTCTTGATGATTTTCCAATACATCGTATAGAAGAAGATTGGAAATCCGTCTGAGCCAGGAGCCTTGTCTTGGCCTAAGCCTGTGATAGCCTGATACACCTCTTCCTCGGTAAACGGTCCTTCTAGACCTTCGCTTCCGTCCACTCTCGCCCCCTCCCAAAAATCCTCCTTTAGACAACGTCTGTGTGGATTGCTGTATCCAACCAAATCCTTGAATTTTTTGCCTAAATACCGTCTGATCTCTCCCTCATCCTCAGTCCATCTCGACCCAATTTGTAGTCCCCCAATGTGATTTTTCCTTCTTCTTCCGTTTGCCACTGTGTGGAAGAACTTTGTATTTACATCTCTCTCTTTGAGCCATTGAATTCTCGATCGTTGCCTCTAGTATTGCTCCTCTATTTCAGCAAACTGGTGCCTTTGTAGTCTATTATTTGCCAATATCTCTACCTCTGCTCCGCTTAGGTCCCTACCCTCCTCCTCCACTTCTAAAACCCTAACTCTTTCCCCTAGTTCCTCCATTCTTCTTTTGATCTGTCCAAACTCTTTCATAGCCCATTCCATCAGGCATTTGCGCAGACGTCTCGTCTTCGTGATCCATTTTCCAATGGTGTTGTCTGGAGTTGTGTCCTCGTTCCATGATTCCTCGATAATGGAACGAAATGAATGGATGTTGTCCTGTACCATCCACTGCCTTCTCAAAACGAAATGAATGCGAGGTGTTTCGTAGCACCTCATCACAGTGCAAAGCTAAAGGGGTGTAATCTGATGTATATCTCGTGATGGAGTTGACTGACGCCAGCGGGAAAGCCTCCTCCCACTCAATGGACACAAAGACCCTATTTAGTCTAGCCAGGATTGGATTTTGTTGCATATTCGTCCATGTGAATCTTCTATTGGTCGGATTGAGTTCCATTAGTTCTAGGTCGTGTAGTGTCATATTGAAGATGTTTTTGTCGTTACTACTAGCTCCTCTCCCCCTGTGCTCGTGGCGGAATCTAGTGATATTGAAGTCTCCTCCCACTACCCATGGGCCCTGACCATCGTACTCTGATATCTCTCAGCTGCTCCCATAGTCCCCCCCACCTTCTAGAGTCATAAGAGCCGTAAACGGAAGTGACTACCTGAACCCAGTTGTCACTCCTCCGCCTGATTCGAATAGAAACCTGTAAACACTCCAATGAATTCTTCAGTTATTTCAAAAATGCGGGAGTCCACACCTAACGCGTCTCCCCTTAAAAATCCTATGGCTGTTTGGAATCTCCAGTCATACCCTCTAAGAGAAGTAAGTCTGTGGAAGTCCTCCTCCTTAGGATTCTCAATCCTAGTCTCTTGGAGCGCACAAATTGTTGGCCTATGTTTAGAGATGGTGTTGTTAATTAACCTACATTTTGATTTTTGTCTCATACCCTCACATTCCAGAAGATGTAAATCATTAAAAACTATTATTTTGCCCTATCGTCTATAGTCTACTCCCAGCTATAGCCAAATCCAATTCTTAACGAACTACCCTATTAATTTCCCCTCTCAGAGAGCTCACCGTTTGTCGCTGCTCTACTACCGTGGAGCCCGTGGCCAGAACGAATAGAATAGAAGAGTATTATCAGAAATAGAATTCAAAATTGTAAGATTGCAACTGCTGTTACCTCCACATGCTGAGACTGGCTCCTTTGCTTTAGCTGCCTCCCTACTTAGGTCCTCCTCACTTGGGCCTTGTTCTCTCCATTTGTCTAGCTGTCTTTTGCTCTTCCTCTGGTATTCGATATGTTTCTTGCTTGCGCTCTCACCTCTTGCTAGTTCCGATACCCTCTTTTCCCATTTGTCTTTGTCTGTCTCTAAAACATGTGAATCATCCCCCACTCCGTCTAACACCTTAATTCTCTCTCCTCTTCCTTCTCTTGAGCCATTACCCTTGTACCCCTGTACCTCCTGGTGCGTCTGTATAGGCAGAGTGTGAAACTCTTGCAGTGCGCTCCCTTCTTGATCCTGACCCCCGTTGAATTCCGTTATCACATTTTCTCTTTTTTCCGAATGTTCTCCTAGCTCGCTGCCTCCATCTTGGATCTGATAAATATTATCCTGAAGGCCCACATTTTTAGCCTGGCCCACCTCTTTAACCTGTAATTGTTCGATAGGGGTGTGGCCCACGTCTTTAGTCAGGCCCAACACCCCACACGATTTGATCACCTCTGGGATAGCTTTCCTTATGCTTTCGTCGAACTGTTGTCTAGTCATCTCATTAATAACTCTCTGCCCCTATGTTTCCTTAACTCCCATAAGGTTTCTCTTGAGAATCCCCCCACCCTGCTGCTCTTGATGCTGATGTTTGTGAGGCGCAGCTGGCACGTCACTGTCCATAGGTTGTTTCCCTTCATGCTGCTTCACGTCAGAGCTGATATGACAACTGTCAATAGCTTGCAGACTTCGAGCCGCCCCCTACCCTATCCATCTGTACAGCCCCCTCATTTGAAATTGACACCCCAGATTAGTTCTCTTTCCAACCGATGGTTCTCCTTTTCTTAGCGCCTTTTTGGTGAGTGAATGGCTCAGATTGATCTTAGCCTGATCCAACGGCACTCCATCATCGTCAACCTCCCGCTCATCTGATTCATTTGAAACTGCAGGCGAGACTTTCTCCCCCGCTCCAGAGAAGGACACGCTCTTCTTCGTCTCTGTAATTATTTTCACCTCGTAAATTATTCCTTTGAACTCTGCTAGAATTGTGGACGAGATATCTTCCTTCGCTTCAATCCCAATTTTTAGACGAGCGAAAGTCCCGTCTGGTATGGAGCAGCGTACCTCTACCGATCTCGATCAAGTATCCAAAGCTCCTAATAAGGTTCTGAAAACCAAATCTAACCCAACAATGGAATGTGAAATTAATCAGTCTAATCCTTACTACCGGGAGTGAATCTGTCTTCAGAGCTCCTACCTGGCGCGACCAAGGAGTGAAGGTGATGTAAAATTCTTCGCGACCCATACAATTTAATCCTCTTCGAGCTAAGATCTCCTGAACAGTGTCATGGTTTTCGCTATGCGCGAAGAAAACGTTCTGAGTGGTTTGCTGAACTAGCCAATTCGAATCCGGTGTGTCTTTTGAATTAGCCGCCAATACTTTCTCAATGTCGACGGTCGATGGGTTCCCACTTTGGGCTTTGATCATGATGCACAAAGAGAAGCGCCTTTCGAACTCAGCCATGATTGGTGTTGGGGAAATAACAGCCTTGATTCTTTTCCTCCCCCCAGCTACACTTTCCTCTGTTTCACTCAGGACTGGGTCAGCCCTGTGCAACAACTTGGGAGTTGTTTGCGATCTCGTTGCAGCTTCGATGCCTCCTTGCCGTTATTGCAGTCGGTCGAGATATGCCCGTATTGTTTGCAGGTGTAGCAAAACCATTGGTTTGGACAGTCGTGGATGGTGTGTCCCCGTTGAGCACACTTGTGACATTGGAGTGCGATTGCAGACTTTGATGACTCCGATGAGCTTCTCTGAGAAGACCTTCCTTTTTGTTGTGACCTTCTCGCTTTCTTTGGCCGCACTAGTACCCATTCCCCCTCGTCATCCTCTTTCACCTTCATATTTTTTCACCGGCGACGCAAACCTTCGCACCTTGCTGTGCTCCCCAAAGCCGTAAGTAGTAGACTTCGTTACCTCCGCGTAGGATCTCCTGTTTATAGACTCTTTCTGAGCTGCTTTTGTATCCACCTCCAGCAAGCATCTCCTCTGAGCCTCGTCTCTAGCTCTCAAGTCCCTATATCTGAACCTCTCCCTCAAACGCCCTCTATGGGCCGTACGAGGTTCTATCCTATCCCAACGATACACCTTTCCTATAATGGGAGCACCGTAATTTGCCTCTTCTCTGCCAAGCCTGACATGACGTCGTTCAACCTCCTCCTCCCTCTCGCGTTTGCCCATTGTTGACCATCTGTGAAAGCTCCCCTCTGCCCTCTTTGTCCTCTTACCACAGCCCAAGTTTTGCTCACTCAAACACTTGCAGAAGATCACATGCACTTTCTCACCTATTCGCTCACTTCTTTTTCAGTCTTATGAAGCTCTCCTAAATATCTATAGACTCATATGCTTTTCATGATGGTAAAGCTCCCTTCTATCTATGGAGAGACCGTCCATTTCAGTAACCAACTGAGAAGATTCTTGTCTCATAGATGTTTAATGAACTCTAAGAACATTGTCCAAATAATGTTTTCAGGAGATATCTGAGCTAGTTCATTTGCACGTGCATGAATATGATTTTACTTGGATAAAATACGAAAAGTCTATCTTACAATTTTGATCTTGTCAATGCAGAAAACCTCTTATCACTACAAACTGTAACGTCTATCCTGACATTTTTTTCCCGGTGTTTATACGAAATGCTGAGATAGAATACTTCAATTTTTGTATCTATTCTTTTTCGGCGTTTTGTCCGGCGTTTGCATAAAACGTCAGGATAGGATGGTCTATCCCGGCGTTTTTACCAAAGACACCGAGATATGACCCCAAATTCCTACTTTCTCCCCAACTATTTCATTTCTCTCTCTCCCCAATTTTTTCATTTATCCCTCTAAAAACTCCTTTCTCCCTCTCTCACCTATTCCCGATCTCCAAATCCTCCTCCCTCGTCGTCGCCCCCCTCCTCCTTCCGTCCTCACCCGCTCCTCATACTGCCGTCCCCCCTTAGTTTGATCCCTGTGTGTCCTTCTCCTTCTCTCAACTCTTCATCCTCCTCTTATTCTTCTCCCCCGATGTCGCCGACGAGGACGCGATCGACGCTATAGCGGTCGGCAATGCGATAGAGTTTTCGATGCAGGTCAATGAATCTTTGGGTTTGTAGTACTAACTAGATCTGGGTTGCAATGTTGTAGGTGGAATTTAGGGGTTAGGGTTTCAGATTCAAGCTAGATCTTGAGTTTGAGTAGAGTTAGTTGTTTTGAGTTTTTTTTCAACCGTTTGTTGCTTATTGAAGGGATGGTTGGATGATGGTTGCTTTATATAGAAAGATGAGGAAAATTTGAAATTTGTTTTGTTTAAATTGGAAGTGAGTTGTGATTGGTTTTTTGGTTTGTTTCGCAGAATCGGATCCGGGAGCTTCAACAACAGCTTTGCGAAGAAAGAGGTTTGGTTTATGATTTATTGAATTCTGAAAATCTGAGTTCTGTAATGTTTAGTACAATGCATGAAAAAGAAGAAGGGAAAGAAATGTTTTTTTAAACTACTTTGCGAGTTCCTACTATAAGTAAATTTAATTGGGTATTAAGCATTTAGAAAAATGAAAATATTACATATTTTTTAGTTAGAGAACACCCCCATTTTATAATATGTGGTGAGACAAAATTTGGAGTTAGAGAAACTTAGAAACTCATGAAATATTCTGCCCCAATTCAATAAAATCTATGCAGGATGATGCATCAACTGTCTATTTCTTGCTTCATTCTCAGAGATATATGGAATAGATTCGGGTAATTTTTTACATTATGTTTTGCTGCTTTCTGTAGGAATATTGCAATACGTAAAGAAGGTAATATAATGATGGTTAACACCTTTGCAACTTAAATTTTCTATTTAAGGTAGCATATCACTATAAATGGTTTTGATATACCCTCATGTTAATCTTACAAACAGGTATTTACAATTTCATTTTTAATGATTATTATATGTTGAGGTCGATTTTTGAGCTATAAGTCAGACGAAGAAGATGATAAGACAAGGATGCTCTCCAATGTGGTTAACCAAAGCGAAAAGCAGGCAATTATGCGTAACTTAACCTTATGAATAAAATTCAACATCATCACATTACTATTACTGGTACATTATTACTGTTATCTTGTGTAACATTTTATTTGTTAATAGGTAAGATGATATACCGGTGTGGGGTCAGAGAATATTTGGAAGCCAGGTTAGCATTAATCATTCATGACTTCTGTTACACTAGAGTCTTCATATTTTTTTTTTTGATCCAAAAGATGGTACAAGCCATCGTTTCATTAATGATCTATTAAGGAAACAAAGTAGAGCTTATAAAAGAGTTTAGTAAATAGAGATTACAAAACATTACATCAAAGTAGATATTAAAAGCATCATGAACTAATCCATCGAGAGCATCTACTACATCAAGATCCCGAAGATAACCCCAATGTAATCGAGGACTGCAACCAAAACCTCCAAAATGCTATCAACGCTCCTCGTCAAGCTTGATCCAGCTTGCAGGAGCACTCAAGACCCACTGTGACTACTCTCCTTCAGTGTGCCTCATCTTCTTTGTTGCCTCCATAGCACCTGCCCAGTCATGAATTAACATAAAAATTTTATTCATAAAATGAGGAAATCTATACGAAATATTGCGGAAGATATAATCATTTCTTTGAAGCCATAAAGACCAAACTACAGCCGCTACAGCTAAATCCCATGCCCTTCTATTTTCTTTTTTAATATGGACATCTCTATATGCCCCCCAAATTTGTGTTGTTGACTTAGGGACCTGATTACACCCAAACCCTCTACTGACAACCTCCCAGGACAGCCTAGCACTAGGACACTGGAATAGGATATGGTTGACGTCTTCTTCCGCTACAGAGCAGCTCCCACATCTCGTATCTATCTGTAGGCCTCTCTTTTTAAGGTTGACTTTTGAAAGGATCGCATTTTTATTGGCAAGCCAACAAAAGACTTTGACCCTGAACGGAGCTTGGGTTTCCCAAATGATCGATTGAGCCTGACATCTAGTCCCTCCGTCATTGATCCATTTATACATGGATGAGACCGAGAAAAGTTTAGAGTTGTCTCTGTCCCACCATCTCTCATCTTCTGCCGGATTCCCGCTGCCTTCAGACTGCAGGATAAGATCGTTTAAGGCCTCGAATTCTACCAGGCTTTCCTGGGTGATATTCTGACGCACTATAAAGTTTAGTTTACCCCTCTTCCTTACATCTGCCACGGTAAGATCTAAGTTTGTAGTTGCATCCGCCGCCAGAGGAAACTGGTTTTGAAGGGAGGTCGATCCGCACCATTTGTCCTTCCAGAACCTGGTTTGCCTTCCATTTCCCACTTTGCATCTAGTGTTGGAGTGAAACAATATTCCTTGCTTGGATATGCCTTTCCACATAAATGAAACTTTGGCCGATGGGCTTTTCCCTCCAAAGCGGAATTTGCGACGCTTGCGATATCGTGCAAAAGAGCAGCTCCACCACCCTCTTTGGTTATTATTGATCTTTCACCACCACTTGCTAAGCAATGCTCTGTTCATGTCCTGCAGGCACATGATCCCTAAACCCCCGAATTCCTTTCTCTTGCACACTCTACCCCAGCTAACGAGGTTGAAGCCTTTGTTACCCTCGTCTGATCCTTTCCATAAGAATCTCTGCCGCAGTTTATCGATTCTATTGATTACCCACTTTGGCAGTTCAAAGATAGACATGAGGTAAAGCGGGATCGCACTAATAACCGAATTGAGCAGGATGATCCTTCCTCCGGGTGAGAGGTAACGACTCTGCCACCCCGAGAGCTTTTTCTGAATCTTATCGATAAGAGGTGTCCAATCTTCTTTCAACAGAGCGCCTGGTCTAATGGGGGTGCCCAGGTATTTGATGGGGTACGTCCCGGGCTTGCATTGGAAGATATCTGCTATATCCCTGATCAGGTTGTTAGGCAAATCAGACAGTGGTATAATGCTAGTTTTACTCAAGTTCACTTTGAGGCCCGACCACCCTTGGAAGCAGGCCAACACCGCCTTCATGGCAACAGCTTCCTCTACCGTTGCTTTTCCGAACAACATTGTGTCGTCTGCATATTGTAGAATCGTCATTAGGGTAGGGATGCCCTTGATCTGAATCCCTTTGATTGTACTGTTATCCATAGCCCTACTGATCATTTCTGCCAACCCGTCCGCAACAATTGCGAACAATAGAGACGACAGTGGGTCGCCCTGTCGCAGGCCTCTCTTGCAGTTAATCACTTTTCCTTGCCATCCATTAACCTGTATATGCGATTTGCCTCCTCGGATACACTTGGTCATCCATGCCCTCCATTTAGTGCCAAAGCCTTTAAGAGAGAGGACCTCCTCCACACATTCCCACGATACTGAATCGTAAGCCTTGTGGAAATCAAGATTCAGGATGAACCCTTCTGCTTTGGTACTGTTACCTCTATATATAATCTCATGTGCGGAGGCGATGCTATCCATGATATCCCAACCCCTAATGAACCCGCTCTGTGATTGAGCAATAATCTCATTTAAATGCAGAGCTAGCCGTTGGGCCAGTACTTTCGTGATAATTTTGAACGATCCGTTCAGAAGACTTATCGGTCTAAGATCTTCGTGTGATCTTACCTCGCTTTTCTTGGGGACCAGAATGATGGAGGCATAATTTAATCTATCCAGGTTAGCGCTGCCCTCATAGACCTCGTGGAATATGTCCATTAAGTCTTTCTTGATAATACTCCAATAATAGACATAGAAGAAGATCGGCAGACCGTCCGGTCTTGGAGACTTGTCCTGACCCAGGCTTTTAATCGCCTCTAAAACTTCAGACTCGTCGAACCTCCTTTCGATGTCGTTGCTCCCATCTAATCTAGATGAGCTCCACATATCCTGGTTAAAGGAGCATCTTGCCTCCTGAGTCCGTCCTAACAGGTTGTGATAAAAGTCATCCAAGTGCTCCTTGACCAGATCTTCATCTTCGATCCAGGTCCCATTAACTGAGATGCCTGTGATGTGGTTGTGCCTACGCCTACCACTAGCCATCTTGTGGAAATATTTTGTATTAGCGTCTCCTTCTCTCAGCCATTGAATCCTTGCTCTCTGTTGCCAATAGATTTCTTCCATCTTAACTATCTGTTGCAGCTCCAGTCTTTTATTTGCTAGCTCGTCTTTCTCTATCTCCTGAAGATCAGTATCATCTTGAGCTGCTTCCAGGTTAGCTATTCTACCCGCCAGCTCGTCTCTAAGCCGAGAGATATTGCGCGCTTTATCCCTAGCCCAGATTTTAAGGCACCTTCTTAGTCGTCTAGTCTTCTCAACCCACCTACCGATAGCCGACCCTTGAGTAGTGTTAGCGTCCCAAGACTCAGCAATAAGACGTCGAGTCTCCTCGCACAAGGTCCAAGCTTTCTCGAATTTGAAGCTGAAGAACTTCTTCCTTCTGCTATCACCACAGTCGATGACCAGGGGAAGATGGTCAGAGGTATATCGAGTAGCTGTTTTAACCTTTGCTAGGGGGTGAACATTCTCCCAGTCGATAGACACCAATACTCTATCAAGTTTGGCCAGTGTCGGATTCCGCTGCATATTCGTCCATGTGAATTTCCTGTCGGCCATCTCTAATTCCAATAAATCTAGTGCGTCTATCGTCTCGTTGAAAGAATCTTGCTCCGACTGACTGTGGCCTTTACCTCTATGCTCATCCTGGAATCTGGTAATGTTAAAATCCCCGCCAACAATCCAGGCTCCGCTCCATTTGTTTCTGATGAAACTTAATTCCGACCAAAACTCTTTGCGCAGTCTGCTGTCATACGGCCCATAAACACTTGAAACAGTCTGAACCCAATCGTCATGTCTACGTCTGATTCTGATGGAGGCTGAGAAGTTTCCAATGAATTCGTCAATAATCTCGTAAGTCGCAGTGCAAGCTCCTACTGCAATCCCCCCCGAATAACCCCTCGCCGACTTAAATCTCCAGTGGAAGTCCGCCAGACCTCTAAGAGAAGTGAAGTCCTCCGCTATTGGGGTGTCAATCCTAGTTTCTTGTAGCCCGCAGATGTCTGGTCTAATTTTGTTAATTGTAACGCCAATAGCTCTCTTTTTCAGCTTTTGGCGCATCCCTCTAACGTTCCAGAAGACGTATAACATTAAACACTAATAACGACATCTAACGATCGATCCCCTCCCGCCCCACAAAAACCCTGGGGCTAGAAACTAACCATTTTGGATACCTCTCTAATGATAGCTAAATTTGAAAGTTGATCGTCCCTAGTGGACCCCATAGCTATCCCATATAGGCTTGCAAAGTAAATTAACGACTCATCTGATAAAGAATTAAGGACAGAGCAATAAGTATGAGAGGTACCTTCTCCTGTCGCGGACTCCTCCTGCAACTTATTCCCCCTGCAAGGCCAATCATCAGGATCGCTCTTCTGACTTTCCATACTCATCAACTGCCTCTTGCCCTTCCTCTGATATTCCATGATTTTTATGGTAGAAGAACTACCCACACTACCTCTGACTTCCCTCTCTTCGCCTTCAGTATCTGCCCCGGAGACAATATTGTCCTCTCGAATTCCATCTAGTGCTCCAATAATCTCATTCCCAGAGGTTGGACTCGAAGTAGGATGCAGTTTGGCAATTTGATCCGGCTGCACAAAGAGATCGCTTCTCGGCATTTCCTGTACTGGTATCGGTGGGACGGGATCCAATGTCCCAGACCCACATCCTGATAATACTTTGGATTGAAGAAGAGCAGCCACCGCATTTTTGACAGATAACTCTATATCTTCTTTTGAAAAACTCATCCATGGTTCGTTGACCAAGCCCATCGCCTTAGAAAGCTCTTGGCCCACTACACCTTGAGACTTCAGAATTCCTGGGACTTTGACAGCTAATGACGTTGACGTTCTAGCCTCCACATTAATGCTCTCCTTTCTCCCTGACACTGCACCGCGAATGGTCAAGTCTTGCACAGTGGAGACGTCTTTTCTCGCAGCAGGCTTTGTGGTACTATGGAGTGTAGCTGCGTTCTGAATTGTAGCTGGTGCTTGTGGGACCGCACGCCAGGCTGGACCAGCACATGGGGAAGCTGAGAATGGATTAGACAAAGGATTGTACGGTGTAGATGACAGCATACTTTTGAATTTGACCTGACTCTCAATATCCAACGGACGAAGAGAAGCTCCCTGCATGGATCCAGCATGTGTACGTACCCCAACATCTAACGATCGTCGGTCATCGTCTTCCTCTGGCAATACATCTCCGCCATTGAATCTTTTTTTCTCTACCATCGCGTGATCTGAGAAGGAGACGTTCTTTTGAATCTCTACAATTACTGTAAC
The DNA here is from genome assembly GCA_017893485.1 of Hemerocallis citrina. Classification (NCBI taxonomy): domain Eukaryota; kingdom Viridiplantae; phylum Streptophyta; class Magnoliopsida; order Asparagales; family Asphodelaceae; genus Hemerocallis; species Hemerocallis citrina. Next base: position 60,703,295 of record CM030358.1, read on the forward strand.
TTCATACATACTATTGTCGAACTCCACTAGAATCTTGGACGGGATATCTGCTTTCTTCACCACTCCGATCTTGATTCTCGCAAATTTTCTTGCCGATAGTGTCGCCGTTTGACGATCGATATCTATAAGCATCCCGAATGGACGAACCACGTTTTGGAAGCCCGAACGAACCCAACAATGAAATGGGAGGTTGTATAAACGGATCCACACCGGAGGAAAAGTTTCTGCCTTCAGTGCCCCATACTCTCTGCTCCACCAACTGAATGTCACAAAAAATTCTAACCCCTGAGAATCTCTCCCCTCCAAACCCTTAATCCTGATAGTCTCTTTGGCGGCGTTCCCGTCGTTGCAATGAGCGTAGAATACGTTCACTCCAATCTCCTGAATAACCCATATAGGGGTCGGGTTCGAAGCTACTGCCGCACAGAGTAGCTCCGAAATATCGTTCGCCGAAGGGTTGCCCGTCTGTGCCTTGACAACGATACCCCCGTTGAACCTTCTCTCGAACTTCGCTATTAGTGGCGTCGGGGTGACAGTAGCTTGGACGACTCGCCGCTCCCCCGCAGCGCTCTCTTGAGTCTTACTCTCCACCGATGCGACGGGGAGCGCCTCCGTCTTTGCCTTTGAATTTGACGTCGAACCGTTGCCGCGCTTCGGGCATGCGGTAGAGATGTGTCCCGAACTCCTACAGTAATAGCAAAACCAGTCGTTTGGACACTTGATAATGGAGTGTCCCGGGCGCGCACATTTGTGGCAGTTTTGACGTCCGTCGACACGCGAAGCTTCGGATCCGCTGTTGCTCTTGTTGGGTTTCTTGTGCTTCCTTGACTTGACAAGGATCCATTCCTCTTCGTCTTTCTCTTTGTGCGAACGGCGAGCTCTATCAGGTGTCGGAGATCGACGGCGAACTCTATGTTCGTCGGTGCCACCGACTTTCCCCCTGGTAACGTCTGCGTAAGTCCACTTGCTTCTATTACAGTCTTCGACCCCCGGACTTAAACGTACGTACCTGGGCTTGCTCTTCGAAGGTTTCAGTCTCTCCTCGAATTCGCGATGTGGGCCGCGGCGCTCTGATCTCCCCCTTACGTGTGCATCGCGATCCGCCCTATCTCTTGGAGGCGACGCGGCTCTGAGGGCTTCACCAGTGTAGCTCTTCCACCTGTTCCGCTCACCTTCGCGATGAAGCCCTTCTCCTTCGTCTCTACTCCGCTTATGCATCGTGGGGGATAGTCTTCTGGAGCGATGGGTGGGTGGAGGAGGAGAAGAGGAAGAGAGGTGGATGGGTATAGGGCTTGACGCTCTCGCTCTCATCTCAGCTCTTTTTAAGTGTTCTTTCTTGTTTTAGGGAAAATCCTCTTTAGAGCCTTCATATTTTATCATGTTTAAAACAATTAATTTGTGGCATGTGCAAAAATCTCCACCATCAATAAACTTGAAAGGGTCGGCCAATTGTGAGTTTTAGCGGCCATTCAAATAAAGTGAGCACAATTCACTTTTGGATCTGAATTCCGAAGAAGATTTGTTGTTTCTATGTTGATCTATTGTTCCTAGTTGTTTGTCCACCCGCATATTCCTACTATAATCAATATAATGTTATGTTGCAATATAGTACTTTATAATATGTACAAGGCTAAATTAAAAAAAAAACCCACTGAACTTTGGGTCATTTTAAAAAAACCGTACTAAGTTTTTTTTAAAAAAAAAACAACCGCACAAAATTATAGTTTAAAAAAATTACTTTCATCTTTCATTTGTGTTTAGATAAACCTCACTGAACTAACCCTAAACCCCTAACCCTTACCCTAACTGGTGTTTTTTTTAAACTATAGTTTTGTGCAGTTTAAAAAAAAAAAAAAACTTAGTGCGGTTTTTTTAAAATAGCCCAAAGTTCAGTGAGATTTTTAAAATTTTTTTTACCTTATGTACAATGACTAATTTGGAAGAGCATGACCGAGGATATGAATGATCATCTCTGCTGGTAGCTATTTTGACCCTGATTTGGATTGGGTGATAATCAAGGCAAACAAGTTGATCTTTAGTTTTCTTTTGTCCATTTGTTTAGTTAAGAAAACCAAAACTTTGTTCAAGTTTGTCAATTTAAAAACTATTGAGCAAACTTTAGCAAGCTCCTAACTAGGCCGAGCCATGCTTTAGGCTTTTTCAAGCATGTTCACATTTTTATGCAACAAATTGTAGCACATGTTTTCCATGAATATGCTAGTAGCGGATTCTGATTTAAGGTACTAGTATAATGTACGTGCGATGCATGCCTACTAAAAGTATAGTTATTAAATTAAATGAATATATATCGAATAAAAAAAAAATTTATATTTGAATGTTTTGATTTGGGTGACATATGTGGTACACATATATATTGCTGGATTTAGTTTGAATGTGTATTGCACGGGTTTGTTTAGTTACAAAGTTAGAATTTGTTTGATTACAAACTCCAACTCTCTCATTAAAATAGTAAAGATTATATATTATAGATAGATAATAATTTATACGTGTGATGCACATTTAATATATTAAAGAAATTAAAGTAAAAAATATGACGTAGTGAGGACTCGAACATGAGACCTCCTTCATATTAGTTATGCACGTGCAATGCACGCGTTGGTAGATTGACAAATGACACTAAGGTCTTCTCATATATATATATATATATATATATATTTATATGGGAAATATGGGAATAAGGGGTATGAGCAACTTGCTCATTTAGTAAATAAACAATTGATGATGTGGCATACATGTAATTGGAAAAACTATAAAAGGGTTAATTGTCCAACGTATCACATGCATGCCACATAATCAATTGCTCATTTATTAAATGAGCAAGTTGCTCATATCCCTTTTACCCTATATATATATATATATATATATATATATATATATATATATATATATATATATATATATATATAGGGTAAAAGGGATATGAGCAACTTGATAAGGTGGTATGCATGTGATACATTGAGTATCTAATCACTTTTAGGATTTTCCGATCACATGCATGCCACCTCATCACTTGCTTATTTACTAAATGAGCAAATTGCTCATACCCCTTTTTCCCTATATATATATATATATATATATATATATATATATATATATATATATATATATATATATATATAGGGAAAGCTTCGGTTGAGCACTCCTCTAGTGCTCACCGCGTGAACACTAGGCCTTCGGGCGTTCATATCAAAAATCCGAACCGTTCACATTGATCTACACATCTAAATTAGTCTAAATATGTAAAATCAAATCATTTGAAATTCATTTGCCCATTCATTGAAGTGTTACAAAATTGTATGGCTGAAAATCATTGTTTTTATAGTCACATGATGGATGGGCAAATGAATTTCAAATGATTTGATTTTACATATTTAGACTAATTTAGATGTGTAGATCAATGTGAACGGTTCGGATTTTCGATATGAACGCCCGAAGGCCTAGTGTTCACGCGGTGAGCACTAGAGGAGTGCTCAACCGAAGCTTTCCTATATATATATATATATATATATATATATATTATTATTATTATTATTATTATTATTATTATTATTATTATTACTACTACTACTACTGGTTATTTACACGTTGGATGCACGTTTAATAATTTCAAAAATAAAAATAAAAACTCTGACGTAGGGAGGGTTTGAACCAGAAACCTCCTTTATATTAGTTATGTACGTGCATTGCACATGTTGGTAGAATGACAAAATGACAAATGACACTAAGGCCTTCTCCCATTATAATATTATTATACTATTTTTGACGTGCAATGCACGTTTTGATAGGAGTTGGAAGATTGTCACGTGCGATTTACATGTTAAGAAATAGTTTTGTAGTTGGACGTGCGTTGCACGTAATTGGTAAAAATATTTTGAAGAAAAAGCCACAATTTGTACGTGCAATGCACGTGTTTATAAGTAGAATTTGCATTGTACGTGCAACATATGTGTATGTTTAGTGTTAAAAAACTATTGTAAAATTGTTTTGTACGTGCGTTGCACGTTTTAAATATGTGGATTTTTTTTTATTTGTTTGTTTTTGTTGTAATTAATGGGAAAGTTGGAGTTGCACGTACAACGCACGTGTTTGCATGTTGACAACATTACAATTCCAACTCTTCCATTATAATGTTAGAGATTAGAGATTAGAGATTATAATATTAGAGATAGAGATTAGAGATTAGCGATTATAATATTAGAGATAGAGATTAGAGATTAGGGATATAACTTAACAAATTGTAGCACATGTTTTCCGATGAGAATATAAACCTTTTTTCGGGTCCCAAGTCGAATACAGAAGAACAGTGTTACATCCCCCCTTCCCAACTAAAGATTACACATCAGCAGCATACTGAAGTCATCGATGATGGCTATGAAGACATGATGCACGTGGGAAAATGGAAAGCATCGAGATTTTATCATCATACATGGAGCGACTCATCTTAAAGCAACCCTTCGTATCCGAGGGCTACGGCTAGTGGTCCTCCATAGGATTCTGTACAACACATTGAGAAAGAATATTGTATGATTGTATATTGGCGGATTAACCACTGATCAGCACTTAAAATTGGTTGATTATACCCGATTGAATAGCTAACTATTAAAATATAAAAAATTGCTAAAAAAATAATCGCTTAGCCATCGATTAGCGATTAATCGGGGTTTAATCGGATTTTAACTAATTAGTGCACCATACAATTTTCTTAACAACTAGTATTGGAGCTTTGGTTGACAAGTCCCTCGGTGAAGATGACAGGCCATAGCTACGTGAAGATTAAGCAGTTCGACGGTGATGCGGTTTGTTTTTGGGAAGTGTGGATGCACCAGGTGTGAGTTTTATTTATTTGTTTAGTGGAAGGACGTGGTACTGGACGGTACGCTTGACCCTCGGCAGGAGGGGCGCGAAAGGGTACAGAGGCGGAGGTCGGATGGTTAGCTCGATAGTGGAGGCTCGGCTTGGATCTGGAAGCTCGGATCAGGGAGTCTCGTGTACCTGCACTCGGCCTAGGAACACCAAGGTTGGTCCCGATAGCAGGCCCTCCGACGGTCTAATTAGTTACTGAAGTAGAGTAACAATAGCTAGGATTTTGAGAGGGAAAAGATTGATTACCTTTGAAGGTGGGAGATGGCATGGTATTTATAGGCATGCCAAACGAATATGGATCCTTTGGGCTGGGTCTGGACCTGTATACCCGTGGGCCTGGTGGAGTAGAAGCCCATGGGCTTAAGTGTGATCTGATGATCATGGGTGAGAGCTTTTCGAAGAGATCGGATGGCCTAGGATGTGCCAGGTCATTTTTTCCCTATGTCACAAGCCCCCCACTCCTGTAGGGGTGTGCGAACTAGCCGTGGAGTAGTGTTGGTCGTGGAGGAAGAGCGGGGGAAGTTTTCTGGAGGCCTTCGGGATCGTCGCCGAGGCTTAGTGAGGCTCGGAGGCCGGAGGGTGATTGTGGGCCTTCAGATGAGGCGTCAGGGCACGTGCTGGGCTGGACGTGGCCTCGGAATACTGAGGCAAAGGCGAGCCGGTGCGCTTTCCTGAGAAAGCAACCCTGGTGCTCGACCTGACCTCGGAACGTCGAGGGCTTAGGGGTCGGCAAGGGCAATGTCGAGCCGGTGCGCTTCCTGAGAAAAAAACCTAGTTCTCGACCTGACCTCGGAGTGTCGAGGAGTTAGGGGTCGGCAAGGGCGATGACGAGCTGTTGCGCTTTCATGAGAAAGCAACCCTAGTGCTCGACCTGACCTCGGAGTGTCGAGGGCTTAGGGGTCGGCAAGGACGATGGCGAGCCGGTGCGCTTTCCTAAGAAAGCAACCCTGGTGCTCGACCTCACCTCGGAGTGTCGAGGGCTTAGGGGTCGGCAAGGGCGATGTCGAGCCGGTGCGCTTTCCTGAGAAAGCAACCCTTGTGCTCGACATGACCTCGGAGTGTCGAGGGATTAGGGGTCGGCAAGGGCGAAGGCTAGCCGGTGCGCTTTCCTGAGAAAGCAACCCTGGTGCTCGACCTGACCTCGGAGTGTCGAGGGCTTAGGGGTCAGCATGGGCGATGGCGAGCCGGTGCGCTTTCCTGAGAAAGCAACCCTGGTGCTCGACCTGACCTCGGAGTGTCGAGGGCTTAGGGGTCGGTAAGGGCGATGGTGAGTGTAACGCCCCGAATTTCCAATATAATATCTTAGAAATACGTGACACAATTCTCAGCATCAACTTCAATGGAATATTAAACAAACCAAACACCAATAAAAATTTTCCATCTTTCATTACAATAATTATTTACATAGCACAGCGGAATACAATACACCTTAAATCACAATTCTATTTTCTTTACAACACTTTATTTTACAAATTTACATAAGTCACTATATCAATTGAACTCAAGCATCCAAATCCGAGCCTTAAGAAATTACATGTAAAATATGAGGCTAGAGATAGGGATGGCGAACGGGTCGAGTGGGCCGGGCTGGGCCCAACTCGTAAGGGTTGGCATGTACACTTAGCTGGTCCGGGCCGGGTTGCACTCTTATCCGGGCCGGGTTGAAGTTTCGTTTGAGTGGCCCGCCCAACCCGTGAACCCTTTAGGGTTCAACCCGGGTTGGGCCGGGTCGACCCTCGGGTTGGCCCGTTTAATTTTTTTTTTTTGTAGCTTAAATTAAAATAATAATAATAATTATAATACTAAGTAAGTAATAATACTAATAAACAATAAAAATCGTAATAATAATAATAAGATTGAAAGAGACAAAGAGTGAAATTGACAACAAATTTTGAAATATTATTCATATGAATTTAAGTTATACAATTTTAACAATTTATAACGAAATAAAGAATTCAATTCACAAATAAGTTTTATACAATAACATATTTCTTGTATACAATTTTAATTGAGTACAAGTTTTCTAATTTGACATAACAAGTAAAGCTATTGTTGTTGTTGTTGTTGTTGTTGTTCTTCGGACGAGTTGCTCCCACTTGTGGAACTTGATAGTGCTTTTCCTTGCGTCCTATCTTCAGCCTTCAGCCAGTCTTCTGTGCAAACGAGCATCTCTAACGCCTCGGACTTCAACCGATTCCTGTAATCAGATAGAACCCTGCCACTTGTAGAAAATACACTCTCAGAAGCAACTGTAGAGACAGGAGGAGTTTGTAAATCTTTAGCCATAATTGACAGAATACTAAAAGTGTGTTCATGTTCTTTCCACCATTGTAAAATATCTAGTGGAGAAGTAAAAGCTCAGAATCTTGTTGGTTATACCAATTTAATTCATTTGGTTAATTAGTCCTAGGTTTTTTAGATTGAATTTGTTCAAGTAAACTAAATAATTCTACTTTTACCCTTACCTTTAGAACTACCAGAAGAAGAACTAACTACAGAAGTTGTACTACTAGAAGCAAAACGTCTATCATAATAATCATACAAGTTATTTAACGTAGATTCAAACTGAACTAAAAAAGTAGCGCAATCAATTGTTAATTCTACATTTATCTCTAAATATTCAAAAAACATTTCTAACAAATTCTTCGTACCTTCTAATTTGATACGAGGATCCATAACAGTAGCAATACAAATCAACATAAGAGGAGGAAAATAATAATTCAAAAATTTTTGAAATGCAGGTTTTACAATCTCACTAACATGGGTATCATTTAACATTTCGTTAAATGTTTGCATCATGCTAACTAATTCAATAAAAATGCTACTAGAAGTAGATTCATATGTTTTTGAAAATTTTAAAGTTGCGGTTTTAAAAGGTTCTAAAAATTTCAATAAAGATTCGGCAAAAAACCAATCGGGGGGAGTCATTTCAAAATTAGCCATATTTTTTGCGATACAAAAATCATTTACAACTGCTTTATAATCGGTGACAACATTTAGTAAATCAAAAGTAGAATTCCATCGGTGTCTAACATCCTTTGGAAATTTTCTAAAAGGAACATTTCTAACCCTACACCAAGCTTTCCATTCTTGTAAAATGCTTGGACTTAATGTAATGAAATGTACACAATTTCTAATTTTAACTATATATGGATCAGCTATTCTTAATGCATCTTGAATACATAAATTTATAATATGACATGCACATCTAACATGAAAAATATTGTCAGATGGAGGATTTAATACGGATTTTAAAATAGTAATTGCTACATTGTTGTTAGATGCATTATCAAAACTAATACACATAATTTTATCACGAATATGGAAAACATCACAAATTTCTATAATACGGTTTGCTATTTCAGCGCCACTATGGGGATACGGCAACGCCGCAAGTGATATGATTCTTTTTTGAAGAATCCAATCATTGTCGATCCAATGACAGGTTATTCCCATCGTTGGAATATTGTTGACACACGTCCAACAATCCGAAGTTAAACTAACCCTACAAGTTAAACTCCATAAAATTGCAATCAACGCGTCCTTCATTTCAACATACATTTTAAAACAATCCGATTTGCAAGTATTTCTCGGAATTCTTTTAAAATGAGGGTTTAAGGCCGTTTGATTAAAATTTTTCAAGTTCCTACTCTCGGGATAGAAAAATGGTAACTCTTTCTTAATGACTAATCGGGCCATTTCCCGACGAACAAGTTCGGGATCATAAGAGTGGCTATCTACTTGACCTATCCTAGGGTTGATTTTTTGTTGGCCTTGTATTTGATCAAGAAGTTCTTTATGATTATGTTGGATGTGCCTACTAATTGTACCGGTGCCGTCACCCCTCTTGAATTTGTATGTTTTACTACATGTTTTACACACTTTCAAACCCATACCCGGAGTATGTTCGTCCGGGATATAATCATAAAACTTATGCCAATCGCTAGTTTCTCCTCTACTTTTCCTACTACTACGGGGTTGTGTGGTTTCGGTTTGTTGTTGTTGTTGTTCTTCTTCTAATTGTATGTCACCTACAACATCGTCGTGTGTACCCCATTGTTCCATAGTAGGATCAATGTAATCTTGGGCGGGCTCACTAGTTGGGACAATTGGTGGCCTACGTGAAGAGGAGGAGGAATCTTGTTCGCTACGACCGCTACCGCGTGATCTAGACATAATGTAGTAATGTGCTAAAGTAAAGTATGTAAAAAAAATATACAGTGTAGGAGCGGTGAATTATACAAAAAAAATCTAAAAAACAAGAGGGTTGAGATAGACAAATTCAAAAAAATGAACAATAATTTTAACTACAACGCAAAAAAAAAATTAACGAGAGAGATAGAGATATTTTGATACTGTTCACCGTGGAATACACGTATGTAAAAAAAACCGTTAAAATAAGAATGGAATAGAAAAGATGGAGGAGCGCTTTTGCCGATTCCGCAATTGAAGAGTTGAGAAGAGGTTGAAGTAGATTTGACGAGGGTTGAAGAGAGTTGAAGACGTTGAATTTTGATTCCGATACGACCGAAATTCGATCGTGTATATGCCTCCTTGTTCTTTGTTTGATGAATACTACAATTGTTCAAAAATTCTTTACAAATGATGTATAATAGTAGAGAAAGTAAGAGAGTGAGGTGTGATTTTTTATGAAATTTTTGGGGATATTTATAGGCTAAATATGTTGGAAAAAACAAAAAAAAAACCAAAAAAAAAAAAACCCCCAACGGCTCTGTCCCAAGACAGAGCGCACCAGCAGCGAAATGGGCAGAATTTCGACCGTTTGACCCGCGGGTCAACGGTCGACCTGTACGGGTCGAACGGGTCGGAACCCGCGGGTCGACCCGCGGGTTGGCGGGTTAAATTCGCGAGTTGGGCCGGGTTCGTGGGCCGGGTTTCGCGAGTTCAATTCGCATAAATTGCGATCCGGTACTGTTCACCGGGTTCGACCCGAACCCGCGAAGCAAATAACCGGGCCGGGTCGCGGGTGGGTCGCCGGTTGACCCGGCTCAGTTGCCATCCCTAGCTAGAGATAACCCTAACCCTCAAAACTAAAGAGGTCAACCATAAAGGTGTGAGTGACATAAAACAAGCAAACAACATAAGTAAAGCATGGATTTATCAACAACAAAACATAAACAAGAATTAAGTGATTATAGGAAAAACCTCGAAATGCGAAAATACAACAAGTAAAGCTAGACTAAGTGTCGAGTGTAGAAAACAAGGAAAACACATACATGAAACCAAGCCAAGAAAACACAATTCTGTATGCGGACTCTCTAATGCGTACTTGTCGAAGTCTATGCATCCCACTCTACATAGGTCCGGTGCAAGCCTTTAACGTCTCCACATTATAGAGTTTAATCTCCCGCTATGCAACTAATCCTAACGCGATGACTACTACGAGATAAAGATAAACTGTGAGTATTAGCCCATGCCCCGATAATTCCAGAGGTCAATCTCTATCCACAGATAATTTCAAAGACTATTTCACTCACACCTGGGAGTCTTCGAGAATACCCCACACCGCAAGCAAAGGCACCTCATCACATGAATACCACATGTGCGTCGCCTCGACCTCGATAATTCCGGAGATCAATTACACACTACAGGTAATTCCGGAGACTATTTCACTCACACCTGGATAATTCTGGGGATTATCTCACACCGCAAGCCATACTGAGGTCCATAACCCATGTTCTCGTTCATCATATCATCACTAGTGTCTGTCCTTATTATTTAGGTTATTTATTCACTTTACAAATCTCCTAGAGTTGGTGTACCCTACCGGACTTAACTCAACAACTGGTCAACTAAAATGCCTCAACAGGCCCAAATATAAATATCTCAACTGCCGGTATACTAGGGTCACGCACACCCTCTAGAGACTCACACTCAAATATCCAAACTAATCTTCCAACATAAATTGCTCAATTAAACCACTTGAAAACATATGTCCAGTAGAAGATAGGGTATAGAATAGTAAGATATAGATTAAAGGCATCTAACAAATAAATCATTTCAAAAGAACATTCAAATATGTATAAGTATATCAGTATCAGTCGACTCCAAAAGCCATCGGTCGACTGTCCAGAGAGAAGAATCTAGTAGCTTTGAGAAAATAAATCTAAGTATAACAAGTCGACTATCAAAGGTTCATAAGTCGACTGTCCAGAGAGAAATTCAATATCTTTAAGAAAATAATTCTAAGTATAGCAGTCGACTGTAAAGGTTATAGGTCGATTGTCCAGAGTGAAAAATTACAATAACTTCGAAAAAATAATCTAAGTGGTACCAGTTGACTGTAAAGGTTATAGGTCGACAGTCCAGAACGAAATTTCAAGAAAACTATTGAACACAACAGCCAGGTCACGTCGGTCGACTGTAAAGTCATACCGGTCGACTGTCGACCTTCAGACTGCAGAACTTTGGTTGTGCACATTTCAACCGATACGTAGTTTTACTTTATGAAAACGACTTCTACAAAAAGCATATTTCTTATTTGATCAAATACAACTTGTAGGAAATATAATAGTCCGTAAAACTAAATCAAACTACTTGAATTTATAAAAATAGAGATTTTGTTGATTTCCTTCGATTAAAATATGAATTGTGCATATAGTCAAAAATAGAGTTTCTAAAATCAGTTACTCATTGGAATAGCTTCGTATTCAGATCCAAATCATATCAATACCAAATCTCAAAAGAACATTCCCAATCTGGATTCATTTCTACAAACTCACTAAATTCTCAATTTCGATTTTCATGTCACGATCTCTTGATTCATAACTTTTTCCATTCAAATTTCTCAAAACTAAATTATTACCACAACTCACAACCAAATTAATTGATAACATCACCATATCAAATTTGTATTCGACCAATACTCAAAAGCAATAAAAGTCTCATTTTTATTAGGTTCATGCATAGAATCTACCATATTCGGTTAATCCAACATTAATTCACAAGAAATAGTCTACCCATGATTTCTAATAGGACACTCATCAATCTTGAATTACCCACATGCAATTTTATTTACAAACGACTAGGGTTTCACAAGATCCAATTTTTTTCATCATCCAGTTCATCATGTACATATTCATTCTCAAACCCTAAACATGCTTTCTAGTAAATAAAATTCAACATCCAAGATCAATCAAAACATTCATATCATTCGCATACAACATACACAAAACAAAAGAAAATAAACAAGTCACTCACCTCGAATGAAGAAATCTGATAAGAAAGCCTTTCTTTTGCGAAATCCAAGATCCTCTCCTTAATCCTCCAAAAACAATAAAACCTTTGTGTTGTGCAGCGAAAGATAGCTGCACTCCACCTCTTTCAAATACCCGGAATAGGAGTTTTAGGGTTTTTAGACACATTTGCGAAATAACCCCTTGAAAATATAACTTTACATAAATGGATCCCTATATTTGGAAACTTGATAAAACCAATTAAATTGATATTTAAAAGCAAAATAAACTTTTTATTTCCAGTCGGCACTGTTTGAAAAGTCCACAAAATAGTTTGTCTACCTTCGTCTTTACCACTTGCTGTCTTTCCGGGGCAAATTTGCGCCTCTTCTGAGCCACCGACTTCGAACCCGGAACGACGCTTAGCATGTGCATGATCAGGTCTTCGGATATCCCGGGCAAATCGGACGGCTTCCTGAGAAAGAGGTCGATGTTGCGGCGGATGCAGCTGACTATATTTGACTTTAGATCTTCGGCGAGGGAGCGGATCACTCGGAACCACTTCGACTCGTCCTCTGCCCCGAACGAGACTTCCTCCAGCTCGTCCGCTGATTCAGGGTCTGGTTGGCATTTTTCTGGCTGGAGCTCGACGGCATCGAGGTGGAATACACCCCTCCTACCGCAGCCATGTAGCAGGACCGCGCAGCCTTCTGGTTGCCTCGGACGACACCGCCCCCCTGCTTTGTGGGAAATGTCAACTTCAAGTGGTAGGACGATGGCACAGCCTGAAGGGAGCAAAGCTCGGGTCGGCCGAGAATGGCATTGTACGCCGCCTTGACGTTCACCACCATGAAGTCCATTGATTCGGTTCATCTAAGGGGAGCCGAACCCGTGGTGACATCTAGGGTCACAATTCCTTCTATCACAACTGGGACGCCGGAGAACCCATGCAGGGTGTATCCGGCCGGCTTGAGCTTGCCCTGGGCAGTTTTAGGTTCTCGAAGGTTTCGAGAAAGAGGATGTTTACCGAATTCCCGTTGTCGACAAGGATCCGGTGGACCTCAAAATTCGCCATGTCGAGACTAACGACGAGGGCATCGCAGTGGGGAAGACGGACGCCCTCCAGGTCCTCTCCTGAGAAAGAGACAGAGAGTAGCTGAGTCCGGGGAGACAGGAGGTCTCGGACGGCGTTCACCTCTCGGACAAATGCTTTACGGGAAGTATTAGACTCCCCTCCCATGACACAATGTAGAATGGTCTGCCCTTCGGTCCCTCCGGTCTCGAGATCTCACTCAGGATGGCGGTTCGGAGTACGAGTGGGTGGCGAAGGCCTCCGGTTTCTCATATCCTTCCGGTCCCTTTGGTTTTCCCGTGTGAACTCACGGGGTACCCTCGTAGGATGAGGGCCTCGATTTCGTCTTTCAGGGCCCGACATTGGTCGGTTTCGTGCTCGTGATCCCAATGGAAGCGGCAGTAGAAGCGCTGGTCTCGCTTCTTGTTGTTGCTCGGTCGAGGGGGTAATCGGACGAGGCTCTTGTCCTCTATTTCTAGGAGGATGGCGGACACGTTCTGTGTCAAGGGTGTGTATCTCTCAAAGCGGGGGACCGGAGGCGCCCTCTTCATACCGACCCCTTCTTTTGCTACTTTCCTGACAGTCTCGGTCTCATCGACCTTGCGCTTGCCCTTCCCTGTGGCTTCTTTGGCACCTTCCGCGTTTAAAGCTTCTTCCGCTCGTATGTACTTCTCGACCCGGTTGAGCAGGTTGGGGAAGTCCTGGGGGGGCTTCTTGGCCAGCGAAACCTTTAGCTGGCTGTGTCGGACGTTGTGCCGGAAGGCGGCTGAGGCGACTCCGACGTCAAGGGAGGAGACAGATCTTGCCTCGGTGGTGAACCTCCTGATGAAGTCACGGAGTGACTCTCCTTCTCTCTACCGGAGATCTAGCAAGGATGCACTTGTCTTCTCGACCTTCCTGCTGGTTATGAAGTGGGCCAGGAAGTCGGCCTCTAGCTGGTCGAATGAGAAGATTGAGCCCGGCGGGAGCTTAGAGAACCATTCCCGAGCTGGACCCCGGAGCGTAGCAGGGAATGCATGGCACAGTAGGGGATCCGTAGCACTGTGAATCATCATGAGGGTCTTGAAACCCTCCATGTGATCAGCAGGATCACCTTCGCCATTATAGGTCTCGAACTGTGGAGGCCAAAAATTCCGGGGGATCTCCGCTTCTAGGATGGGAGCTGAGAAAGGTGGTTGGGTCAGCCTACGGCCTAGAGTGGGGTTTGGAAGGCCGTTGCCGAGGTGTCGAGGCGGTTCTCCATCTCCAGCAGGCATCGGAGTACCTCGTTTTCGCATTCCGGAAGATGGGTCGGGTCACGAACGTGGCTCCCTCCATCGCCCGTCCGGTGGGATTGGTTTAATGTCTCGGCTTTGGGTGCTCCGTGGATGGCCTCCATGATTTTGTCCCGGAAGCTCCGGAACTCGGCCTTTGTGACCGCGCCATGGTCAATCGGTTTGCGCTGGGGCGGCGGCCTTCGACCGATGCGGCTAAGCACCGATGTTCGTCCTTCAGGCGGAGGTCTGGAGTGGTTCAGGGCCGAGTTGGAAGCAGTCCCTCTCCTAGACTGACTCGCCAGTCGGCTTTGGATGACCAGACAAAGGTCGGGCAAGACTGAGCGAGATGCAACCTGTTGGTGTCCGAGGCTGACCCTCGGATTATTCGATCCGTGAACGCCCTCGAGGGCGTCCTGAAGAGGAGGCCCGTCCGGGTGACACATGGCGGTAACCGCTCTCCTAGGCTTGGGTCCCATGTGAGCGCGCATTGAGGGGATGCCACTGATGGTGAGGTTCGGGCTGACGTCCATACCAAGAAAAGGTTCCCACAGACGGTGCCAACCTGATGTGGTTTGTTTTTGGGAAGTGTGGATGCACCAGGTGTGAGTTTTATTTGTTTGTTTAGTGAAAGGATGCGGTATTGGACGGTACGCCTGACCCTCGGCAGGAGGGGCGCGAAAGGGTACAGAGGCGGAGGTCGGATTGTCGGCTCAGTAGTGTAGACTCGGCTCGGATCTGGAAGCTCGGATCAGGGAGTCTCGTGTACCTGCACTCGGCCGAGGAACACCGGGGTTGGTCCCGATGGTAGGCCCTCCGACGGTCTAGTTAGTTACTGAAGTAGAGTAACAATAGCTAGGGTTTTGAGAGGGAAAAGATTGATTACCTTTGAAGGTGGGAGAGAGTCTGGTATTTATAGGCATGCCAAACAGGTATGGATCCATTTGGGCCGGGTCTGGACCCGTATACCCGTGGGCCTGGTGGAGTAGAAGCCCATGGGCTTAAGTGTGATCTGATGATCATGGGTGAGAACTTTTCGAGGAGATCAGATGGCCTAGGATGTGCGAGGTCATTTTTCCCCTATGTCAGACGGTAAGATCAACTTCGATCTCTGGAAGGTGGACATGTACGGTGTACTGGTTCAAGAAGGATATATCGGGTGGTTATTGTATCAAGACTACAATTATGGTTTCTTTAGATCTTTATATATTGTAATAGTCTCTATTGTGAGAGACAAATACTTTATTGATTTATCTTCCATTGTAAGTGAGGATCGAGAGATAGTTCTTGATGAGTGAGTTTGTACCTAACTCCTTTTAATATTCTCTAGTTGAATAATATCTCCCTATATTTTCCCCGGATTAGGTTTGTCCGAATTGAGACAAAATTTTGTGTGCTTGGTGTTATCTACTGTTTGGTTGTTCATCAGATATGTTTTTGCTCCTTGCTATCTTTCTCAACAAACTCCACTACGGCATACAATTTCCCTAACTTTTTATCCCAAAAAAAAGAAGATTTTTTTTTAGTGGAAATGATTAATTAACGATCTTAAAGCACTTATGAATATAGTACGAGAAAAGGGAGGTAATTTTCTTCTATTGAGTGTTTGTAACTAATTGGTGGAACCCCATGGCACGGAAGATCAACACCGCTCATTTTGTTTTCAATGTCATAATATGTACGTAGGCTTGTAAAACATCAAGTCAATTGGAGATTGCTTATCAATATTTTAAGTGGTTGCAAATGAACAATTTTTAATAATGTAACAAATTGGCACCACGAGAAACCTCCAAACATTTGATTTTCTTTACAAACCCGTTACGACAGTAGAAACAAAATGAATAGTATGAATCATCCATATAAAGTATATGAGAAAAATTTTCTCCAATAATAATTGAGGTTCCCTTTCCTCATACACTCATATATACTTCATGACATGCACATTATAATTAAATAATTAATTATTTTTAAACAATGTGTAAAAATTGTGCTCGACCTTTTTCTGGATCAGTTAAAGTTTTGGAATTAAGATAAAAACAAGTCGAGAGTCATAATAGCAAGTAAACACATGATTTTCGGCAATAATTAGCAAACCCCCCTATTTTTATTAAAAAAAATTCTTTCTATATCTGAATTAGGCCTCACAATTCATCAAAAATAAAATAAATAAAAATGAAAAACAGAAAAAGAAAAATAAAGAAACAAATGTTCAAATAGTTTTTTTTTTTGAGGGAAAAGGTGGAATAAGGCCACCATGTTTCATTAATAAGAAATTAACAAAACACCCCCTGCATGCTGGAGCAAGTTACAACCTACAGACAGAGAGAAAAAAATATGAAGCGACATGACCAGTACATATAATCAGCTCTCACTCTAACCTACGAGGACCAACTAATTGTATGTCCGTCAAGCAAGCTTCGAGCACCCACCTCCACGGTACGCGCCCACCCACCTGAAGCGAATCCTATGGAATTTGAAAATTTACCGCTCCCATCCTTCTACCTCATCAACGCCACTTCAAACATGGCCCAAGCGTAGTCACACCCAAAAGGAGAGTCGTCGCAAAAAACTCTCTCTAACCCTAATCACGGACACAGTCTAATACAAATGTTCAAATAGTTATAAGTTAAATTAGTCATATAACAAAGAACTACCAATTATCATCGAACTAATTAATTGAGGTGCGAAATCGAAATCACCTGCTTCTCTTTGAGGAGATCTACACATCAAATTCTTGGATCTTCTTGATTCTAGCTACAAGATTGCACGGATTCACCTGCAAGAAAATCCATCCAAAATCAATTAGGAATCATAAACCAAACCCTAATCTCTAATCTGAGGGATCTGCGGATTTACTGTTTGTACGTGGTAGAAAGGGGATACGTCTCTTGCACGTGTCTGAGGTCGCGGTTGGCTTTTGTCGGAAGATTCTTCACCGCCTTCCGCCATTTCTCTGTCCCCTCTTTTTTTTTCCCGCCTTCTCCTCTGTTCAAAATACAACGAAGCTTGTAATCTTTTTTCTGCTTTGGTTGGGCCTATTGATCTTAAGTTCAGCCTGGCCGATTTAAATGAAATATGGCTAGGACTTGGGCCTTAATACCCCCAATCCCAAGAATGATAACACACGGTGAGAATTAGGCCTGTAAATCGGACCGAACAGGATCGAACAACTATATGTTCAAGTTCGAACCGAAATTCTACTCAGACGGGCTTATGTCCGACTCGGTCTAGGTCGGACAAAATTTTTATAGTCCGGACTCGGTTCGGTAAAGCATCGGACCGCAATAATATTCGGACGGATTTATGTCCGACTCGAGCTCGGTAAAGAATCGGACCGAATAATTTGTTCAGGATCGGTTCATATAACAGTTCGGACGGTCCACGGTCGGACCATTTTTCGAGCCGGACTCGGATGGACGACGGACCGTCCTGTCCATTTTACACCCTTAGTGAGAATTGACTGTCGCTAAAATTTTGAGTGATTAATTTTTAGCGGATTGTTATTTTTTTATATAGGAAAGAGACAGCTAGCTAGCGCTAGAGTCGGCTAGACAGATGGTTAGCCTTCAATAGGGCTGCAATCGAGCCGAGCCGAGCCGAATACCTTCAGGCTCGAGCTCGGCTCGTTTACGAAACGAGCTCCGTTTTGATCTCGAGCTCGGTTCGAGCCGAGCTTTGACAGTATTCGAGCCGAATAGCTCGCGAGCTTAGCCTAAAAAAAAAAAAACCAAACTCGAGCTCGGCTCGTTTATGAAACGAGCTCAATTTTGAGCTCAAGCTCGGCTCGAGTCGAGCTTTGACCGAGCTTTGACCGAGCTCGAGCCGAATAGTTCTAATAGTTCACGAATAGTTGTAATAGTTGAGAGTAGAGATGGTACAATATTCGCTATTTTTTCACATGCTATGGCATCCATACAAATTAATTACATGTTCAGTTTCGTCGTATTGATTTCTTAAGGAACACACATGTATTTATTTTACTCAAACAATCAATGTAGATTCGTTTTTTTTTTTTAAATTTAGGAAAAGTTGGAATCTGGCCACCCTATTTTATTAATGCGAAATTAACGATACAAACTCAGAGTACTGAGTCGAAATAACCTACAGACAGGAAATAGAACATACATGAAGCAACATGACCCGTACATACAACAAATTTCTCCAATAACTCTGGAGGGTGAGCCGACAAACAAGCTCGAACCAGTAAAATTGAATGTACAACAGTTTAGCTTCGAACACGACCTCCACGGCACATGCACACCTACCTGAAGCTAGTCTGGCAGGATTTTATCATCCGCCGTGCCCTGCTTTCTCCTCGCTGGGGGGACCCCCTTTTTGGGCCCAAGTCCCGCAGGCCGAGTTTTGAAAATCGCTGAGAACACTCAACTCGCTGGGGGGACCCCATCTTTGGGCCCAAGCCCCACGGTCGTAGTTTGAAAACAGCCAAGCACACCCTACACCTTCAATCATCTCACAATCTTGCAATTATCACACCCTCACCCAAAAACCGTAGTCAAGGAGAGAGCCGTGGAGAGGATACCTTCACCTATCTCACGCCCTTGCTCTCTCCAGTGATTTCTCACAAATACAGTCCAACACCAACAAAGAGTAGTGAAGAGCAACATCTTCACTCACCCACTCTCTCACACTCTCTCTCAAACAGAAAACCAAAATAAGACCCAGCTGATTGAAGTATCACCTTCTCCTCTCACCACATGGGCAATGGCGTTGGGCGTCAGCTTTCCTTATGAGGGCGAAGTGGTGGTGGTGATCCGTCGACTGTGGTCATAGGTGAATCAAACTGAGTGCAGCCCCCGCCCAATTAGATCATCTTTCTTTGTCTTTGCCATCCTCACAAACTCCGACTACTTCGCCGACTACACCAACCCTAGAAGCCCAAATCATGGCAGCAGATCACCGTAATCGGCCCAGAGAGCATGGACATGGTGGTGGCGGCGAAGAAAACGGTTGGAGGCATTTATGGCGGCGATACCGGTGCCCCACCCGATGATGATGCGAAGGGAACTGAAGAGCGGCGAAGTCACGAGTTCCCCATCGTGGGATCTCGCGTCTCCAACCAGCAGCTTCTTCCCCGACGCCTCGCGACTTCGAGGAGCGGCAGAATCGAGGGATCTCGGCTTGGAGGGGCGGCAGGATCATTACAGACGTGGGGCTCCATCGACGTGAGCCTTGGAACTCCGTCGACGCGAAGGCCGTGCCATCATCGTCGTGGAGCGAAGGGTGTGGTCGCAGACGTTGTCAAACAGATATGGCACAACGTCGTCGACCAGATCTGGTCGTAGAAGCCCCAAAACCGAACGGCATCATGGGGGCTCTGCACTGGCGGAGGAGGCACGTCGACGGCAGCTCGCTAGGAGGCGCGACAAGACGATCTCCTCGATCTCTGTCGGCGACGGGAAAGACACACGAACCCAAGATCTCGCCCGATAGGCGGGAAGCTCGACGGTGAGAAGAAGAAGAAGGGAAGGGACTTCGGTGAGAGAGGAGCACCGGGGGGGCGGCGATGAACCCTAGCCACCGCCGCCACACATATCTAGGGTTTGCTCTCTTTTGGGGAGTTTTTTGGGAGAGTTTCTCTCTCTAGAGTTTCAAGAGAGAGAAACTCACCATTATCAATGTAGATTCTGGGCAAAAAGAAAACGTACGTATAGTTGCAAACTGACTTTCAACTTGCAATGTACGACTTGCTAAATGAACCATGCTCAAATAACTTACTTTTCAGTAGAAAAAAATTACAGAATTATTCATGTTCTAATCCAGGAACATCACCCTTACAGATACATTTACAAATTTTATCTTGGGTTTTTAATTTCTTAACATATTGGTTCCCAACAATCCTCATATTTATGATATAACTATTGGATATATAGGTATATTCTCAATATAATAAAATATTATTGTGTATAATGTTCTATGGGGCAACACGTGCTTTGCACGTGTTATCTGTTTAATTGTTGGACCGGGTTGAGTGGGCATAAAGCCCAGTACCCGAAATCCAGTTCATCTCATATAAAAGCTGGTCTAGAGGTAGTGCTCTATGAAATTCCAATACTGATAACCAGGGTATAATATCTTAAGCGGCTATGAGATATAAACCCTAACCCTAATTACTCATCTTAATCTAACAATCTTAAGATATTAACAATTGATTTTTGAGATTAAGAGAGTTATTGGAATTGGTCGATTGTTGAACTTCAATGCTGTCGTCGTCGCCTGCCATCACGAGCGCTGTCGTCGTCGCCTGCCATCACGAGCGCTGCCGTCATGAGCGTTGCCGCTGCGAGCGCTGCTGTTGCGAGCGCTGCCGTTGCGAGCGCCGCCGTCGCGAGCGCCTCCGTTGTGAGCGCCTCCGTCACGAGCACCGACGCTCCCCACGGCCAGCTGCTGCCCCGATCGTCCTCCTTCTCCTTTTTCCCAATCAGAATTTGGGGCTTGTTCGAATTGGGGTTTTGGGAATGGAGAAGGAGAAGCAGGATTTGGACTTGAGAGTTTTGGAGGAGAGATATATTCGTCAAAATCCTCCTACCGCCGCCGATGGGCGCGCCTCCGCCGCCGTCGCCATGCATCGACGCCTCATGGCATTACCATCGCCAACGATTGCCCCTCCCGTCGCTGATCACAAACCCAAGGTTTCGGGTATGTACCTCCAGATGTTGATGGGTTCTGCTAGTCAGATGGGTTTCGGGTATCACAAACCCTTCTTCCTCATCGCTGTTGATGGGTTCTGCTAGACAGATCCAATAACAGGGAACCCAAAACAGAGTGATCCCATTAGCTCTTAATTGATGTTTGCTATTTGGCTCTCTGGTTGGTGTTTGGTGTTTGGACCGTTGAAGCAGATTCATATTCAGATCCAGTCAAAAGGAATCAGACCTGGATCAGATCTAAATTAAAGATAAGTTTTTCATCAAATTTAAATTGTTATTTAATTATTTGTTCATATTAAGCATTGGTTAATTAAATGCAAATTTGAATAATTGTTTTAGCTATGTGCTAAAAATTAAATATCCATTTTGATAAGTTAAATTATAGATGTTGACTATAAATTTGTATCTCCAATTAAATTGTTGTGAATTAGATAGTGCTGATAATTCATTTAATTGGCTAATCTTTAACAATTTGATGAATGTAGGAGCTTCAAAGTTACTTACAAATTGTGTGTATTGGAGATGATGGATTTGCATCACGGTATAATAAGTCTGCACTATGCAGGCTTCTCCATCGAATTTGGAAAACACTTCTAACTTGAAGTGTCGGTATGATCTACTCTAATCTCTTAGTATTCTCATGTGATGAATGGGTTAACGCTGTGTGCGTTTGATCACATATTTGAGATTTTTAGATCATAGTTATTATCGCCTTGAAAACTAGCATGTTTAGGGTCGTTAAGTGCTTTATCATACTATGTGTATAGATATTTTGACAAATTCATTGTTTACAGTTTGTGGAAGAATATATATTTGATTATCTAATAATTAAAATTTTTGTATAAGATTTATAACAAATGTTCGTAACTTAGATAGGAGCATTCTGTAATGCAGAATATGACTCCATTATTTAGGTTTTGTTCTTATCGCTCATTGTACTGTGTGTGCAAAATTTAATTATAAAATATGAGTCATTATCTCGTTTAGCATTTCGAAGATGATGAAGAACGAATAAAGAAAAATATAGCTCAATTTATTTGAACAAGTGGACATTGTTAGAATCACTAGAGAAAACAAACAATTTTGTAAAATGTGATAGAGTAATTTTGTTTTAACTCATATAATGTGCATATATTGTCAATCACATGTATAAGTTGAGTTTAACAAATGAGACAATTAATAATAATAGTTCTAATTGTGTATTGTTCTTGAACATAGAAAATTGGCTAGGATTCGAGAACTATATATTAAATTGTTTGTTCTTGTTAAAACTCATAACTCTGCTAAATGACACTCCATTAAATATGACAAATATGAAAATTGTGCTCAGATTATGATTACTAAAAAATTATTTAGTATGTTCTCTAGGAGCACACAACTACTTGAGT
This sequence comes from Hemerocallis citrina, assembly GCA_017893485.1. NCBI lineage: Eukaryota > Viridiplantae > Streptophyta > Magnoliopsida > Asparagales > Asphodelaceae > Hemerocallis > Hemerocallis citrina. Next base: position 60,725,756 of record CM030358.1, read on the forward strand.
CAATACATTCTGATATTTGTGATCTCAGTAGATTTGTGACTAGATGAGACGATTATTGGTCAGAAGTATTTAATCGCTTTTATAGATGATTAATATAAGTCTGTCATATATATGAAGAATGAAGCACTTATCATTCTTAATGAATTAAAAATTATAGTTGCATGCTAAAAATCAAGGGTTCAGATTTGATAGAGGTGGTGAATATGTTTTAACAACTTTAGAGAAGTTTGCATTGGGCATAATCTCTATTGCACTCTACTTACAACAGTCAAACAGTATTGATAAAAGTTAGTATCAAACACTTAGTGAAATATTGAATTCTATATTATTAACTGTTGTTTATCATGTGTAATTATGAGTGATGCTGTATTGTTAATCATATCTCTAATGTGTTACTACACTCTAAATTGAATACACCTTGTAGATCATGGCATGAAAACACAAATAATTTTGTTAAAGTGAAATTTTATGTTGTGATACTTCTGTTAGAGTACATGACCCTAGAAGGCCTAAAGTAGGACCTACAACAAATATTTTTGTGTGTTTAGAAAGTATAGAATTTAGTTTTGTGGACAAATATTGGATTTATCTAATTTGTGTTAGAAGAATCTAGACTTGCAGAGTTCTTTGAGGATGTGTTCATCAAAGATAAATGTATGAAATAATCTAGTCCTATAGACACGTTCAATGATTCACAGTTGGAATCAAAAACCAGCCTTACTGACACTTAAAAACCTGAATGACAAATGAGCTAAGAAGAGTCTTTAGTAGACAATGAGATAATTTTGTGTCATACAATAATACTTTAAATTAGTTGATCTGCCAAAATGGGCTAAACTATAGTAAGTAAGTGGGGTTTTGTAGGAGAAACTTAATTTTGATTGTTCAGTAGCAATTTTAATGTATTTTAGTAGCTAACAGATTGATTGAGAAAAATAGGGTAGATTTATTTGATGTTTACCCACATGTTTGCCAAATTGCTACGATAAGTATTCTTCTTATCCTTACATCTGTTGAAAATTTTGTTATTCATAAAGGATATTTAAATAGTTTTGTACTGAAAAATTCTATACTGAACATTTTATAATGAAAATTTTCGTACTGAATAGTTTTGTACTAAGAGTTTTGTACTAATATGTTTAGTGAACAAGATTTACAATTTAGTAAAATCATCGTATGTTTTAAAACAAGTAATATAGCTAACATATAAATAATTTGACAAATTTCTTAAAGAGCCTAGTGTAGCGCCCCGAATTTCTAATATAATATCTTAGAAAATTCGTGGCACAATTCCCAGAATCAACTTCAATATAATATTAAACAAAGTCAACACCAATAAAATTTTCAACTTTCATTTCAATAATCATTTTTATAACACAGCGGAATACAATGCACCTTAAATCACACTTTTCTTGTCTTTACAACACTTTCTTTTACAGTTACATAAGTCATCACATCACTTGAACTCAAGCATCCAAATCCGAGCTATAAGAAATTACCTGTAAAATATGAGGCTAGAGATAACCCTAACCCCCAAAACTAAAGAGGTCAGCCATAAAGGTGTGAGTGACATAAAAACAAACAACATAAGTAAAGCATAGATTCATAACAACAGGAAATAACTGAAGTAGGTGAAAATAGAGAAATCACGAAATGCGGAAACACAACAAGTGAAGCTAGACTAAGTATCAAGTGTAGAAAACAGGAAAACACATGCATGAAATCAAATCAAGAAAACACAATTCTATATGCTGACTCTTTAATGCGTACTTGTCGGAGTCTATACATCCCACTCTACATAGGTCCGGTGCAAGCCCTTAACGTCTCCACTTTATAGGGTTTAAATTCCTGCTATGCAACTAATCCTAACACGATGACTACTACGAGATAAAGATAAACTGTGAGTATTAGCCCATGCCCCGATAATTCCGGAGGTCAATCTCTATCCACAGATAATTCTAGAGACTATTTCACTCACACATGGAAATCTTCGAGAATACCCTACACCGCAAGCGATGGCTCCTCATCACACGAATACCACATGTGCATCGCCTCGACCCCGATAATTCCGGAGATCAATCCCACACCATAGGTAATTCCGGAGACTATTTCACCCACACCTGGATAATTCTGGGGATTATCTCACACCGCAAGCCATACTGAGGTCCATAACCAATGTTCTCGTTCATCATATCACCACTAGTGCCTGTCCTTATCATTTAGGTTGTTTTATTACTTTACGAATCTCGTAGAGTTGGTGTACCCTATCAGACTTAACTCAAACAACTGATCAACTAAATACCTCAACAGGTCCCAAACATATATATCTCAACTGCCGGTATACTAGGGTCACACACACCCTCTAGCGACTCACTCAAATATCCAAACCAATCTTCCAATATGAATTGCTCAGTCGAAACAACTTGAAAACATATGTTCAGTAGAAGATAAAGTATAGAATAGTAAGTTATAGATTAAGACGTTTAGAGAATAAATCATTTGAAAGAACATTCAAAAATGTAAAGATACATCAGTACCAGTCGACTAATAACAAGCGTAAGTCGACTGTCCAGAAAGAGAATTTTCATGGTTTTAAGAAAATAAATCAAGTGTTATAAGTCGACTCTAAAGGTTATAGGTCGACTGTCTAGAGAGGAAAATTATAATAACTTCGAGAAAATAATTCTAAGTGATACCAGTCGATGGTAAAAGTCCTCAGTCGACTGTTCCGAACGAAATTTCAAGAAAAACTAGAGAACATAGCTGCCAGGTCGTGTCGGTCGACTGAGAAGTCATACCAGTCGACTGTCGACCTACAGACTATATACTTTTGGTTGTGCACATTTCAACCGATACGTAGTTTTACTTTATGAAAACGATTTCTACGAAAAAGCTTATTTCTTATATGATCAAATACAACTTGTAGGACATATAATAGTCCATAAAACTAAATCAAAACTACTTGAATTTATAAAAATAGAGATTTTGTTGATTTCTTTCGATTAAAACATGGATTGTGCATATAGTCAAAATAGAATTTCTTTAAAAAATTATTGATCACTGAAATAGTTTCGTATTCAGATGCAAACCATATAAATATCAAAATCTCAAAGAAAATCCCCAATTTGGGTATATTTCCTAAACTCGACTAAATTCCCAATTTCGATTTTCATGTCATGATCTCTTGATTCATGCTTTACTATTCAGATTTCTCAAAACTGAATTACTACTAAAACTCACATCCATAATCAGTTCATAACATCACCATATCGAATTTGTATTCAACCAATACTCAAAAGTAATAAAAGTCTCCATTTTATTAGGTTTACGCATCAAGATCAATTCAACATCAATCCAAAAGAATATAGCCTACCAATGATTTCTAATAGGACACTCATCAATCTTGAATTACCCACATACAATTTTATTTACAAACAACTAGGGTTTCACAAGATCCAATTTCTCATCCATCCAATCCAATTCATCATGTACATGTTCATACTCAACCCTAAACATGCTTTCTAGTAGATGAAATTCAACATCCAAGATCAATCAAAATATTCATATCATTCGCATACAACATACACAAATCAAAAGAAAACAAACAAGTCACTCACATTGAATGAAGAAATCTGGTAAGAAAAACCTTTCTTTTACGAAATCCAAGATCAACTCCTTAAATCTCCAAGAAATAATAAAACCCTTGTGTTGTGCAGTGAAAGACGGCTGCACTTCTTTTAAATAAGCCGGAATTGAAGATTTAGGGTTTTCAAACACATCTGCAAAATAATCCCTTTAAATATAACTTTACATAAATGGATCCCTACAGTTGGAAACTTGATATAAACCAATTAAATTGAGATTTAAAAGTAAAATAAACACCTTATTTCCAGCCGGCACTGTTTGAAAAGTCCAGAAAATAGTTTTGCACTTTCATCCCTCAAATGACAATTTTGCAAAAAGATCCTTGTTTTTCATAATAATTGCAAATAGATCTAATTAATACCAGAAAAATCTAGAAAAATTACAATTAAATCCCAAATAATAAATGATGATTTTCCATGAAGAAATTTTTGGCTTTTTAACTTCTCAAGAAAATATTTGCACGTGTTTTGCATGTGTAAAAAATAAATTTTTAGAAAAATATTTATTAAATCTCCAAAAATTCATTTTAATTCATTTATAAACCTTTAAAAATAATATTAAAAAATACGAGGTACTACACCTAGTATATGAATAAAGTAATTCAGATCAGTGCCTTTAACTTTGTGGTGTATCAAATATAATGGCTATTATTTACTTGGTTTTATTGACATGCTTGTTGATTGAAAGTGACATCTCTATTATAAATAGAATTAAAATTGTGCTATCCAAATTAATTTAGCACCTAAGTGGTGTGGACACCATATTATGTATAAGGATGAGTTTTGGTTGGCAATGAATAACCCTTAGTCAAACTCGATAAATCAATAATGTGTTTCAAAAGTGGGGATATAATGATTAAAAGTGTGTTTTGAAACACCTTATAATTATGATAAAAGGTTGACACCTTATGATGATGCAACTATGAGACATGTAGATCATTCTAAAAGAATTGAAAATCTCGTGTATACAAAGATCTGTACTAGAATAGACATGAGTGGTACTCAAGAGTTTGCTTTGTGTTACTCAAAATTTAGTGGAAGTCGACAACTAGAGAATATGTGTTCACACTAGGAGGAGCAGAAAAATTACGGAGATTAAAAGGCAAACAAGCATTGCGTTTTCATCCAAGAAATCAAACCTCTATGTGTTATCCTCTGCAGGGAAAGAGGCTAAGTGGATTGAATGACTTATTGCTAATCATCCATTGAGAAGTTTAAAGTAAATTCTCTAATTCTGTTATGCGACTACCAAGCTATAATGCACTGTAGCTCATAACTCACTTTATAATAGCAAGAGAAGTATATTAAGGCTGAAAGAAGCCTAGTTGAACTTTCTCATAGATAAAGTGTAATTGCGACAAGTATAGCTAATACTGTTGCTAAGTGACTCGAAAGTGATCTAATTATCAAAACTGTAGGGGAAATGAAGTTAAAAGCTATTGAGTCAAAAGCTTTAACATCCAGATTGTTTTGAGATTTAGAATCCAACTGGAACCATAGAGAAGTTTAAACTGAAGCATCAATTTTAGGCAGTTGGCATGCTTTAGATAATTTGAAAAGTTCTACGTAAATTCTGTTAATATATAATTTCATTCCAATTCTGATGATGCTATATATTTTCATAATTTACTTAGAATTATCTCATTATTCCAAAAGAAAGCATGAAAACTTGTCGATGTGTTTCCGATATTTAGAATGGTTGTTATATCATTCCAATTTTGATGATATAACTCTTTTATGGATTCATGTTTCATTCCAATTTTGATGATTCAGAATTAACCATAATTGATTTGACTGTTCTATCACTCCAATATGAAACATAGTATAGTTCTTGTGCAGAAACTATAACAGTTCTTGTTCATTATTTTGTTAAAGAAACTTGATTGTGATGTTTGCGTTATATTTTGCTAAGCTATCGTTGAATTGTACTAAGTTCTTTAGTAGAACCAGATACTTTATGAAATTTGCTAGATTTCTTAGAGATGTGTCTCTTGATATTTTTGTTTTCAATAAGCTAGCAAAGATGAAGGAGTTGAATCTGTCAACATAGATTTCAGAATAATGATTTGCTCAAAATGGAGGAGTAAACATAAAGCAGTTTGTAAGGATATAGTTTTGGTTTATTTATCTAAAGAATAAATTTGTCACTTGCGTGCAAAAACTTCTGTTGAGTTTAAGACTATTGTGTTCATGAGCTTAAAACTCATATTTTGTTCTTGAAGTTTATTTGCTTTGGTTGATTTGGAAACTATGACAGGTCTCTGTTGTTGGTTTAGTCATTGTGAACTATTCTGTTTTGATATGGTCTTTGAACTATTTGATTATTTTGGTTAAAATGGAGGAGTAAACATAAAGCAGTTTGCAAGGATATAGTTTTGGTTTATTTATCTAAAGAATAAATTTGTCACTTGCGTGCTAAAACTTCTGTTGAGTTTAAGACTCTTGTGTTCATGAGCTTAAAACTCATATTTTGTTCTTGAAGTTTATTTGCTTTGGTTGATTTTGAAACTATAACAGGTCTCTGTTGTTGGTTTAGTCATTGTGAACTATTCTGTTTTGATATGGTCTTTGAACTATTTGATTATTTTGGTTTAGTCTCATTTGAACTATTCGAGTTATAATTGATTTAGTCTGTGAACTATATTATTTTTGTGAGCCAATGATTTAATGGGGCATTGCCTAATATATTGAGAATATAAGAGGAGATTGTTGAATATATAGGTATATTCTCAATATAATAGAATATTATTGTGTATAATGTTCTATGAGGCAACACGTGCTTTGCACGTGTTATCTGTTTAATTGTTGGACCGGGTTGAGTGGGCATAAAGCCTTGTACCCTAAACCCAGTTCATCTCATATAAAAACTGGTCTAGTGGTAGTGCTCTGTGAAATTCCAATACTGATAAACAGGATATAATATCTTAAGCGGCTATGAGATATAAACTCTAACCCTAATTACTCATCTTAATCTAGCAATAACAACCGGTCATAATCACTATCTCCATATTAGTCCGTAATTTAACAGCCTCGCTCAAATGCATGAGCTTCCTGGCAGCGAGGGAATTGGATGATTCGGGACAGAATCAATAGGAAAAAGCGTTAGCAGCGCTGTTTCTCATGAGGGTCGGGTAGGATGCGAAACCAATGCAGTAATAGAGTGATGGCAACGATGGGGACCCTTGTCTGCCACGCGGGTGATCAGCTTCTTATGACAGTAGAAATTAGGCACATACGAGTCCCACAGTGCAAGGGGGAAATATGTAAAGAGTAATTTGTGTGAAACAAATATACAAAGATATGAACTTCTTCCGGACTAACGTGTTAAAAGACCTTTATTTTAATACTGAAAAATATGAAATATTTAATTACAACCGAATTTGCATTCTCTGTATCAACGGTACGTTCATGGTAGAGTGCTCATCTCTGTAGGGGTTTCTTTCGGAATAGTTGATTTATTTACTTGATCCTTGACTCTGTTAACCTGTTGGACAATGGACATTAGAATATTAGATATCTATATAATAAGGGAAAAGGGATATGAGCAACTTGCTCATTTAGTAATTGAGCAAGTGATTATGTGAAATACATGTGATTCATTGGACAACTAATTCTTTTAAGGATTTTTTAATCACATGCATGCCACATCATCAATTGCTTATTTACTAAATGAATAAGTTGCTCATACCCATTTTTCCCATATAATAAAACACAAAGAAAAGCTATCAAGTGGCTCCTCTTCAATTGAAACCAAATCAACGGCTTAGATTCACCATTCTAAAACAAATTTTTCCTTCAAAAAGTTTTCCCTCAAAACTAAAAAAACTCATTTTTTTATATTTCTCTCATTCTCTCTTCTCTTTTCTCTCTTCACTTTTTTCCTTATTTACTATCTCTCTCTTCTCTCTTCACTTTTTTATATTTCTCTCATTCTCTCCCCCTCTCTTTCTCACATTCTCTCTCTATTTACATAGAAATTTATATTTTCAGATTTCAGGTTTGTAAATTTTCAGATTTTTTATGTTTTTTTATTATTGTTCATATTACATTGACAATAGCAAATATCTCCTCAACAGGTAAATTTCATAATTTTTCATTCTCAAAGTTCTAAGAAGTTGGATTTTACACCCACATTTATAATTATTTTTCAACGTAAATTAATTGAAACATGGACTTTTATTTACAACTAATTGTTGTCATAATATTCAAACTTGAGCTACATAATTGTCGTTTTACTGTTTACAAGACTTTTCGTATGCTGTGTCGTTTCAAAGACGTGCCATAGACACGTGTCCACGGGCAAATCTAGTATGTATATATATTCTGAAAAAGTTGGTCAATAGGAAATATAAATCAAGAAAATTAGTTGCTTGAATAGTAAAATGCGAAACTAATTAGTAGGGAAATCAAATTTATCGGTGTTGAGATGGATATAGAATCAAAGAATATGAAAGTCACCAACTGAAACATAACTCATGTACTCCCACTCCCCATAACAGTGACAATGAAAACCTCTACTATTTTAATGGGAGAGTTGGGGTTGTAAATAAACAAACCCTAATTTTATAACTGAACAAACCCGTACAATATACGGCAAAACTATATCCACTAAACATTTCTGTATTATGCACATCAAATCAAAATATACAAATTCATTTAATTTAATGACTAAACTTTTTTATAGACGTGCATCGCACGTGCATTATACTATTTCTTTAATGATATGGTGATGAGGTCACCTTTATATTAAAAAAAAAAAAAAGTGAAAATGAAAATATTTTGCACCAACAAGATATTGATATTTATCTCAAAAAACAAGATATTGATAGCCACCCGAATGTAGTACAAACCCCGAATTTATCTACAGGCTAAAGATTAAAAAAAAAAAAAAAATGGTACGCAACAACCAACATCAACAATAACCAACATCGAAGTTTAAGTTGATGATGGCATATTTTTTCTTGAAAAAAATGGCATATTTCCAGAGTTGTAGAGTGACTACTAAGAGCAACGACACCAATCGAAATACCATTTGGGTTGCCATTTTGTATTTTGGTAAGCTAAAGGAGAACTTTTCTTAAAACTAAGAGATTGTTCTACGCTCATAGTTGCCATTTGAGTTGTTAAATACTAGTAATTTACACGTGCGATGCATGTCTTAATAAATATAGTTTTTTTAAAAATAGAAATTCAGACGTAGTCTGGATTTGATCTAAAATATCATTTACAATAATTATGCACTTGCGTTGCACGGGTTAGTAGATGGACAAATTACACTAAGTCTTCTCCCATTATAGTAGTAGAGATTAATAAATATAGTTTTTTTAAAAGTAAAAATTCAGACGTAGTCTGGATTTGATCTAAAACCTCATTTACAATAGTTATGCACGTACGTTGCACGGGTTGGTAGATGGAAAAATTATATATACGTGCGTTGCGCGGATATGTAAAATCAAATCATCTGAAATTCATTTGTCCATCTATTGAAGTGTAACAAAATTGTATGACTGAAAATCATTATTTTTTATAGTCACATGATGGATGGGCAAATGAATTTCAAATGATTTGATTTCACATATTTAGACTAATTTAGATGTGTAGATCAATGTAAACGGTTCGGATCGTCGATACGAAGGCGGGAAGGCCGAGTGTACACAGAGGGGTGATACACAATGGAAGATTTTCCTATATATATATTTGGTGGGAAAAGAGAAATAAGTTTGATGATGGGACATTTTGGCAAAATCATTTGGATTGCCAAATTTGAGAGAAAAATTGGCTGTTCTCAAATTTTGACAACCAAAATGGCATGCCTGTGTAGAAGATTTTTACTATTTGGGTTGCCAAATATGAAAATGACAGCCCAAATAACATTTTGGTGTGGATGCTATTATAAGTGATCTCTCGTAGTTAAACATAGGGACTGATATAAAATTCATAAATTATCGGACTAAATAGCACACAAAATTTCTGAGTGAAGTTAGGGTCAGCTAGAAACCTTGTTTCCATAATATCCTACCCAATTTTGACTCAACAATTTAAAATAGGCTGAGAAATTCAGGTTTTCCACGTCTACATAGCTCAAAAAAAAAAAAACAAAAAAAAAAAAAAAAAAACCCATAGCCTTAAAGGCATATAAATACTTACTTGTTTTTGCCAATCAGCACGAACGGTAATAATTATAAGGAAGATATCTAGAATGCAAAGTGCAGTAATGATTCCAAGCCAAAGGCCCTGCAAATCAAAATATATCAACAACATGGTGCATGTATTTACTGAAAAAAATATGCACACGGATAAAATTATTAAAAAAAAAATTAAATCACCAAGACTTGCCTTTGTTCCTAATCGAAGAATAAAAGCCATAATGATCGAAACTGGAATTCCCGCGAGGTAATAAGAGCCAAGCGTAAAATATGCACAAACTTTTTGCCAGCCACATCCTCTAGCAATGCCTAAGTACATGAAAGAAGTCGGTCACAAGTTTTTTTTTTGATTAAAAGATGACCGTAGTCATCGCTTCATTAAAAAGTACTTAACGAAACAGGAAATAAAACTACAACAGACCCGAAGGCCTCAAGGATCCAAATGCATCTAATCCGGGCAGAACAACCCGATCAACCAAAGAAATACAGCAACATCCAAAGAAAATACAGCAAAGTAGAGAGGAATCTATCACAAGTTTTAAAACTAAAAAAACATCAAATCTAGAAATTTTGAAAATGTCTGATCTCAGAGAAAAAAGATCATATTATGAAAGTTGTAGTTAGGGAAGGTAGCAATGGATCAATTAGGACTTAGCAGAGAAGCACAACATTCTATTCTTTTAGTTAAGAATGACACACATTCCTAAAATGTATGTTATTTTCTCAAGGTCCATCCTATGAAAATTCCTCTTTATTGAAAAATTGCATTTGAATAGTACAAGGGAAATCCCACAATATCATACAGTAACAAGAGAGCAACACCTGAAAGCACACACTGAGTTCCATCTATGAAATGAGATAATGCGATGAATGGCATCATAGCCGCCACATTTTGTATCACCTCCCTGTCATTGCTATATACATGTGCCCAGATACGGCGCAAGAGTATCATGATAAATCCAAGTGTTAAACCTTCTAAAACGACCATAAATATAACAATGAAGATAGCCAACCGTGCAGCTTCTGAGTTACCCGCGCCAAGTTCATTTGAAACACGGGTGCTTCAACAATTTAAAATTAAAATTTTAGGCGTTTAAATTAGTAATACAAAATACAGATATAGCAGCCATTTTAACTAGCTGACCTTATGGCAGCACTGAAGCCCAAAGGGATTGTGAATACAACTGCAGAAGTATTAAGGCTGAAGAATGGAATTAGTATAAATGAACTCAAATTTGAAGATGAATTGATAATTCAATTTTGAAAAAAATTGTATTTATTGGTTAGTTTTTGATCCAGTAACAAACACCTCGCTTGAATTCTCTGTTTGTAACTAAAAGAATTATTATATTGTATCAATAGTTTTGAACTTGTGGACAACTCACTGTGACTCAAAAAATTTCTCGGCATTTTATTTGCGGAAACTGAAAGGCTCACTCTTATGTTCTGGAGCCTCCCCAAGAAATTGTAGAAGACTGTACACTCAGTCCTGTTCTTTGGGAGGTAACTATATACTAAAGGTTATTTTGTAAGGCTAAATTTTACTAAACCTCCTGAAGTGTTCACTAAATCACGAAAAAACCCTTTAAACTATTTTTTTTTTACTAGTTAAAAATTATGTAGATTGCAAGTAGTAACTCTTTCTTTTGAGAGTGGAGATTGTTGGTTAAGTGGATGATCGAACCCCGTTATATCCGGCTGTTATTCTCTCTCATTTATTTCCTATTATTTATTCTAATGTAGGGTTATTATCTATCAGACACTTAATCAATCATCACTAGATCATCGTTGTAGAATAGAAAGGCTAGATTTCCACAAGCTACTAGCAAAATTATCACTGATCTACTCACCATATTGACATGACTGCTGTTTGTAGCTTTGGGTTGGGAAGTATACCAGATAAAAACACAAGTAGCTCAAATGTCCAGAATTCCAAGCTGCATGAATCCGTAAGAAATTTAGAATTAAATGCAGGAGGAAATCTAAGTGCTCATATCATGCACGTAAAGAATTTTTAAAAAGGTTTGTTCTTCATAAAACATGATATATATATATACTGATAGATAAGACCAGAGAGTCAATAGAAGGATAAACATAAGTTTTATTTGTACTACTCAATTCATGTGAAATTTATGGAATATGTACTACTCAATTTAATTGCATTTTACTTACCAAATCATCGCTGCAGAAGGAATAGCAAGCTTGAAGAAGTTCAGAGCATTACATATAGGTTCTCTTGAAAATCCAGTCCATGTTGTCTTACATTGTGGAGATAACCTTGTCAAAGTTTATAGTACACTAATTAGAGGCAATACATAGAATACTGTACATATTTGGTAAGGAATATACGGTACAATGAAAAATAAGTTTTATGGTGTACCATAACAAACCTGACATAAAGTGCTAACACAAGTGCGTTGATGCAATAGGAAATTGAATTTGCCAAAGCAGCGCCTCTATATTTAAGTCCCGATTTATAAACCAAAATCCAACACACACAAATATGAAGCAAAGTCGTAATTCCGGAGCTTATCATCAATGGCAATACTATCCGTTGGCTCTTTAGAAACCGATTGTGACACTGAAGCATGCCATAGCTAAAAAGACCAGGGATCATCCATCGAATGTATGATCCAGCTTCTGTTGATATTTGCTCATCTTGGTGGAGAAGTATAAGAATTTGGGTAGTGAAGGTCCATAATATCGTGACTGGGATGCTTGCCAGTATCAGAACAAGCATACCCCTTTGCATATGGATGCCAAGCATATGGTATTGCTTTGCTCCAAAGGCTTGGCCACATAAAGTATCCAATGCACTTCCCATGCCCATCTGTTCCAAGGAAACAAAGCATTAGAATGCATGAGAATATTTCTTCCATTAGAATTCTATTTTCTTGCCAAGTGTGGCCTACTTATATGTAATCAAAACCCCTTGAGTCTCTCAATGAAATTATTAATCTTTTCTTCTCTACTCATTAAGCTTGTCTCTAAATCTCAATAATAAGGATATCATCTTAGCAAAAGAGAAGATTTTGACCTTCCTATTATTTTAATAAACTCCCGGCTAAAATAATTGTTTTAATATGAAACATGAGCAACGGCTGCTTCAAAGATAAATGTAATATACCTCCATTGAGAGAGCCCCTCAGGAATGAAAAGGGAGGAGAGACCTCATAACAAACAAGAACATCACAACAAGCTCTCAGGGGAAGAAGGTCGCTACATGGCTAAGCGGAGTAGGGAAGAGGTTTCGGAGAGGGCAGCGACCAAGAGGGGCGACGTTAGAGAGCTCTACGACGACTCGAATAGATCGAGAAGCCATCTAGCACAGAGGTTTTCCCGCCCATCCTATAGAGGGATGTCGTTTGAGAAGAAGAGAGGTGAAGACGAAAGGGAAAGGAGGGAGAGATTGAGGTTCAGATCGCCAGGGTCTGACGAAGAAGAACGACGTCCATCCGAAAGGCAGCGAAGGTCCTACGCTGAAGTCACTAAAGGTTCGGAGAGGAAGATAGCCTACGTACCAAGGAGGTCGAGGTCGAGGTCGAGATCACCGGAGTCGCCCGAAAAGAAAGAGAATGGGTTCTTGTGCGTCCTCGTAAGCTCGTCAAGGCGGAGAAAAGGCAGTCTAAGGAGGCTACGGCTTCGGCAGGGTCCGGCTCCGGCCAACAGTGCCACAAATGCACTCAGTGAGGGCACACGATCACCAACTGCATCAACGACTGGTTCTGTTATGCTTGCCGGCGCTCCGGTCATATTTCCAAAAACTGTGTCAAGTATAAGAGTCAAGTGGAGACTTCGGTAGCTGGAAAACTCATCGCAATTCCCTCTAACTCGGGTAACAGCAAGACTCAAGAAAGTTCAGTGGGGGGAAGGGCGAAGATCAAACCCATCATCACTCGGACTCCGATCATGGCGGAGTTCGAACGAAGGTTTAGGATGTGTGTCATCATCAAAGCGCAAACTGGCAATCCCACCACCGAGGAAATCGAAAGTCTCCTACTAGCTAATACTTCCTTCGTTCAAGACCTGAAATGGAAAGTGCAGCGGTTGAATGCCACTAGATTTTTCGTGCACTGTCATCACGAAGCGAGACTGAACGAGGTGCTTGGGAAAAGAGGTATGGGTACAGAGGACTTCTACCTCACCTTCTCTTGATGGTCTACCAAGGTCGGAGCTCTGAAGGTCAATGAGATGTCGTCGGTGTGGATTAGACTTCTCAACTTCCCGTTCCACTATTGGGTCCTCTCGGGGTTTCAAAATTTGGTTCGAGCATTTGGGTTCGTAGTGGAAGTCGACAGAGGAACGCTGACACAAGAACGAAGAGAGTTCGCTCGTATCAGAATTGGCATCGAAAATACTAGCGACATTTCGTCTATGGTCCAGGTTGAGCTTCAGGGTGAATTCTACGACGTTAGAGTCATTGTTGAGAAGAATAAGAGCGTTTCTTTTGGTAAAGTTTCGAGCATGGAGCAGGAGGAATTTTCCGACGCAAGGAAGTTGGCGAACAAAATGAAAATGGCAGAGGAAGAAGACGATGGACGTTCGTCTGATCGAGGATTAGAAGATCCTGGTCGCTCATCTGTCAAAAAAGCGAAAGAGGTAAATAAGCCATCAGATCTTGCTGGCTCTTATCGAAGCCGTCAATTTTGAAGTGAAATTCCAGTTCAGCGTTTGAAAGGGTCAGGGACTGATAGTACGTGGCGCAACGGGATAGGTCTGCAGTCTGACTGTGACAAGGGAGAAGAGGTAGGGAGTTAGATATGTCTGTCAAAAAAGTACTATAGGGACTCAAAAGGTGGGCATTTTGAAAGAGTTATTTATGGCGGAAAAAGAGGAAGCCTTACAGATTTCGAGGGATACGGGTATGGTGGTACTGTGCAAAGAAGATTTTGAGGCATTCAATCGAAGTGCAATTGAAGAACTGGCACGTAAAGGGGTGTTAGGTGGAGTTGGGCCGGTCCAAGAGCATGTTGGGCCTAGTGTGATTGTGGGTCAGACTTCTAACATTAATGTGGATATTTCCAAAGCAGACCCACAGAGCTTCAAGAAGAAAGAGACGGTTCAGCAATTAGGAGAAGATTTAGAGATTTCGAAAATACCTTCTGGGGAAGATCAAGAGGGTGGCCTTGGAATCAGCAAGAAGACGAGTAGGGTAGATGTCGATATGATGGTAGAGGAAGTTGAAGAGGATTGTACTTCTGAGCAAGGGGAAATTGGTCACCATTATGAGTCAGTGGATGGCAGGATAGGAGCGTTGGACGGTCTACAAAGCGGAATAGTCCTTACGACTCTGAGCACGCGAGGTGGGCACTACAGGTGCGTGAATTGGAAGGAGAGGGCCTGGGTGACAACGCCAGGGAAGGCACGCCGAGGAGTACGGTGGAATATCAACGAAAAAGCAAAAGGCAGCTGGATAAATGGGGCTCGCATGGCCCAAGCGAAGAGGATTTGATTAAGGCAGTGGCAAAGACAAAAGAACCAGCTTCGACATGTCGAGGTAAATCTACTAGTAATTTATCGGTTTTAAATTTACTTAATGATGATTCTCTCATATACTTCGCTAGTCTTTACGGTCTAGCCATGGGTACCAATAGAGTTGATCAATTACACTAGGTCAGTATTATTAGAGGGGAAAGTCATAGAGGGGATGATTAAAGCGGTGGCCCGCTTTGATGGTTAAAGTATAGGTGGTGGGTTTAGTAGTTTAATGTTGTACATCTTTTGAAATGTTAGGGGGATGCATCAGAAACAAAAAAAAAAGACTTATTAGCGACACTATTATTAAGAAGAAACCGAGTATCTGTGCCTTTCAGGAAACTAGGGTAGAACATCCAACTAAAGAAGAGTTTTAGTGGATTAAGGGTATTGGTTCTCTTGACTGGAGGTTTAAACCTTCAATAGGATATTCAGGGGGGATAGCACTGGGTGTCGACCCTAAGATATTCGAGATTGTCGAGGAAATTATCGGTCTTTTCTCCGTTACTGTTTTCATTAGACGTCGCAGCTATAATTGGGTGCAGATGGTTACCTCTGTGTACGGGCCTTACGATTCAAATTTGAGGAATATGTTTTGGGACGAAATCAGGGATATTAGAGGTGGGCGGACGGGCCCGTGGGTTATAGGAGGATATTTCAATATTACAAGATTCCAGAATGAACATCGAGGGAGAGGAGCAACTTGGCAGGATAAAGAGAGGTTTAATTCTATCATTGATGAGCTAGGGTTATTGGAGATTGAAGCAGGGAATAAGAAGTACACGTGGATGAACATGCAGGCTACTCCAATCCTTGCAAAGTTGGACAAAATTCTCGTGTCCACAGAGTGGGAGGAGAGGTTCCCTTTAGCTCGGGTTAAAGCTGTGACGAGGTTCACCTCCGACCATACATGTAACTTCTATTTCCCGTACCTGTATTTTTATACTGTATTTTGCCCCATTGTACTCTTTTATCAATTTAGGATCCTGTATTTTGTTTCCGTTTGAATAAAACCGTTATATTGTTTCAACTCAATTTTTGGTGCCTTTATCTAATTCAATTGTATGTCTGTCCTGCTCTTTTGTGCCATTCTTCATGAAGAGATGAGCTGTTTCATATCATTTATCTCTTTATCCCCATTTTTATGGATTTTTGACTAATTCTTCAGTTGGATCCCACTCAAATCGGGTACCCTAATACCCAAAACCGAAACCCACACTATATAAACCTAAACACCCTAACCCTAACCCCTACCCTTTTACTGTGTAAACCCTACTCCCTCAGCCGCTCTCCTTCTTCTTCATCCCACTCCATCGCCAACCTTCACCTCGCCTCCCCACCATTTCCCTGTCTCCGATCATCCTCGACCTCCAACAACCACCTACTCGACTCCCGCTCCTCGTCAATCCCTCGCATCGCCAACATCCACCATCATCCCCACAGAACCACCACCGCCATTACACATCCACCATCGAACCCAACTCCCGAACACAACTCCCCACCATTTCCCTACCTCCGATCGCCTCGCTGCCATCACCCCATCGACTCCCTCTCCTCTCCACCTCCGTCGCATCGCCAACACCGTGAACCCATCCCCCGCCATCTTCTCCCCTGTATTCGAACCCAAAGCAAAGTCGCCGCCATCGCGCCGGCCCCCATCGCTGTCGACGCCCCTCGACGACAGCGCCGCTACCCGTCGACGCTGACTCGCTGTCGCACCACAGTTGTCGCCGTCGAAGACCCCACTGGCACTGCTCTCCCTCGCTCTCCGTCGATCAAGAAGGAAGAAGAAGCAGTCAGTTGGTGCCATTTGATTTCGGCCGTGGGATCGCTTCGAGATCCGAGCCCATCTGTCTAATCAGATCGCTATTTCCTGTTCGGCCACAGCAGATCCAAATCCGCTGTTTCCTGTTTGGATCAGATCCGCTACGAGGGAGTTTCCCCATTGGCTAGTTTCGGTGTTTCGCTGTTCTGCTGCGCCAGATCTGAATTTGTTGTTTGCTGTTCGGGCGGGATCCGGTGTGGGGGGATTCACTCTTACTGTTGATTTCTCACACGTGCTTTTGGGAGATTTCGCCCGGGGGTTTTCGATCCCGTTTTTCTCAATTATCGGATCTAATCGCCCTCATCTAATCAAGGCAAGTATTCATCTTGTACATATTTTTATTCTAGTATAAGCGTTCAATTTGAAAATATCGCAAATAGTTAGTAGTTGTGACTCCTCCTTGACTTGTCGTTGTTGATCAAATATTAATCCTCATCAATTTCATAATCTTAAGAGTCACAACAATTTCATTGTTATATTATAACTACTTGGACTCATTTTATCCCCTAGTCACATGAACACATGAAATTAAGAACCCTAGATTTGTAGATGTGTGTTGTATCTTGAATGTGATGAACTTGTACCCATTTGAGTTGAGAAATAAATATTACTTGCTGTTTTGATAACCATTATCCCGTATTTGTGTCACACATTAACCTAGACGCCTAACAACTAATTTTCGTGCAACCTATACATATAAGATATTCACACTTGTTGCTGTCCTAAACTTCACTTACTGTTTCAACCCCTTTAACATCACAATCTGAACCTGAGCCCTGAACAGTAAATGTAGCTCTAGATGTCTAGATGTTGATAGCCTCCAGAATTTTCGAATTCCGAGTTACAGTCTAGGAGATATCGTAGTTTTACTGCAGCTGTGTCGGTAGTCGCAGAATTCACAAAACTGGTGCACATCTTTAGTTTGCAAATTAATTTAACTATGTTAACAGTAAGAGTTTGACTTGAAATTTTATATGCTATTGCTGGATACCCTATAGAACATCCCCAATTTTTCTCAGAATTTATTTGTAATGTTTCAACCCTGTTTCACATGTTTAAACTTAGAATCACAAAATTCTGCCTGAACACATTAGCAGTGTAGTTCGCTGTTTTGACACATGTTACCACAACTTTCATGTACCTTAATTATATGCGTTGGAACCGGGCTGGAGTCTAGTTTCTAGACCACTTGATAGATCTATATTTGCTATCTCGTAGCAACGGGAATCACAGTTTTGATACAGCAACGTCGTGCTGTCCAGACTTGAGATTTTTGTTGTTCGTGTTATTTTTATTCATATTGACCCTCGAATATGCCATATAAATATCTCAGACTTGTCTCATATCCATGAATATGATTTCTTGATTTGTTTTGCACACATGTATGCTTGCTTGATAAGAAATAATAAAAAGTAATAAGCCGGGGTTAAGAGAAAGACCATAGTAGTGGACAATATAGGTAAGTGTACTCGGAAGGAGTTCCGTGTTTCCCACTTGATACATGTCTCATGAACTAGTATATTATTATTCGATTCATGAACTAGTATGTTATTTGATTTATGAACTAGTATATTATAAATCGATTCATGGACTAGTATATTATTGATCCATGAACTAGTATATATGTGATTCATGACTTGTCTTGTTATGACTTGACACATGAACTAGTTATATGATTACTCAATTCATGAGCATGACTTGCTTGATACTTGATACCTGAGTACACCGCCCTATAGACTCCACCGCTAGGCTTAAACGTAACTGATTTGCTTGTAGCAACCATGTAGTAAAAATATGGATGCATGAAGTGCTACCTAGATAGTAATAACTGCAAGACTTGAATATGAAACTTGAACTTGATACATGTTTACTTGATACTTGATGACATGTTACATGAGACTTGATACTTGAATATAATACTTGACACTTGCAACTTGATACTCGTGCTTGATAACTTGACACTAGACTTGAGACTTGTTACCTGACACTTATACTTGATACTTGTCACTTGATGTTGGATATTCTTATATGTCACTAGTCACTTGATCTACTATTAGTATTTGTTACCCAACCTGATCTCTTGAGTTGTCCTTCTTGCTAGTTAGTTCTTGAATTCCCACTACTTGTTGCATTCCTATTATCTTATTGATTCCAAATTTTGTTCCATATTTCTTGTACTCGTTTTTACTATTTGTGGCCCTAATTTGCACTAAGGGCATGTTCTCTTGTTTTCTCTATTTTTCCCTTTTTATATTTATTAAGCAGACTTTGGAGACGTGCTACCTGTTGGAATTGGTGAGCAGAGATTTTAGTCTTCAAATGGAGAAAAGACATGCTTAGATTATTTGTTTTCTTGTATTATTTATTTTCTGGCTACTTAAAACTTGTAACGGGCTTATGTTCCCGAGTTTTACATTTGATCCAGACTTGAAAACTATTTGGATTTTATTGTTTGTTTCAATTGTTTTCCGTTGCTTAATAAATTATTCATGCATGCTTGGTTATATATATCTTGTTATATTCTTGTTATGATGCTGAGTCGATCCTACAACTTATGGATGATGTTAAAATCATTCGCTGGGCTTCGTCACGCACTTGTATTCCATGTTTTTGGGAAGCAGGGCATGACAATACACCATTAGACTTGGAATGCGGTGAAGGTGTTAGGATGAATAGATATCAGTTCCGCTTCGAGAAAGCTTGGACATTATACGAGGAGTCGAACGGTTGTTGAAGAATCATGGAGCGCCATCGCTACTTCGACATTTGCGGTAGGAGTCTGGATTGAAAAGACTAGGAGACTTCGTAAATGACTTAAACAGTGGGCAAAGCTGGAATTAGGAAATTCACAAAGATTGAGAGAAGAGTTAGGAGAAAGGGTTCAGCAGTTGGAAATTATAGAGGAGGAGAGGGACCGCGTACGATGAATTATGCAAGAAAAGACATGATATCCACCATCTAGGAGAGATGGAGGAGGCAACTTTCAAGGATTCAATGGTTAGAGGAGGGTGACGCCAATACCAAATTCTTTCATAAGATTGCTAACGGAAGAAGGAGGCAAAACTACATCTCCAGCTTAGAAGTGGATGGGAAAAGGTGTGAGAACGAAGGTAGAATTACGCAGCATATTAACGAGTCCTATAAGGAGTTGTTGGGAACCAGAAGAGAACATAGATATAAAATGAATCAAGAAATGTAGGCAGCAACGAGGCTGGAAGGAAGCGATAGTATAGAGGGTGGATTCGATGAGAAAGAAGTCTTAGTTGCAATCAAAAGTCTGGGTCAAGACAAGGCCCTAGGGCCAGACGGTTTTCCGCTATTCTTCTATAGAATTTACTGGAAAGTTATCAAAGCAGACTTGATGTGCATATTTTAGGAGTTCCACAATGGGGATGCTGACTTGAATAGGTTGAACTACGCGAACATTGTCCTTATTCCTAAGAAGGCAGAGGTCAGTACTGTAGGTGACCTGCGGCCTATCAGTCTACTAAACGGCTCATTCAAAATCATCTCAAAAGTTCTGGCTAACAGATTAGGCCCACATTTGAATAAGGTTGTCGGAGATTCGCACAGCGGCTTCATTAGAGGAAGAGACATTATGGACAGTGTAGCTTTCGCACATGAAATCGTGTTAAGAGGAAACAAAGATAAAACGGATGGTTTTCTACCCAAAGTGTATTTTCAAAAGGCATATGACACAATAGAGTGGGATTGCGTGGATGAGGCCTTACTTCTAAAAGGGTTCGGGAAAAGGTGGAGAATGTGGATCAACAAGTGTGTCAGAGGAGGAAAATAGTTCATTATTACCAATGGAGGGCCTGGAAAGGAAATTAAATATCAAAGAGGGCTCAGACAGGGAGATCCGTTGTCTTCCTTACTCTTCACCATTGTAGCTGACGGATTAGTAGAGATGATAGCCAACGGCAGAAAGGAGAACGTCATTCAAGGTATTAAGATTAAAGGGATTCCCGAAGTGATCTCCATCCTCCAACACGCTGACGATACCTTATTGTTCGGATCAACGTCAAAAGATGAAATCATTGCGATGGGAACAGTCCTTAGGTGTTTCGAGGCCCGGGCTGGGGTGAAGGTCAATCTAAACAAGAGCCGCATTATCCCGCTAAGCGACAGATGTTCTATTCCCATTAATTCGATCCAACAGATGCTAGGATGCAATAGAGGAGATTATCCCTTGGTGTATCTGGGGATTCCAATTAGACCAGGGATTTTGACAAGGGATATGATTGGCAACCATTAATCGAAAAGATCGAGAATAGATTAGCCAGGTGGAAGGGACGACTGCTCACACTAGGAGGAAGGATTATCCTGCTGAACTCAGTTATTAATAGCATCCCTATATATCTCATGTCCATCTATGAGATGCCAAGCTGTGTAATTAATAGAATAGACAAAAGCAGAAGGAGATTTCTGTGGAAAGGAGCAAATGAGGGGGGGGAAGGGCTTTCACTTGGTCAGTTGGGAGAGAGTTTGCAAGAGGAAAGAGTTCAGAGGGCTGGGAATCATCAATCTTAGAGACATGAACAAAGCAATGCTCAGTAAATGGTGGTGGAAGCTGGCTAATAGATGGAACAACTGGTGGTGTAAGTCCTTCATTAAGTACCGGTCCAGAAAGAAATTCAGATACGGGGGAGAAGCGCTTATAGTAGGAATTGCTTACTTTGGAAAGGGGGTTTCCAAAGTGGGAGACATTTTCCATTCCAACACTGTCTGTAGGGTGGGGAACATAAAGAACACAAGATTCTTGAAAGACAAACGGTGTGGAAATAACATTCTCCTGGGACTTTCCCCGGAAGCGGTAGATGCAGTTCTCAACAGTGATACCTTAGTGGCAGATGTCTGGCGCAACGACAAGCTTAGATTGGAAGGGTACAGTAGATCAAGAATGTATCGGTCAATTACGAACACTCAACATTTACATTCGCTTGGAAGGTAGGTACACTCCAGAGGTTGAGGATGAGAGAAGATGGGTATTAAGGCCGCGTGTGGGGTTCACAGTTTCGTCATTATAAAAAAGGCTAAACGATGGAGGAATAAGTGAGGAGGCTGATTTAATCTGGCGTATTAATGCTCCCACAAAAGTGAAAGTTTTTCTTTGGTTGGCTGCTAACGACGCCATTCTATCAAAAGTCAACGTGAGAAAAAGGAACATTCTTGTAGACACGGTTTGCACTAGATGTAATTTACAGGAAGAGGATATGAATCATATTCTCTTCAACTGCTCAAGAGCGAGATTAGCTTGGGAGGCTATGGGTATTAGATTCGGAGTAATAGAGTGTCCTAGGTCTAGTTCGGAGGTGTAGGGTAATTTAAGGTATAATAGGGTCAGAATGGAGGATAGGGTAGATTAGGACACATCTGTAGCGGCTACAACATGGAACCTATGGCTAGACCGAAATGACCTTCGTTTCTGAAATATCAATTCTTCATTTTCAGCTATGATGTATAACACTTACTTCCTCATTCATGAATGGACAGGGCATTTGGGTTCGAAGAAGAGGTCGTGATTGGAGGAGGAGGACTAGGTCCCTTTCAGAGTCGGTCACTTGGGCCAACGGCGGCGTTGGAGTTTGACTTATATGTAGTTGTATTAGTATTTTCTGTTTGCTTTTGGATTTGAGGAGATATCCTCTGTTTTGGATTGTTATTGCTTACGGGCTGTTCTTATACTGTTATATTCATGTTTCGTTAATTATCATTAATGAAGCGATGAATGCGTCATCTTTAATCAAAAAAAAAAAGAAAAAAAAAAAGATAAATGTAACATTTAGGAGCAGCTATTCGTTTTGTGTATCAGGTTTGCCTGTTCTTGGCTACATGAGGGCTTGGATTTAAAAAAATTATTTTCATTGAACCGTTTAATTATATAATGTAGACAAAATATTCTTCAGCAAACTTTAGATGATTACTTAAAGTTGAATTTAATCTCCAAATTCGGGATGGAATCAGTGGTGGCTTTCTTTTTCAAGTAAAGTAAGAGTGTGTGTGTAGGGGGGGGGGGGGGGGGGGGGGGGGGGGGGGGGGGGGGGGCTATTTCCAGAAATATTGATGTTACAATAACAAAGCACTACTTAAAAATAAACAAGGAAAATGGACAAGAGCCGCCATCACACTAGGAGCTCAATGATGCAAGTGTTGGATGGATAATTGGTTCAAGTGCTTAATAAGAAAACACATGCTTTATGGAGGAGCAATGAGAAAATTAAAATGAACTTAAGTGCAAATGCACTTGTTAGTTGGCACTCATTTGAGAAAATTTAGTATTGTTGATGGGGTTCAAGTGAAAAGGAATTAATCACCAGGCATGGTGCTTCCTCCATTTTACTTTGCAGGAATTGCAGAATTGAGATGGTCACAGGTACACCACTTAAAACCCTCTCTTAAACTTTGCTTAGCAGTATGCTACTAGAATATTGCAAAGTTAATTGTCATCAAGAGGATGGTCATGGTGGAAACCCACTCCTGTTAATGGAGAACTACTGGTGGATTCTCTTATCACCAGAATTGGCCACGGCTGCACGTTCCTTTTCTTTTTTAGTATATGTAGTGGACAGGGATGAACCCAGAAAACTTTTCCCTCGGAGCCAACAAGAAACTTAACAATTTACTCAAAAATAATCCAGGGTAGCATGAGCCACCCCTTGCCCCAAGGGAGGTCCGTCACTAATAGTGGACAGTTCATCAACTTGCTGTGCCTTCCCAGTTATCCATAAAGGGACAAGATGAAGCTGTAAATGACACAATGACATGGACAAAACAGAGTTGTATGCACAATCAAATTGAGTTTAGCTCATGCAGTATAAATCTCCAATGCCTTATGGGTGGTCCTCGGTTCGATCTACCCATATGCAATGGCAGTAAGAATTGTTTGCATTCGACATGTAAATACTTCACAGAATGTGGTATTCTACAAGTAAATTATTTTCTTGAAAACAATAAATTTCGTAAGGATGAAGGCTTTAAGCATTCTCAGGGTTGCTACCGTTTGGTATGCAAGAGAATGTTTGACACATAACGAAGTCGGGTTTATACAAAGGACATGATACCTCCCAGGCTCACAGAATTATTTAATTTCTTGCAAATGATACTACTACAAAAGGCTCAAGGCTTTGTACACAGAGAAAAGATAGCATGCCACTTCAAATACAACTCTATTTACAACTCTCTCACATGATTAATCCATAGATAATTTTTAAAGAAAAAAATAAGTTGTAATTAGTTGGGACCATATTGTTGCAAACAGAGTTGCACAACTGAAGTGACGATATCATTTATCACATGATGTTTGCCAAATAAAGTTCGCAAGCTAATGCATAGTGAAAAAGCCTCTCAACTGTGTTGAAAGAGACCTGTGATGATCCAATACCTACATAGAGATTAAAATGAACAAATTCTGGGTATAAACTAGTTAAGTAGACATCACGCATAATAAATTAAGCATTAAAATGGTGTTTGTTTTACAAATATGCACATAAAGTGTGTTCAGCAAGATGGAACTTGCCAATACTTTCTGTAAATACGCCTTAGGTAAGAAAATATTTAAAATTAAGTGACTTTAAGGACAAATATGTTGGGTTTATGTCTTGCATACTATGTTGGATAAGAAGACGATGAGACGATTGAGGAATTGAGACGATCGGAGGCAGAGTGGAAGCAAGGGGAAACAGTCAGTAGGAGTAGCAGCAATGGGTTGAGGTTGACCGTCCTAGGGTGCAGTCGACCGCCCTACTATGCAGGAGTTCCCGAGAGGGGGACGGTCAACCGACCTTGGGGTGCGGTCGACCGAACGCGGCGCTGATAGATTATTTGGGTCGGATCTTGGTGATTCGTGAGAAGCCCAACTTACTCTTCAAGTCAGATCATACGACTCTTATCGTAGGCTTATCTCTTCAGGAATATCCAATGACTATTGTATCAAGATATCTAACTAGGGTTTCGCTAGATCTCTATATATTGTTGTTATTGACATCCATTGAGAGCCAAGAGAAAGAGATAAACAGAACACTTCATTGAAAAGAGATTGAGTGATTCTCTAATTGTAAATAACTAATACTTGCTGGTGAGGCTTGAGAGAGGGTCATGGTGAGAATTGTAATATTCTTGTATCTTCTCTAGATGAATAACATCTCGGATTTCTTCTCCACCGGATTAAGGCGAAAGCCCCAACCATGACAAACTTGTGTGTGCTTTGGTGTGTTTGGTATGATCTAGTATGTGATTGGTGATTTGTGTTGATTGCATAGAATAACTCAACAAGATCCTCTGTCAGTTTTCCTAACAAATGATATCAGAGTTTCGGGTTCAAGGGTTTGTTCGAGTTTCTTGGAGAAGATGGCAGATCAGATCACGAAGATCAAGCGGTTCAAAGGTAAGATCAACTTTGATCTCTTGAAGGAACGACATGCATGAAGCATCAGTTCAACAGGACTTGGATCCAGTCCTAGAAGGAGATAAAGAGAGACCAATCGACACAAAGCAGGAGAATTGAGAGGATATTTATTCAGAAGCTTTGGGTTTAATCTGGTTATCATCGACGAGCAAAGTCAGATATAAGAGAAGCACGGTGAGTCTTTGGACGAGATTCAGAACTGACTACCCAGGATCGTCATCACAGGGTCGGATGTACCAGTGAAGAAAGTTGTGGGGTTTTCCAATGAAGGAAAGTACTGCTCTTCTAGATCATGTAGTGGAGTTCAATATGGAGTATCAGAACTGAGGGCGTTCAACACAGATGATCTAAAAGCTTCCAACTCGATATATTCACCACCAAATCCACCCAACATGATAACCATGCTAGACAAGAAATCTACCAAGGAGAAGTTTTTCATAGCATGTATGATCGAGGGTTTGGAGGAGGATGCACTTAGGAAGGAGAGTCAGAAATCGGCGTCAACTTCTGTGAGTTGCTTGGAGGTAGATTGTACTTCGAATGAAAATGAAAATGTATGTAGGGGTAAGGTCCGTGGCCACCAGTGCAAAGGGATTGAGCATTACATGAGAGACTGTTGCAAGCAGTTGAGTCATAGGGGTGCCCAATTCAGTGCTGCTGAATCAGGTGATGGCTTAAACAGTACTTTTGTTTCAAGTCCTTTAGATGTGAATTCTGGTTGTTCTTTTGAATCGATTAGTTTTTCTTAAGTTTGCTCTGAGAGGAGATGATTTCTACTTACAAGTTTGCATCATGTCGTTGTGTGAGATCAGAGGCTGATAAAATTTGTGAAGTAATGGTTTCCACTTACAAGTTTGTCTCATGTCGTTGTGTGAGAACGAAGATTTACAAGACTTGTGAAGTAAGGAGTGAGAAAATAAATGAGTCGAAGATGACAGACGGAAGAGACACACACTAGAGGACATGTGTATTTCTTTGATGAAGCAGAGCCTTATATCCATGAGAACTCTAAAAGCACGGACTGCAGGTACACAGATCGGCCAGGTGGAGTTCGTTTAGTTTAGGAAAGTAATCATAAGGTGATGAAGAGTGAGAGGGAGATTGAGCAGGGTCAATACAGCTTCTACCAGCTTTGGAGGAACAGAAAAACTTGCACAAGTGTTTCGCAGCCCATTGTTCCTAAAGCACCATCTAGTATGTCATCACTAGAATCATCCGAGCGAAACTGCGACGTTCGAATATCATCCGAATTAAGGTGGAGAGAGCCTTGAGTTAGGTGGAGTTCGTGTAGAGGGTGGCACCTCCATGATTACATCTACTGGGGTGTGTCCTTAAGGGGGCATACAACCGGAGAAAACAAGTGGAGATAGATTCAACTAGCAAAAGAAGCCATCGAAAGGAATTGTTTGCAAGAAGAGAAAAAATAGAGTCTGAAAGTTTTTTAAATCACACATATGTGGATTCATGAGTATGCAATCCAAGGTGGAGATTGTTGGGTTTTGCATACTATGTTGGATAAGAAGACGATGAGACGATAGAGAAATCGAGATGATCGGAGACAGAGTGGAAGCAAGGGAAAACAATCAGTAGTAGTAGCAGCAGCAGGTTGCGGTCGATCGTCTTGGGGTGCAGTCGACCGCCCTACTATGCAAGAGTTCCCGAGAGTGGGACAGTCGACCAACCTTAGGGTGCGGTCGACCGAACGCGGCACTGATGGATTATTTGGGTCGGATCTTGGTGATTCGTGAGAAGCCCAACTTGCTCTTCAAGTCAGATCATACGGCTCTTATCATAGGGTTATCTATTCAGGAATATCCAATGACTATTGTATCAAGATATCTAGCTAGGGGTTTCTCTAGATTTCTATATATTATTGTTATTGGCCTGCATTGAGAGCCGAGAGAGAGAGAGAGAGAGAGAGAGAGAGAGAGAGTACTTCATTGAAAGAGAGATGGAGTGATTCCCTAATTGTAGACAATTAGTACTTGCTGGTGAGACTTGAGAGAGGATCGTGGTAAGAATTGTAATATTCTTGTATCTTCTCTAGTTGAATAACATCTCAGGTTACTTCTCCCCCAGATTAAGGCGAAAGCCCCAACCGGAACAAAGTTGTGTGTGCTTTGGTGTATTTGATATGATCTAGTATGTGCTTGATAGTTTGTGTTGATTGCATCGAATAACTTAACAAGATCCTTAGTCAGTTTTCCTAACAAAATACCCTATACATAGCATATATACCAGAATCAGATAGATTGTAGCTGGTACGTTCATTACAGCTTGCAACGGGAAAAAGGGACTTACTAGAATATGGTAATTTAAAATTTAGATATTAAAGTTTCGGGTCTTTGAGATTTTGTTAAATATAAATCCTCACCAGAGGTTCGAAATTTTGGTATACATCCTCTGCAGGTTTATAGGAAATTTTGCAAAAATGAAATATGTGAAAATCTCAGATGAGTATGTGCACGCAGGGTGCCGCTCAAGAGAACAAGGACCAAAATTGTAAATAATATGATATACGTCATAAGAAAAAAAGAAAAGTACTGACATTAGATTCATGCAAAATTTAAGTTGACAAAAGGGGGAGAGAAAGAGAGAGAGAGAGAGAGAGAGTACCAACAAGCTGAAACCGGTGACATTAGCAAAGGATGTGGCCATGGAAGCAGCAGAGAGGGGAAGCTGATTGCCAAGATGACCAACAAAGATGAGAGAAATCACTTGCATCAAATACTGCAGTCCATTTGCTACTATGAGAGGCCCTGCCAACCTCAGCTGCTTCTTCAACTCCTTCACCACTTTCTCTCTCTCCATTCTCAAGCCTCTCTCTCTCTCTCTCTTTTTCTCTCCCTAGAAGCCTTTTTGTTTTCACCCTCTCTTGGAATCTCTGTCAAAAAGCTGTTTCTCACTTTCTTTCTCTATCTGTTCAGAAACATAAAAGACAGCCCAAGAGTCTCACACATCCAAGAAGTTGGTTGAGTTGAGCTCTTCTGAAAAAAAGAATGGTCCAAATAAAAACACGATGCATGGTAATTGGATTCAGTTGAGGCTGACTAGGATCAAACTGAAAATAATATTTATTTATAAAGCTTATATGTACTGTTTTATTATGTTTATGTTGTAATTAATTACTCCTAATTTCCACTAATCCCACTAGTAATATACACGTCCAATGTACGTATTAATTTTTTTAAAGAAATTAAAGTAAAAACTCTGATTTACACGTGCGATGCATGTCTTAATAAATAAGATTATATATTTTAAAAAGTAATTTGAAGACTATAATGGGAGAGTTTGAGTTGCACATCCATTGCACGTAATTAGATAGATTTACAACTCCAACTCTTCCATTATAATAGTTATTATATATTATATTATAGATAAATAGATAGAAATAGATAATTTACACGCGTGATGCACATTTAATATTGTTACCGCTGATTTCGGTGTGGGGGTAAACAGATAGAATTTGTGAGTCCGAGAAAAACCTGAACAGTTGACTCAAGCCTTCTTGCTCCTGGCGCAACCTGCAAGGAAGTGCGAGACACCGGGGTTGATTCCGGCGACGCACCCTCCGACGCTCTTGTCAGTAATCAGAAGAGATTAAGAAAGAGCTTAAAGTGGTGAAAAAGTGATTAACCTGGTCACAGTGGTGGGTAGGGGGTATTTATAGTCGCTATGGGGGAGTTAATTAGGGATCTGATTAGAGATTTGATTTCCTGTGATAGGAGTAAAATCCTCCTAATCAGTTTAGGAAACTGATCCCCTAATTCCCGGTGAGAGCAAATCAGGCCTGTTGATTTGGTCAAATCAGTAACCCTGATTTTCCTTTTGCTGATCTGGGTTTGTCTTGGGTCGGGACCCGTACCCAGTTGGAGTGGATCCGTTCGCGGGTTATTGGATCTGTGAGAAGGAGACCCAGTACCCGCTTCGGACCCACTGGTAGGTGAAATTACCGTTTTACCCCTGAGCTTTGAGATTCGCGTCCGATGTGAACGGTCCTGATTTAATCTTATTTTTAGCCATATCACGAGCCCCCCACTTCCGAAGACTGAGTTTGATCAGCCTTTGAGGAGTAGTTTTACTGTTCTAATGGCGTACGAGATTTTATCGGTGTTCTTAAGGGAGTTTGGAATCTTGCTCAGGGTGTAACGGTGTTATTATGGGCTTGTAAAATGCCCAAAAATACTCTCAGAATTTTCTGGATTTTTGGTGATTTTTCCAAATTTTTCTGAATTTTTTCTCATTTTTTTGAATTTTTTATTCATTTTTCGAATTAAATAATTAATTATCAAAAATATTAAATAATTATTCTAATTAAATAATTATATTTTTCAGAATTTATAACTATTTTTATAATTTTTATTTAATTTTTTCCAATTTTTTAAATATTTTTTTCGGATTTTTTAAATAAAAAAAACAATTAAATAAATAAATTAATTAATTTAAATAATACCTGACACATGGCGCGATCTGCGCCGTCGGATTCTGGGACACGTGGCGCGATCTGTGTCGTCGGATCCCGGCACGGATCTCGAGGATGCGCGTATCCCAAAAAACCATTTTTTTGTCGTTTAGCGCACGTGGCGCGATCTGAGCCGTTCATCAACTTTTGCGCGATTTTCTGGAAGATCCAACGGTTGTAGTTGCTCGGCTGATTTTTTCTCCGTTTGCAGGATCGGAAAGGCACTTGCTCGGTTAGTCGACCGGGCTCTTTGATGTTGGGGCTCGGATGGGAAGAGCTCGGATTCTTGCTCGGATGGGAAGAGCTCGGCTCGGATGGGAAGAGCTCGGATGGGAAGAGTTCGGATTCTTGCTCGGATGGGAAGAGCTCGGATGGGAAGAGTTCGGTTCGGATTTCTCCCTCGTGCGAGTGGCTCGGCTCGGATTTCCGAGCTATTCGGCGCAGCTGCATTGAGATCCACTTTCCCAGTGCTACGGAGGTCCGATCGGGACGTGCGACCCCTCGTTTCGAAGCTAGTTCGAAGATCTACAACTTCTCTTTAGGAGTGGGATGAAGATTCACCCTCCTTCATGGTCAAAATAGCCCCGCAAGATGCTTGTCTTCATGAAGTTGATAAGTACTTTGGTCTTGGGGATTTTGGAAGAGGAGCTCCACTCCTAGGGGCGGAGAAGATGTGCTAGGAAGACCCTTGTGCTTGGAAGACCCTTGGGCTAGGAAGACCCTTGTAAGGTGTGCTAGGAAGGCCCTTGGGCTAGGAAGACCCTTGGGGCGAAGAAGAGGCGCGAGTGGGTCGGATCGCTAGTCGCTCGGCTAGGAATACTGAGCGACGTGGAGCGATCTGAGCCACTGGATCTCAGCGCGGATCTCGAGGCGGGCACAGTTTCCAAGAAAACACTATCTTATCGTTTAGCGACGCTGGCAAGATCTGGGCCGTTGGATGATGGCACGAATCTCGAGACGGCTCAGTTCCCAAGAAAACGCTATCTTGTCGTTTAGCGACGCTGGCAAGATCTGGGCCGTCTGATCAAGATCTTGCACGAATGTTGAGGAGAAAGTGAGTTTTCTCCGTTTGCAGGATCGGAAAGGCACTTGCTCGGCAGCCGACCGGGCTCTTTGATGTTGGGGCTCGGATGGGAAGAGCTCGGCTCTGGAAGAGAGCTATTTGTGAGACGAGTGTGAGGAGGGACTCTAGGAGAGAGTTGTGCTCCAAACTTATTGAGAAGAGGTCCGCTTCGGGGGCGAGCAGAGCAAAGAGCTCGGCTCTGGAAGAGAGCTATTTGTGAGACAAGTGTGAGGAGGAACTCTAGGAGAGAGTTGTGCTCCAAACTTGTTTATAAGGGGTCCGCTTCGGCGATGAGCGGAGGGAAGAGCTCGGCTCTGGAAGAGAGCCATTTGTGAGATGAGTTTGAGGAGCAACTCTTGGAGAGAGTTTTGAGCTCCGAACTCGTGGAGAAGAGGTCCGCTTCGGCGGTGAGCGGAGGGAAGAGCTCGGCTCTGGAAGAGAGCCATTTGTGAGACAAGTGTGAGGAGGAACTCTAGGAGAGAGTTGTGCTCCAAACTTGTTGAGAAGAGGTCCGCTTCGGGGGCGAGCGGAGTGAAGAGCTCGACTCTGGAAGAGAGCCATTTGTGAGACAAGTGTGAGGAGGAACTCTAGGAGAGAGTTGTGCTCCAAACTTGTTTATAAGGGGTCCGCTTCGGCGATGAGCGGAGGGAAGAGCTCGGCTCTGGAAGAGAGCCATTTGTGAGATGAGTTTGAGGAGCAACTCTTGGAGAGAGTTTTGAGCTCCGAACTCGTGGAGAAGAGGTCCGCTTCGGCGGTGAGCGGAGGGAAGAGCTCGGCTCTGGAAGAGAGCCATTTGTGAGACAAGTGTGAGGAGGAACTCTAGGAGAGAGTTGTGCTCCAAACTTGTTGAGAAGAGGTCCGCTTCGGGGGCGAGCGGAGTGAAGAGCTCGGCTCTGGAAGAGAGCCATTTGTGAGACAAGTGTGAGGAGGAACTCTAGGAGAGAGTTGTGCTCCAAACTTGTTGAGAAGAGGTCCGCTTCGGGGGCGAGCAGAGCAAAGAGCTCGGCTCTGGAAGAGAGCTATTTGTGAGACAAGTGTGAGGAGGAACTCTAGGAGAGAGTTGTACTCCAAACTTGTTTATAAGGGGTCCGCTTCGGCGATGAGCGAAGGGAAGAGCTCGGCTCTGGAAGAGAGCCATTTGTGAGATGAGTTTGAGGAGCAACTCTTGGAGAGAGTTTTGAGCTCCGAACTCGTGGAGAAGAGGTCCGCTTCGGCGACGAGCGGAGGGAAGAGCTCGGCTCTGGAAGAGAGCCATTTGTGAGACAAGTGTGAGGAGGAACTCTAGGAGAGAGTTGTGCTCCAAACTTGTTGAGAAGAGGTCCGCTTCGGGGGCGAGCAGAGCAAAGAGCTCGGCTCTGGAAGAGAGCCGTTAGTGAGATGAGTTTGAGGAGCAAGTCTAGGGAGAGCTATAGCTCCGAACTCGTTGATAAGGGGTCCGCTTCGGCGATGAGCGGAGGGAAGAGCTCGGCTCTGGAAGAGAGCCATTTGTGAGATGAGTTTGAGGAGCAACTCTTGGAGAGAGTTTTGAGCTCCGAACTTGTGGAGAAGAGGTCCGCTTCGGCGGCGAGCGGAGGGAAGAGCTCGGCTCTGGAAGAGAGCCGTTTGTGAGACGAGTGTGAGGAACAACTCTAGGGGAGAGCTATAGCTCCGAACTCGTTTATAAGGGGTCCGCTTCGGTGGCGAGCGGAGTGAAGAGCTCGGCTCTGGAAGAGAGCCATTTGTGAGATGAGTTTGAGGAGCAACTCTTGGAGAGAGTTTTGAGCTCCGAGCTCGTGGAGAAGAGGTCCGCTTCGGCGGCGAGCGGAGGGAAGAGCTCGGCTCTGGAAGAGAGCCGTTTGTGAGACGAGTGTGAGGAACAACTCTAGGGGAGAGCTGTAGCTCTGAACTCGTTTATAAGGGGTCCGCTTCGGCGGCGAGCGGAGTGAAGAGCTCGGCTCTGAAAGAGAGCCATTTGTGAGATGAGTTTGAGGAGCAACTCTTGGAGAGAGTTTTGAGCTCCGAGCTCGTGGAGAAGAGGTCCGCTTTGGCGGCGAGCGGAGGGAAGAGCTCGGCTCTGGAAGAGAGCCGTTTGTGAGACGAGTGTGAGGAAAAACTATAGGGGAGAGCTGTAGCTCCGAACTCGTTTATAAGGGGTTCGCTTCGGCGATGAGCGGAGGGAAGAGCTCGGCTCTGGAAGAGAGCCATTTGTGAGATGAGTTTGAGGAGCAACTCTAGGGAGAGTTGTAGCTCCGAACTCGTTGATAAGGGGTCCGCTTCGGCGGCGAGCGGAGTGAAGAGCTCGGCTCTGGAAGAGAGCCATTCGTGAGACGAGTGTGAGGAGCAACTCTAGAGGAGAGCTGTAGCTCCGAACTCGCTGCTTATGTGAGAGAATCAACGGTTGTGGGAGCAATTCCGAATGGCGAACCACTTCTAACCCGCTGAAGAGCAAGTTATTTGAAGCAGAATCGAGCCAAGTGTTGGACTCCGAACCATCGGTAGAGGTAGTCAACGGTTGTGGGAGCAATTCTGAATGGCGAACCACTTCTAACCCGCTGAAGAGCAAGTTATTTGAAGAGGAATCGAGCCAAGTGTTGGACTCCGAACCATCGGTAGAGGTGTTCAACGGTTGTGGGAGCAATTCCGAATGGTGAACCACTTCTAACCCGCTGAAGAGCAGGTTATTTGAAGCAGAATCGAGCCAAGTGTTGGACTCCGAACCATCGGTAGAGGTAGTCAACGGTTGTGGGAGCAATTCTGAATGGCGAACCACTTCTAACCCGCTGAAGAGCAGGTTATTTGAAGAGGAATCAAGCCAAGTGTTGGACTCCGAACCATCGGTAGAGGTGTTCAACGGTTGTGGGAGCAATTCCGAATGGTGAACCACTTCTAACCCGCTGAAGAGCAGGTTATTTGAAGCAGAATCGAGCCAAGTGTTGGACTCCGAACCATCGGTAGAGGTAGTCAACGGTTGTGGGAGCAATACCGAATGGCGAACCACTTCTAACCCGCTGAAGAGCAGGTTATTTGAAGAGGAATCGAGCCAAGTGTTGGACTCCGAACTCGTTGGGAAGAGCTTAGTAAGTTGCAGGAGCAGCCATGTAGAAGAGGCTGGACTCCGAACTCACCCTTCAGCGAGTCACGACTCGGAGAGGTAGAGATGAAGCAAGAGCAACAATTTCCAATGAAAAAATGTAAAGTTTTATTGAAATAAACTAAGTGGCTGCTTCAATATGGCGAGCCCTTATTACATGCTATTGGCCGAATTACAAGCATCGGCCTTACTAAAAATCAAGATCCTGCTTCTATGATAAGGTGAAGACCTCTTGGGAAGAGCCGGGAGGTTCTGAGTCTTAGAGCTCGGCGGGGCCTTCGGTTCGTTCATTGGCTCCTCAGGGAGGAAGCTTGGCCCCCTCTTTCTGGACGAACTTGGTCAGGTGCCCCCGCTGTATGAGTTCTTCGATCTCTTCCTTCAGAGCCCGACAATCTTCCGTGTCGTGGCTGTGGTCCCTGTGAAAGCGGCACCACTTATCCTTGTCCCTCTTCTTGCCAGGTGTATTCATTCTAGGGGGAGCACGGAGTAGCCCTTCCTTGTCCACTTCCATGAGAACTTCTGATATATTGGCAACGAGAGGGGTGAACTTCTCAAACCGAGGAGTTGGGCGGCGCTGGCTATTGCCCTCCTTCTGAAGCTTCTTAGCCTCTTCTTCTTCGGTCAGCTTTCTCTTCGTTCCGGAGGTGGATCCTCCGGAGCTAGGAAGGTAGGCGGCTTCTTCGGCACGAATGTACTTGTCACACCTGAGAAGGAGGTCGGCAAAGTTCTGTGGAGGCTTCTTAGCAAGAGAGGAGCGGAGGCTGGAATTGAAGACGTTGGATTGGAAGGCGGCTGTTGCGACAGATTGGTCGAGGGAGGCTATGGACCTGACCTCCGCAGTGAACCTCTTCACATAGTCTCTCAACTTCTCTCCCTTCTCCTGGCGGAGCCGGAGTAATGAGAGGCTAGTCTTCTCCGTGTGTCTACTACTCATGAAGTGGGTGATGAAGAGGGTCTCGAATTACTCGAAGGAGAAGATGGAAGAGGGAGCAAGGCGGGAGTACCATTCCCTAGCCGACCCCTTCAGGGTGGCAGGGAAGGTCTTGCAAAGTAAGGCGTCCGAAGCCTGGTGGATGAGCATGAGGGTCTTGAAGCTTTCGATGTGGTCCACGGGGTCCGACTCCCCCGAGTAAGTTTCGAACTTCGGGGGTTCGAATCCCCTCGGGATGGGAGCCTCCATGATGGTTCGGGAGAAAGGGGGTCTGCTCGGACGGATGGTTCTGCTGTTCGACCCCTCCCCCTCGTCCATCCGACCGATTCGCCTCTCCACCTCATGGAGACGGCGGTATAGGGCATCGTCCCTCCCGTGGTAGTCGAACGAGCCTCTGGACTCGTCTTCGTAGGAGGGAGAGCCGGGGCTACGACGATGGTCGTCCCGGGAGCGGCGAGGGCTAAGATCATGCTGCCGGTGGTTAGGAGCTGGCGGAGGAGAGGCGGACCTACGGCGAGGACTGGGAACCCGTTGGGGCGAAGGAACCCTTTGGGCCACATTGTTGTTGGGTCGGAGGTTAAGAGCCTGCAACACCGTTGCTTGAAACTGCAGGAACTCGGCGCGAGTGATGGGCGCCTTATTGTTCCTCGGCTGATGCCGACCGGTAGGAGAGTGGCGCCTCCTCCTATAATGCCCGGGTGACTCTCTCCGTCCTCTCCTGGTAGGAGACCTTCTACGCTCGCGGTGGTGAGGATTCCGCTCATCTGGACGTTGTAGGCGGGAGGCTCCCTCTCGGGACCGCTTTTCGTCCAGACGGTGGCGGAGATCCTCATCCTTCTGCTGGTTGAGGATAGTATTTCGAAGGTCAGGGGCCTGAGGACTATGGGAGGCGTAAGAGTCTGTAGAGGCGTTGTGTACCGATATGTGGTCGCGATGGAGAGGTTGTTTTTGCTTCCGTGGATCGGGACCGTTTGGGGGTTGCTGGTTGGGAAGAGGAGGTTGGCCCTGCTGGGCCGGCGGAGGAAGGTCGGGCTGAGGAATATGATTGAAAGGGGCTTCCTCTGTAGGGTCGGCGGGATTAACCCCACGGTTTGACCCTCTAGATCTGACCTTCTTTGGAGGCATGGTTGGAGAGGACGACAGAGAAGGGGCTGAGGCTGTTCGTGTGGTCGGTTTCCCACAGACGGTGCCAATCTGTTACCGCTGATTTCGGTGTGGGGGTAAACAGATAGAATTTGTGAGTCCGAGAAAAACCTGAACAGTTGACTCAAGCCTTCTTGCTCCTGGCGCAACCTGCAAGGAAGTGCGAGACACCGGGGTTGATTCTGGCGACGCACCCTCCGACGCTCTTGTCAGTAATCAGAAGAGATTAAGAAAGAGCTTAAAGTGGTGAAAAAGTGATTAAACTGGTCACAGTGGTGGGTAGGGGGTATTTATAGTCGCTATGGGGGAGTTAATTAGGGATCTGATTAGAGATTTGATTTCCTGTGATAGGAGTAAAATCCTCCTAATCAGTTTAGGAAACTGATCCCCTAATTCCCGGTGAGAGCAAATCAGGCCTGTTGATTTGGTCAAATCAGTAACCCTGATTTTCCTTTTGCTGATCTGGGTTTGTCTTGGGTCGGGACCCGTACCCAGTTGGAGTGGATCCGTTCGCGGGTTATTGGATTTGTAAGAAGGAGACCCAGTACCCGCTTCGGACCCACTGGTAGGTGAAATTACCGTTTTACTCCTGAGCTTTGAGATTCGCGTCCGATGTGAACGGTCCCGATTTAATCCTATTTTTAGCCATATCAAATATATTTATAAAAAAAAATTAAGTAAAAAATATGATGCAGTGAGGACTCGAACCTGAAACCTCCTTCATATTAGTTATGCACGTACAATCCATGCATTGGTAGATTTACAAATGACACTAAGGCCTCCCATTATAATATTAGAGACTAATTTTCCATACTATTGAAAAAGTAATGCTTCATCAACTACAAAATTTACTACCATTTTCTTCACTATCTTAAGTGACATACTCCTATTGGAGAGTTCCCCCACATACTTTATCTTATCCTACCTATTGGAGTATGCCACCTAAGATAGTAAAAAATATATAGTGAAATTGGTAGTGGATGTAGCATTACTCCTATTGAAAAGAATTTTGCAAAACAAAATTTCAAGATTATTAGAATAGTTTTTTATTTTCCGAAGAAAGAGATAGATTGTAGTCTGGTCTCGAATCTAAAACTTTCATTTATGCATCCCGCGTTTCATCATCTGAGCTACACTCAGCACAAGTTAATGGTAAATATAGCATAATTACTCAGTACTATTTAATCTCTAATATTATAATGGGAGAATTTCTTAGTGTCATTTGTAAATCTACCAACGCATGCATTGCACATGTATAACTAATATGAAGGAGGTTTCAGGTTTGAGTCCTCACTACGTCAGATTTTTTGCTTTATTTTTTAAAAATATATTAAACGTTCATCACACGTGTAAATTATTATCTATCTATCTATCCATCTATTTATAATATAATATAGAATAACTATTACAAGGGAATAGTTGGAGTTGTAAATCTACCTACTTACGTGCAACTTCAACTCTTTCATTATAGTCTTCACATTTACTTTAAAAATATATAATTTTATTTATTAAGACATGCATCGCACGTGTAAATCAGAGTTTTTACTTTAATTTTTTTAAAAAATTAATACGTGCATCGCACGTGTATATATATATATATATATCCCATCTCTCCTTTTTCTATTTTGAAATAGAGAAAGTAGAGCAAAAATACGGATTAACATGTGCTAATCCCGTGCACTCAATTTATATACAATTAAAAAAAACAAAACAAAACCCCTCATCTTCCGTCAAACCCTACTTCCCCCTTCTCAAATTCCCAAATCCATGAGATCTGGTCACAACCTGCAGAAGAAACAGGAAAGAGAGAGAAAGAAAGAGTAGCTGTCAACAGTGACTCAAGAGAGAATGAAAGAGTCAAAGTGGTAAGGGAGAAGATACCGATAAGGAAGATAAATAATGTGACCGCGAGGCAGGTGACCTTCTCAAAGAGGAAGAGGGGGCTTTTCAAGAAGGCCGAGGAGCTTTCGATTCTCTGCGATGCCGAGGTTGCCCTCATTATCTTCTCTGCCAGTGGCAAGCTCTTTCACTTTTCCAATGCAAGGTACATTTGTGACATATTCGTAAATATAGAGATAACTATATAAGTATACTACTTCTATTTAGAAAGTAGTAGTTTTGAAGGATTTCATGTGATATTGATTAGTTGCATTTTGAGGACTATTCAGACTGTAGAAAACACTGAGTTAGAAGTTGAGAAGAATTGTAGTCTACTGACTTGGCCACCAGAAGCTTCCACTTTCTTTGAAACATAAGTGAAGAAATTGATGATATATTTTTTTTTGTCTTCTTCTTCCAATGCTTCATTTCCAAAACATTTCCTTGTATGTTTTGTTGCTAATTTAGTTTGATGAAGAGAAATTGGGAAATTGGTTTGAAAAGTCTGTTATTTGGATATTTATTATACTATAACTTAAGTTAATAGGCTTACCCCCTATCTCTTTCTCTATTTTAAAATAGAGAAATGAGAACAAAACTAGGGATTCACACTTATCTTAACACGTGCACTCCACATATTTTGATGAGCAGTAAGTAGTTTGAATAAGTTTAAATTATAAATTGTTTTATGTAGCTAGCGGAATGATTAAAATATTCACTAAAGAAAAAAGGAAAAATGGATTAATGAAAATTCACGATCATATTAGGCTCTACTAGAATAAATCCTTCTGTATCTGTATTTGTGGCATAATAGGTACACATCATACTATATATTATGCTAATAGGCCTGCACCATCTCATATAACCATGTTAATTACATGTCTCTGCAATACCCATTGCCTTTTTCCATTTGGTGAGGAGGGGTGCAGAATTGACATTAAATTCATAAATGGAAGACACGTTGGTCGACAAACAACTGTATCAGTTCGAGAGTATTATGCATACCGCTTGCAGTCACGCAGGTGTGAGCATTATACTATATCTTAAGCTAATAGGCATATTCCCCTCTCTCCTTTCTCTAATTGAGCAGAAGTATGTTAGGAATTTCTACCGAAAACCCTCCTTAGGATCTTCTTGAGTTATTCGATGCAATCAACATAAATCACCAAGCACATATGAGATCATACCAAACACACTAAAGCACACACAAATTTGTCCCGGTTGGAGATTTCGCCTTAATCCGGGAAAGAAGAAACCTAAGATGTTATTCAACTAGAGAAGATACAAGAATATTATAATTCTCACTACGACCCTCTCTCAAGCCTCACCAGCAAGTATTAGTTGTTTATAATTAGATAATCACTCAATCTCTCCTTCAATGAAGTACTCTCTCTCTCTCTTGGCTCTCAATGGAGGCCAATAACAACAATATATAGAGATCTAGAGAAAACCTAGTTTGATATCTTGATACAATAGCCTTTGGATATTTTGAAGAGATAACCCTACGATAAGAGCCGTCAGATCTGACTTGAAGAGCAAGTTGGGCTTCTCACGAATCACCAAGATCCGACCAAATTATCCATTAAGTGCCGCACGGTCGACCGCACCACAAGGCCGGTCGACCGTCCCCTTCGGAAACTTCTGTGTTGGGCGGTCGACCGCACTCCATGTACGATCGACCACAACTCCACCTGCTGCTGCTGCTGACTGTTTTCCCTTGCTTCCACTCCATCTCCGATCGTCTCGATTCCTCCATCGTCTCATCGTCTTCTTATCCAACATAGTATGCAAGACATAAACCCTAACAAAGTAGGCCCTAACACATGCTCAACGCGTATAAAAAATTAGAGTAATTAAAGAAGAAGGAGAAAAAACCCTCATCTTCTCATCCACTTTAAAAAATTGATCATCTTTATCATCTTCTCATTCCATGTTCATAAAAACCATCATATTTCGAATCTGATTTCTTCGTCCAATTCATGCAACTATGCTGAGGTAACAATCCAAAGATCCCACCTTTCTTTTTATAATATAATCAAAGATCAAAATTTTTATTAGAAAGATTTTATTTTTTTCAGTTTTGTTTTTGTTTAAAATTATTGTGTTTGTAATTTTTGCAGGTACTATTGTGACTACTGAGATACTTGACGCACGATTTGGTGAGTCATTTTATTTTTCTTCAAATTTCGTAGTATTTTTTTTAGTTATTTTTCTGTGTTTGATTTGAATTTTAGGGTTTAGGGTTTAAAATCTAGGGTGATTGAAGCGCGTGATTGGTATAGAATTGAGGGGAAATTATGTCTTTGAAAACTTTATGCAATATTATTCGAAAAGGGTTTCTCTTTTTATGTGTATTTATGTAATTCTTTTTTGATTTTATATTAGTTACATTCCTGTTTGAAATTAAATAATTTTGTGGAGTTTTTTACTCTATGTAAGTGTAAATTTCAAGAATTGTGGCTCTATATGGTAAATGGGATTTGTTTTACCTTTTGTAGGAAATGAAAAGTGATGGTTTTAGTTTTTGAATGGTAGAAGGGTAAATATCATTTTCTACATCTTTTGTTTTGTTTGAAAAGTTTTGGTGAATTATAGTATTATATGTGTGTTTAATGGTTTGATCATTTTTTAGAGGTATAAATAAAGAGTAATATAGAATAATTGGAGGTAAATATTGAGGAACTTCGCAGACAATATAAGTCTTTGCAAGCAAGCTTTAAAATGGAGGAAGCTGACAAGATTGCAAGTGATTTTTTAAAATACCTATTTTTTGGTATCTCTAAATTTAGGGACCTATGATTTACCCTATGTTTGATACTGGAATTGTTGAA
This sequence comes from Hemerocallis citrina, assembly GCA_017893485.1. NCBI lineage: Eukaryota > Viridiplantae > Streptophyta > Magnoliopsida > Asparagales > Asphodelaceae > Hemerocallis > Hemerocallis citrina. The sequence continues at coordinate 60,766,631 of CM030358.1, forward strand.
AAGTTACACACATCGAGTATTTTGGGGTTTCCTTTTAATTGAATAGAAAATATAGAATGATGTTGGTGTGAAAACATGAATTGGTATACTTTTGTCATCGTTTGATATAGCTAATTATTAATTATTTGTTCCTTCCATGTATTTTTGATGTTGATTTTATATAATTTGAGAGGGAATGCTTGATTTGAGAGGGAAGACAGTTGAGAAGCCGGTCAAGAAGTAGATAGTGGAGTACATCAAGGAGTCTGAGAAGAGCTGCATACCAACTTCGGTAATTATTCGACATTTTTTTCTTCTTTCCTTTAAATTGAATAGAAATATAGAATTATGTTGGTTGGTTGGTTGGTTTGGAAGTGTGAATCGGTTAATTTTTGTAGATTTGTTATCTTTTCATTATATTATGATCGAAATAATTGATGAGCATCTCTAAATTTTTTAGTTCCATATAATTTTATGACTCTCAAAATTATTTTAATGTCTGCAATTTGCACAGGGTAAGACTAGTATTTTATAATTTAAAAAGTATGACAAACAAGTTTTCTATATTATACCCATTAATTTACAGTGCTTTCACTAACTTTCTCCGACATTCTGAGCTCCAGGTTTTAAGTCATAATCAATAAGTAACAGTACTGTAACACACAAAAGTATAAAATAATTAAATAAACCCAAAAAATTAAATTAATTAAATTTAAATAAAATCCTATTGGTTTATTTAATGCAACAGGTAGATTTCACCACCATCGATGACCTTGGAAAGGCAATTAACTCCAGTAAAGCTTCTAAGAGTATCTCCAACTATGCTAGTCATTTTGACTCGCAAGAATAAGTAAAATAAACAACAATTAGATAATTTGACTAGCAAAAAAAATACACACTCCAATCATGCCAGTTATTTTGACTAGTCATAAATATTTTTAAACTCAAAATAAAATAAAATAAATTATAAATAGAGAGACCAAAACCCTAAAAAAAGGCCGAAACCCTCCAAAAAAGCCTAACCCAAGCCCAAACAAAAAGAATCTTCTAGCGACAACATATCACGACTTCATGAGCTCGCAATCGCGAGTTTACGCTTCGCGATCACTATTTCTTCAGATCTCACTTGGGCTTCAATTCTTGTGTGTGTGTGTGTGTGTGTGTGTGTGTGTGTGTGTGTGTGTGTTTGTTTGTTTAGACAGAAAGAGCAGAAGAAAAGTTTGGTAAGCGATACAACTTTGGCAGATCTAACGATTAAATCTGAGATATCTATTTTGGCGAGTGGTTTGGCGAGTCCCGTTGGAGCAGATTTTTCTCACTAAATCTGCTATTTTAGCTAAAATTGAGAAATGGCTAGCGTGGTTGGAGATGGTCTAAGCCGGTAATGCGAACATGGATCATGAATTCTGCACATCCCTTGGTGACAACTCCAACTCTCCCATTATAATATTAGAGATTAGAGATTATTACTATCTATCCAATTTAATCTAATATCATAATGGGAGAGTTGGAGCTGTCGTTTATAAACATACCAACTTACGTGTATTGCACGTACATAACTAATATTAAGGAGGTTTCAGGTTCGAGGTCATACTACGTCAGAGTTTTACTTTTTAAAAAACTACTAATCTGCACGTGCTTTGCACGTCCTAATAAATAAATAATATATTTTAAAGTAAATACTAAGATGTAATATGACCTTGAACTTGAGACATCCCTTTACTCATCACATACTCTTTACAAATTTTTCATAGTGGCACCAACTTTTATTTTATAGGGCAAAAGCCAAAGTACCCCCCCAACGATTGGCACGAGTACAAAATTTCCATATAACGTTTGAAAAAGTACAATAAATCCATTTCTCCGTTAACTTAACCCCATCCGTTAAGTTATAATTATTAAGTTACTTTTTTACCCATGCCCTTTCATAATCAAACCTCCTCTTCTTTTTTCTTTTTCTTCATTCCTATTTTTTCAAAACCCGATCGATCTGTCGATTGAATAAATTAGAGTTCTCAGAAACCCTTGCTATGGCCATGAAGCTCCTCATTCTCCTACTTGTGCTGCCGCTTCTCTCTCTGCAATTGATTGTCCTTTCTCTTTCTTCGTCTTCCCCCTCTTTTGTTCTTGTTTTCACTTATTTGATGAATTTTTTATTTTAATTTTTTTTGTTTGATAAATTTAAGCAGAGGATAAGAGATCTGTCACCTATGTGTGAACTTAAGATTTGCTGTACAACCTAATTTCAAAACCATCTTTCCCTCTCCCTTGGACCTAAGAAATTCTCCGCAAATAAATATAAAAAGTGAAATTTATACCAAAGTAGGATTGCACATGCAATATCCAATAATATCCAGTTATTTTATCACCGTCTGCTCTTCAGTTTTAAACTATCCTCACAAAAACTGTTAATTCATAGTAGTAATAAAGGACAACAAGTTATTTTATAATACAATTATATTGGAAACGTACTGATGAAGCAGTGAAATATATTTAACTAGCTATGAGCAGAGGCCAAGTCATTTTACAATTATATTTGAAAAATAATATACATTTAACTAGCTTAATATATTTTGAGGTAGGGCTTCTTTACCTTTCTTAAAATAAAAAAATACAGAATAGATATATATTATTTGTACAGTATAATTTACATGTTCAATGCGCGTTAATACTTACATTATTCTTAGCAACAATCTAGAGTTATTTTGAAGTCATGTTTTTACAACAATTAAATGTAAATTAAACGCACGATGCTTTTTAAGGATGAGTTCTGCATTTTTATCCATAAATTTAAAAGAGAACTCTGATTTATTCGATCGATAGATCGATCAGAATTTGAAAAAAAAGAATGAAGAAAAAGGAAAAAGAAAGAAGAGATTTGATTATGAAAGGGTAAGGGTAAAAAAGTAATTTAATAATTATAACTTAACGATGGGGTTAAGTTAACGGAGAAATGGGTTTAGTGTACTTTTTCAAACGCTGTATGGGCATTTTGTACTCAGGCCAAACGTTGGGGGGGGGGGGGGGGGGGGGTATTTTGATTTTTGCCCTGTTTTATATAAGTGAAACTTTTGTAAATAATTATGTCGTAAATAAATTTGAACTTTGAGGGTATTATGGTAAATAACAATAGTTGAGTAAATGAATGATTAATATAACTTACTTAAAAATTAATGATTGAGATTAGATGGTTGATTGTCTACAAATTACACGACACTATGTTAAGGCTCCCATCTAGAAAAAGATAAAAGAGTTATGCTAATCAAGCAAGAAACTAATGCACTGATTTAATATTTGTTGAAAAAAGATAACTTCTAGAGGATTTGTTGATACCACTAAAAAACCTTGGCTTCTATACCACTAAAAATTCCTTTAGCCTCTTCCAATTGGTACGGACTAATATTTGTAGAAAAAAGATAAGTTGTGCCATTCGGTACAGACTCTTCGACATTGGAGATTATTAGGGATTTATATCAAAGAGGAATTTTTTAGAATGCAAACCCCCAACTAACATAACTTCTTAATAATTTTTGTAACTATTCCACATTTGCCTACTGTCGTAGAATTAGTAATATTTATTTTTATAGATGATAAAATTTAATAAGAAAAAAGCGACATTTCGTCATTTGAAATATTTCCTTCCTTATTTTTCTCTCACATTTCTTCTCCATCAATCTTTATTTCTTATAAAAAATTATAATCGAACATTTTTTTCTTTTTTGGGGAAATGTCCAAATGACACCCAAGTTTATAATAATTTTCAAATAGCACCCAAAGTTTTTAAAATACCCAAATAGCACCCGATGTTTTTACATATGGACAAAAAAGTACATGTTGTTAAGTTTTCTATTAAGTTAATAGAATATTCCCCGAATATACCTATTACGGGTTTAAACCTGTTAAGATGAGTATGAAATGTCAAGATTGGCCTCAACTCTTCACAAGTTTAAAATCCAAACTCATCTCCACCGCCGACCGCAATCTCTACCGCCTGACCACCATTTCCATCAACCACCAAAAAAACTAAAAGAAAAATTATTAAAAAACGGAGGAAAATTAGGAAAAAATTGAAAAAAAATGAAAGAAAAAAACTGAACTGAAAGGAGAAGAAGAAAAATAGAGTGTGGGTATTTATGTAATTTCACATTATTTCAGCTAAAAAAATCGACGGATGGGATTTTATGTCCAATTTAAAAAACTTCCGGTGCTATTTGAGTATTATAAAAACTTTGGGTGTTATTTGAGAATTAAGGTAAACTTTGGGTGCTATTCCGTCCTCCCCCTTTTTTTTATCAATATTTTCTTCGACCATCCATGAATGCAAACTATCCACTAGGGTTTCACATTAGTGACTAGATTTGGCTCCGGGTCTAAAGTCGTAATGGCTCTTTTTTAAATTTGTATTTGTATTTGTATTTTTTTAATAGGAAAATTATAGTCCTTTTCATCTGTATGTATGTACGTATGAACTTTACTTGGTGTGTGTGGGGAACAACAAACATTGCTTAGTTCTAGGTGAGGTCCTCATGGAACAATGGAACAACATACCGTGATGAATGGTTCACTTGTTGTGGAATTAAAGAGGTTTTGTGGATTTAGGTGTTCGTTGATTTGGGTTTGTAGCGGGTCAGCTTGCCTCCTTGTTTGAGAATATAAGGTTTCAATCTTAATTTGAAGTTAAAATGTTGAAATTTTACAATGTGTCCTTAAAATTTGATGTTTTGGTTCATTTAATCAACAACTCAGTAAAACCATCTCCAACCACGCTAGCCATCTCTTATTTTTAGCCAAAATAGCTAATTTAGAATAAAAATATGCTCCATCAGAAAAATAGATTTTTTCAGATTCACTCGCTTAGATCAGGTTCCCTTTCATTTTTTTCCCCGTCTCAAAACCCAAAAAATAAAAAATTATAGGGCTCCCAAATTCTCGATCTCTCGAACTCGCGATCACCCCAAAAAATCCAAACTCCAAAGAAATAGCGACGCGACCTCAATGATAAGCTTAACAGAGAAATTGGAAAACATTAATGGATTATTGGGATGAATACAACTGAGTACAATGACTCCTATATATAGGAGAGAACCAAATACTAAACTGATACATATCTGATATGAGACTAAATATATATAATACAATATCTAACACCCCCTCTCAAACTCATGATGGGTCGAATAGTATGATTTTGCCTTACCAAGTAACAAAATCTCTGGATAGTATGAGACTTGGTGAAGAAGTCTAGCTGTCTGTTGTGATGAAGTAAAAGAGTGAAGTGAAATGGTCTGTGCTTCAAAGCACTCACAAACATAATGGCAATCTATCTCTATGTTCTTTGTTCGCTCATGAAAAATCGGGTTGCTTACAATGTGCAATGCACTTCGGTTATCACAATGAAGAGGAGTAGCACCTGTGAGAGTTACACTCATATCTGATAATAGCCAACAAACATGAACAATTTCTCAGTAGTGGCAGTTATTGCTCTGTACTCGCTTCAGTTGAAGAACATGCTACAACTTTCTGTTTCTTGCTTCGCCACGAGATCAATGAATCACCAAAAAATAGACAGATACCTGTGGTAGACCGTTTGGTGGTAGGATCACCCGCGGAGCTCTAGGGTGGATGTGGAAGGCATGAATAATGTGCGAGTGATAATTCCCCGAAGGTATCTGAGGATCCGAAGAAGAGCACCGTAGTGAACTGATGTAGGAGCGGAAACAAATTGACTAACAATACTAACTACAGCAATATCGGGTCTGGTCATGCATAAGTAGCCAAGCTATCCAACAATCTGTTTGTATCTAATGAGGTCCGAAAGGAGCTCACCATCTGTGGGACGAAGTTGCACATGAAGCTCGAAAGGAGTGTCAGCCGATCGACTGTCAGATAGACAAGTAGCGAAAACAATATCTGGTGTATATTTTTGTTGAGAAATAAGTATCCTCCGAGGCCCATGGGCAATCTCTAGGCCCAGAAAGTAGCGTAACCTGTCAAGATCTTTCATATGGAACTACTGGTGAAGGTACTTTTGTGTGGAGGCAATGCCTACAGAATGCCCCCAGTGTCACGCTTCGCTTTCCAAAAAGAGAATACAGAATACAGATACGTGACTAAGTCCAGCGAATGATTTTTATCATCCATAAGCTGTCAGCATCTTTACAACATTTCACAAGAATAATTAGAGTCAGAAGCAAGAGAAGTCAACCGAGCAAGGATATATATGAATCAAAATACCAATAGGAATTTATTTTAAACCAAAAAATATTAATCTCAAATAAACCAGATCTGAACAAGTCAATAATGCTGGGTCTCATTGTCCAAATACAAAATAATCCAAGTATCTGATACATTATTCAAATAGCAACAAGAAATAATAATAATAGCATGAAAATTATGATAGCAAAACTCCAGCATGTAGTATCTCATCTCGCCTATTCCATCTGGCAGCTGATCTCCAAAATCTACAATTTAATAAATTGCAAGAAGAGAAAAAGAAAACAAAACGGCCGTTAATGCAAGTTATGGGCCGCTTGTAGTGCAGACACAAGTACATGGAAAAGAATAAACTACATAGCATGGAATAAGCATGATAACAAAATAGGATAACTAACATGAATCATGAACGGAATCAAGTAATAACAAGTGTATATAACATGTAATAGGTAACAGGTATCATGCAAGTAGGTAAACATGTAACAGGTATACTGGTAGCATGTACAAGTATCAAGTAACAAGTAAGCATGTAACAGGTAATCATGTAACAGGTAATCATTTAACAGGTATCATGTATGTCAAGTCTTGTATTATTACTATCTAGGTTGCACTTCATGCATCCCAGGTTTTTACCACATGATTACTACTTACATGCAAATTTCGTTTAGGCCTAGTGGTGGGTTTCTATAGGGGCCATGTACTTAGGCGTCAGGAAACAGGTAACAGGCACAATCACGTAATTGTGAAATCGCGGCAGCAGGAATAGGCATGAATCATGTAGTCATAAAACATGGCGACAGGTAGTAGTTACAGGCATGAATCATGTAGTCATGAAACATGGCAATATATAGTAATAACAGGCATGAATCATCACGAATCATGGCAACATATAATAACATGCATGAATCATGTAATCATGAAACATGGCAACATATAATAACAGGCATGAATCATGTAATCATAAAACAAGGCACCAAGTAATGGAAAACACGGGCCCCTTCGGAGTACACATACCTATATTGTCCACTACTAAGGTCTTACCCTTAACCCCGGCTTAATTACATATTATTGTTATCAAACAGGCATGTACGTGTATAAAAAAGAGCAAGAATAACATGGTATGATCAAGTAACATGTTCAGGTCGGGAGATAAACATGTACAGGTGAAAGACAACTCATAAAAGGGTAGAACAACGAAAATTCTAGTTCAGGGACAGCATGACAGTACTGCACTAAATCTGGAATTCCTATTGCTAAAAACATGCAAAGCTGGATCCGTCAAAGAATCTGGAAAATAGACTCCTGGCCAAATCTAGCAAATATATATAAGTCATATAGTGTTTCACAAAAACAAGAGTCAAAACTGAGTTGAAACCAGAAAACGTGTTCAACCAGAAATCAGAAGATTATATTCAAAGTCAGGAAAAAAGCATGAAAACTCATTAATTAAATCTAAAAGAAATCTGGAGTATTCCCCTATATGTGCAGCATCAGAATATAAAGTTTTATAATTTTTCAATATAAATAGTTTAGTCAACAAAAATCAGAAAACATCAAGATGAAGTAGTTTTGTAAATCTGGAATTATAAACACTGCAGTACGAAAATAGCGATATCTCACAAACCATAAATCCAAATCCAAATCCGCCAAATGATTGATAAAATAGACACAGTAGGCTAACTTTCATATTCACAAATATTTTACAAACAGCAAGTAGAATTAGGTCGAAAATCAGGTTCTTTACTGAACAGTATGAAAATTCTGTATGTATAGTATTTGTTTGGAAACATAGAACGGTTGGTAAAACTCATCAAATAAATTCACAAAAACTCAGGGTTAATCCCCATCAAGTCTAGTTGTATTTTGCAAAATATTGGATCAAAATAATACTTTTAACATCATGATAAAAATAGATTACTCTTCAGAATTTATAGAAAACAAAGTCTGAAAATCTCTCTACACCTCTGTAGTAAAATAGACATAACTCACAACTCGTAAAACGAAACTAAGATCTGTCAGAAGGATTGAAAAATAGACAGAATTCTCTACAGTTCATGTTCACAAATAATATTTATATACTGACCTTAATAGGGTCTAAAATACTGATCAAAAGCTGATCAAAAGCAAGGTAACTGAAAATACAGAATTATTATTCAAACATAAAATCATCTAGTTCATGTAAAACTCATCCATATCAACCCAAACATGAAATATAGTGTATTAGATGTCCAAATAACATGGTATAGGGTATTTTGCAAGTCCACGACAAGTATAGCACGAATAACATATCAAGCACACGATATCACAAAATAACATGCATATATACATCCGAAAAGTGGTCATCCCTAGTTGTTTCATGTCATGTATGTCGTGAGGCAACTATGGTCGAATCAGCACAATAGAGACAATATGTAACAGAGGATTCACAGACGAATTGTCTCTAGAACCCAACTACACTACAAGCGGTATTTAATACTTGTATTACACAAAGAAAAGAATACAAGTTACTTGCCTGAGAGATGACGACGGGAATAGAGCAAAGAGCAAGAATAATGGGAACGAATTTCCGACAACGAACACCACAAACCCAAACTCGAACCATGAACACACCTGCACACAAGAGAGCGTGAAGAAGCGAGAGAGACCGGGTGCACCGTAGGAGGTGTGCACGACGACGGCAGTGGACTTCGCTGCCACTGCGATTGCTGCGACGGGGAAAACACAGCAGGGCCTGTGTCGCGGAGGTGCGATAGAGGGAGGGGAAGGGTGCCGACTGTTGCTGTCGCATGTCGGGGGGTTTGCGATGCTACTGCAGGCATCGGAGGGAAATAGGAGATGGGGAAAGGCTGAGAGCGAGGTAGGGGCTGAAGAGAGGGTGCACAGGAGAAGCTCAGGAGGGATGGGGAGGTGCAGCGGGAGCAAATAGATGAGATGGGAGAGGGTCGCGACGCGAACTGACCGGAAGAGGGAGAGGTCGGAATGGGTAGACGGGATGTTGAAGGTAGGGCGGCTAAGGTTGAGGAAGGTGAACAGTCGGGGGAATATAAATAAGTAGATATTAGGGTTTTGGTATGTATGGGTTAGGGGCTGACGGGTTTAGGGTGTAGGGACTTAACGGGTAGGATATAAATGGGTTTGGGGCTTAAAGGGTAGAATCCAATAGGGTTTATTAACAGTGGGTTTAATAGGGTTGGGTATTATTGGGTTCATGGGTTAAAATAGGATATAGGGTTTAAAAGGGTTTAAAATTCAATAAAATAATGGGTTCAAAGTGAAAGATCCAATAAGAATAGAAATAGGGTTTTGGGGAAATAAAAAAAACCCATATAAATATACAATTAGGATTTAGATTAAAAGTAAATAATTTAATCAATTGTAACAAATAGTAATACAATAGTACAACAATAATAGGATTTGAATTACGATATAAATCCATTGGAAAATAGTCTCAATTAAAATTATTGATTAAAAATAGATTTTTAATAGAAGATCCAACAATACATTTTGAGAAAAAGAATTTGAAAGCGGAAAAAAAAAATTTACAAAAATTTTAAATACAGAAAATACATAGTAAATACATATTTGCGAAAACAGGGGTTACAAATCCTACCCACCTTACAACAAAATTTCTTCCTCGAAATTTGCTTAGGCAGTACATAGTACATGGCAAAAGCAAACTTGGGGAAGGGTAACAAAATAGAGGATTAGGGAAAGTAACAAAGCAGTTGCAATACCAGAAAAAGAAGGAAGTGGATAAGAAGGATGTCAAATGGAGTGTATAAAAGAAAATAAATAGTATCAAAAGAAAAGAACAACACAAGATAACAAAGCAAGATATGGAGTAGGCAGAACTAAAATCAAAGGAAGGATGAACATGGAAGAATTGAATCAAATAATAAATGGGTGCATGATGGCAAAATGGAATGCAAGAAGGAAGTAACCGGTATCAAAAATGAAGAAGAAACAATACAAGAATTGCAAAATAACAAAGCAAAGAGATAAGGAAATAGATAGAGCTGGAATCGAAGAAAGGATGGACAAGGAAGAGTTAGACCAGCCAATGAGTCAACGGATGAAGATGAATGCAAGGAATAGAGAAACAAACAGTGCATGGAAGGAGAAATAACAAAAGGATCCTGGGACCTGTGGGTTATGGGCCCACACGCTTCTGCTGCGCCACTCTGATGGCGACATTCCAAACTGTAGACATGTCGTATAAGACCAAGCGATGCCGACCAATGAACCAAGCAGAAAAAAAGAATGGAATATGACTAGTATCCAGATCAATATTGATTATAATTCATTCATGCATGCATGGTGTGTGTACTGTTGTGCCGATCCCAGATCGAGCCAAGCTTATCTAATATATCAGTCAAACTAATACATTAGCCAAACCTGGAGCTCTGATACCACTAAAAAACCTTATCGCACCTCGCTTTCCAAAAAGAAAATACGGAATACGGATACGTGACTAAGCCCAGCGAATGATTTTCATCATCCATAAGCTGTCAGGATCTTTACAATATTTCATAAGAATAATCAGAGTCGGAAGCAGGAGAAGTCAACAAAGCATGCATATATGAAACAAAATTCCAACAGGAATTTACTTGAAACCAAAATATATTAATATCAAACAAACAAGATCTGAATAAGTCAATAATCCTGGGTCACATTGCCCAAATACAAAATAATCCAAGTATCAGACACATTATTCAAATAGCAACAGGAAATAATAATAATAGTAGGAAAATCATGATAGCAAAACTCCAGCATGTAGTATCTCATCTCGCCTATTCCATCTGGCAGCTGATCTCCAAAATCTACAATTTAATAAATTGCAGGAAGAGAAAAAAAAACAAAACGCCTGTCAATGCAAGTTATGGGCCACTTGTAGTGCATGCACAAGTACATGGAAAAGAATAAACTACATAGCATGGAATAGGCATGATAACAAAACAGGATAACTAACATGAATCATGAACGGAATCAAGTAATAACAGGTGGTATATAACATGTAACAGGTAACATGTATCATGCAAGCAGGTAAACATGTTACAAGTATACAGGTAGCATGTACAAGTATCAAGTAACAGGTAATCATGTAATAGGTAATCATTTAACAGGTATCATGTATGTCAAGTCTTGTATTATTACTATCTAGGTAGCACTTCATACGTCCCAGGTTTTTACCACATGGTTGCTACTTACATGCAAATTTTGTTTAGGTCTAATGGTGGGAATCTATAGGGTCGTGTACTCAGGCATCGGAAAACAGGTAACAGGCACGATCACGTAGTCGTGAAATCGCGGCAGCAGGAACATGCATAAATCATGTAGTCATGAAATATGGCAACAGGTAGTAGTAACAGACATGAATCATGTAGTCATGAAACATGGCAATATATAGTAATAATAGGCATGAATCATCACGAATTATGACAACATATAATAACAGGTATGAATCATGTAATCATGAAATATGAAAAATATAATAGCAGACATGAATCATGTAAGCATGAAACATGGCAGCATGTAATGGAAAACACGGGCCCCCTTCTGAGTACACATACCTATATTGTCCACTACTAAGGTCTTACTCTTAACCCCGACTTGATTATTTATTATTGTTATCAAATAGACATTTACGTGTACAAAACAGAGCAAGAATAACATGGTATGATCATGTAACAAGTTCAGGTTGGGAGATAAACATATACAAGTGAAAGACAACTCATAAAAGGGTAGAACAACGAATATTCTAGTTCAGGACAGCATGACAGTACTGCACTAAATCTAGAATTTTCATTGCTACAAACATGCAAAGCTGGATCCGACAAAGAATCTGGAAAATAGACTCCCGACCGAATCCAGCAAACATATATAAGTCATATAGTGTTTCACAAAACATGAGTCAAAATTGAGTTGAAACCAGAAAACGTGTTCAGCCAGAAATCAGAAGATTATATTTATGAAAATTCATTAATTAAATCCAAGAAAAATCTGGGGTATTTCCCTATATGTGCAGCATCAGAATATAAAGTTTCATAATTTTTCAATATAAATATTTTAGTCAACAAAAATCAGAAAACATCAAGATAAAGTAGTTTTGTAAATCTGGAATTATAAACACTGCAGTACAAAAACAGCGATATCTCACAGATCATAAATCCAAATCCAAATCCACCAAAAGGGTGATAAAATAGACAGAGTAGGCTAACTATCATATTCACAAATATTTTACAAAAAGCAAGTAGAATTAGATCGAAAATCAGGTTTTTTTACTGAACCGTATGAAAATTTTGCATGTATACTAATTGTTTGGGCATAGAACGCTTGGTAAAACTCATCAAATAAATCAACAAAAATTCAGGGTTAATACCCATCAAGTATAGTTGTATTGTGCAAAATATTGGATCAAAATAATATATCTAACATCATGATAAAAATAGATTACTCTTCAGAATTCATAGAAAACAAAGTCTGGAAATCTCTCTACACATCTGTAGTAAAATAGACATAACTCATAACTCGTAAAACAAAACTGAGATATGTCAGAAGGGTTGGATAATAGATAGAATTCTCTACAGTTCATGTTCACAAATAATATTCAGATACTGACCTTAATAGGGTCTAAAATACTGATCAAAAGCAAGGTAACCGAAAATACAGAATTATTCTTCGAACATAAAATCATCTAGTTCATGTAAAACTCATCCATATCAACTCAAATATGAAATATACTGTACTAGATGTCCAAACAACATGGTATAACGTATTTTGCATGTCCACGACAAGTATAGCACGAATAGCACATCAAGCACACGATATCACAAAATAACATGCATATATACATCCGAAAAGTGGTCTTCCCTAGTTGTTTTATGTCATGTATGTCGTGAGGCAACTATGGTCGAATCAACACAAAAGAGACAATATGTAACAGAGAATTTACACATGAATTGTCTCTAGAACCCAACTACACTACAGGCGGTATTTAGTACTTGTATTACACAAAGAAAAGAACACAAGTTACTTGCCTGAGAGACGATAACGGGAACGGAACAAAGAGCAAGGATAATAGGAACGGATTCCTCGGAAACGAACACCATGAACCCAAACTCGAACCACGAACACACTCACACACAAGAGAGCGTGAAGAAGCGAAAGACACCGGATGCACCATGGGGAGGCGTGCACGACGACGACAGTAGACTTTGCTGTCGCTGCGGTTGCCGCAACCGGGAAAACACTGCAGGGCTTGTGTCGTAGAGGTGCGACAGAAGGAAGGGAAGGGCACCGACTGTTGGTGTCACACGCCGAGGGTTTGCGATGCTACTGCAGGCGTCAGAGGGAAAGAGGAGATGGGGAGAGGCTGAGAGCGAGGTAGGGGCTGAAGAGAGGGCGCACAGGAGAAGCTCGGGAGGGATAGAGAGGTGCAGCGGGAGCAAACAAACGAGAGGGGAGAGGGTCGCGACGCGAACTGGCCGAAAGAGGGAGTGGTCGGAATGGGTAGACAGGATGTTGAAGGAAGGGTGACTAGGGTTGAGGAAGGTGAATAGCCATGGGAATATAAATAGGTAGATATTAGGGTTTTGGTATGTATGGGTTAGGGGCTGACGGGTTTGGGGTGTAGGGACTTAACTGGTAGGATATAAATGGGTTTGGGGCTTAAAGGGTAGATTCCAATAGGGTTTATTAATAGTGGGTTTAATAGGGTTGGGTATTAATGGGTTCATGGGTTAAAATAGGATATAGGGTTTAAAAGGGTTTAAAATCCAATAAAATAATGGGTTCAAAGCAAAAGATCCAATAAGAATAGAAATAGGGTTTTGGGAAAATAAAACAACCCATATAAATATACAATTAGGATTTAGATTAAAAGTAAATAAATAAATCAATTTCAACAAATAATAAAATAATAGTACAATAATAATAGGATTTGAATTACGATATAAATTCATTGGAAAATAGCCTCAATTAAAATTATTGATTAAAAATAGATTTTTAATAGAAGATCCAACAATACATTTTGAGAAAAAAAAAATTAAAAGCGGAAAAAAAATAATTTTACAAAAATTTTATATACAGAAAATACACAGTAAATACGTATTTGCGAAAATAGGGGTTACAAATCCTACCCATCTTACAATAAAATTTCGTTCTCGAAATTTGCATGGATAATAGGTTCAATACATTTTGATCATAATAAAGTCCTTAGAATAATAGGTTTAATACCATGGGATATCAAGTGCATGACTTGATTGTGACATCCTACTGGTTATAATCAGAACAATATTCTTAAATGTCCCTAGTCAAGTATTATTGTGAATTAGGACAACAATAATGCATAGAGACTAGTATGTCCATAGACTGATGACCATATCTCATTGTTTATGGATATGAGATATCAAGTCTTCACATGGGTACATATTAGAGTAATAATGTACTGAACTGACCTATCATGAGAACGCTACATGGATCGTTACGTGAGTGTCATAAGCGGTTCTCATAGTGACCATGGTGTATGTAGTCCTTTGACTTGAAGTCACTACGGTTCCCTACATGAGAAGTTATATGTTTTGATGTCGTCAAACATTACCTGTAATAAGGTGATTATAAAGTCGACTATTGGATATACTACAAATCTTGCGGAGGGATGTGAGTGACTTAGATAGGATTTGTCCCTCTTACATAACAAGACCGATATCTACGTGCCTCTTGATTGAGTGAGACTGCAAAATGCATGGCTGTACTCAAATGAGTCAATATGAGATATTGAGCCCATTTATTTTAGTAAGTCTATTCGGACATCAAGAAACCAAAGATTGAACTATACAAGGGTGTACACATTCTATGCCTTGTGGTCAATTAAGATATCTGGACAAAGGGACTAGACTACATGATAACATTGGTCACAGATAGGTTATGTCTAATCACTGACATTCCCGTTACTTGAGTAGTAGTGATGTATTGCTAGATACCGCTCACCATTTGTAATACTAGAATATGATTTTAGTATTACTGCCAACGTAACGGAAACCTACAGGGTCACACACTTAGAATAGATCGAAAATGAGATTTAAATTCATAAGATGAATTTAATTGGGGATCCAAGTAAGATTTGGACTTCTGACATTGATTGGATATTTAATTAGATTAAATGGGCTGACTAAAGTTCAAAGGCCCACACACGAATTTGAACCAGTTCAGATTGTGAGTCCAACAGCCTCATTACTCTCTTAGGATTGATTTTCTGCAGCTATATATATATGATACGTATCTGTGGAAAAGTGTCACATGATAAAACCCTAGCCGTCATAGAAATTGTGAGAGAGAGATCATGAGGAACAACCCTATCCTGCATCTAGCACCGCAGCATGAGGAAAGCTTGGTTTTGATCCGTTCGTGTGGATACCGTAAAGGCACCACAGTATTGCAGTGCTGTGATCGACATATCTTGGAGACTGCAGATCCATCCTTAAGGTATAATTCCTAAACACGATTTATGGTTTTTGTATGGATCCATGGCTAGGTTTCAATGTTTTGTAATTTTTTCGCTGTGCATTCAATCTGTGTTTGCCATTGAAACCTAATATGTTCATTGTTTCTGGCTATTATGATGGTTTTCTTCTTCCTTTCGAATATTGGTAGTTTAAATATCTCTTTTGGTTTTATATCTAATTTCTCTGCTCTTATTTTATCGTATTTTTGTATGTCAAAGCACATTCTTTTCCTTTCTTCTTCATTGTTTTCTTCTCTTTCTAATTGTTCTCATATTTCTGTTAATTCTGTCATCATGTTTATTTCACATTCTTCTGTTTTACCTTCACTACTTCCACTATCTTCTTCCAATGCCATTATTTCTTCATCTTCACTTATTTCTGATCGGTTTTCCTCATATTCTATGGGTTCATAATTTCTGTTATTCATTTCTTCAATTTTTTCTACGTATTTTACATTCTTTTTTTTTTTTCATTTTTAGGGCAATTTGGTGATATATGTCATACTTCTCCACATATATAAAAATTAAATTTCTTTGGGTTTTTCGGATATTGTCTATTTTTATTTATTCTTCTAAAGTATCTTTTATAGGGTTTTTATATCTCTTAAAAGTTTTTCTATATTTTGGTTTATATTTTTGGAATTTATGTTTACTATTCTTTGTATAATTATAGTTATTATTACATCCCCAATTATTCGGTCTTGCATCTTCACAACAAATTTTTTGTTTATATGTTCTTTAGTATTTCATTATTGCCCTAGCATCTTGGCACACTTTATCCCTATAATCTTTTACAAATTGTATTCTATACCCTAAAGTATCTACTTCTGGTTTTACTTTCTCACCTATGTATGCACTATATATGTTTATACTCCATGGATCAGGTAGTTTTAGAAAGAATGAGTCCAAGATTGGACTCTAGTTATTCTTTTGTATAATAACTTTTTTGAAAATATTCTCGGAATTCACGAGTATAGTTGTCAAAATAATACATATCGCATATTTCTAAATTGCTTAGTCTCCATCTTGCTTGATTCTTTTTGTATATAGTGTGCTTTTCTCCTTTATCGTAGACACTGAATTCTATTCTTATTGCTATTTCGTAATTTGTAATTATTTCTTTCAGACCTAAGGTTCATTGTGCTGAGGTTTCTTCTGTCCCTTTATTATCAATTGGTCTTGATTTTCTTATAGTATTTATGTCTTCTTCCTTTAGTTCATTCCACCATTTTACTACTACTCCTATAAAGGTTGCTTCTATAAATTTCTCAAATGCATTTTCTAAAAGATTTACCTATATCCTACTATTAGAGAGGCCTTTACCCATTCTTCTATTGTTCTATCTACATAGTTTACACAGTCTAGATCTAGCCATTTTCCATTTCTTGCTTTTCTTTTTTCGTAGTGTTCTATAGGTTCATATTTTGGGGTTTCTTTTTTTTTGTCTCTTCCTAACTTATTATTATTTTTGTTTTGTCATTTCCATGGCAAGTGATAAGGTCTTTTGTTAGGTTGTGGTCTTAAGATTTCGTACATGTCAGTCTGAATCTCTATAGGTTTTGCTATAATCTTTTCTTTATCTTGATCCATTTTTATTTCTTCATTCGTTATATCTAGATTTTTTAAGGCTTCCTCTACTTCCACTGAATTGAGATTTGCCATTAAATCTTCTATTTCTAAAATATATATAGTAAGCTTTGTTATAGTTTCAAACTCCTTCATACGTTCTTCTGTTATGCCTAATTCTTCTTCTGTGTCTTCGGTTATATATCCACCTAATTCTTTTATTTTCTTATTTATGATTTTTAAATCTTTTCTTATAGTTCCTACAAACTCAGGACTGTTGCAATCTTCTTCCAACTCTTATATGTTTATCATGTAAATCACCCTAGGGGGGTGAATATGGTGATTGTGCAGAATTAAAAAAAACTAAAATAAAGTGCAGAGTAAATAAGAAGAGTTAAGAAGAGCAAATGCAGATAGCACAAGTGACGCAGCGATGTAACGTGGTTCGACCCCCAGGTCTGCGTCCACACCTCCTACTTGTAGCAATTCTCCGCCACAAGCATTCCATTATACTCAAAACCCTTGTACAGTGATTCTCGAATTTAGGTCGAGAGACCTATTACACCCCACAAGACTTCTAACACAAGTCCCGTCAATCTCATCGAAGTGAAAGAAAAAGAAAAAGCTCAAGATCTTTAATGATCTTGACTGAAGAATACAAAATAGTTATCACACACACTCGGATTGATTGTTGAAAGATTAGTTCAGAAGATTATTCTCAGAAGTAATAGGTGAAGAATACACAGTGGGTTCGTCCAATTAAATAGACTGGGAAGTGTATTGATCAAAATTAGAAACGATACATTCCAAAAATGTGAACAGCGCAAAGTACGGTCGACTGCAATCTCGGTGCAGTCGACCGTTCATCTCTCTAACGTAAAGTAGAGATGAAGGGTCAACTGCTTCTTACGTAACGTGAGTTGCAGTCGACTGCGATGCGGTCGACCGTCATGAGGTGCGGTCGACCAGTATCACGCTGTTCATACCGAATCCACTTTATATTCTTACAAAAAAACTAATCAAGCAATCAATCAATTTTATACAGATTAAATCTCACAAATATAGAATGATGGCAACTGGTTTGGTCTTGATAGCTTTTTTGGACACTAATCAATCAACTGCTCTTTTTGAATATCTTCTTCTTTTGCTTGATTTCTCAATCTTTCTATATTACTTTCCTTCTTTGAATATTCTTTATTCTTTCTTGGATCTCTTATGGATATTATTTGATTCTAAAAATCTGAACAACTTAATTTAAACTTATTAGTATTTATAGACACATTTTGTGCACACCAAACTAAGAATTAACAATCTCCCCCTTTTGGTATGAACAAAACATGCCTTTGAATATTGAAAGTAAAAATTAAACAATTTGGCATAAAAATACTCCCCCTGAATTCAGTTCTTCCTGTAACACAGATTTTCATAGGTAAAGAGAGATTTGTAAATACCCCCCCTTAATTCAATACTTTCAATACTTCATAGAAGATAAAAATATTTACTTTCATTCATTCAGAAGATTCATAAATATTCTCTCCCTTCTTGTAACACACCAATAAGGGGGCAAAAGACAAGTATAAATAAATCAAAACATGGAAAGCAAAACATGGGAAATAAAACATGGGAAGATTCATAGGCAAAAGTTTGGAAATATAATAATTTTTCTAAAAGCAGAAGAAAATATACTTACATGATACCGTTGATAGCGAGACTCTTTGATATACAGGGAGAGCTCTTCATGGTATCATAGATTTGAGATTTTTCCAATACAGATGCGATGCATGGATAAGAAGAAGAAGTGAAGAATGAATTTCTAGAAACCGATAGTATAGAAAAAAATGAGTAGATAGTTCTCAAAAATCACCACATGCAACCAAAAAAGGAACTGTCGACCGCAAGGTCGGCCGCAAAACCAATCGAGCATATAAGTCAAAAAAAAAATTCTCGCGAGCAAACCGGTCGACCGCATGGTCGACCACACACCTATTTCAAAAACACAGCGAATCACAGAGGATGAACCGGTCGACCGTTCGGTCAACCGCAACTACTGAAGAATAAAGAGTTTTGAAAGCGGAGTGTTTCGAAGTGTAGATACAAGTTTAAGAGTCCAGGAGAGCGACCGATCGACCACACGGTCGACCGAAATACTAAAACAGATGATCAAGATAAGCAACTAGATATGGAGGTATTCTTTCATAGCAAATTATAGTAGGTTACATAACTTTTAAAGAGCATACATTACAATTAGCAATTACAGGAAGATATCTACTTTTCATCAGCTTCACCGTCATCATCTTCATCATCTTCCTCATCATCTTCCTCATTATTCAGAGGAGGAATAATTTCCCAATCTTCTTTTCCTTGCAGGTATTCAATCGTGTTAACATAATATCCATACACTTGCATTTGATGAGCAGCAAACTGCTCATGAGTCATGAATGACGAGGAAGAGGGAGAGGCATTCTTGCGACGCGAGGAGGAAGGTGTTTGTTCGGCTTGGCATGCTTGTTATTGGGCTTGACGATGACGAGCCCGCTGATTAAATGGTACATCAATGCCCATTTGTTGAGGGAGGATGGGCCATAGGGTTTTTGCTTAGCAAGAAGTTTTCGACATCAATACAGGAATCAATGGCAAGGTTGTATATGAGAGAACTGAAAGGGAGACCACGATTTGTAGAGGTTGCATAATTCATCGTGCGAATGATGAATGTAGCAAGATCGAACTTGAATTCCCCAAGAATGAGAAAAATAATAAATGATTGATCGACCCGAATTTCTGTTTTGTCATTCTTTTTGGGCCAAATATCAGCATTGACAATTTTATTTAGAACCCGAGCTGTATCAATGAAATTTGTGAGAGCGGGACGAGGAAGACGAGAAAATTCGGGTTGGACAATCATAGATTTGATAGTATTTTGGTCATGACCAGGTTTATAATTAAGGGTTTTAAAATCTAGATGGTATGCATCAAATTCCCCTTCGGGATATTCATATCTCCCATGGAGATATTCGGGAGTGACTCTAACTCTTCTCCCAAGAGTGATAGATGAGAGGGTGAGATCATCATCTTGAAGACCCTTAAGGTTTGCATAGAATTGACGAGTTAGAGACTCGGAGTGGGTGCTAGGGGTAGCAAGATAGTTTTCCCACCCAAAATCTCTAACAATTCTAACCATGACAGAAAATTGACCCCCCAAGGATGATAGGTTAATTACCCGATTGGCAACAATGGGGGCATTATAAAGAGAAGAGAAGTAAATATCAGCACAATGAGAGTTTTGAAAGATTATGCCATCCCTAGTGACTGATTTAGATGCAATGGCTTTCTTGCTCTTCGATTTGTGTGAGGAAGATGCCATTAAGACAGAGGGAGAGAAAGATTGTAGAGATTTGAGGAGAATGTTGAAAGATGAGAGGTTTATTTGATGGGTTAATATTTGGAGGCTAGGGCTTTTGAGAGGTTAGGGGTGAAGAGGTATTTATATTAGAAGGGGAACAAGCAAGTCAGCCGACTTGGTCGGTTCGACCGGTTCACAGATACGGTCGACCGCACAACATGAAATAGGGAGTTTTAATTTGGTGGTTTGTGGCAGAGGGGTGGACGGTCGACCGTTCCATTCTTGACAAATCAAGGACAAATGGGTAGTACGATCGATCGATCATTCAATTTTTGCAGAGTGATTTTAAGTTCGGATATTGTAAATATAGGGGAGAGAGAGGATGAGAGGAGGGGCCCACATGTGAAGAATTATAAAAGGAAGCAGCATTGCTGCTTTGGAGGGTGATGTCACCGCGGGTGACGTGGCGAAAAACCGTGGGGGCCCACTTGCATATTTGTGAAGACAGAAAGCTTACTGTCTTGGGTTGGATTTCGATGACGTGGCATTTCATATGTGCACGGGATTCGAGGGGAGTATTGGTACGTGGCCTTTCATATGTGCACGGGACTCGAGGGGAGTATTGGTTGAGATTATCCCATATCGGGAGTATACAAAAATTAATTAAGAATAAATATAATTGCCTATGATAAAGAGTTGCCTAATTGGTTAACCACCTTTTGAGAGACAGCCTGTGGTGGGCAGTTGTACTACATAGTATATAATTTATCTTAAAAATAATAAAAATTGTCTGAGTATTGGGGTGGGACGTTACAAATGGTATCAGAGCCGACTTTCGACACCACTATGGAAGAGGGCCTCAGTATGATCCGCGGTGTTGAGAGTCACTGATCTCCGAGATCAGGGGTAGGATCTGCGGTGTTGAGAGTGATTGATCTCCGGAATCGAGGATGATGCCACATCAGCTAGAAAGGAGGGATCCTGCACTAGATGGCATGTCCCGTACTCAGCGAGGACGCTGATTTCTAAAAGGTGGGGTGTATGTAATACCCCGTAATTTCTGAATGGTATAATATATATATATAATATATGTAATAAAGTAAATATAGGATAGAGAGGATGAAAGGGGGGCCCACACGTGAAGAATTATAAAAGGAAGCAGCGTTGTTGCTCTTGAGGGGTGACGTCACCGCAGGTGACGCGGCGAAAAAGCGTGGGGGCCCACCTGCATATTTGTGAAGACAGAAAGCTTACTTTCTTGGGTTGGATTTTGATGACATGGCATTTCATATGTGCACGGAATTCGAGGGGAGTATTGGTACGTGGCATTTCATATGTGCACTGGGATTCGAGGTGAGTATTGGTTGAGATTATCCCATATCGGGAGTATACAAAAATTAATTTAGAATAAATATAATTGCCTATGATCAAGAGTCACCTAATTGGTTAACCACCTTTTGAGAGGTAGCCTGTGGTGGGCAGTTGTACTACAGAGTATATAATTTGTCTTAAAAATAATAAAAATTATCTAAGTATTGGGGCTGGGCGTTACAAGTGCTGGGAGCTCTTGATTTTCCCTCCCTCCTCGTAAAATTTGCTGAAATGAGTCTCGAAACCTAAGAGGATGAAGATTTCTGAAAGTTCTGCTTTTCTTCCGACCCCCCCCCCCTCCTGCTCAACTTCTGTTGGCGCCTAACCTACCTACCCCCACTTCTTCCTCTCAGGCTCAGGTGATTTCTTGACAATCATATCTTTCTCCCTTACCCCCACCGAACATCTTCTTCAATCCTCAGGTTTCCTTGGTCCGCGTTCTCTCTCCGGATATTTCGGCCAAAATTGCTAACCTTGATAGCTTTGGTGTGGTCGCTATCTCTGGTGGTTCCATCACTAACTCTGCTTTAGACAAATTTCTCTGCTCTACTTGTAATGTGGCCATTGGACTTGGGCGGTGAATGCTTGTTCTAAATGTGACATTGTTATTAATTGTCCCTCGGTCAAGGTGCTGAGGGACTTAATTGAGAAGAACACCTTCATTCTTGGATCTGTTCAGCTCAATATCCGTATATGGGCATCCAATGGTATGCCCCTTCCTGTCCTTCAGTCCTTACCCACCAATGTTTCTATTATTGGATCGCCCCCATTTTGTGACTCCCCTCATCTTGTGGCATTTATGTCCAAATGTATCGGTGAACTCACTTGTTCTTCCTCACTTCTCTTTCAGCATCTGGTTGCTTACAAATAGAAGCGGAATTCATCTGTCCGCTGAATGCGGAGAGGGTGCTTAATTATTCGCTGCGGGTGGGTGAGGCCATATACCATATTAGTGTCACTTATCATGATGATGCTTCCACCTCGCTTGATTCAGCTCCCTCCCTTTCTCTAGTGCCCTCTCAAAATTTGCCATCTGATCCAATTTCAGCACAATTCGTGGCTGGATTGTCTGCTAAGCCAGTTGCGTCTCTTACCAAGCATAAAGTGTCGCTCAAGAAACCTTTTAAGAAGCCCTTTCCCTTTACTTGCCATATCAGTAACATGGCTCTTAAATCTACTCTTTCTCCATCAAAGCCTCCTAATTTGGTATGGATTAACCCAGCTCTGTCTTCCCAGTCGAATTGTGCTCCGTTGACCTCAATGTCAGCCCCTCCCTTGGGCTCGAACTCTGGGGTGCCTTTAAATGTTATTCCTACTCTGAGTCATGTTGTCGCTGTTGAGATCACCTTGGTTATCCCTTCAGCTCCATTTCAGCTCAAATCGGGGTCTGATCCGACTGAGTGTGGTTCCAAATCTGGGGCGTCTCTTTCCCTTCCCAGTTCTACTAGCTCTTGGCCAGCTTGGAATGTCAACCCATATTATGCAGGTGAATGGGATCAATACAAAAAAGCAGTTAATGTTTCTTCCACTGGGAAGATCTCCATTGAATTGGATGCTCTGAAATCTTCCTCTACTCTTTCGCCCACTTCCTCTACTGGGCCTGATTCTGGTAACAAGGGAGAGGAGGCCAATAATGGCTCTCCTTTGCCGTCGGTAGGTGGCACGGTACCATTTCAACCTCCTCATTTTACACTTTCTGGCATTACTCTTCAGCATAGTTTTTATCATTTTTCGTTTAATTTTACCGCGCAACCTTCTTCTGAGTTTCAGCCCTTTTTTTACCCCAAGTTTGTGTATTTCATGTTTAACCATTGGGAACCTACACAGGTACTGTATAGTTTAGTCATACTCTCCTCCTACCCCTCCCCCGCTATCTTTTCTCGGTCCCCTTCTATCTCCATCTTATTCTGATAATTCCTTGTTAGAATCAACTGAGCAGACAGTTGCGTTGGCTCTGACTGCGCAGGAGACTCCTTGCTATATTAAGTCCTCCTCTATTTTTTTCCCTCTAAACCCCCTCCCCCCCATTTGGCTCTGGGTAGGAAGGCTCTCAATCCCAATGGCCTGACCTTCGAGTCGAGCACCAATTCCCTTGTACCTCTGGCTGATCTCCCCCCCCCCCCCCCCCCCCCCCCCCGCGCTCGAAAAGAAAAAATAAATTATGTTTCTATTATTAGGTCGAGTGCTCGGATCTGAGCCAAAAATAATTCTCATCTTTCTACCTCCTCAAAAGCCTCTCTAGCGGCCCAAGTCCGAAATTTAGAAATTCCGCCTTTTGATCCTGATAACCAGAACCTTACGTCCTTAGGTTCGGTTTATCAGGTTCATTTTGACTCCCTATCTAACTCGGACATGATTCATTTGGCTTTGGGAATGGGTTTTTTATTTGATCAATCCCATCTTCAGGATTTGGACTTTATTCGTAATTTAGAATTAAAGCGTGCCCGTGATTTCAACTCTGCTCAAGATTAATGTGGCTTGGAATATCAAGGGGCTTGGCAGCCCGAAACAACAAGCCGTGTTTCAATTGATTGCGTCTTCACATTGTGATGTGATTACCATTGTGGAATATAAATTCCACTCCATCTCTCCTTCCACTCTTAGAGCTATAGGTGGATCATTGATTACCAAATGGATCTCTTTAGATTCGATTAATGCTTGGGGAGGTATCCTCTTTAGATTCAAAGAGGCTGTCTTCAATCTTGTCTCCTTTCGTCGTCTTCAGTTTTTTCTAGTTGTTTGCCTTCACTGGTTGGAATTCAACTATGATCTTACTGTTGTTTCTGTATACGGTCCTAGCTTTCCTGATCGTCGTCAGTCTTTCTGGACTGAATTCGACTCATTTATCGGATCGATTCAGGGTTATTGGATTTTCTATGGTGACTCTAATGTCACTAGATTTGCCCATGAAAGGAGTGGTAATCCTTCAGCAATAAATAGTTCTCTTCGGTTCAATGACTGTATTCGTGATCTCGATCTTGTTGATATTCCCATTAATGGTAGATCTTTTACGTGGTCGAATATGCGATTAGCTCCTTCTTTAGCTAAGCTGGACCGATACTAGTGTCCCAACCATGGGTAGCCTTCTTCCAAAATACTTTTGCACAAGCATTACCTAATCCATGTTCGGATCATGTTCCCATCATTCTCTTCTCTAATTTTTTCCCTTCCTAAACCTCGGAAATTCCGTTTTGAAAAATTATGGCTAGAAGACGAAATTTTTGCTAATCTTGTTTCCAATTGCATTGCTAGTGTTGTGGGTTCCCACGGTCTAGGTCGGATTTTACTCAAACTGCAAGCAATTAAGCATGGGTGTAGAATTTGGCACATTGAGAGATCTGGGCACTCTCAAGACCTTAAAAACTTTCTCCTTTCTTCTATCAATTCCATTGATACTCTAGAAGAATCCGGTCCCATTTCAGACTCCCTTAGGCAACGTAGGAATGTGTGTAATCAAGATTATGCTTCGCTTCTGCGCCTCAATCATTTAAAGTGGGCTGAACGTGCTAAGGCACGATGGCTTAAGGATGGAGATTCTAATACTTCTTTCTTCCATAACTTTGCCTCTCATCGTAGACGATGCAATCGTATCTCTTCTCTTTTAGTTAACAATGTAGAGGTTAACTCTGATTCGGAATTTCATTCGACTTCCTATCCTTTTATAAGACCCTTCTGGGAATGCGGGGCAACTGCTCCATTTTTCTAGATTGGGATCACCTATATAGTGATGTTCACCGCAATCTTCCAGTCTCGATGCTCCTTTCTCTTTGGAAGAGATTAAATTGGCAGTTTTTGCGATGAACAGCGATTTCGCTCCTGGATCGGATGGTTTCCCATCTTTCTTCTTCCAAAGATACTGGAAGGTTCTAAAAGATGACTTATTGGGCATGTTCACTGAACTTCATCATGGTGTTCCTTTTGATCGTATTAACTATGCTCACATTGTTCTTATTCCCAAAATCATCGGTGCTAACAAAGTGTCAGCTTTCCGGCAAATTAGCCTCCTGAATACGATCTTCAAAATCAACATGAAAGTTCTATCAACTCGTCTTAGCCTAGTCATTTCTTCTCTCATTGATCCGGGTCAATCCAGCTTTATTAAAGATAGATTAATTCTTGATAGTGTGGCTTGTGCGCAGGAGATTATATCTGACTGACATCATTCCGTCTCAGAGGGTATTCTCTTAAAACTAGATTTTGAAAAAGCCTATGACAAAGTTAACTGGGAATTCCTCTTTGATATTTTGCAACACCGAGGTTTTGGGCCCAGATGGATTGCCTGGATTCAATCCAGTCTCTTTTCTGGTACTTCTTCCATCCTCATTAATGGTTCTGAAGGTAGTAAGTTTAAGTTCAAGCGGGGTCTTTGCCAGGGATATCCGCTCTCCCCTCTACTGTTTTCTCTAGTTGCTTGGAATAGCAATTATATTGAAGGATTAGGAGGATTCCAAGGCTTTAGAGGTTTTCTTAATCTTCAATATGTTGATGATACCATTCTTTTTTCCAAAACTAATGGTGTAGCTCTGCGAAACCTCAAGCTTCTTATGTATCTTTTTGAATTGACTTCTGGACTTTCTATCAACTTTAATAAGACTTCCGTCCTTTGGTTAGGTGGTTCCCCCCACCGTCAATCTGAGATCGCCCAATTTTTAAATTGTGCTTCTTCTTCCTTTCCCATCCATTATCTCGGAATACCCTTACGATGGGGTAACCTCCATGTGGACGACTGGATGCCTATGATTGATAGGTTTGAAGCTAAACTCAACTCTAGGTCTGGTAGACTTCTCTCGCGTGGCGGAAGACTGGTGCTTATTAACTTGGTTCTGTCGTCTCTTCCCCTTTATATGATATCCTTCTTCTACGTTCCATCCTGGGTTATTAAGAAAATTGACAGGATTGGAAGAAATTTCTTCTGGTCAGGCTCCACTAATTATAGAGCCGGTAAACATCTTTGTAATTGGGAGTCGGTTTGTAAAGCAAAGAAGGATGGTGGCCTTGGTATCCTTAACCTTAGGAGCCAAAACTTGGCACTTTTAAGGAAGTGGCTTTGGTGTATTCTGAAGGACGATTCCTCCTGCTAGGTTCATTTGATCATTCACAAACATCACTCTTGTCACAAAATCTGGGAACTTGTGTCGAATCTTTCTCCGTCGGCTTCCCCATTTTGGAATGGAGTGTGGAAAGCGGTTGAACCTTTCCGCTGTAGCTTGTTTAAATTATGTTCTGATGGTTCTAAAACCAATTTCTGGTCAGATTTATGGATCGGCAATTACAAGATTGCGACATTCTTTCCAGATTTGTTCCTTCTCGCCTCTAATCCTAACGCTTCGGTTGCGGACTATGTTCAGGGTGTTCTCGGCCAATTTGAATGGGTTATTCCATTTAAAAGGGTTCTTCCCCTCTCTACGATTTCCAACTAAGTTCTCCTGCTCTCTGAGTTACATTCTTATTCTTGGTACTCCCGCGAAGATGTTTCCTAGAGAAGGACGTCCTTTGGTTCTTTCACAGTCAAACCTTTTTACTCCTTCCTTAACCACAGGGGAGTTACTTCTCCTTCGGCTAAGTTTTTTTGGAGTTGTCATGCTCCCCTAAAAGTGAAGATCCTTGTTTGGTTAACCATACAGGACAAACTATTGACTGCCGACAAACTCAATAAGATGAACTTAGCTTTAGGGCAGCAGTGTTCTTTCTGCCTATCGCACCAAGAGGATTCTAATCACCTTTTTTTTGCAATGCTTGTTTGAAACTCCCCTTTGGTCGATCTGTTTAAACGCTTGGCATGTTCAATCCCTTCCTAACCTGATCTTTTCTTAGTGGTCCTCTTGGAGGAAACAAAATGGCAGCCCCTCGATGCTCAAGTCTTGGGACTTGACCATGAAGGCCGTGACGTGGATTATTTGGACCGAGAGGAATAATCAGATCTTTAATAATACCTCTCGGTCCATCTGTTATCTCGTTGATGATCTCCTTTACTTTACCAAGTTCTGGTATTCCACGTTATCTCAAAAAAAAATTAATTAACCTGCACCTTTATAATTTAGAGGTGGCGGCGACTAATTTTCTCCAAAACACTTTCTTACCTCCTTAAGAGTTTTGTTTTTTTTTTTTTCACTGAGTCTGGTTCTCTGCTTATATTGTAGTTTTGTTTGGTTTGGTTTTGGTGGGCTATTCTTTATTCTCTTTGGTGTTATTATGATGGTTGTTCAGTGATTTGTTGACTGTCAATTTATTTGACAATCATAACCACTGCATTTGTTTATTCAAGTGGTGTCGGTCTCAGTCTTTATTAGCTCTTAACCACTTCAATATTTGGTTTTAAACCTCTTCTTCATTGTTGGTGGGCTAAGAATTTAGTTCTATGATTACTTTCCTCCATGACTTCTTTTCACTTCTTAAAATGTTTTTTGTTTCTTTTCTTGGCTTGCAGAGCTAATCTTGGTGGCGACCGAGCTTTTGCCCTTGCCTATTTCCACCTCAGGGCGCTGTTTTGGTAGCTGATTATATCAGGGTGGTTCCTTGTTTCTGGGCCTTTTGTTTGGTGTCGATGGTTGGAGTTGATTATATATTATTTTGGTGTTGTTTTATTTTGGCTATTTTCTATCTTTGTTGTTGTCTTCCTCTCTTAACCTTACTTATTTCTGTTTGAATCGATGTTTGAGGCAATGCTCGATGGGGCTGTATATACCTGGTTTCTAATCTAGCTGTTATTTATCTTCGTCTCTTGTTATTAGTTCCTCCTGTTGTTCACAATTTTGGTGAGATTCTGCTTGTCTAATTTCTATTGGGTGTAGGATTTGCCCTTCGCTTATTTGGCCACCCTGTGTAGTAGTACACGCTTGTGCTTTCAGCATTGAACAACACTTCTCCTCAGGCCTAGGTTGTGGGTTGGAGTTCTTTTGTTTTCGTGGGTGTGTATTTGGGTCCGGTGCTGCTTTAGCCCGGCTCTTATTTCTTTGTTTCAACTGTTGTGGTACCATGCGCTTGCCTGGGTATATGGTTTGGCTAGTTTGGCCTTCATTTTGGTTGATTCCTTTGTTTGCTGGGTTGCTTTCAGGGCAATGGATTGAGTTTTGGTTGTTGGCCGGTTTCGAGAGAGTTTCTGCTTTCTTCGAGTCCTGCCAAGTATTTGGCTGTGCTAGCCGATCCAGCTCTCTTGCGCTGCGTGTTGCTGATCCCTCCGCTACAGTCGTTAAAGTTGGCGTAGTATACTGTAGTGCTTAATTTTTTTGTGCTATCGCGTTGTGTTCGGTGGTTTGTTTCTTTATTGTCTGTATGTTCGGGTGGTAATGTTTCTTTAGCTGTTCTTTGGGTTGTTCTGTTGCTTGCTTTGTTGGTTGCGAGTCTGTTTTGGGCGCTCTAGCATTCAGTTTGCCCTCTTATAAACTGATTTTTGTACAGTATTTTTCTTTAATAAAGTATTTTTGGGGCTGGAGTAGTAAGACTTTATCCTTAAAAAAAAAAGAATTGATGTCGCTTGTCTGAGGCGTGAACAGTTGAGGAATCTGTGAGCCACATCTTGTTCGAATGTATGAAATCGAAGTCATTTGGGAAGTAATTGGTAGTTGTTTGAGAAGTCATTTGTGCGGGGTTTGGTGTTCTTAAACATATGATATCCCTACAATGCTTACGAAGAAAATGAATTGTTGGCGGAGTTTAGAGTCTAGGAAAATGAATTGTTGGCAGAGTTTAGAGTCTAGGATAGTGTCATGGACAATCTCATTTGCGATTACTCTATTGCGGTTTTGGCTTGCTAGAAATGATGTTTGTTTTAGAAGTTGAATTTCCTCTATTGTTGTTGTTGTTGTTGTTGTTGTTGTACATCATTTGTTCTTCTCTATCTCTTCATGGGGGTTCATATCAATGGGTTAACACATGAAACTTCAAAATAAGAGGAGAAGTAGGGTCTTACATGATCAACACCCGATTTCCCATCATCAAGAAATATTAAAAAATGCATTTTATATTTGCTCATTCAAAAAGTAAATTTCACTTTCAAAGGCCTTCTGGATGCAAATAAACCAACTTCATCTTCTGGAATGTTAGGGGTTATACTGTTTTTTTATGTCATACATTTTCTGAAAAGTTAGGGGTATGCGTCAAAAGGGTAAAAAGACACTTATTAGCAATACCGTGGGTAGACTGAAACCTTATATATGCGGTTTTCAAGAGACTAAGATCGAAAATCCAACTACAGAAGAATTTCATAAATCTTCGGACTAAGGATTTCGACTGGAGGCTCAAACCGGCAGTTGGCTATTCAGGGGGTATAGCGTTAGGTGTCGACTTAACAATTTTCGAACTGTTGGATCATAAGATAGGGGATTTCTCGGTTACTATTAGAATAGGAAGGAGAAGCGATAACTGGATTCATTCGGTTACAAAGGTCTTTGGACCATACGACTCTAGGAGGAGAGGTCAATTCTGGGAAAAGATTAGAGATATTAAGAAGGATTGGGCAGACCCGTGGGTGATGGGGGGTGATTTCAACATCACCAGATATCGACACGAACACGGAGGCAGGGGACCAAGCCGTTACGACCAGGATAACTTCAACTCTATCATAGACGAACTAGAGTTAATGGAGATGGAACAGAGAGATAGAAGTTCACTTGGTCTAATATGCAGTCTAATCCGATATTAACCAAGCTTGATAGGATTTTGGTCTCCACATATTGGGAAGATGTCTTTCCTCTGGCTAAAGTGAAGACGATAACGAGATACACCTCAGATCATCTGCCCCTTGTCTTGGAGTGTGGAGAGGGGTACATGATCTAGGGATGACATTCGGGTCGACCGGGCCGGGTCGGGTCAGACCCGCTCGGGTTGGAGGTTGACTTGGGCGGGTTCGGGTCGGGTTAGAGGATTAACCGGGCCGGGCCTGAGCCGAGTCGAAGAGCTCAAATGGCGACCCGCCCAACCCGTGAACCCTTTCGGGTCCAACCTGGGTCGATTCGGGTCGGGTCGCAGGTTGGCCCGTTTAGATTGATTTTTTTAATATAATTAAATAAATAAATAATAATAATAATAATAATAATAATTAAAAATTGTAATAATAATAATAAGATTGAAAGAGTGAAATTTCCAAAAAATATCGAAATATTATTCATATGATTTCAAGTTAAACGAGTTTCACAATTTCCAATAAGAAATAAGGATTTCACAAATTTGTTTTATACACTAACATATTTCTTATATACAATTTCAATTACCTTCAATTTTTGTAATTTGAAATAACAAGCAAAGATTTAATACAATTTTTTTATCTATTTACAATTTTCTTCAAGTTGATGGCCTTCAATTTGTTGTTGTTGACTTGTTGTTGTTGGTCTTGAATTCTTCATTTTGGTTGCTATTGTTGTTGTTGTTGTTATTCTTCCGGCGAGTTGCTCCCACTTGTGGACGTAGATAATGCTTTTCCTTGTGTCCTATCTTCAGCCTTCAGCCAGTCTACTGTGCAAACGAGCATCTCTAACTAGTCAAGCTTGAAGCGATTTCTGTAATCAGTTAGAACCCTGACACTTGAAGAAAATGCACTTTCAGAAGCAACTGTAGAGACAGGAGGAGTTGGTAGATCTTTAGTCATATATTTAAGAATACTATAAGTGTGTTCATGGTCTTTCCACCATTGTAAAATATCTAGTGGAGAAGTAGAAGACTCAAAATACTATAGGGTCAAACGTCGAACGTTTAACCCGTACGGCCCAACCCGCTCGCCAACCCACGGGTCGACCCGCGGGTTGGCAAGCGGGTTGGGCATTTTTTGCGGGTTACCGGGCCAGGTTGAGCGGGTTCGCTTCGCTATTTTAACGACCCGAGTCGACCGTTAACGTTAACAGGTTCGACCCGAAACCGGACCATTGTTTCACGGGTCGGGTTAACCGAGCGGGTCGTGGGCGGTTCACGGGTCGACCCGGTCCATTTGCCATCCCTAGGTACATCAAAAAACAGTATCCTTTCAGGTTCGAGAAAGCTTGGACGTTGTCAGCTAGTACTCGCCAGATTATACAAGAATCTTGGAAGGCCACTACCAGGGAGGTAACCGCAGTAGGGATTTGGATTGAAAAGACGAGGAGATTGCGAAAGCGGATCAAAGAGTGGGCAAGGATGGAATTTGGCGCTAACAAAGATAGATTACAGGAATTCGGGCAATAAGGTGGCAGAGCTAGAAACTATTCAAGAAAGGAGGGATCTACTGGAAGCTGAGATCGACGAGCTGTTCAAAAATAGAGTTGAGTTTCAGCATATTGGAGACATGGAGGAACAATATTGGAAACAGCGCGCTAGGTTGCAATGGCTTAAAGAGGGGGACGCGAATACCAAATTTTTTCATAAGGTGGAAAACAGAAGGAGGAGACAGAATCACATTAGTGGGCTTCTCATTGACGGGTCCTGGACAGAGAATGAAGGAATTATTAGGCAAGAATTCGACAAAAGATTCAAGGAGCTTTTCGGGATTAACAAGGAATTCAGGAGTAAGCTACTTCCTGATATGTGGAGTTCGTCAAGAATTGAAGGGAGTGAAGGCATAGAGGGTATGTTCTTGGAAGAGGAGGTTCTTCATGCTGTGAAGACCTTTGGACAGGACAAAGCCCCTAGGCCGGATGGTTTTCCCATCTTCTTCTACAAGATATACTGGGATATCATCAAAGCGGATATGATGAACATATTCAATGAGTTCCACAATGGTAAAGCAGACCTGGATAGAATTAACTACGCTAACGTCGTTCTAATTCCGAAAAACAAAGAGGCTACCGGGGTAGATGATTTCAGGACCATTAGTCTGCTTAACGGCTCATTCAAGATCATTACGAAAGTTTTAGCACAAAGGTTGTCTCCACAGATGGATGGTGTGGTAGGTGAGTCTCAAAGCAGATTTATCAAGGGTAGAGATATTATGGATAGTGTGGCCTCTGCACACGAAATTGTATATAGAGGGCACAGGGATAAGGCCGACGGATTTCTTTTAAAAATAGACTTTGAAAAGGCCTATGATTCGCTGGAATGGGACTGCATTGATGAAGCACATAAGCTGAAAGGGCTTGGCTTTAAATGGCAAACGTGGATTACGAAATGTGTTCAAGGGAAAAGTCATTTATTCAGGTAAACAGACAGCTTGGAAAAGAAATAAAATGCAGGAGGGGCCTCAGGCAGGGAGATCCATTGTCTTATCTACTTTTCTATCGTAGCAGACGGACTTGCGGAAATGATCAGTAGAGGTAGGGCTCGAGGGACCATTTAGGGAATCAGAGCCAGGGGAATTTCACAAACTATATCAATCCTTCAATATGCAGACAATACGCTGCTGTTTGGAGCGGCCAAAGATGAAGATATGTGAGCTATAGGTATGGCTTTACAGTGCTTTGGGGCTTGGTCGGGGATGAAAGTGAACTTATCTAAGACTTGTGTTCTTCCTATTAGCGAGCAACTATCTATCCCTATCGATACCATCAAGAGTTATTTCGGATGCAAAATTGGCCAATTTCCGCTGGTCTATCTAGGTATCCTCATTAGACCTAGGGCTCTTCAAAGAGAGGATTGGCAACCGTTGATCGAAAAAATAGAAAAAAACTAGCCGGATGAAAGGGGCAATTCCTCATGCTAGGTGGTAGAATCACACTACTAAACTCGGTGCTTAGTAGTCTTCCGACATACCTGATGTCTGTTTATGAGATTCCCTAGTGGGTAATTCAGAAAATAGATAAAAGCAGAAGAAGAATTCTATGGAGAGGAGCTGACGAATCTAACAAAGGAATGCCGCTAGTTAAATGGGGTAGAGTTTGCAAAAGGAGAGAATATGGCGGACTAGGGATTCTGAATATAAGGGCTATGAACAAAGCTCTGCTAAACAAGTGGTGGTGGAAGATAAAGAGGCGTCGCAATAATTGGTGGTGCAAATCTTTTGCTAAATATAGAGGTAGGAAACTATACCATTTTGGAGGGAAAAGTGCATTCGGAAAGTCCTCGATGTTATGGAAGGGAGTGGCGAAAGTAGGGCTGATGTACCATGCATACACTAGATGCAGGATTGGGAACGAGAAGGACACAAGATTTTGGCAGGATAGGTGGTGCGAGGACGTGAGCCTGATGAGCTTATTCCCAGATGCTGCAAAGGTTACAATTAATATCGACACGGTGGTGTCGGATGTTTGGAGTAACAAGAGACTGAAGTTGGACATTAGGGGCCAATTATCCCAGAGAAAATTAACAGAATTGACTAACCTCCATAAGTTTATTAGGGAGGAAGGGGCAGTACAACAACGAGATCGAAGATAGCAGAGAATGGATGCTCGATTCATCTGGGGACTTCTCAGTATTCTCGATGTACAAGCGGATTAACGACGGCTGGTTTGCGATGTAAGGATGCAAATATTATCTGGAAGCTTTTGATTCCATTGAGAGTAAAAGTATTTGCTTGGTTAGTCATGAACGATGTTATTTTATTGAAGATCAAACTTCAGAAAAGGAATTTACAAATTGATGTTAAATGCGGGGAATGTGAGAGCGCTGATGAGGACACCAATCATTTATTATTCTCTTGTACTAAGGCCAAACTAGCTTGGGAGGTGGTAAGCCTACGTTTTGGATGTCTAGAAAGCCCTAGGTCTACCTCAGATATCTGGGTTCATTTGTGGGTAGATCTAGTTAGAAAGGAAGATAGAGATGATTGGGGTATCGTAGCATCAGCCACTATGTGATGTTTGTGGCTATTCCGAAATGATTTATGTTTTCGCAATATCAACTGTACATTTTTAGGTCTCATGCATAAAATATTGGTTCTAACTCATGAATGGACAGGTCATAGGGGAGCAATGAAACGGCTGCGTATTGAAAAGGAGGAGTAGGACTCATTGGCGGAGAGGACTCATTGGCGGAGAGCAAGTAAAGGGAAGGAGTTGACCACTATTTCAGATCGAGTACATGTGGTCATGTCTACTTTCCCTTGTATCTTACTACTGTCGCATGTGCGTGGCATAGTGTGGGACATTGTCTACAATCCCTTGTATCTTACTTTCTGCTTTCCTAGTCATTACGTGGTTGTAGTAAGGTGGATAGAGGTGGTATTTTGGATCTTTTGTAATTAGTACTACTGTGTTTTTTTAATTTCGCATAATGAAGCGATGACTGGGTCATCTTTTTATAAAATAAAAAAAAAAACCAACTTCTATCAAGAAAAGTATGAGTATTAAAATTCACTTTTGCTTCTGAAATCCAAACAAGTGACCATTGTGAATACTATGAATCCTTAATTAGTGATCTAACAGGGGTGTATTGAATTGAGATTTCAAAAGATTTTAAAAGAATTGAGAATCCCAGTATTTAAGGGATTCATGGGGAATTCACCTAAAACTTTGACTGAGATTTATAAGGATTTTAAAATAGTTTGATGGAATTCTTATTATGAATTTGATGGAATTTGAAGGAATTCGATGAAAATAAACTTTATAATTAGTTCATTTCCTACACAAGATTGTCATTCTCATAAGAGTAGTACGAATATTAAATATCAAGGCACCTCGCAAGTCATAAAAATATCATTCTCATAAGCTTTTTCTGAAGTACTTGAAGGACACCCACATAAACAAAAGTAACAACAAAAAAAAATAGCTCTACATGAGAGAGTTGTTGATGAGTCCATCAACTCAATATTTGTTTTAACATTCTGAAATAGCATAAAATAATAATAACTAATAACACCCGGTAACCAAAGTCATGGAGCAAGAGATTTATAAGGAGCACCAACTCTCCCGTTAGGCATCATAACTCTACCACATCTCCTCATGAAATCAATACTCGTTGTTTCTGCACCATAGGTCTTCCAGTTAACAGTTTCACTATATAGGCCACATCATACAAACCATGGAATGTTATCCACTTCGTCCTGTACCTGCAACGAGAAACCAATTTATGCCATAGCAATCTTGAGAATATTTTTGAATCAACTCCATCGCGTTGATTTTGATTGAAATTGATTCCATTGTCTTTCAGGAGGCAGATGGAGGCCTCTGCGTGGGGATCGTTGGTTGGGTTGAATTAGGGTTTGGGTTGAATTAGGCCTCTGCGTGGGGATCGGAGGTTGGGAGGTAGAGGAGAGTGGGGTAGCAGCAGAGGAGGGTGTCGGGAGGTAGAGGAGAGGAGGAAGAAGATGATGGAGAGAGCAGGGGTTATAGGGTTTGGGTTTATTTGGAGATAATTTGGGGCATATGTATAGGAAACAAAACCATACTCACCAATGGCTTGAAAGTTTCTACAGAGAAGGTGAGAATTGGAAAGGCTTTTGTTATTTATAACTCGGACCCTAGATTCCATCTAAATCCTCCAAATTCTCAATTCTACCAAAATCATTAACTTTTTGAATACACCGAGAATTGAATGGGGTCATTTAAAATCTCAATTGAATACACCGAGAATTGAATAGAATCACTTAAAGTCTCAATTGAATACACTGTGACTTTTATAAACTCCTTTAAAATCCTAATAGAATACACTAGGATTTTCACATTCTTTTAAATTCTTTTCAAATTCCAATCCAATACACCCCTGTAAATATTTAAGACTTGTTGGGTTTTTATGAACCTATCCTTATTCTTCGGTTTGTCAGTCTAGGCATTTCTGAGCTCGGACTAGCCCGAGGGTCTTGATTTTGGACATGGACACCAATCTATGGTCTTCTGATTTGCAGCATGTGCCAGATCTATCCTTCATAATGAAATGAAGGCCACCCGAGTTTCATTACAAGAGTTCAACAAAACACGGACAGTCAAAGCACAACAAAATTATGTCTACACATCCCAACATATTAGGGAATGATGATCATTTTGGCCAAAGTGCGCTCCTCCTACGTACCGAGGAAAAGAGAACAGAGTAACACCAACCGAACTACAAACTCGGTACTAGTGTTACTGAGAAGTATATAAAGACTACAAACAAGAAAGGCAAATAAAACATTTAACATACGCAGATGGAGGAAGACAAGATAAAAAAGCAAGAAGACGACACGAGAACTAGACTTCCAGCAGCCTCTAAAGGAAGTCTTTTCCTTTAGTAGAAGTGTAGAACTACCAGATTCACAAATAAACGCGCAAACAAAGGCTTCTTATAAAACCTAGCCAATACACACCCACAGATGCACGCACACACAAATAAAGGCTTCTTATTAAATCTAGCCAAAGAAGATGAGCATTTGAAGCTCGACCTGAACCTGTAGAACCTATATCCTCTGCTTCATTTCCCTGTGCAGCAGTAACAAAGAATAAATTAGTAACATATAAAGCTCATTCTATGTATAGCAATCTGTAAACAAATGAACAACAAAGATAGAATTAATGGTAAATGTTCTATTATGAATATTTGTAGAAAAAATTAAAAATTACAAAAAAAAAAAGAACTTACAGATAACTCCTTTCCTCATAAATAATGTGGTTAATTAAAATTAACCAAAAGTTTAGGGAAACCACAAGTCTACACATACTCTAGAGGTTGAGCTTCATCATATAAGTTTCAGATGATTTATGGTGCCATGTCTGTGGGAATGGTAAAACTGTAAACTCTATCCCTGGCTTTTTTTGCCTGTAAAAGAGAAAAAATATCAAAATTTATTTGGACAATTAGTAATACATGGCATAAACAAATGGTAGTTTGAGTTGATTTATTAAGACTATAATCTAGGAAGCACAAATAAAGACATTCGACAGGACAAATTTGAAAATAGCAAATGGAGACATGAAAAATCAAAATCACGGTTTTAATATTATAGCATGTAAATCACAATTATACATAAATTTAATCCAAATTATATCAGGCACTATAATTTTGAGCTATATAATAAAAAATACAAAATAAATTGATTGAGGCTTTAAAAAAATCTGAGAATTGTAGAGTACGATGGAAGGATATATTTGAAGTTTTAGAACCCTAAGCAAAAGTTTCTTACCACAACTTCATATCTGAAAAGTAGATATTAAAGTTCATATTCATATTGTTGTTCATACTTAAGAAGTGAAATGGTACACCATTTTTGGCTGAAATTCAGTTACTTATAAAGTGAAATGGTACACCACTTTTGGCAGAAGTTCAGTTCATAAGGGTGACTTACTTCCTTCTCCCAATCAGTGCATAATGTAATGGTAAGCAGCAGCAAGACTTGCACTGAAAGACCACATATGATTCCCATCCAAAGGCCCTAGATATCACAATTTCATTTTTAAAAATAACAATTTTTTATACCCATAATTTTTTTTTGATAAATATGTAGCAATTTTCAATAAAGGAAAAATTTTAAAAAAAATACCTTCCCTCCAATGTGCATGACGAAGGCTAGGAGAATAGCTGATGGAATTCCCACAATGTAGTAAGCTCCAAGGTTAACAAATGCACCAATTTTCTGCCAACCACAACCTCTCGCAATGCCTGAATGGTCAATATTCATCAGCTTAACAGGTCAATACCTTAATGTTTTGCTAATAATATTGCACATGTTTTTCAAATGTAAATGTTTCTATTTTGTTGTTACAGCTAATAGAGTATGTTGATGCCCTCTTCTAAACTTAAAAGTTTCAGTTTGCTCGACACCCTCGTACCTTTAACAACAGCTAGAAGAAAAAAAGGACGTACTTTGCCCCCCTTCTGTCTAAATGATATCAGCCAACAAAAGAGATTTTCAATAAATTTCTACGTAAATGGCTAAAATTTCCAGAAGAGTAGTCACGTTTGTGCCACATGAGTATTTTGATATTAGCTTAATAGAAGCTGTAAATTATTTTTTGCCTAGGAATATATAAATTTAGGGTATTTAGGTAGTGAAAAAAGTTCTAATGTGTAGCGCCCCGATTTCCATATACCTGGAACTCGTAACACTTACCCAGAATCTTTAGTTCAATGAGTTCACAACACAAGAAACCACAGGAAATTAAAAACTTTTATTACATTATCATAATGTATAATGTAGTCTTACATATAATTTACATCATGAATTACACAATAAATTACATTGTACAAGGAACTATATCCTCCGTTTGGATGCTTCTCGCAACTCGAGTCTCTTGCTCCACGATGAGCAATCCTGCAACTAACAAACTGTGAGCACGTAAGTTGAATACAACTGACGCAATGTGGATGAAATCCGCGATCTCCAAAACCTCAACAACCAAATTTGATGCAAATGGAAAATGTGAAGTCAAACCACAAGTATTGGTGTATGTTATGATCTAGATTCTAATGCACAAACTCAAAATGCACACGATGCTCCTACTCTAATGCAAACTTGATTTGGAAACGTATGTATCACATACTACATACTTCCTAAATCGAGTTCGTGTTCTCCAGATGATAGGGTTCGATCCATAGCCATTCATCCTACTCTTGTTATCTTTCTTGTTTCTGACATTCATCTAGTGACTGGTAGAGTCTACAGTTTATGCGGTCCACCCCCGTGACTATAGTCGGATCATGGTCCTTTTCACTCCGAATGGCAGTGATCACTCTGTTCGTTCAGATCAGTGGTTCTCTCTCCACTCCACCAGGATCAATGGTTCATTTCCACTCCTAGTTAGGCCGGTGATCATGCAGCTCTGCCGGAATCAGTGGTTCCTTTCCACTCCTGCCCCTGCCAAAATTACCTTGCACATAAGGCGAATTGGTAGGGTCACCTCTACTCCGCCAAGAGACTTAGAGTTACACTCTTGCTCCCTGTTTGTATGGATAACTTAGAACATCGACGGAATCTTAAGGGTCCATCCCCTAAGTTCTGATAGGACTTGTGACTTACGTCCGCATCCTGCTCTTATCACTAAATTTCAGAAATTAACAGTCGAGACAAGGCCGCATGTGTCCCAAATAAGACGACGTTGCACATGTCCCCTTGATAGGTGAGTACACGTTCAACTAGTGCATATTCTTATAGACGATGGTCACATGACTAGGACTAGCATACCCCACCGATCTCACCTTCCTCGACAATAAATCCGGCCAATTCATCCATCCTCACATTCCAAGAGTAAGGCAACTAGACGAAACTCTCAGATTACTAATCAACTAGTCCCAAGTAAGGCCCAACTTAGCCTCCAATTGAACAAAAACCATGAACACTTCGCAATGGTATACACCATATAACAAACTGACTATTAACGAGCTCTTCTTGAACTCGTACCAAGGATTATTCCAACCCAAACAATACCAACTTGCACACACAACCTACAACACCATTTATCACATATATGCACTTGAACAAACTTACACAAACATGACATCAACACCTCATAGGGAATCATAGTTATGTGAATCCCCTACACTACGTTCTTTCTCTCAAAGTTTTGAACTAGGTCATTAAATCCTTTTACACCAAGTTGTTTCACATATGGGTATGCTCACACAATGTCAAAGAGTTAATAAACAGCATTTCTAAGATTATCAAGAGGCCCTAAAAGTGATGATAACTTACATGCTCCAAAAACAGCAAATTCAAATCCAAAAATGCAGTTCTTGCAACTTCTAAAAATGATTAATAATCACTTCTCGAAATTTCGATATTTTAGGTTCTAAAGTAAGGTCAATCAGTCGACTACAGTATCTTAGTTAGAAGTTTCTCAAAATAATTCATTTAAGATGCCAAAATAATCAATAACTGTAAGGTGTACAAATTTTCAGCAACTAATAAATTGTGAACCAGTTGCAATTTCGGATTTTATTTAAATAACAAATGATGTCCAAAATTCATAAAATTTGTGAGCATGTTCTAGACACATACATGTATCACATATAAAAATTTCAACTTGAAATACCACATAGTTAGTGAGATGAATTTTTGAAGTAGAATCAGTAAACAGGGCAAATTGTTGCTCATACCAACAGTGCTATCAGATTTTATTAACATAGAAAATATTATCCAAAAATTATGAAATTTGGCAGAGATATTCTAGACACATACAAGTTCCACATATAAAAATTTTGGCATGAAATTCCATATATTTAGAGAGAGATGATTTTTTGAATTAGCGGTAATAAACAAGACAACATAAGCTCTGTTTTCTTTCTTGACCAACAGTGGTTTCGGATTTTATATAAGTAGCAAATATTATTCAAAATTTTTGAAATTTGGTAGAGATACTCTAGACACATATGAGATGATACCATAAAAATTTTAACCCTAAATTCCTTCTATTCAAGGAGTTAGGATTCCGCATATATTCATACAATTCATGCAATCCAAAAAAAGTCTACACTACTTTCCTATTTAACAAACCATGAGGATATGAAGAACACCCGCCTTATGATTGAAGAGTGCTACACCTCACTAGCTATTATCTTCTCCTCCTAGCTATTTAGCTTCTTCTCTCCTTAAATATCCAACTAGCACCTTTAAAAAAATGAGAAGATTTTTGGAAATGAAGTGAAGAGAGTGAGCTAGGGTTTTTCTTCACACATACATTTATATATAGGGTGTATTTGGTTGGAGGGAAATGGAGGGGAGGGGAAGGTTTTTTTAAATATTTCTTGTTTGGTTCAATTTTTTAGGAGGGGGGGAGGGGAATGGAGGGGTGCAGAATCCCTCCTGAGCCACTTTTGGCTCTCCTCCAATATTGGGGGGATTTGGAGGGGAGAGAAAGTGAGTGTAATTTTTTAAAGTGATTAGACTAAATTGTCCTTTTTGGATCTAAATTCCTAAAATAAAAAAGATATCAATCTCTGGCCAAAAAGAAAAAAACGAAGATTGAGTGATGTTTACTGATGCAGGCAGTTTAGTGTATGTTACTGAAGTTTTGAGAAATCATCTGAGATCCATCGAGTAGCAAGAGTGATTACTTAAGAAAGCCAAGAGAACTAGGAGCAGACCAAGTCAAACATGGGTTCAGGCAGTTAAAGGATGTGTAATTTTTAACTTGGCAAATTAGATGATCATTACATAGCTGAATGTAGAAAAAAAATCATATGTCTAGCTAACCACGTTTTGGTCTTTTCTTTTGTTCATCAACAGAATATTTTCTTTTTTTGTTCATTAGTGATGAATGGCAAATGTGACAGGCAAGCAAGGAAAAGATATCATTCTGTTATCAAATAGCTTCTTCAAAATGTAAACGGTTATCAGATTAAAAATCTCTAAAATTAGGGGTCTAAACGGTTATCAGATTCAAAATGTAAACGGTTATCAGCTTTTTTATTTCATAGATTAGGGGTCTAAATAAATCTCTAAAATTGTTTAGTAATTCTTCGAGATATATACATGAATATTATTCAGTACCACTTGCCGAAATTTGTATGGGGTTATTTCCATTTAACTCACTGACAAAATTCAATTTAACATGCGGAAACTTTGTTTCAGATTGTTGTTACTCAAATTTGAATACTCAAATTTGAATACCTCGGTGATAGAATTAGAAGCATACTACATATAAAGTTTTATGTGGTTGAGTTTTGTTATAAAATGTAAAAGGATATAAAAGTAATTTTATTAAAAAATCCCTTCCCTCCTCTTGTGAACCAAACAAGTGGATAATTATTTTCCCTCCACTCCTCTCCTTTGAACTAAACAGAGTCTTGATTAACATCCCTTTCCTCCCTTTCCCTCCCTTTCCCTCCCCTCCATTAAAACCCCTCCCCTCCTTCCTTTGAACCAAACATACCCATAGTGAAGGGGAGGGGGGGGGGGGGGGGGGGGGGGGGGGGGTTCGCCAGCCAAGCTTCAAGAGGGGCTAGGAGAGTGCGGGTGAGTGTAGAAAACTCTAGGGTTGCTTCGGTGTCTATTTAATTAACCCCTAGGTTTAATTAACCCTCTTCAAAGTCAACAATTGTAGGCTCCCTTGTTCATGAAAATTTGTAGGCTAGTGTAGTGTGTATGTTTAGTGTATAGTGTATATGTTCATGTATAGTAGTGTAGTATATGATAAGACATACACAAATGTGCACAATTATGTGCAACACATCATATGCCAAAATAATGCAATAATATTTATTTACAAAATATTGTTGTACAAAATAATTGTTAAATATTTTGGAAATATTACATAATGTACCAATTACTACAAGAAAACTAGCCTACCCTGGCGAAACTACGCTGGCGTTTGGGTAGTCACGCCGGGGTAGGCTTGAACCAAAAAGGGGGGTGGGGGGGGGAATTGGACCCCTACCCCGGCGTTTTTCAAAAACGAAAACGTCGGGGTAAGGTCTGGGATAAAAATCCCAACAATCCAACCCCTAAATTTCACTTTCCCCAATTATTTTTCACTTTCCCTCTCTCTCTCCCGCACTCCACCGCCGCTCATCCCCGCAATTGTTGTCCCCGTTGTGCCCGCCGTCCCTACTCTCTCTCTATCCTGATCACTCACTCTCTCTCTCCCACTCACTCCCACTCACTCCCGCCGCTCAACCCTGCCATCGCCATCCCCGCTCCCTCTCTCTCCCGTTCACTTCTCTCTCACCCCTGACGTCGCCCGTCGTGGTGCCCCGCCGTCCCCCTACCATCGACGACTTCCGGCCGCTTCGTGAGAGGTATAAAAATCAATTCTTCTCTAGAGCTTTAATTAATTTGGGTAATAATAGATTTTGAATTTTAGGGTTGTAAAAATAGATTATTGATTTTAAGCTTGAATTAATAGAATTAATTTTATTGAGACTTATTTATTTTAGAGTTAATTTTGTTGAGCTTTATTTGTTTTAGGACCGCATATTAGATTTTAGGGTTGCATGAATAGAGTTAATTTAGTATGTGATTATTGGAAGTGTTTAATGTCCTTAAGTGGTGTATGATCTTGAGGGGTTATGTTTGATTGGAGTTACATATATTTGTTGAATTGGGAGTTTGAGTTTGTTTCATTTTTAATGAAGTTTTTGATCTTGGGATTATTTTCACAATTTGGGTAATTTCTTGATAATATTTTTTGACATGTATGTGGCTGTGTGAGGAAACAAGTAATATTTTTTGACATGTATGTGGGTAATTTCTTGATACTTTTATATAGTTATATATGATCATTATTATAATTTACCATAATCATCTATTTCATTTAAAGAACAAACTTGGCCTATTCATATCACCGGATTGGACATTTCATGGACAATCGACTTAGTGAGATAGTCACTTAAATGAATGGTATTAACTTTAAATTTAATGAAATGTAAATTCCAGCTTGAGTGTTATTATTCAAATGGATAAAAGTTGATTTTAGGGTTGTAAAAATAAATTTTAGGGTTGTATGAATAGAGTTAATTTTGTTGAGATTTATTTGTTTTAGATTTAATTTTGTTGATAGGCGTGTAATATTATTTTAAAGTTAATTTTGTTTATTTGTTTTAGGCTTGTAATAATAAATTTTAGGATTGTATGAATACAGTTAATTTTTATGTGATTATTGGAAGTGTTTAAATGTTTTTAAGTAGAGAATTTGTTTTGGGGTGTATTTTTCCGTATTATTAAAGATATAATTTAAAGTGACATCTTGTTATATTTTGAGAAAACAAAATAATCTAAACGAGCTTTTTTAATAGGAATCTCGATGCATTATTATTTGGTTGATGCCTTTTTTTTG
Source organism: Hemerocallis citrina (assembly GCA_017893485.1). Taxonomy (NCBI): domain Eukaryota; kingdom Viridiplantae; phylum Streptophyta; class Magnoliopsida; order Asparagales; family Asphodelaceae; genus Hemerocallis; species Hemerocallis citrina. The sequence continues at coordinate 60,811,116 of CM030358.1, forward strand.
GCATTGTGTTAGGTGTGTATTGTTAAGTTCTTGTTGTAAGGCTATTAGTTTGTTATTAAGTATATATATTTTAGTCCTTTAGTTCTTCCTTTGCACATTCTTTATTTCATTCATTCTTGCATTCATTCTTTGGTATAACAATGCAACTTTGCACAAATTTTGACAAAGTCATTCTTCAAGTACACATCATTCATCTGTCATCCCTTTTTCCATTTTAATCTAACTTTTAACGTATAAATCAAAGTAAATACGTATATATGGGAAAATTTGTTTAACTAAGTTGGACATGTGCCTGAGAAATATACATGAAAACCAGCATGTAGTATCTGAACTCCGGCTGCAAGGCCCTGTTACCACACCTGAAATTGCTGAATTAGGCAGGTCTGAGTGTGGAGATAGATGAAAAAAGTGGTCGTGCAAAGCTTGCAAATCATTTTTAATGTAAATTAGTCACTTAAATTTTATGTGATCCACTACTCGCTAACCCATTGCTAATGATAAAAAGAATGTCACCGTATCAGGTAGATTTTAGGTGGTGTTGTTCTCTACATATCTGTTGCTCATTTTTTGCTTATGTTCTATAAACATAGATTTGGCAAATTTCTTTCACGTATGAGCTTAAGCTTTTGTAATATGAACTTGAGTTTTTTGGTTTGAAGCTAATCATACATGCATAGGCAATGGAGACCATTCAAACCAAGAAATTGAGAAATTGTATGCATTGGCCAGATTTGTGGCTTGTAATTGTTAGGTTTCGCTCGATATTTCTGAATATCGAACGAATCAAGTACAAAGTTAACAAACAAGTTCAAAAAATTACGAAACTTTGCTACTAGTTAGACAACAACAAACACGAGCTAATACAACTTATAGAATTGAATTCCGACTCACGGTGCAAGTTATGACCATGTATCACTTTCAACTAATAAAGTGAACTGATACTTTGATACCGGAGAAAATCCAAGTGTATAACTTGTTGGATAATGGCTCGATTCTGGTTCAGTTGTTTATAACCGTCGTATCTACAGCAATCGAAAGTTCCAGTATACCAGTCGACTGCATATGGGTCTCAGTCGACTGTCCCGAAGGAATTTTCAAAGGAGCTAAGGATACAGCTGCAGGGATTCACCAGTCGACTGAATATGGATCTCAGTCGACTGTCCAGAACAATTACCAGTCGACTGATAAGAAGACCAGTCGACTGTCGGCGGGTTTGTAAACCAGGATAGGCCCATTTCGAAAGGCCCAGTAGTTTCCCTATAAATACACCCATTAGGGTTTTGTAAAGAGTAACACCTCTATTCGAATTTTGCTGCCGTCATCTTTGTAAGGGTTTGTTTTCGCCCATTGGTGATTATTTGAAGAAGAAACCCCAACCGCCCTGTGGATGTAGGCACTTGTTTGCCGAACCACGTAAATCTTTGTGTCCTTGTGTTTGATTTGTTTCTGGATTTTTTCGCTATTTCTCTCTTTGATTGGTAGTTCATTCGTATTCCGCACTACAAGTGGTATCAGAGCATTTGGTTCGACCTAGAGGAGATGGCGAGTGAAGCAGATGCAACCAAGGATGTTGCGGGATCAAGTTCGTCCAGAACAACGATTCACAACGCAAAATTTGAAGTTGAAAAATTTGATGGAACAAATAATTTCGGGATGTGGCAGTGTGAGGTGTTGGATGTTCTGGTTCAACAAGAACAAGATGTTGCTTTGGAGGAAGAAAAACCAAAGAATATGTCCGATGTAGATTGGAAGAAGTTGAACCGAGTTGCGTGTGGGACTATTCGGCTCTTTATCGCGAAGGCTCAGAAGTACGATTTGATGAGGGATACCATTGCTGCGGTGTTGTGGAAGAAACTCGAAGACAAATACATGAGGAAAAGTTTGGAGAATCGGCTGTATTTGAAGAAGAGACTTTTTCGCTTCACCTATACTGAAGGTATGTCTATGAACGCTCATGTTGAATCATTTAATAAATTATTGGCTGATTTGTTAAATTTGGATGAGCAAATTAAAGATGAAGATAAAACCCTAATTCTGTTGAATTCATTACCCGAATGTTATGATCATTTAGCAACAACTTTAATATATGGAAAAGATACTGTTAAATATGAAAATGTTGCAAATGCTCTGTTGAATAATGAAACTAGGAGAAGGAATAAAATGGTTGATAGAGAAACTTCTGAAGCATTGATTGTAAGAGGCAGAACTGAGACCAGATCTGAGACCAAATCTGGGAATAAAGGAAACAAATCTCGTTTCAAATCGAGAGGAGTTTCAAAGGACAGAAAGATACCAGCCAGAGATAAATGTGCTTTCTGTCATGAGAAGGGGCATTGGAAAAAGGATTGTCCGAAGCTACGAAATAAGGAAAATTCGACTGCAAATGTGACTGTTGATAATTTAGATAGTGATGATGATTTTTCCTTTGCACTTGCTGCTAGTCCCTCACTTTATCAAGAAGTATGGTTTCTTGATACAGCAGCCTCCTATCATATGTCTTGGAAAAAGGAGTGGTTTACTTCTTTAGAGTATATGGATGGTGGGGTAGTTTTGATGGGAAATGATGCGCCTTGTAAGAAGGTAGGAATCGGGAAGATTGAATTGTTAATGCACGATGGTCTTATTAGGGAGCTTTCAGATGTATGGTATGTTCCAGATTTGAAAAAGAATTTGATTTCACTTGGTGTTTTGGAGGCCAGTGGATTGAAATTTGCTAGTGAAGGTGGCATTCTGAAGGTGACTAACGGATCACTCGTGGTGATGAAAGGGAAAAGAAAAAGGAACTTGTTTTTCTTGCAGGGAAAAACGTATTTGGGTCAGGCTGCCAGTATAACTGAAAAGCCTAAACAGGTTGTTCCCGACTCTACAAGGTTGTGGCATATGCGACTCGGGCATGCAGGAGAAAAGGCCTTGCAGGGGCTTGTGAAGCAAGGGTTGCTTAAGGATGCTAAAGGTTGCAAGCTAGAATTTTGTGAACATTGTGTGTTAGGTAAGCAAACCAGGGTGAAGTTTGGTACAGCTGTACATCAGACAAAGGGTATCCTCGATTATGTGCACACAGATGTTTGGGGCCCTACTCAGACACCTTCTATGAGTGGTAGACATTGGTTTGTTACATTTGTTGATGACTACTCCAGACGAGTTTGGGTATATACCATGAAACACAAAGATGAAGTTTTGACATTGTTCACAAGCTGGAAGAAGAAAGTTGAAAACCAGACTGGAAGGAAGATTAAGGTTCTGAGGTCAGATAATGGAGGGGAATACAAGAACGATCCGTTTCTGAAATTGTGTAAAGATGAAGGGATCCAGAGGCACTTCACAGTTAGGAAGACTCCACAGCAAAATGGGATTGCAGAAAGGATGAACAGAACCTTACTTGAGAAGGTGAGATGTATGCTAGCACAGTCTGGATTGAAGAAGACATTTTGGGCAGAAGCTGTTATATATGCAAGCCACATTGTCAACCTGTTTACCATCAGCAGCACTTGAAGGCAAAACGCCTATTGAGGTATGGAGTGGTAAACCTGCATCTGATTATAGTTTTTTGCATATATTTGGTTGTCCTGCTTATTTTCATGTAATTGAAACTAAACTTGATGCAAGAGCCAAAAAGGCTATATTTGTTGGTTTTAGTACTGGTGTCAAAGGTTACAGGTTGTGGTGTCCAGAATAGAAAAAGTTAGTAATCAGCAGGGATGTTACCTTTGATGAGACCAGCATGAGTAGCTCGGGACAGTCGACTGGGACTCATCCTCAGTCGACTGGTGATCAGGAGAAGCAGAAGATTAGCTCGAGACAGTCGACTGACAAGTGCTCTCAGTCGACTGGTGCGAGAGTTCTCCAACAGGTGGAGTTAGAAAAGCTTTCAGTTGAAAATCCTACTCCTGCCCAAAATGAAGATGATGTGGTTGATACTGAAGATGAGGAAGAAGTTCCTATCCAAGACCCTCCCCAGCAGGAAGAATCAATTGCAGCAAGAAGGCAAAGAAGAGATATCAAACGACCATCTCGCTTTACAGAAACAGTTGCATTTGCTCTTCCCATTGTTGATGATGAAGTTCCCTCCAACTTCAAAGAAGCTACTAGAAATTCTGAAAATGCAGATTGGAAAGTTGCTATGGATGAAGAGATGAACTCTCTTCATAAGAACAAGACTTGGGATCTAGTGCAATTGCCAAAGGGGAAGAAAGCCATCGGTTGCAAGTGGGTATATACGAAGAAAGAAGGTCCAAAAGACAGTGTTCGGTTCAAAGCCAGACTAGTTGCAAAGGGGTATGCTCAACAGGAAGGAATTGACTATAATGAAGTGTTCTCTCCGGTTGTGAAGCATCCTTCTATTCGGATTTTGTTGGCATTGGTAGCACAGTTTGATATTGAATTGACACAGATGGATGTGAAGACTGCATTCTTACATGGTGACCTGGATGAAGAAATTTATATGTTGCAGCCAGATGGGTATAAGATTGCTGGGAAGGAAAATTCTGTTTATTTGAAGTTTGAAAGGGATGACAATATTAGCAGGTTATTGGTGGGTTATGTTGATTCTGACTATGCAGGTGATCTAGATAAGAGGCGGTCTACTACAGGCTATTTGTTTACTATGGCTAGGGCACCTATAAGTTGGAGGTCCAATTTGTAGTCCACTGTAGCATTGTCTACTACTGAGGCTGAATACATGGCAGTTGCTGAGGCCATGAAGGAAGCCATTTGGATTCATGGACTTTTGAAGAGCTTGGGAATTCATCGGGAGAAGGTGGAGGTACACTGTGACAGTCAGAGTGCTATCCATTTAGCGAAGAACCAAGTTCATCATTCGAGGACCAAACATATTGATGTCTGTTATCATTTTGTGCGTGATTTGATAAAGGATGGTGATATTCTTCTGGTGAAGATTGGGACAGCTGATAATCCTGCTGATATGTTGACCAAAATTGTTGGGGCAGCCAAGTTCAAGCATTGCATGAACCTGGCTAATATTTTGCATGCTTGGTGATTTGGAATGGGCGGTTGGAATGGTGCTTCGCTATGTGTTTGCTTAGTATGTGATATCATACTAAGGTGGAGTTTGGTTTGTTGTTACATTTGGTGATGAGCATTTGTTTTGGAGTATTTTTGGAGATTGCTTGGGCTACTTGGAAGATCTCGCCAAGGTGGAGATTGTTGGATAATGGCTCGATTCTGGTTCAGTTGTTTATATCCGTCGTATCTACAGCAATCGAAAGTTCCAGTATACCAGTCGACTGCATATGGGTCTCAGTCGACTGTCCGAAGGAATTTTCAAAGGAGCTAAGGATACAGCAGCAGGGATTCACCAGTCGACTGAATATGGATCTCAGTCGACTGTCCAGAACAATTACCAGTCGACTGATAAGAAGACCAGTCGACTGTCGGCGGGTTTGTAAACCAGGATAGGCCCATTTCGAAAGGCCCAGTAGTTTTCCTATAAATACACCCGTTAGGGTTTTGTAAAGAGTAACACCTCTATTCGAATTTTGCTGCCGTCATCTTTGTAAGGGTTTGTTTTCGCCCATTGGTGATTATTTGAAGAAGAAACCCCAACCGCCCTGTGGATGTAGGCACTTGTTTACCGAACCACGTAAATCTTTGTGTCCTTGTGTTTGATTTGTTTCTGGGTTTTTTTGCTATTTCTCTCTTTGATTGGTAGTTCATTCGTATTCCGCACTACATAACTCACCCGACACTTGATTGGTAGCGAGTTAATTAGTTAAATGCAAACCTCATCCACTTTGTAGGTTCCGAGCGCAAATGAGATGCATGTAATTGTTAAGTTTCGCTCGATACTTCAAAATATCGAGCAAATCAAGTAAAAAGTTAACAAACGAGTTCAAAAAAATACGAAACTTTGTTATTATTTAGAAAACATCATATACGAGCTAATACAACTTGTAGAAGTGAGTTCCAACTCACAGTTTGCAAGTTATGACCCAGTATCATTTTCAAATAAAGTGAACTGATATACCATCATACCAATTTTAATTAGTAAAATGCATAGTCCAACTGATATTAAGTAGATACTTGATTGTGCATGTTCAGATTGACTAATTTTCGATTTATTTTTGCATTACACGAGACGACCAAAAAATTTTATCGGTTGCAAGTTACGCAAATCTAGAGGTCAACATCCGATGAGAATGGAAGCAACTCCACCGGAAGGAGGCGTACTTAGTAGCAGTCTGGTGAAGTCTTTTCTTGTGGTTGTTAACGCACGTTTGTTGTAACAATTACATTTTTATTTGTTTTTAATCAGTTTCAAATATATATATAATTTTTGAAATATGTTGAATTTGTAGATAATGAATTGAATATGTATTACTTTATTATGCTTAATTATTGTCCATGTATTATTATGCCTGATTGATTGTGAATAATATTATAGGTTTTATTGAAATGATTTGTGAATTGAATTGTATTACCGTTTTTTGGAAAATTTAAAAGATAAAAAGGGAAAAATATCTACCCTAGTGTTTTTAAAACACCGGAGTAGCTATCCGTCCAAACAAAAAAATCATTAGAAAAAAAATTTACCCCTACTTCCACATTTGAAAAACGCCGGGGTAGGTATTAAAAAATTAAAAATTAAGAAGGCCCTACCCTAGTAGCCTTTTTTAGAAATAAAAAAAATAAAAAACCCTACCCCAGCATTTTCTAAATGTCAGGGTAGGTATTAAAAATAAATATATATATTTAAAAAATGCCCTACCTTGGCAAGTATTATATATAAAAAAATACCCTACCCCGGCGTTTACAAACGCTGAGGTAGATATTAATTTTTTTTCAAACGTCGGGGTAGGTTTTGGCCTACACCGACGTTTACAGAAAATGCCGGGGTAGCCCCCCTGTCTACAGCCAGACCGTCTTCCCGGGCATTTATACCGGCATTTTCAGAAACACCGGTAGGGGCTACCCGGGTGTTTAAAAACACCGAGGTAGCCCAAAAAAAATGTCGGGGAAGACAATGAGTGTTGTAGTGAATGTGCAATTTTAGTTAAATATCTGGGCATCTAATTGCAACTTAGCCATTTTAAACACACATCGATTTGGAGAACCTAAGTCAATTTAATAAGGGTTTTGTAGAACGATTGTGATGTCTTAGGTGGATTACAATCGTAACTCCCCCTGTCCACTCACCTATTAGTCTAAGAAAACCTGCATGCTCACCTACGTGTCTAAGAGACTAAAACCATGGCCCTACTACAGGGCTTGCCTCACCCAAAAGAGTTAGCTTGTTAGGTACCTTTGGGATCATGGACAATCTCAAATAATGCACTCTCATTCCCTTCTCTTTTCCCAATGTGGGACTAAGCTTCTTCACTTCCAACAATCTCATCATATATAAATCTATATAATAAAACACAAGGCAATTCAAAAGAAAGCTATCAAGTGGCTCTCCTTCAACTGAAAAGAAATCAACGGTCCACATTTATGCTTACAAAAGATATTTTTCCGCCCGTTACTGTAGCTACAGTAACCGCCACATTCAGATTTATACTTTAGTTGTGTGAAGTAGTTGATATTTATTTGGGTTTTGAAATTAATTAACCTTTAATCCCTCCTTTTAATTAATTAAGAAAAGACTAATTAAAATCACACTGGAAAAGCTTTAATTGTTGTGGTTTAATTTGTCTTTTCTTAATTAATTAAAATTTAGGGATTAAAACTTAATAAGTTTCAATCTAATTTAGCTTAATTAACTCATCCAAAACATTAGGGATTAAGCTTAAATAAAATTAATTAACCCCTAATTTTGGATTAATTTCATATAAAACAAAAAATAAAAGTGTTTTAAATTACTTTCGCTACAATATTACTACAACCAAAACAAAGCTAACATTTAATTATTACTGCAGTAAACCTATATTCAAGCATAGCTACTTTTCCCTGTCTTCATGTTTTTACAACCAACGAAACCACCCCTAATTGTTTTAGTATGTAATTATTTTACGACATTCTAATTATTTTTTATAACTTATCGTGTAGTCACTAACCAGATGGTATTGCATATAAATGTTGACCTATGTGATTTGTTAGTCAAATAGGATTGCATATATTTTACTGTTTACAGTGTTTTTCATATATTATATCGTTCAGAAGACGTGTTGTAGGCACGTGTCCACGGGTAAACTACTACTACTAGGTGGTGCATTTCTATAACAAGCCCACACAACTAGGCCCATCCTACAAGCCCACCAATAATTCTTCTTAATCCACCTAGCAACTACTAAGCCCAACTAGGGACATTACAACATTAAGGAAAAATAGAAAAGTTTTCTCGAGTATATAAAATAAAACAACCTATTTATTCATGATTCTTTGCTTACAAAGCTGATTAGGAATTAAATATTTAATACCTGAAAGGACACATTGCATCCCGTCCATGAAGTTAGAAATTGCAAGAATAGGTATCATAATAGCCACATACTTCACAACTTCCACTTCATTGCTAAATGCATACCCCCATAAATTACGGACCAAAACAATGATTAGTCCGACTATTAAAGCTTCTGCTATAGCCAGGGCCACCACAATATGTACTGCTAAGTGAGCAGCCTGTGGACGATCAGCACCTAGTTCATTTGAAACACGTGTGCTACATCGAAACATATTAACCTAGAATATCACATTATGCACCAGATAATAGTTACAAGTTCAAATTATGTGCCAGATAGTATTTACAATTCAATTTACCTTATCGCAGCACCAAGACCATAGGGGACCATAAAAATCATTGAAGCTGTGTTAAGACTGAAGAGATAGAAAACTATCAAATGCAGGAACGAATGAAATGTAAATGGCAATTACTTAAAGAATTGATATCTTTAATGTTTCAACTTATGACACATGTGAAGAAGAAAAAAATGTCTATAGAAGGCTAATAATGATTCCCATAGGCAATAGTATGAATTTAAATTTCAAGTACTGAGATAAATAGGTCAAAAATAAAGACAAATGCATAAAAAATCTATTTAACCAATTTCAAGAAATGGATTAGTTGTACGCGATTTTTACGTTCCGAATAAGTAGCAGACAAATTGGTAATAGAAGTTCAAATCTTTAACTTTTCTCTTCAACTAAAGGACAAAGAGAGAAGGCTTGTAAGGGGAAATTTGTGATTTTTACGGTGTGTGAGTTCATATATATACATGGAAAGCACATGATCACTTGAAAGACATTACTGCTAAGAATAATGTACCATCCAAAGAATATGGAAACAGTTAATCACAGTAGTTTGTAATAATGCGCGAGCATGAAATTTTCTTTAAATCGAATAAAAGTTCAGTGGTAGTTCTTTTGCAATTTAGCCTCAACATTATTTGATAGCTGCAATTTAGCCTCAACTAAAACGGAATTCTTAATATGTTATGTTTACCTAATGGACAACACTGATGTTTCTAGCTCCGGGTTAGGAAGAAGACCAGAAAGAAGCACAAGGAATTCGAAGGACCAAAATTCCAAGCTGTTTCAAGATGAGAAGAATACAATAGGCATGAACTTATGACTAAATAGGAGAAATTCTGAAAATATCAGGATAACAGAAATGTAACACTTACCAAACCATAATAGCTGATGGAATAGCTAACTTAACAAAGTTCAGAACATCATGTAGAGCTTCTCTTGAAAATCCCGTCCAAGTCCTTTTGCAAGAAGGAGATAATTTGACATAGAGTGCCATCAGAAACACATTGATCCAATAAGATATAGCATTTGCCAAAGCAGCACCTCTATTTCCAAGTCCAGATTTAAAAACTAGAATCCAACATATAAGAATATGAAGCAAAGTAACAATTCCAGAACTTAACATCATCGGGAAAACTATGTTTTGGGTCTGTAAGAATCTTATTTGGCATTGAAGGAGGCCATATGCGAAAACAGATGGTATCATCCACGTAGCATATAATCCAGCTTCTGCAGAGATAGCTGGATCTTGTCCAAATGCCAGAAGTATTTGCCCCGTGTTAGCCCAGACAATAGCCACGGGAATTGCGACAAGCATAAGGATGAACATTGCTCTTTGCATGTGAACGCCGAGCATGTAGTATTGTTTTGCTCCAAAGGACTGGCCGCATAAGGTTTCCAATGCGCTCCCCATACCCAACTGGGCAATCAAAAAACATGCAAGGAAGACCTCTATCAGAAAGTAGCATATAAAGCATCATCCTAGTTAAGAACTAGACTATTCGTCTATTCCAAATATTTCAACCATAATTACATACATACAGAAAGCATCAAGATAGTGTTGAATATGTTCCTCTGTATTCTCTCAGATTGCTACTAAACCAGGCTCAAGGAGAGCACATCGAACCATGGATGCATATGATGCAATATGGACTGTTGTCCGTAGGACAAGTGGATAACCCGTCCAAATGTCAGGACCAATGAAATGAGCAAACGACTGTCCAGTCTCAAAATAGAGAGCATTTTATGGGCCAGTATATTGGTCCGATTCTGAGTCCAGCGGGTTTCAGTCCTTTTGGAGCTATAAGAGCATGGCTCCAAATTTGGGACCACATTTTTTTTTGCAAAAACCCCCTCCTTTAATCCAAAATTTACATACACAATATATTTATGGAAAATATTAGTATACTAGGTTTGCCTGTTGACACGTGCCTACGGCACGTCTTCGGAACGGTGCACCTTGTTTGATCATATAAAATAGTTTTGGAGGTCCAACAAATTAATTGAAGTAGCAAACATATTATATGAGAAACTTTTAGGGGTTCAGCAAAAAATATATTATATGTTTTTTTTTACTTTTTTGAATTTTTTAAAAGTTTTTTAATTTTTTAATTTTTAATTTTTTAGTATTTTAGTATTTTAATATTTTTTAAAATTTTAATTTCTTAATTTTTTGAATAGAAGAGGGAGGAAGAGAGAGAGAGAAAAAAAATAATTAAATAAATATACGAGTTGTTTTGGGTGGGGAATTTGAATTTGAGTTTTGGGGGAAACATTTAGGGGGGAAATATGTTTTGTGAGATTAGATCTGGGCCTTTGATTTTTGGGGGATTGAAGGAGAGCCACTTGATAGCTTTCTTTGTGTTTTATTGTATAGATATTTATTTGTTTGATTAGTTTTTTTTTAAATTTCTTTTATATATTTTATTTATAGACAAAATTTATACTATTGTTAAATTTTGTAATTTGAATAATGTGGTACTTTTATTCCTACGGATTTTTTAACGAGATCATCAATAATTGTATTACCTATTTCTTAGTAAGTGTATTATCTATTGCCAATTAATTGTATTATAACTATTTAATTAGTAGTATTATCTTTTTGCATTCAAAAAAATAGTTTTGTGCAAAAAAAAAAATTACAAAAAAAAATTATGAAACCCCAAAATGGGGTACCATTGGAGCACCTCAAATGAAACCCTAAATCAAAATGGTATATTCTAAGGAACATGCCAAAATGGAACCCCAAAATGGGGATGGAGATGGGGTTCCATTGGCCTTGCTCTAAATCTATAGTAGAAAATAATCAAATATATTTAAAATTGTTAGAATCCAAGTGCAAATCCCTTAACACTTCTACAACTTCGAAGTTTTGCAAGGGTGGCAGGGACTTTCTCATGGGACCTCAGCACCCAAGATTCGAATCTCATTGGATGGGTTTATTTATTTCGCAATTAAAAATAATAAAAATAACTTTTTTTTAAATTCCGAAATAATAATAATAATAATTCTTTAATCGTTATTTCTTTGCGCACATCTAGGTCTCGGCCAACAATTTGTTGGGTATTTATCTCATTTTGGCCCATTTTTTTAAAAAAAAATGGACGCTCGACCTGCGGGAGCATGTTAGAATGCAATTCCCCCAACCCTTATACAACTTTAAAATTTTAGTCTATTGGGAGGGACTTTCACAAAAGAATTAAGGAGACATGATCTAGAGAAGTAAAGGAGGGTACACATGTATTTTAGGGTTCAAAATCTGTTTCACTGCAGAGAAAGGTGAGTATTATAAGAACAATATTCGCTTTTGCTAATTATATAAATTATCTCCAAAACTGATTCTCTGCCAGATTAGCATCAGAAAATTAATCAACCACCTCGCAAGTTAACCTACTGTTCATTTTTGGAATCTAAAACAATTGATGGGGGTCTTCCTAGAAAAGATTGAATAACAGAATTGGTGGGTTAGCATATGAATCCTATGAAAGAGTTAAAATGTGAACTTACAGGAACAAAGCACAAACTGAAATAGTAAAATAATCATAAAAAAGAACAGAATAGGAAGAAAAAAAAAAACTGAAAATATAAAAAGTAAAAGAAAATTTGTCTTGTTTAGTTATATGGATATCCTGTCGACCCCAACTAGTTGGAAAAAAGTTTTGTTGTTGTTGTTGAGTTATATGGATCCCCTCAAATAAATCATAATAATCAGAAAGATCATTGTAGAGACTTAAATAAAAGAGAAGAGATAAGGGGGGGGGGGTTGGAATATACCATCAAGCTGAAACCAGTGACTCCAGCAAAGGAAGTGGCCATGGAAGCCCCAGAGAGTGCCAGCTCACCAAGGTGCCCTACAAACATGACTGAAATAACTTGAAGGATGTTTTGAAGAAGGCTGGAAGCAATGAGGGGACCAGCCAACCACAGCTGCTTCTTCACCTCCTCTACCACCTCCTCTTTCCTTGTCTTATTCCTGGAAAAATCAGAGCTCTTTCCAGAGATGTTTGAAATCAGAGGAGAATCCATGGTGGGCTTTTCCATTTTTCTCCACTGTTCTTTAAGGAAAGAGAATGAGAAGATGAATGGTTTCTTTCTTTGTTTATTTGGATGCGTCTAAATACTTGAGTGGTGTTGTGAATGCAGAATTAATTTTTTTTATAACACTTCAAAAAAAATATTTGCAGAAAAAGAACAGTTGCCCAAGTATTTGCACTCATGGACTTAACAACTAAACTCACCGTTTTAGCTGTTTCATTCTCGCTATTGAAAAATAGTGTGTTTAGTGCTGATTTTTAGTTGAAAATTTTCAAAGAAGACTCGCTGTTTCCCATCGGCGATGATATTTATACTAGACTCGTTGTTGAGAACAGTGAGTTTAGTTCAAAATTTTCAAAGAAGACTCGCTGTTTCCAACGGCGAGGACATTTACACTAGACTCCCTGTTCGGAGCGGCAACGATATAGGAAATTTTACAGAAAGTTAAACATTCTGTTGGACTTGGTGAATTTTCGAAAAAAAAATTCTATAGATTTTTTTAAAAAACCAAACTCGCTATTTCCTAACAGCGAGTCTAGTGTAAATGTCCTCGCGTTGGGAACAACGAGTCTTATTTGAAAATTTTGAACTAAACTCGCTGTTCTCCGACAACGAGTCTAGTATAAATGTCCTCGCTAGTGGGAACAACGGGTCTTCTTTGAAAATTTTGAACTAAAAATTAGTACTAAACACGTTGTTTCCCAATGGCGATGATGAAACAATTAGACTCGTTGTTGGAAACGACGAGTTTATTTGTAGAGTTGATGAGCGCAAATATTTGGCCAACTGTCTTCTTTTTACACATATTTTTAAAAAATGACATATATAAAAAAAAATATTCGTGAATGCAGTGGTGTCTGCTGTGCTGCATTTGGTTTCAGCTGTTGTTTGTCAGATGACAAGAACATCATTTGAATTCTGATTGTTGCTTTGACCAATTAAATTTTTATTTTTTGGCTGCTAGTAGGAGTATTATTTATAGTGATGTGTATGTTCATGTTTTTCACTTTATTCATCTCAGTATATCTCTATATATAATGGAGTTGGAGTTGTAATTTCTCAACATAAAAATCCGTGCATTGTACATGCAACTCTAACTCTTTCATTAATTACAACAAAATTAAATAAACAAATAAAAAATTTACCTATTTAAAACGTACAACACATGTGCAAAATAATTTTTAAATATTTCTTAAACACCACACATACACATATATTGCACGTACAACTTTAATTCTACTTATAAATGCGTGCATTGCACGTACAAATCGTAGCATTTTTTCAAAATATTTTTTTCAATTACGTACAATGCACGTTCAACTCCAAAACTATTTTTAAACATGTATATCGTCCGTAAAAATACTCCAACTCTTCTCAAAACATGCATCGCACGTGAAAAATACTAGTTAAAGTAATGCTACACCCACTACTTACTCCAATACTGAATCCTACACTCTCTGATATGACAGCTTAGTCAGTGCTGCCACATAAGCAACCCGCTTAAACTATATTATTTATTAAATCTAAATAAAAACCAACATTGATTAATTGGGCTAACTCAAAAACTAAACAACCTCTTCTGTATTGACAGGGGCTGTTCGTCTCCCTCACAGCAGTTCTCTCACCTCTTTCTCTTCCATAGCATGGCCTGCGGCCACCTTCCTCCACCGCAACCCTGACATCCACAGCCTTTTGTCCCTTCTTCACCATTTTGCCTCGCCACCCTTCCCCACCATTTTGTGGATCTCCTCTACTTTATGTCCCCTCCACGGTCCTGCTATCCACTCCTTTGTCCTCTTCAAACCTTCCATCAATGTTGTAAATACCGATAGCGTATAGCGTAGCATTAGCACTACAAAAGAAACCAGATTTACCGGCGAATATTCCCCGGCATTTTACTAGTAGTGCCGGGGTAGGTAGCGATTAGGAATGGGACACCAGATGGGATGGTTATATACCGGCGGCCGAATTAAAACGCCGGTGAATCCGCGTATTCACCGGCGTTTTATTTAAAAACGCCGGTGAAGTATATGATTCATCGGCGTGTCTAATTAAAACGCCGGTGAAAAGCTGCGATAAATCCCATCTACCCTAACCTTTCGCTCGCCATTTCCCCAAACCCCAAAAAAATAAAAAACAAGGCGCTTCGTTTTTCCTCCTTCCTCGCTCTACTTCCCGCGCGTTTGCCTTCGCCGCTTCGTCCTCTTCGACGGCCTTCGAACATTCGTCATCGTCCCTTCTTCCCTTCGCCATTTTCGATTTCCCTCCTCCCTATCCCGATTTGGAGGTGAATCGGCGAACGGAAACAACCGTGTCGCCCCGCTCTCTCTCTATCTCCCCCCCCCCCCCCCCCCCCCCCCCCGCGCTCGTTGCCCCGCTCTCTCTCTCTCTTCGGTATCATCTGTTGATTCCCCTAATTTTTGAAACTTAGCATTTTTTTTCTGATAGATGCATGTTGATTTCCTTAACATGAATGGTTTAGTTGGGATGAAGAATTAATAGAAAAATATATGATTAGGTAATGGAAATTTTCATGTTCTTGTACTGTTAATGAAGCTGATTTCATGCATCTGATTGTCTTCTTGGCATGTTTTTTTGATATAAAATGGGTTCACTGTGAACTGACGATGCTATAGCTACGTATGCCTAAATGGTTCGGATATGCACAACAATTGGGTTTTAGATTTAGTTGGGCACAACCATTAGTGGAGCAACATATATGCTCAGATAATGTAAATTTTCATTTCAAGAAACTGTTAAAGTTACCTGCAGATTGCCCTCTTTGGCATGATTTTTTAACCAAAAATGGGTTCACTTCCAAACTAAGTATGCTGCTAGAAATTTCATCTTCTTTTATTGTTAAAGAAGCTTATTCCATGCATCTGATAGTCATCTTGGCATGTTTTTTTAACCAAAATGGGTTCACTGTGAACTGAGGATGTTATAGCTACGTATGCCAAAATCCTCCGGATATGCTGAACAATTGGGTTTTAGATTTAGTTAGGCTAAAGAATTAGTAGAGCAACATATATGCTCAGATAATGAAAATGTTCATTTCAAGATACTGTTAAAGTAACCTGTTTGCCATCTTTGGCATGATTTTTTAACAAAAAATGGGTTCACTTCCTAACTAAGTATGCTGCTAGAATTTTCATCTTCTTTTACTGTTAATGAAGCTTATTTCATGCATCTGATTGCCTTCTTGGCGTGTTTTTTTGATATTAAATGGGTTCACTGTGAACTGAGGATGCTATAGCTGTATGCCAAAATCCTCCAGATATGCACAACAATTGGGTTTTAGATTTAGTTGGGCTCAAGAATTAGTAGAGCAACATATAAGCTCGGATAATGGAAATTTTCATTTTAAGATACTGTTAAAGTAACCTGATTGCCCTCTTTGGCATGATTTTTTAACCAAAAATGTGTTCACTTCCAAACTAAGTATGCTGCTAGCATAGGCCTCATCTTCTTTCACTGTTAATGAAGCTGATTTCATGCATCTGATTGTCTTCTTGGCATGTGTGTATTTGAATCCTTGACAGGTACAACATGCCGAGGCGTGGAAAGAGGTTAAATATAAATGATGGCAACGAGAGCCATGGAGATGAGCAGCCACTACATAATAGTGGCAGTCAAACAGAAGAGGGTGAGGGTAGCACGCCGCCCACTGTCAAAAAACATCATGGGCGGACTAAGATGACGAATGTTTGGAGGCTTCAGAATGATGAAAGGATCGAGGTGGAGGCGAACGGTGTTGGGCAACCGGTTGGCGATAACGCCAGCAAATTTTCTTCCTTCATTGGGGTTATAGCAAGGAACCCCCGCATACTTCCTTTGTCATACGAGAGTTGGCCGAAGGTGCCAACCACCACAAAGGCCACTGCTATTACGACAATCAAGGTATTTCTCATCTAAAATACATAATTGGTCGGCGAAAAATTATTATTGAAATATGTATTATTAGTGATGGGTAATGAATTTGGCAGCAATACTTCTCGTTTGCCGACTCCCTTATGCCTTGGGTTGAAAAGTCACTCTCCAAGAAGTGGAGGGACCACAAGAGTGAATTGAAGTCGAAGTTTTATGACAAAGACCTTTCAGAGGAGGAGAATGCAGTGAATGTGCCAGAAAATATGGAGCCTTCAGATTGGTAATTTCTTGTGCACTACTGGAGTTCGGCGATCGGTCAGGTATTTACATTAAACACACAAAAATCTAATGAGTATGTGATTGTATGGCGGCTATAATGAATTTTTCTGTTAACTTCATTGTGGCATGTACAGAAAAGGGCGGAGGTGGGAGCTGCCAGTCGGTCAAAGCAGCTAGTGCTGCACACCGCTGGTACACAGAGCTTCGCTCTGGTTCGGGAAGAATTGGTAGGCGCAATAGTATTGAACAATTTTTTACTTACAGTTATTTGTTTATAATCATTTCATCTTACTAATATATAGGCAGAAGATTTGGGGGGGCCTACGGAGTTTGGGGACATTGACTTTTTTGATGCCACCCACAAATCAAAGGATGGGACGTATGCGAGCCCTGAGGCAGCACGGATTCTGGTAATTTGTGAACTAATATCTAATGAGTAGTCGAAATCTCATCTGCTTTTAACTCTGATTGTTATGTCCTTTTACAGACTAACGCTCGGAAAATGTATGATGAAATCTCCTCTGCTTCAGATTCGGACCCTACGGCGGCACGCCCAGATTGGCGTACCCGGCAGAGAGTTGCCTTGACCGATGTTAGGGGAAAGGAGAGGTATGGACGTGTCCGTGGTATGGGCCTAGGACCAACCCCCTCGCGGCTATTTGGACGGAGTGAATCTAGTTCAAGTGGCAATCGGGACGAGGAGATGACTGCCTTAAAGGCACAAGTTGCACTCCTCCAAGAACAAATGGCCAATTTAATAGGGCAGCAGTTCCAAGTCCCACCCAGGGTAAGTATTTAAATTGGTTTTTTTAAAGAGATTATGGTCTTGAATGCATGAAAGACACGTACTAGTGTTTGTGAGTGTGCATTGTGGCTGTCGTCTATAAGTATTTCGTCTATGTTTCTTAAGTGGGCTGTGATTAGAAAGAAAGGGCTGGAGTGGAGATCTGGAAACCCAAATAGAGACATCTCGTTTATTATAATCTATACTTTTTGTTGGACCAATCCCCTCTTGTTGTTGTTGTTGATGTCTCTATGTGTCCGTGTGTTGAAGGGAAAGAAGGGATGAGGGGAGAGATGAGGAAAATGCCGCTATGTTAGCCTGGTGTATCCTCATTCTTTACCATCCCTCTTTTTGGCTCCATATATGGCTTATATATTAAATGAGTTTCCTTCCACGATGACAGTCCGTAATACTACACTTGATATGAGCCCTGTTCATAGCTGCACCCTATTGCATACTCACAAACAACTAATACGTGTCGTTCATGCATTATATTACCAATCCCACTTTGGCACATAACATGCTTAGATGACATTGTATGACCTGCTGATAAGGTTTGTTCAGCCGCGTTGTTGTACTGATTTGGAGAATTTTGGTATGCTAGCAGCATACTTAGTTTCACAGTGAACCCATTTTTTGTTACAAAATCATGCCAAAGATGGCAATCTGCAGGTTACTTTAACAGTACCTGAGCTTATATGTTGCTCTACTAATTCTTGAGCCCAACTAAATCTAATTTTCTTAAGTGGGCTGTGATTAGAAAGAAAGGGCTGGAGTGGAGATCTGGAAACCCAAATAGAGACATCTCGTTTATTATAATCTATACTTTTTGTTGGACCAATCCCCTCTTGTTGTTGTTGCTGATGTCTCTATGTGTCCGTGTGTTGAAGGGAAAGAAGGGATGAGAGAGAGATGAGGAAAATGCCGCTATGTTAGCCTGGTGTATCCCCATTCTCTACCATCCCCTCTTGTTATATATTAAATGGATTTCCTTCCACGATGACAGTCCGTAATATTATACTTGATATGAGCCCTGTTCATCGCTGCACTAAATCTAATACCCAATTGTTGTGCATATCCGGAGGATTTTGGCATACGTACCTATAGCATCCTCAGTTCACAGTGAACCCATTTTGTTAAAAAAAACATGCCAAGATGACAATCAGATGCATGAGATAAGCTTCATTAACAGTAAAAGAAGATGAGGATGGCAATCATGCCAAAGATGGCAATCAGGTTACTTTAAAAGTATCTTAAAATGAAAATTTCCATTATCTGAGCATATATGTTTCTTTAAAAGTGACTGTGACCAATTGTTCTTAATTGGGCTGTGATTAGAAAGAGACGAGTTGGAGTGGAGATCTGGAAACCCATATAGAGACATCTCGTTCATAATAATTTATTATTATTGTTGTTCTTGTCGATCTTGCTGTTGTTGCTGATGTCTCTATGTGTCCGTGTGTTGAAGGAAAAGAAGGGATGAGAGAGAGATGAGGAAAATGCCGCTATGTTAGCCTGGTGTATCCTCATTCTCTACCATTCCTCTTTCTGGCTTCTATATTTGGTTTCTTTCCACGATGACAATTCCATAAAACTACACTTGATATGAGCCCTATTCGTCATTTTCGATTTCCCTCCTCCGCTCTCTCTCTCGCTCTCTTCGGTATCATTTCTTGATTTCCCTTATTTTCCAAACTTAGCATATTTTTCAGATAGATGCATCTTGATTTCCTTAACTTGAATGGTTTAGTTGGGATGAAGAATTAATAGAAAAATAAATGCTTAGATACTGGAAATTTTCATGGTCTTTTACTGTTAATGAAGCTCATTTCATGCATCTGCTTGTCTTCTTGGCATGTTTTTTTGATACTAAATGGGTTTAGTGTGAACTGAGGATGCTATAGCTACGTACGCCAAAATGGTCTGTGATTTGCACAACAAGTTGGTTTTAGATTTAGTTGGGCACAACAACTTGTGGAGCAACATATAATTAAGCTCAGTTAATGTAAATTTTCATTTTAAGGTACTGTTAAGGTATCCTGCAGATTGCCCTATTTTGCATGATTTTTTGATCAAATAATGGGTTCACCACCAGACTGAGTATGCTGCTAGCATCCCCATCCTCTTTCACTGTTAATGAAGCTCATTTCATGCATCTGCTTATCTTCTTGCCATGTTTTTTTGATAATAAATGGGTTTACTGTGAACTGAGGATGCTAAACCTACGTACGCCAAAATGGTCTGTAATTTGGACAACAAGTTGGTTTTAGATTTAGTTGGGCACAACAATTAGTGGAGCAACATATAATTAAGCTCAGTTAATGGAAATTTTCATTTTAACTTACTGTTAAGGTATCCTGCAGATTGCCCTCTTTTGCATGATTTTTTGATCAAATAATGGGTTCACCACCAAACTGCGTATGCTGCTAGCATCCCCATCCTCTTTCACTGTTAATGAAGCTCATTTCATGCATCTGCTTGTCTTCTTGGCATGTTTTTTTGATACTAAATGGGTTTAGTGTGAACTGAGGATGCTATAGCTACGTACGCCAAAATGGTCTGTGATTTGCACAACAAGTTGGTTTTAGATTTAGTTGGGCACAACAACTAGTGGAGCAACATATAATTAAGCTCAGTTAATGTAAATTTTCATTTTAAGGTACTGTTATGGTATCCTGCAGATTGCCCTATTTTGCATGATTTTTTGATCAAATAATGGGTTCACTACCAGACTGAGTATGCTGCTAGCATCCCCATCCTCTTTCACTGTTAATGAAGCTCATTTCATGCATCTGCTTGTCTTCTTGCCATGTTTTTTTGATAATAAATGGGTTTACTGTGAACTGAGGCATCTTTGGAAATTTTCATTTCAAGATACTGTTAAAGTAACCTGTTTGCCATCTTTGGCATGATTTTTTAACCAAAAAAGGGTTCACTTCCAAACTGAGTTTGCTGCTAGCATCCCCATCTTCTTTTACTACTACTGAAGCTTATTTCATTAAGATCCAGGATGGCCAATTTTGATTGGGCTGTGATTGGATTGTTCAGTGGCTGTTGTCTATGTTCTTAGTTGGGCTGTGATTAGAACGAGAGGGCTCGAGTGGAGATCTGGAAACCCATATAGAGACATCTTCTTCATAATGATTTATTATTATTGTTGTTCTTGTCGCTCTTGTTGTTGTTGCTGATGTCTCTTTGTGTTCGTGTGTTGAAGGGAAAGAAGGGATGAGAGATAGATGAGGAAAATGCCGCTATGTTAGCCTGGTGTATCCTCATTCTCTACCATTCCTCTTTCTGGCTTCTATATTTGGTTTCCTTCCACAATGACAATTTCAGTTAAAACTACACTTGCTATGAGCCCTATTCATATTTTTCTTCTATGAAGAATTGATCTATGACTACAATCTCCATTCAAAACCCAATTGTTCTATATTTGGTTCCCTCTTGCTGTTGTTGCTGTTGTTGAAGTGAACCCATTTTGTTTTATTGTTAGTGAAGCTTATTTTCATGCATCTGATTGTCATCTTGGCAATTGAATTTGACCAAAAATGGGTTCACTGTGAACTGAGGATGGTATATAGGTACGTATGCCAAAAATGATTTTTTTAACACACAATGGGTTCACTTCCAAACTAAGTATGCTGCATAGCATCCCCAGTTCCTTTCACTGTTAGTGAAGCTTATTTCACAAACCTGATGGTCTTCTAAGGCTATTTTTTGGTCCTATTTTCACTTAACTGTTAGTGAAGCTGATTTCATGCACCTGATTGTCTTCTTGGCATGTTTGTTTTTATACCAAAAATGGGTTCACTGTGAACTGAGGATGGTATATAGGTACGTATGCCAAAATCCTCCGGCCGGATATGCACAACACTTGGGTTTTGCGATATAGTTGGAGAGCAACATATAAGCTCAGATAATGGAGAAATTTTCATTTTCAGATACTGTTAATGTAACCTGATTGCAATCTTTGGCATGGTTTTTTTAACACAAAATGGGTTCACTTCCAAACTAAGTATGCTGCATAGCATCCCCAGTTTCTTTCACTGTTAGTGAAGCTTATTTCACAAACCTGATGGTCTTCTAAGGCTATTTTTTGGTCCTATTTTAACTTAACTGTTAGTGAAGCTGATTTCATGCACCTGATTGTCTTCTTGGCATGTTTGTTTTTATACCAAAAATGGGTTCACTGTGAACTGAGGATGGTAAATAGGTATGTATGCCAAAATCCTCCGGCCGGATATGCACAACACTTGGGTTTTGCGATATAGTTGGAGAGCAACATATAAGCTCAGATAATGGAGAAATTTTCATTTTCAGATACTGTTAATGTAACCTGATTGCAATCTTTGGCATGATTTTTTTAACACAAAATGGGTTCACTTCCAAACTAAGTATGCTGCATAGCATCCCCAGTTTCTTTCACTGTTAGTGAAGCTTATTTCACAAACCTGATGGTCTTCTAAGGCTATTTTTTGGTCCTATTTTCACTTAACTGTTAGTGAAGCTGATTTCATGCACCTGATTGTCTTCTTGGCATGTTTGTTTTTATACCAAAAATGGGTTCACTGTGAACTGAGGATGGTATATAGGTACGTATGCCAAAATCCTCAGGCCGGATATGCACAACACTTGGGTTTTGCGATATAGTTGGAGAGCAACATATAAGCTCAGATAATGGAGAAATTTTCATTTTCAGATACTGTTAATGTAACCTGATTGCAATCTTTGGCATGGTTTTTTTAACACAAAATGGGTTCACTTCCAAACTAAGTATGCTGCATAGCATCCCCAGTTTCTTTCACTGTTAGTGAAGCTTATTTCACAAACCTGATGGTCTTCTAAGGCTATTTTTTGGTCCTATTTTAACTTAACTGTTAGTGAAGCTGATTTCATGCACCTGATTGTCTTCTTGGCATGTTTGTTTTTATACCAAAAATGGGTTCACTATGAACTGAGGATGGTATATAGGTACGTATGCCAAAATCCTCCGGCCGGATATGCACAACACTTGGGTTTTGCGATATAGTTGGAGAGCAACATATAAGCTCAGATAATGGAGAAATTTTCATTTTCAGATACTGTTAATGTAACCTGATTGCAATCTTTGGCATGGTTTTTTTAACACAAAATGGGTTCACTTCCAAACTAAGTATGCTGCTAGCATCCTCATTTTCTTTCACTGTTAATGAAGCTTATTTCATTAAGATCTAGGATGGCAAATTTTGACTGGGCTATGATTGGATTGT
Organism: Hemerocallis citrina; assembly: GCA_017893485.1. NCBI lineage: Eukaryota > Viridiplantae > Streptophyta > Magnoliopsida > Asparagales > Asphodelaceae > Hemerocallis > Hemerocallis citrina. The sequence goes on from CM030358.1 coordinate 60,834,030, forward strand.
TTAGTGAATGTTGTCTATGTTCTTAATTGGGCTGTGATTAGAAAGAGTGGGCTCGAGTGGAGATCTGAAAACCCATATAGAGACATCTTGTTCATAATAATTTATTATTATTGTTGTTCTTGTCGCTCTTGCTGTTGTTGCTGATGTCTCTTTGTGTTCATGTGCTGAAGGGAAACAAGGGATGAGAGAGAGATGAGGAAAATGCCGCTATGTTAGCCTGGTGTATCCAAAGTCTCTACCTTTCTTCTTTCTGTTTCCATTTCTGGCTTCTATATATATTTGGTTTCCTTCCACGATGACAGTTCCCTAAAAATACACTTGATATGAGCCCTATCTTATTTTTCTTATTTTTCTTATATTTAGTTTCCGTCCACGATGACAGTTTCATGGATTGTCTGAACAATCCATGAAAGAGATGCTTAGATACTGAATTTTTATTTGTTTTACTGTTTTAGGTAGTGGATATTCCCAATCAAGGGAGAGAATGTAGAGTTTTCAAGTTAGATACTGAATTTTCATTTGTTTTGTTATTTTAGATATATTTAAAAAACAAAATTAAGTACCGGATTTTTAGCATTGCAATATAATTATTTTACCTCTCTATATATGATCAACAATTCCATTTGCAATTGGCACTTTGATCTTATAATTTAAGATACAGTTAGATTTTTTTGCAAGTTCAAAAAATATGTATATTCTGTATTGTGGTATACTGTTGAACTAAACTATTGTTTTTTTTTGTTCACAGAGCGGTCGCCCAGATGAAGAAAATTCTGATGATCAGAACTGAAGCTCCTCGAGGGTATGAATCCGTGGTCCTCCTTGCTGTTCTTGTGTCCTTGCTGTATGATTGTTCTTATGTCCTCCTTGCTGTTATGTCAGACTGTTTTTTTTGGATGAGAGTTATGTCAGACGGTTTAGTTGGGATATTTGTCAGACTTGAGATATTTGGGATGTTGAGATATTTGGGATGTTCGTCGGTCTATTAATTTGGTTGTGATTATGACTGTTAATTTTGCGGTGAATTTGGTTGTGATTATGACACTGTTAATTAGTTTGTTGAGATATTTGGGATATGACACGTGTTAAACTTTATTATTCTTGTGTTTGGTTGTCATTTGCGCATTAATATGAAATGAAATTGGTTGAATCAGTAGTTATGAATTAGTTTACAGGTTTTGTAAAAGAAACTGTGAATTGAAATCGAACGGAAAACGGAGAAAGGAATACAAACGGGCATAGCTAGACCGGATTTTTATAAAACTTCGGTCTATCTATTGAATTAGTTGCAGTGTGCGATAGACCGGCGGTCACACAAACGCCGGTGTATGCCGCTAGACGCCGGTGAATACCGTCAGATGTAACGGCCAAAAGGAACACCGGCGTTTGATAAAACGCCGGTGTAGTTGGGTTTACCGGCGTTTTTGATCACGCCGGTGCTTGTGAGTAGGGAAAAGCGGGCAGTCATAAACGCACATACACCAGCGGTCACAGACCGCCGGTGAACGTTCATTCTACACCGGCGTTTCTATAAACGCCGGTAAATTGATGAACACCGGCGGTTTATAGCCGCCGGTGAATGTATATTGGGGGTAAAAGATGGCACTCAGAGGACCCAATACACCGGCGTTTTTAGGCCGCCGGTGTAGGTGTCACATTTACCGGCGCCCAGTAAAACCGCCGGTGTAGACCCCTTCCTTTCAGCGACGCTCGATTCGGCGGTATTTGGACCGGCGCTATTATAAACGCCGGGGAAAGTTTTACCGGCGTAAAAAAATGCCGGTAAAGACGTAAAAAAACGCCGGGAAATCGAGTTTCTTTTGTAGTGTAGGTTCTATTAGCTTTTAGCGCAAAAAGCGTAATGCAATAGCATAAGCTATGAAAATTTTTGATTTTTTTAATTTAAAAATCAAAATTAATTATCTAAAAATAATTAAGAATTCTAAATAATTTAGTATAACATAGAAAAAATTAAAGGCAAATAATGACAAATAATGAAAACTTCATCATTCATATTCAACTCACATAGAAATAAACACAAAGTTAAAAGCACAATAAAGCAAACATAGTCAAGTGAAAACAACAAATTCATTCTATCTCTAGATCATCCTCCTCTAGGATTATATTAGCATCCTCCGGTTCAAGCATATCTCTACTTGACCCATCCTCATTGTCTTCACTTGCTCTAGCCTCGCCTTGTTGAGCGGACGATGCTACACATAAAAATTTATTTTATTGAATTAGCTATACTCTATAACTTTATCACCTTAGTATGCATCAGTTAAACCAATGTTGACTTACATGAAGAACCATCAACCATTGCTCGCTTTGGAGGTGGAGCAGTGACCGTGGTACAATTTTGTATGTAAATTTGTATTACATAACGTGACAGTGGTACAGTGACCGTGAGAGTGTGGTTTTACTTTTGACTTATTTGTGTCCATTAAACTTTTAAAACACCACCTAAAATCATGCTAAATAAATTACTATATACACAACAGTAGTGTTACATGATATTTCATGATATAAGTGCTCATGCTATTTGACATGAGAAGGAAGCCTTAGTGTTGTTGCTCCTGATGGTATCTTGGAAAATGAGAATGGGATGACCTTCCTAGGTACCTTAGCTATTTGGACAAATCATGCCTTAGAAAATAATGCAACTGTCAGTCATCTCTCAACAGAACCTCCAAAAAAAAATTTGTTGTCTTCAATCAACAGAAGCCAAAAAAAAACAAAAACAAAAACAAAACAAAACAAAAGAACTCTCAGTCACCTCTTTAATCACCTCTATCGTCGCCGCTCTCCTCTATCAACAGAACCCCAAAAAAAAACTCAGAGAAGAAGAAACTCAAAAATCATCGATTAAATAGAAAAAAATAAACAAAAGTACAAAACAACACAAAGAAGAGGAAGAAGAAGAGACTCAGGAAGTGAACAAACCTGTTATTGTTGTCGTCGTCGCCGGAATCCATTACCGCTCCTGTCGCCGCTCAAGTCGCCCCTCTCTCAAACCTTAAACAGAAATCTCCCTCAAAAAATAAGTCTCTTTTTGACCTATTGGGCTTGAAAACCAAAAAAACCCAAACAAAATATTACGTGCATAGCGCACGCTATTAGAGCTACGTAGCGTAACAGGCTATAGCGTGCGCTACACACGTGTAACACACTGCTACGCATGCAATGCGCTATGCATGTGTGCTATGTAGCGGTATATGGGGAGTTAGGCTTCGTAGCGCGCTATGGCGCATAGCTTAGCGCGTTTGTTAAAACATTGCCCATTGATGGCATGAACTTTCTGAATTGAAGATATGACCCAAATATGGGGAATTGGTTTGCACTTTCTTTGTTGAACATGATGAAATAAATAATAAGTCTGATGTGGTATAGATGACGTGGTCCAATCAAGGCCGTCGAATCTCCTTAGATTTCGCTCATCCCAGATCATCAGGTCAACAAGTCCAACGGGCCCTCTACCCCTTAATGCCCACAGGCAAACGAGTCTAACCCGGCCCATTAGGGTCAGATACTCATTTTCCCCTGTCTATATATACCAGAACCCCTCTTCACTTTCAAAGGTATTCAACATTTCTCCACCTGAACCCTAGCTGCTCATTCTCTTTTCCAGTGACTCACTAGATCGTCGGAGGGTCTGTCGCCGCGATTTCTCTCAGTGTTTCTAAGCCTTTTGTAGGTACCAAACTGAGCCGAGCTCCAGCCTCTCTTCCGAGCCGACCTCCAGGAACCGACCCGAGCTAAGTTCGGGATCCGTCCCTTCCACTTTACAAATTACAAGAACTCACACATGTTGCTCCCGCACCAAAAACAAGCAGCATCAGGTTAGCACTGTCTGTGGGAAACCGACAGACTCGACCCTAAGCTCGGATCTCACTTGAATCTGAGCCCCCCCATGGCTCCCAAAGCCAGAAGAGCCTTCACCGCTGGACGCCGTCCAGACCCTCCTCCCTCTCACAGCCATGTGAATACTTAGGGATCTAACCGACCACCAACCAATGGTACAGTAGGACCGGGTCCGAGCGCCTCATGCTCGGTTGCCCAAGACTTACAACATATCATCAACCACCGGCAGCCCGTGAGCGACCTTCGTCTCCAGCTCAACCGGTCAAGGAGCCGGGCGGTTCCTTCCGACCCAGCTCCAACTCATAGCATTCTCCCATCCCGAAGTAGGGAGCACAACCGTAGCTGCTCCCCTAGGGGTGGTTCACTCGCCCGGTCAGGACGCACAGGCTCCAGTCACGAGAGGTGAGTTCCGAGATTTTAGGAAGGATATCCGCCGTGCCCTCAGAGGTGGTCTCGGATTCTAACAGCAAACCGCCGGCCCAAGGAACGAAGAGGGTCAGGGTCTCGAGTCTCATGCTTCGTCCCAGCCACTACGACAGAACAAAGTCATCCTCCACCGCCTCCATGAGATGGAGAATCACCTCAATCGAATTAACGAGGGAGGCCCACAAACCAGTCGAGCGCATCAGCCAAGCCGACCCCCGTTCTCCCCCCAAATTCTAGAGACTGAGATTCATAGGAATTTCAGGCCGCCTTAGTTCGAGACCAACAATGGCGAAAGTGATCCAGTTGATCACATGGAAGGGTTCAAAACCCTCATGATGATTCACAGCACATCGGATCCTCTCCTATGCTGCGCCTTCCCTGCCACCCTGCGTGGCTCGGCTCGGGAATGGTTCTCAAAGCTTGCCCACGGTTCGGTATTCTCGTTCGACCAACTCGAGGATAACTTTCTCGCCCACTTCGTGACCAGTTGGAAGGTCGAGAAGGCGAACGCATCCCTCTTGGACCTCAAGTGAAGGAAGGAGAGCCCTTCTGCGACTTTGTGCGGAGGTTCACAACCGAAGCTAGGGCGGTCTCGTCCCTCGATGCCAGTGTCGCCTCGGCAGCCTTTCGGCACAATGTTCGCCATGGCCAGTTGAAGGCTTCTTTGGCAAAGAAACTGTCCCTAGACTTTCCCGACCTTCTCAACAGGGTCGAAAAGTACATCCGGGCCTAGGAGGCCCTGCATCCCGAAGGCCTAAAAGAAACCCCAAGTAAGGGGAAGAGGAAGACTGAAGAATCTGAACCTATAAAGAAGGCCCAGAAAGATCTGTCTGTCCAAAAATGCTCCCCGCTGGTCCCCCGTTTCGAGAGGTACACACCGCTGACACAAAATATGTCGTCCATTCTCCTGAAGATCGAGGACAAGGGTATCGTCCACCCTCCTCCCCGACCTAACAGCAATAAGAAGAGGGACCGGAGGTTCTACTGTCGCTTCCATCGGGACAATGGACATGAGACCGATAATTATCGCACCCTCAAAGACGAAATCGAAGCCCTCATCCAAAGGGGATACTTGAGGGAGTTCACTTGAGCCACCCCCAGAGACGAGTGGGATCCATGACCATCACCTCTTCCTCGGACGATCAGCAGGCGGCTCGATGCTGGGCCCGAGCCTAAGCTCGAGAATACCGGTGCGCCGACCTTCCTTCACTGTGTCCACGACGAGCCTTTGGGGGGAGAATCGAACAACTCTCGCAAAGCTTTCGTTGAACTCAGTCTATAACTATCTGCCTCCGTGGACCAGAGGCTGGCAGTCTCATTCTCCAACGAGGATCTCGAAGGCATCCGACTGCCCCATTATGATGCTCTGGTGGTCAGCCTCGGCATGGTGAACCATGAGTTCCGACGTATCCTTGTGGACAACGGGAGTTCGGTCAGTATTCTATTTATGGCCGCATTCGAAAGCCTCAAGCTCTCCCGCAAAAGGTTGAAGCCAACGTGGTATACACTTCATGGGTTCTCTGGCGTCCCTGTCCAAATCGAGGGAAAGGTCACACTTGACATGACGGCCAGCACGGCCCCGACCCTTCGGACCTAAGCGATGGACTTCGTAGTGGTCAACATCGAGGCGGCCTATAATGCTATCCTCGGCAGACTCGGCCTTTGCACACTCCAGGTGGTTCTCTCCGCCTACCACTTGAAGCTGAAGTTTCCCACCGATCACGGGGTGGGTGTAGTTAGGGGTGAGCATCGGTCGGTATCCAACCTAATATGGACCATTCACCACTGATCCAAAGAATATCGATTTTTTAATTTTCTCATCCGCAACCAATCCGAACCTTAATTGGATCAATTTTCATCCAAGCCGATTAAGCTCGGTTTGGATTGGATTGGATGGTCGGTTTGGCGTGCTACTTTTTATCTTCAACATCATTTATAATTTTGTTGAAATTTATAAGATCAACTTCAATCAAACTTAAGAAACAACCTGCTATTTGTTATTTTGAAATGAATTCTGAATAAAGATTCATAAAACCACAAGTTGTTAATGAATTTTGCACTAATTGTTTGAGATGATGACGTTTAAATGGGTGAGATAAACTGCTTTTTCACTTGCATACTTCTGTAATCTTAGTTTATTATCATAAAAGAAACATCAATAACCATGGCTAATTGAATTTTAGGTACAATAAAAAAAGATTTAGAAAATATTTTCTGCTTGACTTGATTAAAGTAACTACTGAATGTTACATCAACTTCATGATTTTATTAAGCTGAGTCACACTATAAATCAAGCATTTCTCAACAACATAACACACAGAATTATGGAGAATCAAAGCATAGGTAGAACAACTGTTCGGTTTGTATTAAAGAAATTAAAGAAGACTGTTTGTATCTCCAAGAAAATAAGAAATGACTATTTTTATATTCAAGAAATTAATGGGGAACTATATTTTTTATGGACTTATGCATAGAGGTACGGTCGGTTCGGTTTCATTGGTTATTTGAAAGCCCCATCCAACAACCGAACCGGTCCAGTTGGTTATTGAAGATCAAGAACCGAGCCAACCCAAACCCCCAATTGGTTTGATTAAAATCCAGTCGGTTCGGGTTGGATTGGTTCGGATTGGTCGGTTCGGATAATAGTTGTCCACCCCTAGGTGTAGTCCAGGGCAATCAGGAATCGGCACGTTCGTACTGCATGACCACATTGGGGGGCAGAGTCTTTCCCCTTGACGCAGTAGAGCTTCATTCCAAGCAAGGTGCGGAGCCCGTAGACATGATGGAGGAGGTCCCTTTCTCCGAGGGAGACATGTCCAAATGGTTCCGGGTAAGCCAATCTCTGGCCGCAGACCTCAAACTGGCAATCATCGAATGCATACGTCAGAATTCTAACCTCTTTGCCAAGAGGCTGTCCAACATGCCGGGAATTTCCGAAAACATCATAATGCACCGGCTAAGGGTCCGCTCGGACTCGAAGCCGGTCCAACAAAAGCGACGTAAGTTCGCCCGCGACATGCAACAGGCAGGGAGGGAAGAAGTAGGCAAACTCCTCTCGGCACGGTTTATTCAGTAAGTCAGCTACCCGGAGTGGCTGGCCAATGTTGTGATGGTGAAGAAGACAAGCGGGAAATGGAGAATTTGTATATATTTCCCAGACCTCAACAAGGACTATCCTAAAGATCCATTCCCCCTCCCAAACATCGATGCCCTGATAGATGCAACCTCGAGGCACGAGCTGCTGAGCTTTATGGATGCCTTCTCAGGCTACAACCGGATAAGAATGTTCCCTCCAGACATACCGAAGACCGCCTTCATGACCGACCAAAGCCTCTACTGTTACCGGGTCATGCCCTTCAGGCTGAAGAACGCCGGTGCCACATATAAGAGGCTCGTCAACCGGGTCTTCAAAGACATGATTGGCTGAAACATGGAAGTGTATGTTGACGACATGCTTGTCAAAAGTAGCAGAGGCCAGGATCATGTTAGCGACCTCGAAGAGGCTTTCAAGGTCATCTGATCTCACAACATGAGACCCAACCCTTATAAATGCGCCTTCGGGGTCTCCTCGGGAAGGTTTCTTGGATTTTTGGTAAGCCAGTGCGGCATCGAGGCGAACCCCTAGAAGATTCAAGCCATCCTCGACATGGCCCCTCCGAGAAACGTCAAAGAAGTACAAAGGCTCACGGGGCGACTAGCGGCCATCAGCCGTTTCCTCTCCATGTCTGGAGAGAAGTCACTCCCATTCTTCAAGGCCCTCCGAAGGGCAAAAATGTTCAAGTGGGAAAACTCTCAACAAGAGGTGTTTGACCAGCTTAAAGCCTACCTTGCCAACCCACCACTCCTCAACAAGCTAGAACCGGGCAAACCCCTCTTCCTTTACCTAGCTACCATGGAACACGCGCTCAGCGCCGTGTTGGTTAGGGAGGAGGACGGCGTGCAGAAGCCCCTCTATTATGTCATCAAGGTCCTGCACGAAGCCAATGTCCGATACCCCAGGACAAAAAAGATTGCCTACGCATTGGTGATGGCTGGACGAAAACTCTGACCCTACTTTCAGGCCCACTCCGTCTGCGTTCTTATGGATCAGCCTCTCAAAATGGTCCTCGACAAGCCCGAGAACTTTGGCTGCTTAATCAAGTGGTCAATCGAGCTCAGCCAATACGACATCAACTACCATCCTTAGATGGCCATCACGGGCCAGACTCTCGCTGAGTTCATTACGGAGTGCACCATCTGTAGCGCCCCGAGTTCCACACACTGGGAGCTCGTGACACTTACCCAGAATCTTTACTTCAATGAGTACACAACACAGAAAAATTACAGGAAATTAGAAACTTACATTGCGCAAGGAAACTTTATCCTACACTTGGATGCTTTCCGCAGCACGAGTCCTCTGCTCCATGATCAGCGATCCTGCATTAGCAACTGTGGGCATGTCAGTTGAATACAACTGACGCAACGCGGATGAAAACCACAATCTCCAAAATCCTCAACAATCAATATTTGATGCAGAAGAAAAGAAACGTGAAAATCAAACCACAAGTGTCGGTGTATGTCATGTTCCAGATTCTAATGCACAACTCATATGCACACCATGCTCTTAACCTAATGCAAACTCGATCTGGAAACGTATGCATCCCATACTACATACTCCCCAAATCGAGTTCGTATTCTCCAGATGATAGGGTTTAATCCCTCGCCATGCATCCTACTCTTGTACTCCTTCCTGTTTCTGACATTCATCTAGTGACTGGTAGAGTCTGCAGTACCTGCGGTCCATTTCCGCTCCTGCAGTCGGATCTTGGTCCTTCTCCACTCTGAACGGTAGTGATCACCCTATTCGTTCAGATCATGGTCCTTCTCCACTCCGACAGGATCGTGGTCCCTCTCCATTCCCGGTCAGGCCGGTGATCATCAGTTCTGTCGGAATCATGGTCCTTCTCTACTCCTGCCTCTACCAAAGTTATAATGAACATAAGCCGAATCGATAGGGCCATCCCTACTCTGCCCAGAGACTTAGAGTTACACTCTTGCTCCTTGTTCGTATTAAACAACATAGAACCTTAGGTGGATTTGGAGGGTCCATTCCCTAATTTCCACCATACAGTCCTTATCACTAAATCCCAGAAATTAACAGACGAGACCACGCCGCACGTGTCCCATACGAGACCACGCCGCACGTGTCCCCTTGACAGGAGAGTACAACGCCCAACTAGTGCATGTCCTTACCAATTATCCTAGTTTATTTCTTAATTCACCAACTCAACAAGTCTCATCTAGATTTAATTGGGTTCAACTTAGCTTCCAATCATGCTAAGAAGTTGGCCCAACATGCACGACACTAGTGCACTCAATGTGCACAAAACATTACTATATGTAAATTTTCAAGTATGCATACCTGCATACACAAGCATACGGTATTCTATTAATCACCGTATTCATTCCTACAATATCTTCTATACCACCAATAGTTCTTTACTACAATCTACTTAACTTTACCATGAGTTTCTAATTAGCTAAGCATGCAACTACAACCACTAAGCATATTACTACAAGTGTGTAGTTTCATGCAATCACATCAATTTAATCATTCGAGGAGTAATCTTTCATACTACATTATAACTAAGCTTACTAACTCATTAGTAGCTTACTAACACAAAACTAGTAGTTTACTAACAATGTATGTTTACTAACCATAAACAATTGGTTAGCAATTGGGTTACTACGAGGTCAAGTCTACATTTCTAACTTTCTAACTTCTCACTATCATGGCATTGTAGTATTCTATTCTACTAATTCACTACCATACTAACATATTAACTTACTAACTTATACTAATCATTTCAACTAAGCTTACTAATATTATTAGTACAATGCTAGTAGCTTACTATCAATGTAACTTTACTAATCAAGATACTAACTTCTAATCATAAGAACTTTAAGCATTCAAACATGAAAATTTAATTAGACAATTTACTCCACAACATCACAAAATCACATCTTTACATATACTATCATTCTTAACACAAAGAATAAATCTTTATTTATTCACTAGTATATTTATGCATATAAAATTCACACAAGTAAACACTCACTACAATTTCTAGCAAGCATTAATCATTCATTCCATATATAAAGAAAAATAATAACAATAGTAACACGAGGTATGAAGAATACCCACTTTTGTTTGCTTAGTGAAAAGTCTTCAATTTCCTTCTCCTCCTTGCTTCTTCTTGATCCTTCCTTGACTTCTTGCTCCCATTCAAAAGTAGTTGTAGAGTAGTATAGTAGTAGTAGTAGTAGGTAGTAAGAGTAGGAGTAGTGAAGTAGTTGTAGTAGTAATAGTTGAAGTAGTAGTAAGTAGTAGTAGTTGTGAAGTAGTAGGTAGTAGAAAAAGTAGTAGTAATTGTTGTGGAAGTAGTAAAGTAATAGTAATAGTAGTAAGTAGTAGTAGATATATAAAAAAGAGAGTAGAAGCTGCTGTTGCTGGTCGGCAGTGAAAAAAAAAACAGAGAAGGGAGAAGGAAAAGTGTGGGAGAGTAAGTAGTAGTAGATGGAGTAGTATATGTTAAATACATAGGTATATATATAGAAAAATGGGGAAAAGCACAGCTGTGCTGCTACTGGCTGCCTGCAGAAAGAAAGGAAAAGAGAGAAGGAGAGGAGTGTGGAAGGGTGTAGAAGGCTTAGGTGTCCCTACTTTTTGCACATAACCCCTCAAACTTTATAAAATTGCACTTAAGCCCTAAATCTTATTGGATTGGGCTTAAGAAAGAAGGTGTTGGGCTTTTTAAAAAAAATCAAGTTGGGCTTTTTAAAAGAAAACATACTAGTTTCTTTAAAAATATAACTATACTAACATAAAATTAATAGTGTAGTGCATGAAAAAATGATAATAGTAATGTCAATGCATATACATATATATATATATACATATATATACACACATATATATATATATATATATATATATATATATATATATATATATGTATATATATATATATATATATATATATATATATATATATATATATATATATATATATATATATATATATATATATATATATATATATATATATATAACAATGTATATATATATATAGTAAGAATTTTCGGGGTATTACACCATCCCCGAGTCCCCAAAAATTCGGGAGGACATCCCGGCATGGGATGTCTAGTGGACGAATCATCATGCGGGGAGGGGAGCAGAGCTGGCATCATCCTTAGGAGCCCTGACAACTTCGTCATCTATTATTCTCTTTGACTTAATTTCCCGGCCACAAACAACGAAGCGGAATATGAAACTCTGATTACTGGACTTACACTGGTCTAACGGGCAGGGCAAGACAAATACAGGTCATCAGTGATTCCCAGCTCGTGGTCAATCAGATCACCGGGGAGTACGAAGCTCGCGACCTTAGGATGACTCAGTACTTGGCACGCGCGAAACAGCTCCTAGAGCTCTTCGAGCAGTCGGAGGCCCGACGAATCCCAAGAGAACAAAACTGTCATGCTGACTCCTTGTCTAAACTTGCCTCGTCATCCCTCGGAGGACATGACCGCACTGTCCTAGTCAAGGTCCTCCCCAAACCTAGCAACAAAGAACCTGAAGTCCTTTGCCTTGCCACCGGTGATTCAGCTGAGACATGGATGGATCTTATACAAGAATTCCTGACCAACGGCAAGTTACCGCAGGACCGTGCCACAACACTGACTACAAGGATCCGGTTCGAAAGGTTAACACCTTAATTGGGGACGTGCTCCTCAAGTGCTCCTACACCAAGACTGACGGGAGACCCTATCTCCGCTGTCTGAGACCAGATAAAGCTAAGTATGCCCTAGAGGAGCTACACGAAGGAATTGGGGGATGTCACAAAGGCAGCAGGTCGCTGGCCCAAAAAGCGCTCAACCACTGCTACTACTGGCCGATTGTGCTGCAAGACGCTCTGGACCTAGTAAAAGGGTGCGGCTCCTTCCAAAGGTTCTCTCCCATCAGACGCTCGCCAGCCCTACCCTCTTCGCCATGTGGGGGATGGACCTGGTCGACCCCTTTCCACAAGCTACCGGCCAAAGGCGATTCCTCATCGTGGTCGTCGACTACTTCACCAAGTGGGTCGAAGCAGAACCCTTAGCCACGATCACGGAGCATCAAGCCCAATAATTTTTCTGGAAGCACATCATCTGATGGTTCGGGATTCTGCGCGTGCTAGTCACCAATAATGGAACCCAGTTTGCCAATAAAATTTTTCGAAAGTTTTGTAAAGACCTCGGCATTCAACAACGCTTCTCATCAATCTCTCACCCCCAATCAAACGGCCAAGCAAAAATGCTAACCGGAAAATTATTGACGGTCTCAAAAAAGGCTGGACGAATGCTCCAAGGGTCTATGAATTGAAGAGTTATCAGCGTCCTCTGGTCACACCAGACTACCAAGAGAATCCCGATCGGCAAGTCCCCATTCAACCTGGCATACAGGACCGAGGTGGTCATCCCTCTGGAAGTTGGCCTCCCCTCGCCTAGTACATGGGCTTTGACGAGGAATCAAACTCAGGTGACCTCAGGGCAAACCTGGACCTCATTGACGAAGTTCGGAAAAGATCCACCATCCGGCGAGCCATATATCAGTAACGAGTTGAGAGGCTTTACAACAACAAAGTCTGCCCGACCAACATCAAGGAAGGTGACCTTGTACTTAGAAAGCTAGCAATCTCCCAGCCCACAACCAGAGGCAAGCTTGCCCCCAATTAGGAAGGCTCGTATAAGGTCTTCCAAGTGGTACGTCCTGGTACTTACCGACTCGAAAGAACAGGGGGGCAAGATGGTTAAGGGGCCCTGGAACGCGAAGCACCTCATCAAGTTTCAAGAAGAAAAGTGGGGAAGAGTCCACTATTGTAATGGGCACTACGCGTCAATTTTCTTGTAAACAAACAAACATGATATAAAGGCAAGAGATTTTGTTTAACAAATCAAAGTTGTGGATTTCACAGTCGCTCACGTCCTCGCCGCTCGGCTTGGACTTCGACCACCTATGAGGGATTTCTTAATCCCTCAAGTTCTTGCCCCTCGGCTCGGACCTCGGTACTTACGTCCTTGCCTCTCGGCTTGGACTTTGATCACCTACAAGGGATTTCTCAATCCCTCTAATGTCTTTGCCTCTCGGATTGGACTTCGAACACTTACGAGGGATTCCTCAATCCCTCATGTTCTCGCCCATCGGCTTGGACTTCGAACACCTACGAGGGATTTCTCAATCCCTTACTTCGACCACCTATGAGGGATTCTTCAATCCCTCATCCTAGCCCCACAGCTCAGACTTTGGCTACCAACGTCTTCGCCCCTCGGCAAGGCCTTCAGCTCACTGCTTACCCAAAGTTTTAGTTTGATTTGCGGTCCTCGCCTACAGGATGGACCTCCGAGCCCCGCACTCCGAGTCGACCCCCCTTTCACCTGCTGGCAACTAGGGATAAAACATCATTCATCACTGTGACCCCTAATTGTCAGAGGGTGGTAGGAGAGCCACTTTTGTCGAGAGCTCGCAGTGAAGTGAGGAATGATCTGATGGGGGGGGTTATATAGCCCTCAGGTGATGCGCATTTATGGCATGGGAAGTCGAAACGTCTGATAGAAATTTATGACATTGGAAGACGAAACGTCCTCCGTTGCCAGGCGTTCAGGGTCCCTCATTCTCTTCATCACCCTTCGGCTCGAACACCCCCCTCGGCCCGGATGCCGAAGACCTATTCTCGGAGATCGGAAGTATGCGCACAGGAAAAGATCCAATCAAAGCAATACAATCATGTTCTCTCATTATTATTTCAACTAAGAAAATGCATCGTCACAAGGGGATACTTTATTACATCTTTCACAATTGGCCTAGGGCTCCTGTATCGGAGACATGGGGTTGATACAGACAAATTCAAGGTCAGCCAAGCGAGTTGGGTCCTCCGCCAAATCGCCCAGTACTACCAAGGTAGACACACCTGCGACCGAGCTTTGTGCGTTACAAGATCTCGCCGGCCCAATTCTCAGGGTCGGCAACGAAGCTCCGGCGAAAGGGCAAGAGCTTCCAAAAGAGACAGATCGGGATCCGAACATCCCGAGCATTATCCTATACCGTTGTACCTCCAACTCCTTCTCCACAATAACCTCACGAAGAAAAGACTCAGACGACGGCCGCCGCGCTGAAGTGCTAGCCATCGAAAACAAAACTTCCGCACTTCCCAAGTCACGGTCGGCTATCAGTTTCATGAAATGTGCCAGCTCCAAGCTAAGTCCCTTTGACTTATCCATACAGTATTGGAGAACTGCTTCTCGATCGTGAGCCTTTTTATGGAACTGGGTCAGAGCGAACTCTAGGGCCAATATCTTACCCCTAAGCCGGCTCATCTCAGCACGACCGGGGTCTACTCCCAAGGTCACATCTATCTGACAGGCAAACAGAGAAACATCATTCCGAACCATATATACTTTGCTAAAAATTTAAAAAATCTCACATGGATGATCATGCCCAAAATTCAAGTCAAAAAGTTCGGCCAAAAACTCTTTTCATTACTCAAAAAGTATGTTTAAAAAATGCGGTGGTTAGTTCGCGTTCGGCGACTACAAAAGTACGAACAGAAGGAGGAAAAGAAAATAACTAATACTACTGCTGGCCAACCCCTTCCTCGGCAGGTAGCTCAGCGTTGGGGTCGGCCGCCGAAGTGTCGTCATCACCACCACCCCCGGAAGTCAGCGGGTGTACGAAGAATTCCATGTCATAATGAAACTGACTAAGATCCAACCTCGGGTTGGTAGTACTTAACGTGCCGGATTGCTAGGGCGTAGACTTCGTCCTAGGACTTGATGACTTTATCCATTCCGGCCTGCTTAACCTTCCTTGCTTGCTTATCGACCTCTTTTCTCAGCTCAACCATCTGCTTCATGCTGGCGTCGGCTTGGTTAGCCAGCTCAGCCTGAAGGGCCTAGTTGCGGGCCTCGAGCACCATCTGCGTTAGCTTGAGTTTCTTCATCTCCTGCTCATAGCGCTGAGCGTTCCTTACCTCCTTTTTCAGGTCCTGTTCGTGTAGCTTCATCAGTTGAGAGCCCTTGACACAAGCCTATAACCGAGAAAATCAGACTTCGAAAACTATATAAAGAAAACAAACTACGAAAGGGACAGAACAAAGGTTACATGCACGCTCGCCAAAACCCACTTCATGTAGCTAGACTCGATGGTGTCGCACTCCCGGTCCTTCCGGTCCCAAGGTTAGGCAAGCTTCTGGACCACCTCGATGGCCACGAGACCCTTCGACAAGGTGTCCCCGACCCTAAAGGCCCAGTCCGGGGCCCATAGTTGAAGCCCTGCATTGCCTACGATCTCCTCGGCTGATGGAGCGACTGGGGGGAGGCCACTCTTCACCACTTCCGTAACCCTCTGGCTAATAGAACTTGGGACCGACTTGGAGGCCTTCTGCCTCTTCGGCGTCTGGTGGGAAGGTTCCTCCGAAACCCCCTCAGAGGGGACCTTCCCCTGCTTCCCCTGCTCTGCCCGTTCGGCGTTCCTCTTCTTCAATAACACCCTCCTCTAAGCGATCTCCGTGTTGTCCATATCTACAAAAAAAGAGAAGCTCATAAGACAAGGGAAAACACTTGAAGGAAAATTAGACAAAAGACATACTGGAAAGAGTGGGGCTCAGTCCGATCCGAGCCAAATGCCTCTCCGTCACATTTGGCCAACCAATGATGTTGCCCGAACATATCTGCTCAACATCTGCCCACTCCCCGGCCGTCAAATCAGACTTGCGGGGGCCCTTAAGGTTGGGCTTATAAAAACTCCATGTCGTGGGTATCACCCAGGGAGTCAGGCTCCGAACGACTAAATATTTTCCCTTCCACCCTTTATTGGAGCCTGGATGCCCGTGTACAACCATCCTCTCTCAGTGAGGCGAGATGTAGTAGATCCCTTCATACTCTCTAGACGAGCTAATGCCCAAGATCACTCGGAAGTATTTCAACCTCAGGGGAACGCCCCTCTCCTCGCAAAGAAGCATGAAGCACACGAGCTGCTTCCAAGAGTTGGGCCCGTATTGCACCGGACTCAACGACGCCCAGTTCAAAACCTTCTGGATAAACGGGTGTAGTGGCAATCGCAAGCCCGAGCAAAAGCGTTCAATGGAAATATGCAGAAGCAGGGAGCCAAGTTATCTGTGGGGCAAAGCCTGGGGCTGGGGATCAACAGCTCGTATTCTTGACAAATGAAGTAACTAGCTCGGATAACCGGAAGGTCTTTCGCGGCCAATACAGTTGGCATTTTGTCCATAGAGATTTTCTATCGACCAGGCGAGGACGACTGCACCCCGTATCGGACCAACTCCTCAACATCGTCCGGGTACATTCTGATGGAGTTCGGCTAAAGGGTGAACGGGACATCGAGTCTAACTTCAGGATCCGTCTCGTCCGGGTTGTCCGGTAGGATCCACTTCGTTTTCCTCCGTCAGACACGACAACCCCTCGGGGGAGAGGGTGTAACGCCCCGAATCCCAAATTACTGAATTCGAGATGTTCTACAGGATCTTTTCGCTTCCTTCACATACAATTTTACAAGGAATTTTAAAACTTTTCTTTAACATCAGAGTTTACAACACATTACATTTGAATTTACACAGCGGAAGCAAAAATATACAATATTTACATAAATGAACAACAACATGATAAACTCTTTATGCATCCATTCCTCCTTACAAATGCGCTTTATCCTGCATACAACCCTGTGGGTACGTCAGTTTATTCAACCGACGACAATTATACATGGCCATCCTCACTACGCCAGAAACAGTATAATGAATCTCATTTCTTACAAATCACAAACTTGTTCAACATAAGCATGCAAATAAGAGGGAACTTTTAATGATGTCGTGTCGTGATTGTGCACTTAAATCCTTAATGCAATTTATTAACATGACACTAATGCGCACTTGTTCGAATTCTATGCATCCCATACTACATAGGTTCGAGGGCAAGCCTCTTAATCGTTCTCCAGTTTATAGGGTTCAATCCCTCGACATGACTTATTCTACTTCTGTAATTTCAGTGAGTATCTTAGATGATTCTATGAGTACAAGCATGTATCCTGGCCCCTGGAGTAGAATTTCGCGCCATGTCTTGACTCGTCTAGCATGCATTCTGCGACAATTCAGCCTCCTCCCTGAACACACTCCTCTTGCAGTCACCAAAACATCCCACAAGCGTGACTAGAGTCCAATCATTACTGAGTTGTGCCCGCGCCATGTCTTGACGCATCAAGCATGCATACTGCGGCTCACACACCCGCACCGTACCCTAGCTCTCATACTCAGGTTTTTCTCTCACCTTCATCACCTCCACACTATGTATTTAAGTTACATTAGAATCATGAATAAAAATCAAGCTCTAGAGTTAGCCTCTCCATCAACCGGACTTATCATTTCATTTCACTTGACCAACCTGGTCTAATTCTCAATATCATTTCATTCACTGCCGGGGAGACTTAGCTACTCTTGTTCAATTTCAAATTCACAATATCCAATGGAGCATCATCAGCTCATAATTCATTTTAGAGTCTCATAGACTTTCTTACCATGATTTAGCCTTTCATAATCATTCATTTAGTTCTCAATTCTCATCTATGATTCCTTTCACATAATTCATACAGCCATAATCAGAATCCATCGATAAAAGCATAAAGTTCCACCATTACCAACAGTAAAATAACATGAATCAAATTATCGAAAGTGCACTCTGTACAGTCGACTTGGAAAAGTACCAGTCGACTTATACAGTCACATACAAATTCCTCATAAAAGCTCGGGATAGTCGACTGTTGCACTCAACCAGTCGCCTGTCCCGCAACCGTTCATATTCACAATATTATCCACATAACAGTCGACTGTTCAGTAATCAGTCGTCTGTCCTGGAGATTTCAAACAGCATAATTTCTAAGTCCAGATCAGTCGACTTGCTACATGCATTCGGTCGACTGGGCAGATCCATTTTCAATTAGGGAATTTATTTACAGTTCTTACGCGTACTTGCATCATGATATTAATTAACCATATACATCAATTCATATTCCGTAACATTCACAGCATAATCTTTCCAGTTATTAACATGCTCTTTAGGGAAGGCTACTCTAAACATGTATTCGCATTGCTCAAACTTTCTTACAGTAATGAAGGTACAAATCTCAAGTCATCAATATGGGTCTACGTAAATAGAATGTCTTTATTCAGGGGACTTTCAACAGTCATATTCAGAATGAAGCACCAGTCGACTTAACACCAAGTCAGTCGACTGCGCTGACAACTTCAGATATTTATCGTTATTGGTTCTTTTCATTTATTTACCTTCCCTCCATCATATGTGTCATAGGGAGAAATATACATTTAATAATCACGCCATCATGTCTATTGCCCACATTTTATCAGCACATTTCAAAAGCAGTGTCTCGTACCAGTCGGCTAGCTCATGTGGCAGTCGACTGTACCGTCAGTCTTGTCTCAAATTTAATAGCATGTTCAAGCAATTTCTACCGCATTCAATTCACTTTTGTAACATGGTATCAATCATGACAATTATAGTATTATTCCTACGTTAGAAGTCCTGAGAAACACCCACCTTTTATGAAGAAAAATAACGAAATCCCGCAAGTCCTTCAATATAGCGCAGCACTTCTTGTTCCTTTGTTCCACTCCGACTCCTCAGCAATGCTGCTTGCCTCCACAGGAAACTCCCACACAACTCACAGATACTCTCTATAATCTCAGGAAATTTTAGTGTAAAAGAGATAGGGAATAGGAGGGGGTATTTATATTAGAAGATAAATAGGATGAAGGGTTGAGATCTATTAGGGAGTTGGAGGATTAAGGGCTGAGATTGATTTGGGGGTTGTAAAAACTACCCACAACTCAGGATAACTACCCATGATTTCATCCACTTCTCTTCCCAAAACCGGCCAAGAATTTGTGCCTAATACACGTGTACACTGAGTGCACGTGTAAGCACAAGTCACACTACAAATATACCCGGAATTTAATGGAGAAAGAAATGTTACATTACAAGTTATAGAAGATAATAAGAGGGTTTAAATTCATGGGCTTAAAATCAATTTGGGCCAAAATAAATTTATTAAAAGAAAATAAACAAATTAACATTGGGCTTTAAAGCAAGTATTTTATAGGGAAAAATATAATTTATTCATCATGGAGTAATAGCCACATGCTACACAAGCATACTATAAAAGAGAAATAATCTTTAAGTATTTAGGAAAAAAATCGGGGTATTACAGAGGGTGTCGCCATAGGGCCCAGATTGTCGTCCTCTGCTGATGCGTCGTCCCCCTCGATGACTTCGAACTCCTCATCATCCCCCACTCCTTCCATTAGCCCATCCTCCTCCACACTACCAACAACCTCCTCCTCGTCACCCTCTGTCGTGTGCATGTTCCCTTCTAAGTCGCTCGACTCTACTACGAATGGCTTCCTGCTACGGAGCGGCGTGACTAAATAAACCCTCTCCACTGATTCCCAAGACGTTGAATTGGAGAGACGCAGGCCATCACCCCAAACCGAGGTAGTGACGGACGAACCGGACTGAGCCCTTGATATAATGAAAATAAACTAACCTGTTCAAAATGCCGGGAAGTTGTCGGAAAAACTCGCCACCAGTGACTAAACTGCACTAGGAGAGA
The DNA here is from genome assembly GCA_017893485.1 of Hemerocallis citrina. NCBI lineage: Eukaryota > Viridiplantae > Streptophyta > Magnoliopsida > Asparagales > Asphodelaceae > Hemerocallis > Hemerocallis citrina. Next base: position 60,854,029 of record CM030358.1, read on the forward strand.
AAACTTGGGAACTTGGAGAAAGAAAGCAAAGGTGAAAAATGAGGAGAGAGGTGGGGGATATATAGTGAAACCAGCAACTCCTCGAAATCCTCAAAATATGACATCATCATTACACGTGTCACCCCATTAGTGGCCACATACGGACCAATTTCTCTACAAGGCCAACTTCTTCTCAAGTCCCAAATGCTCGAGCTTCGACATTCAGCTCGGACACGCCAAACACTGAAGCAAGGCTTTGGTCAATCAGCAAGGCCATCTGGCTCAACGCTCGGCGTGGATCTCGAATAGGCACCTAGCTTTTTCACAAAATTACAGCTGTCTCTCACAAGCAAGTCCATCTGGCTCGATGCCCAGCATGGATCTCAAGCAGGCACCTAACATTTCCACAAGATTGCCTCAAAAGCAAGTTCATCTGGCTCGACGCTCGGCATGGATCTCGGGCACCGATATAGCTTTCTCTCACAAGCAAGTCCATCTGGCTCGACGTTCGACATGGATCTCGAGCACCGATACAACTTTCTCTCACAAGCAAATCCATCTGGCTCGACAGCACAAGGCCATCTGGGTCGGAGCTCGGCATGAACCTCGAGTAGCGATACGACTTTCTCTCACAAAATGCCTCTATCGAGGCGCTCGGTGTTGAACCCAAGCTCGGAGCTTGGCATGAACGTAGAGCATCGCCACAACTTTGTCTCATAAAAACCTCAATCGAGGCGCTCGACACCGACCCCAAGCTCAGAGATCGACATGAACCTTGAGCATCGATGCAACTTTCTTTCACAAAATTCCTCAAACAAGGAGCTCGGCGCCGACCCCAAGCTCGGAGCTCGGCATGAACATCGAGCATCATCACAACTTTGTCTCATAAAATACCTCAATTGAGGCACTCAGCACTGACCCCAAGCTCGGAGCTCGGCCCCCATAGATTTCTCATGAAATGCCTCAATCGACGCGCTCGGAGCTCGGCATGAACCTCGAGCAGGATACAACTTTCTCTCACAAAATGTCTCTATTGAGGCGCTCGGTGCCAACCCCAAGCTTGGAGCTCGACATGAACTTCGAGCATCGCCACAGCTTGCTCTCATAAAATGTCTCAAACCCCAAGCTCGGAGCTCGGCATGAATTTCGAGCATCGCCACCACTTTCTCTTATGAAGCGCCGACCCCTCGAGCTCGGCGCTCGGAACGGACTTCGATCAGGTCTTATACCATGATCGGCTCGACGTCGACTCCAGTCACTTCTCAAGGACTCACCAACTCATCTTCACAAAATACTCCCTCTGCTCTTCTCACAAGGACAAACTACTCCTCCACGGCTAATTCACACAGCCATCCAGGAGTGGGGGGCTTATGATGTGTTATGGATGACGTGGCCCAATCAGGGCTATTGGATCTTCTTAGATTTTGCTCATCCCAGATCATCAGGTCAACAGGTCCAATGGGCCCTCTACCCCTTCAAGCCCACAGGCAAATGGGTCTGACCCGACCCATTAGGGTCAGATACCTGTTTGCCCCTGCCTATAAATACTAGAACCCCCCCCCCTTTAGTTTCCGAGGTAATCAACATTTCTCCACCCGAACCCTAACTGCTCAATCTCTTTTCCAGTGACTGACTAGATTGTCGGAGGGCCTGTCGTCGGGATTTCTCCCGATGTTTCTAGGCCTTTTGCAGGTACTAAACCAAGCCGAGCTCCAGTCACTCTTCCGAACCGACCTCCAGGAACCGACCCGAGCCAAGGTCGAGATCCGTTCCTTCCACTTTACAAATTACAAGAACTCACACATGTTGCTTCCGCGCTGAAAACAAGCAGCATCAAAGTCTAAAGATCAAAATACTAATACTAGTGCAAATGGAGATTACATAATCTTCAAATTCAATTATGTTCAGATTATGTTCTTTGAATGTTTGATGTCCATGCGATCCATTTCTGAGTGTAGTTTAAAATACCCGAGTTTGAGTTGTCCTTGTATTTGCAATGAGTGAGGATGGAGATCCATAAGTGGTTGGATCAATGGAAAATGAGTGGATCTAGATGGCTTCCATGGGTCGGGAGGAGATGATATGGAGTGACAAATATGAAGGTTGGGGCACAGGAGTTGGAGGAGTAGCAAAGAGCTCGGGAGATGGAGGAGGACGACAGGCTATGGAAGGCATCTAGCGATTGCTTGTGGAGGAGGTCGTCCGAGCTATGGTGGAGAATGAGGACAAAGAAGACAAAGAAGAACACTGCATCATAAATAAGTTATTAGAATTACTTATTAATTATTCTGGTTTTTGAAAAATAGTATAATTAATTATTTTGATTAACAACAATAGCTGATGTGACAATGCTGACTAAGCATGCCACATCAGGTAGTGTAAAAAAGGTAGTGGACAAGGGAGTGTGTGTAACATTACTCTATTTATTTTTTTGATGAAACGGATAGAGCCCGAAGACTCCAGCCATACAATCAAATAAATAATCAGTAGTTTACAGGAAGGCTTTACCAGAGGTAAAACGAATAACAAAGAGAGACAATAAAAGAATACTATGTACAGCAAAACAAATACAGCATGAAAGGCAAGCACTAAATACAATAATAATGAGTAGGGAGAAGTGGCTCCGGCAACCGAGGAGCAAACACGACAGCTGCAAGGACTCCTGGCATCGCGAGGAGCACGCTACAGAGCTCAGACGGGAGGGAAGCCAACGGAGGCAAGTCAAAGGTGAACGCTCAGAATGCCACCTGAGCTGCCAACAGCAACTAAAACGAGAAGCCAAAGCTGCAAACCATCCTATAAAAATAGTAATGAACTGGGCAAAAAGGCTCTAAAGCCACCAGAGAAGAGCAAAGAAAAGCTAAGTAAACCCCAAATCAATAAGCCATGCCCCCACTCAGTGCGGCCGCAAAGTGACGAAGCACGAGATCCAGACCCCAGCTACGATGGGAAGAAAAACCCACCACCAAAACAGCAGTAAGCAAGGAATCAAACCCAGCAAGAGTAAGCCAGGTAGTAACACAAAAAGGTAAGGCATACATGATAAACTAACTCAACAATCCGAAGCTCATCTATAGAAAAGAAGCCAACCACCAACAGTCGACAAAAGCAGGCAGAAAAAGCAACGAACACAGCAGTAAGGAAACCATCAGAACAGAGTAAATCTAATTAAGCAGTAGACAAAGTCAGAGAAAGAAAAAGCAGGAGAGAGCCATAGTATCACTTAATAGCAATACAAACCAGAAATAAAATAGTCTGCAGGATATACAAAGAGCAAGCTAAAACTAAGTCAGCCAATCAAACTCTAAACCACCAAAAACTCCAGAGCCCGTAGGGGCAGAACAAAAAGGAAGGCAACTGCAGATCTGCCCACCAAAGCATCGCAAAAGACAGTCGAGAACAGAGGTTAACCCAGAATTAGCCCTGCAAGCACAAAGATCAAGAAATAGAAAGCCAGTAAGAAAGAAATAGTAATAGTAAGCATGAAAGAAATAAGTATAGAAGATAGCTAAATAGCTTGAAGATTATAGAGACAATTAACAGACTGCAGCAATTTATCCGAAGCCAAAGAGGCATGCTCTTTGAAAGCCGGGCTAGAAACCCAAGAGTTGAATAGAAATAAAAAATCTTCGATAATAGCCGCGATCGATTTGCATCGATGACGGAATAATCTACCATTTCTTTCCTTCCAAATAATCCAAATGATGGTATGAGTAGCTAAAATCCAAGCACTTCGAAACAATCTGTCTGAAGGCGGGAAAGACCACACAGAGGTCAAGTGGAGGGGAATCACTCCCGTATTCCAAGCTAAAGAATTAATCTTCCAAAGGGGGATAATGAATGGGCATTGAATGAAGAGGTGGTTGACGTTTTCCGGTAGTAGATTGCACAAAGGGCAAAGTTGCCCCCAGGCTAAATTCCTCTTGTTGAGGACCTCTACAGTAAGAAGTTTGTTATTGAAAGCTAACCAAGAATTGATTTTAACTTTGATGGGGACGCTGGAGTCCCAAATCAAATGCGACAACGAGTATCGCATCCCTCTAGAATTGAGGAAACGATAGAAAGAATTAACCGTGAAAACTCCAGACGCAGTCCAGTGCCAGGAGATGCCCTCTAAAGAGGACCAAGAGTCGCCATTGAGGAGATTTAGAAGGTTATGAAACTGATCAGTGAGCGGGGCTGGAACGACAATATTGAAGGGATAACCTAGTATCTAACATTATCAATACAGATGACGGAATCTGCTACCGTGGCAGCCGGAAGAACAGACAAACGGAATAAAGAAGGAAAAGCCGAAGACAGCTTAATGTTGCCGATCCACAAGTCGGACCACAGACTAACAGTGGTCCCGTTAGCACAAACCCTCGACATGCTACACTGAAAAGCGTAAGATGCTTTCCAAATGCCTTTCCAGAAAGGAGAAGCACGGCGAGGGGGTAAATCCGGGAATTCCCACCAGTTGGACGAAGATCGATAATTTTTGATACAACGAATCCAAGGGAGATGATCAAGGGTGTGGAATCTCCATAGCCACTTACCTAAAAGGGCGAGATTATGGTCTCTAAGGTCCAAAACACCGAGACCTCCTTCATCTCTAGAAGAACAGATGCTTTTCCAATTAGCCAGGTGCGACCCAGGGTTATAGGCCGGCGATCCCGACCAGAAGAAATTACTTCTGATCTGATCAAGCCTTTTGATCACCCAGGAAGGTAAGAAAAAGAAGGACATCAAATATTGGGGTAAGGCGGATAGAACCGAATTGATGAGGATTAATCTACCACCTCTAGATAAGACTTTGCCAGACCAAGCAGAGAGCCTGTGCTCCACTTTGTCAATGAGAGGAACCCAGTCAGCTCTGAGAAGCTTGCCCCATCTAAGGGGGATGCCAAGATAAGAGATCGGAAAATTGGCAATGGAGCAATTAAAGAAATTGGAAATCTCTGCCTGGCGATTGGGGGATCCGCTCAGCCAAAGCACGAAAGATTTTTGGAAGTTAATAGTTAAACCTGAAGCCAATTCAAAGCAATAAAGAAGCAATTTCAAGTTGCGAAGGGAGTGAAGGTTAGGCTTGCAGAAAATAATAGTGTCATTTGCGTATTGGAGATTGAGAACACCCTCAAAAAGAGGAGAACAACCAAGACCTTCGATCATATGCATGTTCCATGCATTTCTGAGAAGTTTGCTAAACACATCAGCAACCAGAGAGAAAAGGAGGGAAGAAAGGGGATCTCCTTGACGGAGACCGCATTTGACTTTAAATTGATGGCCCTCTGATCCATTCAAATAGACAGCGAAGGTGCCGGAGTAAAGACTGGATTTAATCCAGGCCACCCATTTGGGTCCAAAACCCCTGAAGGTAAGGATATCCAATAGGAAGTCCCAATTGACATTATCATAAGCTTTTTGGAAGTCAAGCTTGAGGAGGATCCCCTCATCACGGGATCTATGACAATGGAAAATGATTTCTTGGGTCGAAGCCACACTATCAAGGATATAACGATCTTTGATGAAACCCGACTGAGCTGGGTCAATGAGGGGGGAAATGATGGCACTCAGCCTAGACGATAGAACTTTCATAATGATTTTGAAGGTCGTGTTAATCAGACTGATCGGCCTAAAGTTGGTCAGAAGGTGAGCCCCTGCCACCTTAGGGATAAGCACTATGTGTGCATAATTAATGCGAACAAAAGAGAAATGACCCTGATGAAGATCCTGAAACAATTTGAGAAGGTCATCCTTGAGCCAATTCCAAAATTTTTGAAAGAAAAAGGCAGGAAAACCATCCGGGCCTGGGGCGGAGTCGCTTTTTAAAGCAAACACCGCCGAGTGAATCTCCTCCATAGAAAAAGGATCTTCAAGAGAGGATAGGTCATGAGATTGCTCGCCGTAGAGTTGAAGCCAATCTAGCTCTAGGGAGCGCGGCTTATGCGAGCCAATGAGATTTTTATTATAAGCATTATGCGGGCCTGGGGCGGAGTCGCTTATAATAAACATTACTCTATTTATTATAAGCACCGGATTAGGAATTCACATCAATAGGAAAGACAAAATATATAACTATTTGCCAATATATAGTCACTAAAGAAAACTATATTTTGTAGGATAATATTGTATAGAACTCTATAATCCATCATGTTGGGGGATGTCGACGAACACCAGTGGCGCAGGGGAACTGATTAGAGCAATGAGGAATGCGAGGTAGATGAGACGAAGCAATTGAACAACCAAACAAATAGATCCACAATCCAACAGAAACACAACGAAGATTTATCTCGATTAACTTTTGCTTAATCCGAAGGAAAATAAAGGGAGATATAATATTCAACCAGAAAAAATTACAAAGAGTTAATGATTCATTCAATACAAGGAATTAAACTCACTCACCAAGATCTATCTCTCTCAAGCTTCTCTTTGCAATGGAGAAAATATCAATGAAGTACTCTACCTCTCATATTGGAGACTATTACAATATATAGAAGAACAATAGAGAGAACTCTAGGATAATCTTGATTCTCAGTCATCCGATGTTTCCTATAGAAGAAGTCACTGAATATGAGTCGTACGTTCTGACTTGGATTTCAAGATTGGGATGAAACGATCGCCAAAATCGAGGTCCAAAATAACACAGCGATGCGGTCGATCGACTGTACCGCTCTCGGCTTGAGAGCATGTACAATTGGTCGGGTGTGCGGTCGACCGCAATTTGAACAGTCGACCGCAACCCTGCCTACAACTGCTGGCTGCTATTTTGTTTATCCTCTCTTCGACTGCTTCGACCTCCGTGCTTCATCATATCTTTTTCTAATCTGAACCACGAGTATACAAGACATATTCCTATGCTCAAACAAGATGTCAATTTCTTGTATGTATGTAGAATTCATAAATAGAAAAGCATGTGTAATACATATGCTTAATACGCTTTCTATTTCCCAACTACACATTAGAAATAAATAGTCACATAAACATTGATCATTTTTTTAATGTGGAATGCATGATAATTGATGTGATAATTTGCAAGTGTACAAAATTGCAATAAGTAGTATAGTTAAGTGAAAAGAATGTCGAACCCACTAGGACTAATTATTTTATTGAGTACCGAAATTTACTAGATGACTTAATATTTAGAAAATCAAAATTCAATAAAGAAAGCAAATAAATTAAATTAATCTAAAGAACTAACTAAAAAAAATTAAAAATGAGTAGAATCTGAAATTTTGTTGTTTATTAATTGCAAAACTAATTCTAGGGTTTTTGACTTCACCTAGTTAATCCTACACAATTTATAATTCCATGTGAATAAAAATATTATTTTTCCAAGTCGTAGACCAAAACTCTTAATTATTCAATGTTTTCTCTCGAACAACATCAAAAATATCTCCAACTAACACTTTGTCATATGTCTATGCAAATTTAATTAACTGAAGACTCATTAAGTTCTATGGATTTCTTTATAGTCAAATCAATCGCAGTAAATTATCTCTAATTTCGTTCAATCAATGGTATTTAATTCTATAGTTCTAAATCACAAATTACCTTTCGGTTTCTCCGTGATACAATAAATCATACAAAAGTTGGCCAAACAATTGTAAGCATTAAGAACAAAAATTAAACACACAAACATCAAAAAATAGAAAAATGATATGGAATTAAAATTGTGTTCTCAAAACTAGGCTACATCGAAGCCCTAGAAAAATAAATTTAGTTCATAATAAAATTGCAACTAACAAAATTGTTCATGGATTGCATAAATAAATTAGAGAAAAAAAAGAGATACAGGAAGAACTGTTTTGTAAAAAAAATTGCAAACCGAGATGCCTCGAATTGCGAGCTACCAAAATCAGCACTTCTCTTTCTCTCTCTCTTCTCTGTCCCGTCTTGCCTCGGAGTGCGCAGCGCCGCTGATGTCAGCACAGAGCCACCCCTTTTCTTCCTGTCTCTCTCTCTGTTTCGTCTTAAAGCGTGTGACGCAACACAACGCTCTGGCTTCAATGACGTGGTTGCTCCTGGGTCCTGCCACCATGTCACAAGCACTAGCCCCTGTTCTCTACTTGCGTGCTGTTTTCGAAAAGCGAGCAGAAGTCGTCAAATCAGCCACGTCAGCATTGAACACTTCCCTCTCTCTTCTGGTCTCTGTGTTTTTTTTTTTTAATTGAGGTAAGCCATCGCTCAACCTCTCTCATTTGGTGTGCCCTTCTTCCCTTGTTTGCTATTGTATTTATAGGGATCCGAAACGTGGGAATTAGGATTTATTTTTGCAGAAAACCCCACATCTTTATTTATTTCTTTTCTTATTTGATTTGATCTTTATTTCTTGCTTCTTTTTCTTCTCTTTCTTTTTCTTGAAGCACATGCTGCACACAAAAAAAAATCAAAATTTAGGATTTAAAAATAAAATTAATTAGTTTAAAATAATTAAACTAACTCATAATCACATTAGTTCAATTAAACCCTCTTAAATTTGTTTATTTCATTTTCACCCTTTATTGACAATTAAAATTTCTATTTTGCTTTTCATAATGCCAAATTGTAAAATTCAAGTTTCAATAAATCAATAAAAATTAATAAATCGTTCTGCTTGTTTTGTTTGACAATTTTTACTGAAAATCTTCAGCTTTTGCATCAAAAATCTTATTCCTTCAAAAATAATTTATTAACTGAAATCTATGGAAATAAGATAAATTATTAACAGAACAGACGAATACAAGCAATTTTTATGGGTAAATGAGTCCAGATATTTATATAAAAATTAGACACATCAAATACCCTCAGACTTAAGATTTTGCTTGTCCTCGAGCAAAAAGTGAAACCATGCATTAAGGAATAAATATCAATAATAGGCTCAACTCATCATACCAAGAGATCCCATCATGCAAGTATCAAAATTTTAATTAAAAATATAAACAATAGCAAATAAAGTAAAACTAAGCATACTCATTTTCTCCAGTGCAATTATTCATTCATAATTCCAAACTCAATCATATTTGTCATGCAATTAATGTAATTATAGTATGTAACAACTCAGTCTGTGATTACCCCTTCTCACTACTACAAACTGTGTAGCAAACTATAGGGGTTTTTTTTTTTTTTTTTTTGGTCTTTTCTCTAAGTTGTCACTTGCCTTTTGACTACGCGAATGCAAACATTTATGATGAATACACCCGGTTACTTAACAAGTCACATACTTAGAGTGCTTTGTATACTCATATTTCAAGTTGCCGTTTGACGTAAAAGTAAACATTGGTGATGAATACCCCTAGTTACTATGCAACTCAAAACATTGAAGTAGATAGACTTTAACTTTTTTATTTTTTTTATTATCACTCTATTTACTTAAACCCTGTTTAGGACTAGATCAAAGAGGATAATCACAAGAAAAAGCATCACATTTTTTTTTAATGTATAATCACATGACTGTCACAATTTTATAAGAAATTTAGAAATTTAATAATCCTAAAGTAAATAGGTATGCTTAATATTGCTTTGTAAGATATTGTCTATCCTAAAAAATATTTCAATGTTTTAGCATAGTAAGGAACTCAAAAGTGTAATGGTAAGCCTAATTGAAATCCCTTTTGTTTTGTTTTTCTTTCAAATATATATAAATAAATAAATAATAAATTTTTAACCCTTCCCCCAAACTTGAATATCACATTTTTCTCAATGGGAAAGGAAAGGAAAAAAAAGAATGCAAAAAGTTCAGAATTTCTCTCTTAATTCGTGTTAAAATTCTGCTCGCACGACGTTCAGTATTTAAGCGATATCTGGAACTGTAGGTGTCCAAATGGCCTGATTCTTTCTATTCTGGAAAGCGGCTACAATCACTCTTTGAAACACTTTTCCAGATTTTGACTCCATCCTGCTCAAAAACAGCCATCAATGTAGGTGTAGAAACAGCTCCGCCCCGACGACTTCCAAACTCATGCAATCCAACAAAAATAAAATTAAAAAATTAAAATTGAAGTAAACTAAAAGAAAAAGAAAATCTAAATGCAGTAAAAGAAAACATGGGTTGCCTCCTTAGAAGCGCTAAGTTTTAAGTCTTCAGCCAGACGTGATAGTTGCGATGGTTATGTGACGCCAAGATCCAACAACATCAAAACATCTTTTCTAATACTTCTCTTCAGGTGTGGATTAGGTTCAAGCTCTAGTTTGAGTCGTTTCTTTCTTGATGATGACATCTTTGATATCCCTATCTCTTTGAATTTCTGGTGCAGCATCCAAATACATAACGCATTCTGAAATTTTTTCTTTCTCAGTTTCTAGAGTTCCTGAATTTGTTAGACATACTTTTATAGGTTAATTTTCAATTTCAACACTATGTTTCTCGCCCACAATTAAATCTGTTTCACTTACTTGAAAACACGATTGTTCTTCGGCAGAAAACTTCATGGATTTAAAAATATCAAATGCTACTTTCTCATCTTCTACCCTCAAAATAAGTTTTTCCTGTTGAACATCTATCAAAGCTCTCCCCGTAGCTAGAAAAGGTCGCCCCAAAATCAATGAATTTGTTCATCTTCCTCCATATCAAGTACTACAAAATCAGCTGGAAATATGAATTTGTCTACTTTTACCAAAACATCTTCAATGATCCCTCTTAGGTACTTGATAGATCTGTCTGCCAATTGCAATGAAATTATGGTAGGCTTTGCTTCTCCAATACCTAATTTCCTGAAAACAGAATAAGACATAAGATTAATACTTGCTCCTAAATCACATAATGCTTTATCAAAATAAGAATTTTCAATAGTGCAAGGAATTGTAAAACTCCCTGGATCTTTAAGTTTAGGAGGCAGCTTCTTTTGTAAAATTGCACTACTTCCTTCTGTTAGCATCACCGTCTCATGTTCCTCCAATTTTTTCTTGTTTGATAAAATATCCTTAAAAAATTTAGCATATTTAGGCATATGTTCTAAAGCTTCAATAAGAGAAATATTAATATGCAATTTCTTAAAAATATTTAACAATTTAGAAAATTGATTTTCGAGATTATTCTTTTGAAGTCTTTGTGGAAAAGGAATAGATGGATCATAAGGTGAATTAGGATAAGTGTTAGAATTAAACTCTCCGGAAATTGTTTAGCTTGAAACTCCTTTATCCTTTTTAGAATGGTGATTGTCTACCTGCTGCGTTTCTTCCTCCAAAATTTGCTCAATCTCACCTTACTTTTCAACCACATTTTGTTGCTCAATTGTTGTTCCACTTCTAAGTGTTATTGCTTTGACATGCTCCTTGGGATTGACCACTGTGTTACTAGGTAATGTTCCTACCATTCTTTCTGTAACAATATTTGAAATTTGACCAATTTGAGCCTCAAGATTGTGAATTGAAGCCTTATTATTTTGTATTGCCAAATCTATCTTCTACATGTATTGTTCTGTCTTCTGCATGTATTGCATGAACATATCTTCAAGTGTCGGTTCTTTTCTTGTTGTTGAAAATTTTGTTGTGGTCTAGCTCCTCCTTGATTATTGTTCCAAGAAAAATTGGGGTGATTTCTCCATCCTGGATTGTATGTGTTTGCATACGAGTTGTTTTGTCTTGGAAAATTTGACACAAAATTTACTTGTTCGGCATTTGATAGAGCAAAAGGGTTCCCCACTTGGCAATCTGCACTTGAGTGATTTCCTGCACAAAGATCACAAATCATATTAGTTTGAATAGCATTAACATTTATATTACCTAATTGTTTAGATAAAGTAGCAAATTGTGCAGTTAAAGTAGTAATAGGATCAAGTTCAAAAAACTCCCGCCACTTTTTTTGCATTGTTCTTTCTGAAGACCACTGATAAATATTAGATATCATCTCTTCTAAAAGTACATAGGCTGCTTCATGAGTTTTGCTCATAAGTGCACCCCCAGCTGCTGTGTCAACCATAGATCGATTTGTAACTCCCAAACCATTATAGAATATTTCTATTTGGAGCCATTTCGGTAGTTCATGATGAGGACACTTTCTCAACAACTCTTTATACCTCTCTCATGCATCATACAAAGAATCTTATCTCAAATTGAATGAATGTGGTAATATCATTTCTTAGCTTCGCTGTCTTTACCGGCGGAAAATACTTAGCTAGAAATTTTGTGCAAGTCCCTCCCAACTAGTAACACTACCAGGTGGTAGAAAATTTAGCCAAACCTTCGCCTTATCTCTTAGTGAAAAAGGAAAGAGTCTCAATCTAATTGCATCATCGAATACTCCATTGTGCTTACAAGTGTCACAAATGTCCAGAAAGTTTGCAATGTGAACATAAGGATCCTTCTGCGATAGTCCCCAAAATTGAACAGTCTGTTGAATCATTTGAATAATCGCCTGGTTTAATCTCAAAATTGTTAGTTTCAACAACTGGCCTCTTTATGCTTGATGTAGCTCCATTAATTGAGGGCTATCACATAGTCTCCCAAAGCCTTGTTCTCATCGTTCGCCACGATAATATACTTGTATGTCCTGAAATATAAGTATTAAAAAAATAGAAAATCTAAAAATAATAAATAAATAAAAATAAAAGTAAGTCAAAAGAAAATAAAGAGGTAAACTAATAAAAAAACCAAAACAAACAAAAAAAATCCAAACTAGTAATAATCTAGCAATTTTCAATATAAATAAAAAAAAACTAGTCCTCGGCAACGACGCCAAAAACTTGATTTGATAATTTGCAAGTGTACAAAATTGCAATAAGTAGTATAGTTAACTGAAAAGCGTGTCGAACTCACAATGACTAATTATTATATTGAGTACCAAAATTTACTAGATGAACTACTATTTGGAAAATCAAAATTCAATATAGAAAGCAACTAAATTAAATTAATCTAAAGAAGTAACAAAATAAATTAAAAGGGAGCGGAATCTGAAATTTTGTTGTTTATTAATTACAAAATTAATTCTAGGACTTTTGACTTCACCTAGTTAATCTCACACGATTTATAATTCCATGTAAATAAAAACATTATTTTTCCAAGTCGTAGACAAAAATCCTCTAATTATTCAATGTTTTCTCTCGAACAACATCAAAAATATCTCCAACTAACAGTCTGTCATATCTTTATGACAAATTTAATTAATAGAAGACTCATTGAGTTCTATGGATTTATTTATAGTCACAACAATCGCGGTAAATCATCTCTAATTTTGCTCAATCAATGGTGTTCAATTCTATAGTTCTAAATCACAAATTACCTCTCGGTCTCTCCATGATCTAATAAATCATACAAAGTTAGCCAGACAATTGTAAGCATTAAGAAAAAAAATTAAACACACAACCATGAAAAAGTAGAAAAATAATATGGAATTAAAATCGTGTTCTCAAAACTAGGCTACATCGAAGCCCTAGAAAAAGTAAATTTAGTTCATAATAAAATTGCAACTAACAAAATTGTTCATGGATTGCATAAATAAATTAGAGAAAAAGAAAAGAGATACAGGAAGAACTGTTTTGTAAAAAAAATACAAATTGTGATGCCTCGAATTGCGAACTGCCAAAATCAACACTTCTCTTTCTCTCTCTCTTCTCTGTCTCGTCTTGCCTCGGAGTGCGCTGCGCTGCTAACGTCAGCACAGAGCCACCTCTTTTTATCCTATCTCTCTCTGTTTCGTCTTGAAGCGCAGTGACGCAACACAATGCTCTGGCTTCGATGACATGGATGCTCCTGGGTCCCGCCGCCACGTCACAAGCACTGGCCCCTGTTCTCTACTTGCGTGTTCTGTTTTCGAAAAGCGAGTAGAAGTCGTCAAGTCAGCCACGTCAGCATTGAGCACTTCCCTCTCTCTTCCAGTCTCTGTTTCCTTTTTTTTAAATCGAGGTAGCCGTCGCTCAACCTCTCTCGTATGGCGTGCCCTTCTTCCCTTGTTTGCTATTGTATTTATAGGGATCCGAAACATGGGAATTAAGGTTTATTTTTGCAGAAAACCCCACATCTTTATTAATTTCTTTCCTTATTTATTTGATATTTATTTCTTGCTTCTTTTTCTTCTCTTTCTTTTTCTTGAAGCACGTGCTGCAAATACAAAAAAAAATCAGAATTTTGGATTTAAAAATTAAAATAAAATTAATTAGTTTAAAATAATTAAACTCATAATTACATTAGTTCAATTAAACCCTCTTAAATTTGTTTATTTCATTTTCACCCTCTATTGACAATTAAAATTTCAATTTTGTTTTTCATATTGCCAAATTGTAAAATTCAAGTTTCAACAAATCAATAAAAATTAATAAATCGTTCTGCTTGTTTTGTTTGTTATTTTTTACTGAAATTTTTCATATCAAAAATCTTATTCCTTCAAAAATAATTTATTAACAGAAATCTATGGAAATAAGATAAATTATTAATAGGATAGACGAATACAAGCAATTTTTAAGGGTAAATGTGTAGAGATATTTATATAAAATTTAGACACATCAATAATTATCATAATAATTACTTCAAATTCAATCTCCCCACTGCCCCTTCAATTTACCACACCTTCTCATTTTCCCTATCATCCCCTTCACCTCATCTACTATTATTTTCACCTTGCATGAACCTTGTAGAATACAAGTGCAATTTCTATCAACCTAGGGATGGCAAGTGGGTTAGGGTCAACCGTCGACCCGCCCGCGACCCGACCGGTTAACCCGACCCGTGTAAGTGCAGGTGCGGGTTTGGGTCGAACCCGTGAACAGTAACGGGTCGACCCGGGTCGCCTAAATAGCGAATCGAACTCGTCTAACCCTGCCCACGAACCCGTTAAAAATTACCCAACCCGCCTGCCAACCTACGGGTTACGAACCGTTTGACCCGTTCGGGTCAAACGTTCGACCCGCCACGGGCTGATCGTTGACCCGCGGGTCAGCGTGCCGTTGGGCACTATTCACCAGAGAGCTAAATGGCTCTTAGAGCCGTTTTGATTGTTTTTTTTTGGTTTTTTTTTTTTTGGTTTTTTTTATTTTTAGCCTATAAATACCACCCAAAACCCCATCGAAAAAATCACATCTTACTTTCTTACTCTCTCTACTATTATTACTCATTTCTAAGCAATTTGTGAACAATTGAAGTATTGAATAAACAAGTGTTCAAGGCATATACACGATCTGTAGCGCCCCGAATATCTAATATGATATCTTAGAAAATACGTGGCACAATCCCAGCATCAACTTTAATGTAACATTAAACACAACCAACACCAATAAAATTTTCGACTTTTATTACAATAATCTTTTACATAGCACAGCAGAAAACAATACATCTCAAATCACAAAATTACAAACTCTTTTCTTTACAACAATTTACAATTACATGAGTCACTATATAAATTGAACTCAAGCATCCAAATCCGAGCTCTAAGCAACAACCTGTAAATATGAGGCTAGAGATAACCCTAACCCCCAAAACTAAAGGGGTCAGCCATAAAGGTCTGAGTGACATAAAAACAAACAACATATATGAACATTAAGCACTGATTCTTAAACAACATGTAATAAACAAGAATACATAAAATATGACATAGCAAGGAAACATGTAAACAACAAGTGAAACTAAACTAAGTGTCAAGTGTAGAAAACAGGAAAACCACATGCATAAAACCAAGTCAAGAAAACACAAATTCTATATGCGGACTCTCTAATGCGTACTTGTCGAAGTCTATGCATCCCACTCTACATAGGTTCGGTGCAAGCCCTTAACATCTCCACATTATAGGGTTCAATCCCTGCTATGCAACTAATCCTAACACGATGACTACTACGAGATAAAGGTAAACTGTGAGTATTAGCCCATGCCCCTATAATTCCGGAGGTAAATCCTACACCACAGGTAATTCCGGAGACTATTTCACTCACACCTGGATAATTCCGGGGATTATCTCACACCGTAAGCAATGACCTCATCACACAAATACCACATGTGCATCACCTCGGCCCCGATAATTTCGGAGATCAATCCCACACCACAGGTAATTTCGGAGACTATTTCACTCATACCTGGATAATTCTGGAGATCAATCCCACACCGAAAGCCATACTGAGGTCCATAACCTATGTTCCCGTTCATCATATCACCACTAGTGTCTGTCCTTATCATTTTTGGGTTATTTAATTACTTAACGAATCGCCTAGAGTTGGTGTACCCTACCGAACTTAACTCAACAACTGAACAACTAAAATGCCTCAACAGGCCCACACATAACGAACTCAATCGCCGGTATACTAGGGTCACACACACCCTCTAGAGACTCAAACTCAAATATCTCAACCAATCTTACTTCATAAACTGCTCAACTTAACATCTTGAAAATATAAGTTCAATAGAAGATAAGGCATAAGTAGTTATAGATCAAACTATCTAGAGAATAAACCATTTGGAAGAACCTTCATAAATATAAAAATACATCAGTACCAGTCGACTATAGTAAGCATAAGTCGACTGTCCAGAAAGAATGTTCCATGATTTTAAGAAAATAAGCTAAGTGTTATAAGTTGACTTATAGAAGTCAAAAGTCGACTTACCAGAGTGTTATAAGTTGACTTATAAAAGTCATAAGTCGACTTACCAGAGAGAAATTCCAGAAATCTTTAAGAAAATATTCTAAGTGTTATAAGTCGACTTGCAAAAGTCATAAGTCGACTTACCAGAGAAAAATCTACGATAACTTTGAAAAATAAATTCTAAGTGTGCCAGTCTACTGAAAAGGGTCTAAGTCGACTGTCCAGAACGGATTTTCAAGGAAACTAAAGATCATAGCAACCGGGTCGTACCAGTCGACTGAAAGGTCATGCCAGTCGACTGTCGGCCTACAGACTGCATAGTTTTGGTTGTACACGATAATCAAAATTAGAGTTTCTAAAAAAAATTCATTGTCCACTGAAATAATTATATTCAGATAAAAACGTTAATCTCAAAGAATCCCCAGTTTGGATACATTTTCTCAAATCAACCAATTTCTCAAAACTTCAATTTTTATGTTCTTAATTCATAATTCTTCCATTAAAATTTCTCAGCACTGAATTTCTTCCACAACTCATAACCAAAAATTCAATTTGTAATCACAAGATCCAATTGTTCGTCCATCCAATCCATTATTGTCATAATCATACTCAAATCCTAAACATGCTTTCTAGCAAATAAATTCGACATCCAAGATTAATCAAAACAATCATAGATCAACAACCAAATTATACTACTCACATAAACAAATCAACCAATCAATTACATTATTCACATATAAAACTCAAAGGACAAACAAAACAATTACATTACTCACATAAAACATACACAAAGCAAAACAACATGTCACTCACATACATAAAATAAAATAACAAAACAAATTTACATCACTCACCTCAGAAATGAAGAGATCCAACAAGAAAGCCTCTCTTTTTGCGAGATCCAAAATCCTCCTCTTGATCCTCCCAAAAATCACAAGAATTCTATGTTGTGCAGCGAATGACGGCTGCATTTTCTTTTAAATACCCAGGATAAGAAGTTTAGGGTTTTCCAAACCCTTTTGCAAGATACCCCCCTTGAAATACAACTTTACATATATAGATCTCTATTCTTGGAAACTCAATAAATAATCATTTAAATTAGGATTTAAAAGTAAAATGTACTCATTAATCTCAACCGGTACTGTTCAAAAAGTCCAGAAAATAAATTTTGCACTTTCACCCTTCAAAATGACAAATTTGCAAAAAGATCCTTCTTTTCTCAAAATTTTGCAAATAGATCCGAATAATTTCAGAAAAATCTGGAAAAATTATAAATAAATCCCAAATATTAAATAATGATTTTTTATGAAGAAAATTTGACTTTTGAACTTCTCAAGAAAATATTTGCACGTGTTTTGCACGTGTAAAAGATGAATTTTTCTGAAAATATTTATTAAATCCCCAAAAATCATTTTAATTCATTTATAAACCTTTAAAAATACGGGATACTACATCACTCCCTCCTTAGAAGAGTTCTGTCCTCAGAACTACTACTAATGAGTCCAAACAACATACCAACAAAGAAAAACAATATCTCATAAATGGAAACATAGTCCAAACAATTGCATATGAGGACATTATCAAAATAAATGGAATACAACTCAATTCAAAGGTACAATCATTCAAAAGAATTACAATCACATAAAAGAAAATACATTCATACAAAAAACTCAGGAAATTCCTTCTGCATGCGATCCTCTGGCTCCCAAGTAGCCTCCTCGAACTGCTGATTCCTCCACAGCACCTTGACCATAGGTATCACCTTACTCCTAAGAACTTTCTCCCTACGGTCAACGATCTCAACAGGCTGTTCTTTGCAACTCAAGTTCACCTGTAGACCTTCAGGAATCTCTACCAACTGATGATTCTGATCTGGCACATACTTCCTTAATAATGACACATGAAATACATCATGCACTTGTGCCAACTCCTCTGGAAGCTTTAATCTATATGCTGTCTTACCAATCCGCTCCATGATCCTGTATGGCCCAACATACCTTGGCGCCAACTTGCCTCCCTTACCAGACCTGATCCTCCTTTGGTCGGAGACACCTTGAGAAAAACTGCATCTCCAACCTCAAACTCCAAGTCCCTTCGTCGAGTATCAGCATAACGCTTCTGCCGACTCTGAGCCTCAACCAATCTCTTGCGAATCATCTCAATTTGCTCTGACGTCTGCTGCACGATGGACCAAACATCTGCCTCTCGCCAACCTCGTACCAACAAACAGGTGTCCTGCACCTCCGTCCGTACAAAGCCTCATACGGTGCCATCCCGATACTCGCATGGTAACTGTTGTTATAAGCAAACTCAACCAATGTCAAGTATCTCTTTCAACTACCACCGAAATTCATAACACAAGCCCTCAGCATATCTTCCAGCACTCGATTCACCCTCTCCGTCTGACCATCGGTCTGTAGATGAAAAGCTGTACTGAAATCAGTCCTGGTGCCCAAAGCTGCTTGTAGGCTCTTCCAAAACCTCGATGTAAAACTTGCATCTCTGTTGGATACGATCGACACAGGAACTCCATGAAGTCTCACAATCTCCCCAATGTACAACTCAGCCAATTTCTCCATCGACCAAGTAATCTTCATGGCTAGAAAGTGAGCCGACTTAGTCAAACGGTCCACAATAACCCAAATCGAGTCATTGCCCTTCGAACTCCTCGGCAAACCTGTGATGAAATTCATACTGATATTCTCCCATTTCCACTCCGGAATGGGCAACGGCTATAACAAACCTCCAGGTATCTGATTTTCTGCTTTGA
The DNA here is from genome assembly GCA_017893485.1 of Hemerocallis citrina. Lineage (NCBI taxonomy): Eukaryota > Viridiplantae > Streptophyta > Magnoliopsida > Asparagales > Asphodelaceae > Hemerocallis > Hemerocallis citrina. The sequence continues at coordinate 60,873,238 of CM030358.1, forward strand.
TCTGCTGACAAGTCAGACACCTTGCCACGAAATCTGCCACATCTCTTTTCATATCAGACCACCAAAAATATTGTTTGATGTCCATGTACATCTTCGTGCCTCCAGGATGTACTGACAACAAGGTACTGTGTGCTTCATGCAAGATACTATCTCTCAAATCTGCATTATCCGGAACACACAACCTCTCACCCATCCAAAGAATTCCATCTTGGACACGAAACTCTGATAGCTTGCCCTCTGAAACCTGTTGCAACATCTTCTGAATCTCTGAATCTGATCTCTGTCCTTCCACAATCCTCTCTCTCAAGGACGGCTGCAGCCTCAACTGAGCCAAAGATGCCCCTAAACCCTACAGCACCACCTCGATACCTGCCTGATCGATCTCTGCTGCCAACTCACTTCGAGTAGTGATTAAACTTGATAAACTACTCTTCCTGCTAAGTCCATCAGCTACCACATTCGCCTTGCCCGGATGATACTTGATCTCAGGACGAATATCTTCCAATACCTCCAACCACCTTCTCTGCCGAAGATTTAGATCCTTCTGTTGATAAATGTACTTCAGGCTCGTGCGGTCAGTGTACATGTTAACCTTCTCGCCATAAACATAATGCCTCCACTGCTTCAAAGCATAAATGATAGCTGCTAGCTCCAAATCATGCGTCGGATAATTCTTCTCATGCGGACGCAATTGCCTAGAACCATAAGCAATAACCTTGCCTTCTTGCATCAAGACACAACCCAAACCTCTGAGAGATGCATCACTGAAGATATCATAATCTTTCCCAGCTTGTGGCAAAGCTAAGATAGGTGCAGTAGTCAACCTTTCCTTTAACTCAAGGAAACTCTCCTCACACTTATCGGTCCATGAAAATGCCACATTCTTCCGGGTCAAACCTGTCAAAGGAACTGCAATCTGAGAATAACCCTGGATGAATCTCCTGTAGTAACCAGCTAAACCCAAAAAACTTCTGACTTCCTTCACAGACGTTGGCCTGGGCCAATCCTTAACTGCTTCAACTTTCTGAGGATCAGTGGCTACTCCCTCCTTAGAAAGGATATGACCAAGGAAAGCTACCTCCGACTTCCAAAACTCACACTTCGACAACTTGGCATACAAGCTATGTGCCTGCAATTTCTATAATACCGCTGTCAAGTGCATAGAATGTTCCTCCTCTGACTTCGAATACACCAAAATATCGTCGATGAAAATCACCACGAAGGAGTCAATAAATGGCCTCAAAACCCGATTCATCATATCCATGAACACTGCTGGTGCATTCGTCAACCCGAATGGCATTACAAAAAACTCATAGAGTCCATGACGAGTCCTGAAAGTTGTCTTACTCACATCTTCCTCCTTGACTCGAACCTGATGATACCCTGATCTCAAATTAATCTTCGAAAACACAGCTGCTCCCCAAAGCCTGTCGAATAAATCATCAATCCGCGGCAGTGGATACTTCTTCTGAATGGTCACCCTATTCAACTCCCGGTAGTCAATGCACATCCTCATTGACCCATCTTTCTTCTTGACCAACAACACTGGCGCTCCCCACGGAGAGAAACTCGGCCTAATAAGCCCCTTGCTCAACAGCTCCTCGATCTGCTTCTTCACTTCGTCTTGCTCTACAGGTGCCATCCTGTACGGTGCCTTAGAAATCGGCGCACTCCCTGGCTGAACATTAATGCAAAACTCTACATCTCTCTGCGGTGGTAATCCTGGAAAATCTTCCAAGAACACCTTAGGAAAATCTCTGACAACCAGAATGCCCTTGACTTCATCTGGAATTGCCATCTTGGATACCATTGCAGCCACCTTCGGAACTTTCTTCTTCCCTTGGAAAGTTACTGCGGGACCACCTGGTGCTTTCACTAACACCTCTTTCTGCTTGCATTCAATTGTGGCATCATATATTGTCATCCAATCAATGCCCACGATGACATCCACTCCTAAGACTTGCAACTCAATCAGATCAACGCCGAAAAACCTCCCGCCAATCTCGATATCACAACCCTCGTAATATCGATCAGCGATCAATTCTTCACCTAACGGCGTTGCCACCGACAATACCTTGTCTGGAAACAACTTAGGTTCCACACCTAAGACCTTTGCAAAATTTGGCGATACAAAAGTATGCGATGAACCAGTATCAAATAAAACCTTTGCCTTTATTCTATTAATCAAAACAATCCCTGTTACATGAAGAGTGATACTCAATCTCCAATTATTCTCAAATAAAGGTTTTACTTATTACATTGATTAAAAATAAAATCAAATCTCTTGCATACCCTGTATTACATCTTCCGAGTTACCCGCATCCTCCTCGGTTAATGCAAATACTCGCCCTTGCCTCTGGAATTTGCTTCCACCCGAACCATCCTTCCTCAATTGTGGACAATGAGGCTTAGAATGTCTTGCCTGCCCACATTGGAAACAAGTCTGCTTCGCCAACTTAGGACACGCTGACCTGTAATGACCTGCCTCCTTACAGTAATAACAAGTCACTTCCTGAGTTGCAGGTGCCTTCTGCACTGGTCCACTGAACTTGACTTGCTTCGTCGGGAATCCCTTCCCACTCTGACCTGATGCTGGCCTCTTATTCCTGTTCCATGTATCTTGCCTTTTCTGGAACTGGTCCATGTCCTCCTCAGTCATAGCTACTCTCCTGACCAGCTTGTCGAACCTCCTTATGCCCAACAGAATCATTCTCGACCTCAAGTTTGGCCTCAAGCCCTGCTCAAACTTCTTGGCCTTCTTCGGCTCGTCAACGATCAACTCTGGTGCATACCTCGACAGCTGAGCAAACTTGGTCTCATACTCTCGCACGGTCATGCTGCCCTGCTGTAGATTCAGGAACTCTGTCGCCTTCTTCTCCTGAATATCTAGGGGAAACAAGCGATCCCTGAATTCCTCCAGAAAAGCTTCCCAAGTCATCGGCTGGTCTCCCAAAGTCCCTTTCAGCGATTCCCACCAGACACCAGCGTCCTTTTCCAGTTGCATAGTAGCCAACTTCACCTTATTGGCTACCAGAGTCTTCGATACCTCGAAGATTGTATCCATCCTCCTAATCCAATCGTCAGCTGCGTTTGGATCATATTGCCCCTCAAAAATTAGCGGCCTCATCCTCTTGAAGGACTCGATCTGCTTGATGGGATCGGCGTTAACCAATCCCTGCCCAGCTCCATGATTCTGCTGCTGGTTCTAATTCTGATTCTGCACCAAATTAAATGCCATTAGCGCATTCAGAGTCTGATACACCTTGGCAAATTCGGCCTCAAGATCAATTCCAGTTCCTCGAGAACTCCCAGATCCATCATCATTGTTACCACCGTTCCTGGGCCTGGGTGCAACCATACTGAATACTGCAAAATAAGGGAAAAGTTAGAGCACCACACACAATTCAAACTCACATCAATATCCTTTGGCAAAACCTCAATTGTATCCCAAAGGTAAAACATCATGTTTCAGTTCTATGTGATACTCACTCTTTAATGTCCACACCTAGGTACTCACACTCTAGTGTCCACATCTAGGTTATTTTTATGCCATGTTTATTATTACTATTGAAGCATGCTCTGATACCAATCTCTGTAGCGCCCCAAATTTCTAATATGATATCTTAAAAAATACGTGGCACAATCCTAGCATCAACTTCAATGTAACATTAAACACAACCAACACCAATAAAATTTTCGACTTTTATTACAATAATCTTTTACATAGCACAGCGGAATACAATACATCTCAAATCACAAAATTACAACTCTTCTCTTTACAACACTTTAAAATTACATGAGTCACTATATAAATTGAACTCAAGCATCCAAATCCGAGCTCTAAGCAACAACCTGTAAATATGAGGCTAGAGATAACCCTAACCCCCAAAAATAAAGGGGTCAGCCATAAAGGTCTGAGTGACATAAAAACAAACAACATAAATGAACATTAAGCACTGATTCTTAAACAACATGTAATAAACAAGAATACATAAAATATGACGTAGCAAGGAAACATGTAAACAACAAGTGAAACTAAACTAAGTGTCAAGTGTAGAAAACAGGAAAACCACATGCATAAAACCAAGTCAAGAAAACACAAATTCTATATGCGGACTCTCTAATGCGTACTTGTCGAAGTCTATGCATCCCACTCTACATAGGTTCGGTGCAAGCCCTTAACATCTCCACATTATAGGGTTCAATCCCCGCTATGCAACTAATCCTAACACGATGACTACTACGAGATAAAGGTAAACTGTGAGTATTAGCCCATGCCCCTATAATTCCGGAGGTAAATCCTACACCACAGGTAATTCCGGAGACTATTTCACTCACACCTGGATAATTCCGGGGATTATCTCACACCGTAAGCAATGACCTCATCACACAAATACCACATGTGCATCACCTCGGCCCCAATAATTTCGGAGATCAATCCCACACCACAGGTAATTTCGGAGACTATTTCACTCATACCTGGATAATTCCGGAGATCAATCCCACACCGAAAGCCATACTGAGGTCCATAACCTATGTTCCCGTTCATCATATCACCACTAGTGTCTGTCCTTATCATTTTTGGGTTATTTAATACTTAACGAATCGCCTAGAGTTGGTGTACCCTACCGAACTTAACTCAACAACTGAACAACTAAAATGCCTCAACAGGCCCACACATAACGAACTCAATCGCCGGTATACTAGGGTCACACACACCCTCTAGAGACTCAAACTCAAATATCTCAACCAATCTTACTTCATAAACTGCTCAACTTAACATCTTGAAAATATAAGTTCAATAGAAGATAAGGCATAAGTAGTTATAGATCAAACTATCTAGAGAATAAACTATTTGGAAGAACCTTCATAAATATAAAAATACATCAGTACCAGTCGACTATAGTAAGCATAAGTCGACTGTCCAGAAAGAATGTTCCATGATTTTAAGAAAATAAGCTAAGTGTTATAAGTTGACTTATAGAAGTCAAAAGTCGACTTACCAGAGTGTTATAAGTTGACTTATAAAAGTCATAAGTCGACTTACCAGAGAGAAATTCCAGAAATCTTTAAGAAAATATTCTAAGTGTTATAAGTCGACTTGCAAAAGTCATAAGTCGACTTACCAGAGAAAAATCTACGATAACTTTGAAAAATAAATTCTAAGTGTGCCAGTCTACTGAAAAGGGTCTAAGTCGACTGTCCAGAACGGATTTTCAAGGAAACTAAAGATCATAGCAGCCGGGTCGTACCAGTCGACTGAAAGGTCATGCCAGTCGACTGTCGGCCTACAGACTGCATAGTTTTGGTTGTACACGATAATCAAAATTAGAGTTTCTAAAAAAAATTCATTGTCCACTGAAATAATTATATTCAGATAAAAACGTTAATCTCAAAGAATCCCCAGTTTGGATACATTTCCTCAAATCAACCAATTTCTCAAAACTTCAATTTTTATGTTCTTAATTCATAATTCTTCCATTAAAATTTCTCAGCACTGAATTTCTTCCACAACTCATAACCAAAAATCCAATTTGTAATCACAAGATCCAATTGTTCGTCCATCCAATCCATTATTGTCATAATCATACTCAAATCCTAAACATGCTTTCTAGCAAATAAATTCGACATCCAAGATTAATCAAAACAATCATAGATCAACAACCAAATTATACTACTCACATAAACAAATCAACCAATCAATTACATTATTCACATATAAAACTCAAAGGACAAACAAAACAATTACATTACTCACATAAAACATACACAAAGCAAAACAACATGTCACTCACATACATAAAATAAAATAACAAAACAAATTTACATCACTCACCTCAGAAATGAAGAGATCCAACAAGAAAGCCTCTCTTTTTGCGAGATCCAAAATCCTCCTCTTGATCCTCCCAAAAATCACAAGAATTCTATGTTGTGCAGCGAATGACGGCTGCATTTTCTTTTAAATACCCAGGATAAGAAGTTTAGGATTTTCCAAACCCTTTTGCAAGATACCCCCCTTGAAATACAACTTTACATATATAGATCTCTATTCTTGGAAACTCAATAAATAATCATTTAAATTAGGATTTAAAAGTAAAATGTACTCATTAATCTCAACCGGTACTATTCAAAAAGTCCAGAAAATAAATTTTGCACTTTCACCCTTCAAAATGACAAATTTGCAAAAAGATCCTTCTTTTCTCAAAATTTTGCAAATAGATCCGAATAATTTCAGAAAAATTTGGAAAAATTATAAATAAATCCCAAATATTAAATAATGATTTTTTATGAAGAAAATTTGATTTTTGAACTCCTCAAGAAAATATTTGCACGTGTAAAAAGATGAATTTTTCTGAAAATATTTATTAAATCCCCAAAAATCATTTTAATTCATTTATAAACCTTAAAAAATAATATTTAAAAATATGGGGTACTACACGATCAAATTTCGATCGTATCGAAATCAAAATTCAACAACGTCTTCAACTCTTCAACTCTCGTCCAACTCCAAGTGATCAAGTCTTCAACTCTCCTACAAGCTCTCCCCAACTCTTCAATTTCGGATTTGAGGAATTCTACTTCTACTTCTATTTTTATTATCACGAATTTTTTTATATACACGTATCCATGGTGAACGGTATCAAATTTCATACCTTTCTTCTTATTTTATTTTTGTTGTAGTTATAATTATTGTTGGTTTTATGATCTTCTCTATCTCAATCCTCTTGTTTTCTAGATTTTTTTTATAATTCATCGTTCCTACATTGTGTAGTTTTTTACATACATTACTACATTATGTCTAGATCACGCGGTAGCAGTCGTAGCCAGTGTAACACCCCACAAAATTGGAAATTACAATTTTGCCTCTGTGTGTTCGCACGCGTATTTTGTAACGTGTTCTCATCACGTATTTTGATTGACGACTATTTATGCATTTTCCTTTATTGATTTTTACACTATTTTGAGTCAACTAAAATATAATATTTCAATCCTTGTATTCTACGTATTTTCAATGCACGTATTAATTACATATTTTTCACCACCACGGGTGATAATTTTTGGGTTTCAATTATTTATTTTATGTTTTCACATCTATTTTTATAAAACGGAAATTTATTTTTTTTCCCTATTTTGATTAAAAGGCATTTTTTTCTGATTTTCTGCACGTACAATGCACGTGTTTTCTACGTGTTGTGATTTCATCATGAAATATCTGTAAATTAATTGTCTTTGATGGGATTATTCATTTGTGTTGAATACCTGATTATTATATGTATTTAAATTGCAAATGAGATTGCAAGTGATAAAATCATGTTTGTGAAAAGGATAAATTTTGTGAGATCGATGTTGAATAAAATGGTTTCATGAAAAAGAATTATTATTATTAAGGAATCATGAATAGTGCTAAATGAGACATAGAACAAATTATGGATAAGTTAGAGACATGAACATAATAAGTTTAAGACATGATTATTAAAGGGTATATGTACCCATGTTTCTTGTACATGAAAGTTTATGATTTAGAGTTAGTAAGACCTCGGTACCGGCATTATTGAAAGAAAAGATTTGAGAAATAATCTGGAGATATGGCTAAGGAGCCATCTCGTATTTGTTGATTAAGTCCGGTAGGAGGTAAAAACTAATTCTATGAGTGGAAAACTATTCATGTCTTGAACTTAAGAAAATTTAGGCACATAAGTGAAGATGTAGTAAACTTAGGAAAACGTAAGTGGGGTGCTCTATATAGTCGGCAGTGGACTCCAAGACTATAGACCCAGTTGGTGGACTGAGGTTGCCCCATGGGAGACGGATTATTATATTTTAATCCGGGACTATGAGGACGGGTCAGCGGTGGACTCTGGGATCTTGAGTAGTCTGACGGATGGGTTTTTGGTGTTTACCGTCTCCAATGTATATATATATATATATATATATATACATTGCATATATATATATACATTGGATATATATATATCCAATGTATATATATATATATATATATCCAATGTATATATATATATGCAATGTGTATATATATATATATATATATATATATACATTGCATATATATATATACATTGCATATATATATATGCATTGGATATATATATATATATATATATATATATATATATATATATATATATATATATATATATAGAAATCTTCGGTTGCTCACTACTTTGGTGAGCACTCCGTGAGCACTCATGAAATAGAGCACCTATGACAAATCCGAACCGCTCATATTATTCTATATATCTTAGATAGCCTACCAATAAAAAATAAAGTAATTTGATGTTCATTTGCCCATGAATCACACCATTACAAAATTGTATGGCTGAAAATTCTAACAGCATGATGGATGGGCAAATGAACTTCAAATTACTTGATTTTTTATTGTAAGGCTATCTAAGGTATATAGAACAATATGAGCGGTTCGGATTTGTCATAGGTGCTCTATTTCATGAGTGCTCACGGAGTGCTCACCAAAAGTAGTGTGCAACCGAAGGGGACTCCATATATATATATATATATATATATATATATATATATCCATTGCATATATATATATACATTGGATATATATATATCCAATGGATATATATATATGCAATGGATATATATATATGCAATGGATATATATATATATATATATATATATATATATATATATACTGGGCTAGAGGGTCACATACGGGACGATTTGCATGATGTGGAATCTGTTATACAGCCGGCGGTGGACTCCAAGGCTGGGATTCAAATTCGTGGAATAGTCTGAACCTTGTTTTGCTACCGAGTAGTTTTCATGGAGAGGGATCGAGCCCTGTATTGTGAAGAACGTAGGCGCTTGCCCTCGGACCTATGTAGTATGGGATGCATAGAATCCGAACAAGTGTGCATTAGTGTCATCCTAGTGTAGAATGGTATGCATTAGGCATTAAGACAGGACATACACTTATGTTTAGAATAATCACCTTCGACACTGTATTTATTCATTCAATTTTTATTGTGTTTTCTTAAAGTATTAAGATCGTTATACTATTCCCGGCATAGAGAGGATGGCCGAGTATGACATTTCGTCAGTTGTAAGTAACTGACGAGCCTACAGATTAACATGCAGGTAAAGGACCATTCATGGAGTTATAAAGTGGATATGCTATTACTATTTAAAGAAGTTGCAAATGATGTAAAATTGTACAAGTTATATTTTGTTTTCAATTGTTGTAAGTTTTATTCTTCCGCTGTGTAAAAACCAAGTGTAAAGGAACTCTGATGTACTATTGAAAAGTTTTAAAATTTCTTGTAAAATTGTACGAAGTGAAGTAAAGATCCTGTGAAATCTCGAATTTATCCTTATTTAAAATTTGGGGTGTTACAGCCAAAGTGGGTAAGATTCCACCAGCACTTCCCGTAGGCCTCCAATTGTCCCAATTAGTGAGCCTGCCGAAGAGTACCAAGATCCTCCTACCCAACAATGGGGTACACCCGATGAGGTTGTAGGTGACATACAATTAGAAGAAGAAGAACAACAACAACAACCAACCGAAACCACACAACCCCGTACTAGTACGAAAAGTAGAGGAGAAAGTGGTGATTGGCATGAGTTTTATGATTATATCCCGGACGAAGAAACTCCGGGTATAGGTTTGAAAGTTTGTAAAACATGTTCTAAGACATACAAATTCAAGAGGGGTGATGGCACCGGTACAATTAGTAGACACATCCAAAATAACCATAAAGAACTTCTTGTTGACCTACCCGGCCAACAAAAAATCAACCCTAGGACCGGTCTAGTTGATAGCCACTCTTATGATTCCGATCTTGTTCGTCGGGAAATGGCCCGATTAGTAATAAAGGAAGAGTTATCATTTTTCTATCTCGAGAGTAGGGACTTGGAAAATTTTAATCAGACGGCCTTAAACCCTCATTTTAGAAGAATTTCGAGAAATACTTACAAATCGGATTGTTTTAAAGTGTACAATGAAATGAAGGATACTTTGCATGATTGCAATTTTATGGAGTTTAACTTATAAAGTTAGTTTAACTTCAGATTGTTGGACGGGTGTCAACAATATTCCAACGATGGGAATAACCTGTCATTGGATCGACAATGGTTGGATTCTTCAAAAAAGAATCATATCACTTGCCGCGTTGCCGTATCCCCATTGTGGCACTGAAATAGCAAACCGTATTTTAGAAATTTGTGATGTTTTTCATATTCGCGATAAAATTATGTGTATTAGTTTTGATAATGCATCTAACAACAATGCAGCAATTACTACTTTAAAATCCACATTAAACCATCCATCTGACAATATTTTTCATATTAGATGTGCATGTTATATTTTAAATTTATGTGTTCAAAATGCATTAAAAATAGCCGATCCATATATACTTAAAATTAAAAATTGTATACATTTCATTGCATTAAGTCGCAGCGTATTTCAAGAATAGAAAAATTGGTGTAGGATTTCAAATGTACCTTTTAGAAGATTTCCAAAGGATGTTAAACTGTAGCGCCCCGAATTTCTAATATGATATCTTAGAAATACGTGGCACAATTCCCAGCATCAACTTCAATTGCAATATTAAACACAGTCCAAAAACACAGATAATTTTTATTCCAAACTTTTTATTACAATAATCATTTACATAACACAGCGGAATACAATACACATTGCTTTTTCTTTTACAACACTTCCTATTACATTTTACACAAGCTCTATTATCTCAATCTATCTCAAGCATCCAACCCCAAGCTCTAAGCAACAACCTGTAAAATATGAGGCTAGAGATGATCCCTAACCCCCAAAACTAAAGGGGTCAGCCATAACGGTGTGAGTGACATAAAAACAAAGCAACATAATTAAATCATAAAATATAGAGTCATCCACAACATGTATCATCAGTAAGAATAAAGGAAAGAGAAATAACAAATAAGTAAAGCATGAAAACATCAAGGAATATAAGATAGTAGATAGTAATACATGAAAACATCAAGTGAATCTAGACTAAGTGTCAAGTGTAGAAAAACAGGAAAATACAAGCATAAAACCAAGTCAAGAAAACACATTTCTATATGCTGACTCTCTGATGCATACTTGTCGGATTCTATGCATTCCATAGTACATAGATCCAGTGCAAGCCCTTAACGATCTCCACTTTATAGGGATAACCCCTTATTATGCAACTAATCCTACTACGGTGATGGAAAACAAGATCCAGAATACTCCGCAAATAGGCACCATAGCCCTCGACGCGCAAGCATCATGTAAGATAGCTCAAAAACAACCGGAGATTCATCTCCCAAACCCGTGTACCCCATGAATAGGCTTGCAAGGTCCTCGACGTGCAGATACACCAGGTATATTCTGTGAATAGGCCTACTGACCCTCGACATGTGTCACGCCCCGCTTCCCAAAATACGGAATACGAGTGCATGACTAAGCCCAGCGAATGATTTCTCAATCATCCATAAGCTGTAGGATCGACCCAGCATCACAACAAGTATATAACAAGAGAGATATATAAACCAAGCATGCATGAATAACTTATTAAGAAACAGAAAACAATTTAAACAAATAATTATATTCAAATAGTTCCCATGTCTGGATCAAGTATAAACTCGGAAACAAGTCTTAACAGCAGAAGAAATAAATACCTTGAGGAAAGTAACTATTTAAACAGGTCCTTGCCCCAAGCAACACCTGAAATGTCTGCTTGCCAATTCCAGCAGATAGCTTGTCTCCCAGGTCTGCTTAATAAATATAAACAGGAAAACGAAGGGGAAACAAGAGAAAATGCCCTTAGTGCAAGCTAGGGCCACAAATAGTGAAAGCAAGTACAAGTAAGGAAAAGACAAGAGTTGGAATCAAAAATATAGCAAGAATTATGAGGAGTAGTAGGCAAATTCAAAGACTAGCTAGCAAGAGGGATCATCTTAATAACTAGGTTGGATAACAACTGCTAGTGGTGAATCACATGTCAGGTACACCTATAAGGGTAATTAATATCAAGTGACAAAATTCAAGTCTAGTGTCATATGTTATTTAAATGTTAGGTCTCAAATGTCTAGTCATCAAGTCCAAGTGTCAAGTTATCTAGCTCCAGTTTCTCAAGTCCAAGTCTAGTTCAAGTTATCGAGTCCAAGTTATCAAGTTCAAGTCTAGTGGTGAGTTACTAGCTAGGTAGCACGACATGCATCCATTATACTACATGGTTGCTACAGTCAAATCAGTTACGTTTAGACCTAGTAATGGATTTTATAGGGCGGCGTACTCAGGTATCAAGTATCAAGCAAGCCTTGGTTCATGAATCGAAAATTAAATAACAAGTTCACGAAGCAAGTTCGCGAATCCACAAGCAAGTTCAAGAACCGCACAATGGGTTCAAGAATCAACAAGTTCATGAGCCGAGTAACCGACTCCATGAATCAAACAAGATACAACAAGTTCATGAACCAAGTATTGGGAAATACGGGCCCCCTTCCGAGTACACGTATCTATATTGTCCACTCTATAATCTTTCCCAAACCCCGGCTTGTTATTGTTATTAACTCTTATCAAGCAAGCACACCTAAGTAAATGTTGTAAATTAATTCTAGAAAAATTTAGGGATGTCCTAGATGATGTCCAGCAGCTACACACAAAATTTGGGGTCAAACGCACGCTGTTTGTACAGCTAAAATAATTCGCAAAGTCAATATATACAGCAGTTTTTACAGAAGTGCGCCTACTGACACAGCTGCAGTATAACAGCCATATCTCCTAGACCGTAACTCCAAATTCGATCAACTTGGAGTCTATCGACATCTACACATCCTGATCTACGTTTCATATTCAGGCCTCGGGCCCAAATTCCAAAGATAAGAGGGTCGAAACCGCAAAAGGAAATCCAGACAGCAACATAGGGAAATAATTCACTAATGTAGATTTCATAGAATTACGTAATTTGGTGTCTAAAATCATTATGTGGCACAAATACATGGTAATGGGAATCAAACAGCGAATAATAATATTTTCCAAGTCATAATAATCACAAATTGCCAAAACACTAAATTTATATGCTTCTACAATTTCTAGGGGTCCTTAATTCATATGTCCATGTGATTCGCAAGTTCAAGGAGATAAAAGAGTCCAATTGAATTATTATTTATTACGATGAAGTTTTGTGGCTCTTAGATTGGTGAGTTTGAAGGTTCAAATTGTTTTACTATGAAATTTCAAAGGAGAGTCACAAACTAACTACATGTGGTATTTCAAAGAGACTTGTACTAGGACAATAAGATGTACAAGGTTACTTGCCTTAATTGACGACGCTTAGATTCACTTGCTGAAGAAAGTTGGATCGAAAAACCCCGGAAGGAGTCCCCCAAAAGCACGTGTGAAGCACGTGCGAAGATCGACCGCAGATCGAGTTTTCCCCCGCACCAGATCGTGCCAAAACAGCGAACAGCACTTCTGGATTCGCTGTGCCAAAACAGCAGAACACCGAAACCCACCATTCGGGTCGCTCCAATGCAGCGGATCCTCCAGAACACGGAACAGCGGTGATGGATTTGCTGTGGGTGAAACAGGGTACGGCGATCAGATCGCACGGATCTTGAAGAGATCCAAGGGCCGAGATCGGATCCCGCCAATCCCGCTCTTCTCCTTCGTTTTCTTCTTCGTCGAACAGGGCGCGAGAGAGAGAGAGGACGCGACGCCGGCGATGGCTTCAATGTGGCGACGCGGCGGAGTGACTGCGACAGCCACGGAGGGCGGCGACGACTGTGGCGGCGCGACGTCGAGGGCGACGCAGTGACGGCAGAGCGACTACTCTGTTCTTGGGTTCGAACAGGGGAGAAGTTTGGGGGAGTGGGTTCAGGGTGTTGGCGATGGACGGAGGTCGAGGAGGATGAGAGGGTGAGGGCGATGCGATGAGGAGACGGCGAGGCGATGGTAATGGTGTGGTTGTCGAGAATTTGGGTAATGGCGAGGTTGGGTTCGATGGAGGAGTGGCGATCGGAAGATGGTGATTGACGAGGGTGAGGTTGACGAGGAGCGGGGGATCGAAGGTGATGAGGGGATGAGTCGGAGGTGCGAAGGCGATGGGAGATGGGGATTGGAAATGGGTTGATGGCGTGCGAAAATGGAGGAGAAGGAAACGGGATGAAGGAGATGGTTAGCGGCTGTGGGATTAGGGTTAAACAGTAGAGTGATTAGGGTTAGGGTAGGGGTTTATATACTAGGGTTAGCGGGTTTGCGGGTTTTTGAGTTTAGGGGATCCGTTTCAAAAAGAGCCCAACAGAAGAAATGGTCAAAAAGCACAATAATGGGGATTAGAAAGATAAAATAGAAGAATCGGGCTATTACTCATATAGAACGGTGCAAGATGGCACACAATCGAATTTGATAAAAAGATCCAAAATTGAGTCGAGACAAAAATAACGATTTTATTCGAATAGAAATAAAATACGGATCTCAGATAGATGAAAGAATACAATATGACAAAATACAGTATAAAATACAAATACGGGGAAACAGTAGTTACAAATCCTACCCACCTTACACAAAAATTTCGTCCTCGAAATTTGCTTAGGCGGTGCACAGGACAAGGTAAAAGCAACTTAGGGGAGAGTAACAAACAAGGGATCCAAGAAAAATCAACTTGGTGGTAACACCAAAAATAAGAAGGGAGCGGATAACAACGAGGTCAAATGAAAGGCATGAAAGAGAATAACAGTATCTAAAGGATCCAAATAACACAAGATAATAAATACAATGAAGGAGTAGGCAGAACTGAAACCAAGGAGATGGAAGATAGGAAAGAATTGAATCCAATAATGAATGAGTACGTGATGGCAGGATGGAATGCAAGAAGGAAATAACCAGTATCAAAAATGAAGAAGAACACTGAACACCACAAGACTTGCAAGATAACCAGACAAGGAGGTGAACGAAAGAAAGAGCTGGAATCGAAGGAGGGAGCGACAAGGGAAAGATGCACCACGCAACGAGTCAATGGATGAGAACAAAAGCAAGAGATAGGGGACAGCAAATGGTGCAAGGAACAAAACAAAATACAAGGAAAGAGAAGCAACAACATGATCCTGGGTCCTGTGGGTCATGGGCCCACCACGCTTCCGCTGCGCTACTCTGATGGTGACACTCCAAGCTCCAGACATATCGTTGTAGACAACGTGACACCAAGCGACGATCCGAGCAGGAAGAAAGGAATGGGACGCCAAGATCAAAGAGAGTATGGGCTCCAAATAGAGATAGACAATAATGCAAAATGGATATAAGGCTTGAGCTTCAATCTTCATAATTAAAAGATAGAATACATATCAAAACTAATGGATTTAACAAGAATAATAACAGTAACAATATCCATGATAATAATACCAATAGTAATAGAAAATAATAATGACAATAAAAACTAATAATAACAATGATAATAACAAAATTAGTAATAATAGTAACAAAATAATAATAACAATAATAATAACAGAAATAAAAATCGTCATAATCATACAGGTAATAATAATACGATGAAATAAAAATATCAACAATACTAATAATAACGATAATACATACATGACAAAATAGAATTCAACACATTCATGCAAATAATGCAATAATAATAATAATAGCATTAAAAATAATATCAACAATGATAATAATAATATGATAATATCAAAATAACAATAATATCAATAAAGCAACAATAATAATGATAAAAATAATAACAGTAATAAAGGTGATGAAAACGATAATAATAACATCAATTGAAATGACAGTAATATTAATAATACCAATAATAACGAAAGTATTCTTTTACCATCAGTTTCATTATATAAGTAACGAGTCTTGAAATATAAATTAGTAGTAGGTAGAAAATCTTGCCTCCTTAACATCAAGTTACATATTTGCCTTCACGACATCAGGTTTCAAATTGCCATCCAAATATTCGGCTGCACATTTTGCCTCGCCGATATCTAGTTGCAATTCGCCTCTATTGACATCGAGTTGCATATTTGCCATCTCGACATTAGGTTGCAGCGAAGTTGTAAATTGTATATAAAATTGAGCATGATCAGGCTCAAAACAATTTAATAATAATGATAGTAGTAACGAAAGAAAATAATAGTACTAATAACAATAATAATATAAAAAGGTCCATATTAATAACAATAGAATAACAATGATCATGACAATAATAATAATAGTAATAGCAAAAGAATGATAACAATAATAATAATATTAACAATAATAATGAAATAGTGAAAACAACAATAAGAATATCAATAGTAGTAACAATAATAATAATATTAGTAATGATAGTGAAAATAATAGCAATGATACTAATGGTAGTAAAAATAGCATTATACAACGAAATAAGAATTTGCCTTATCTAATAATAATTCAGTAGAAATATATAGTCGATTGAAAATGAAAAGTGAGCTAAAATACATCATCGTTCGAAATATCAAAATCCTTGTTGAGATACATCTTCATAGAAGATCGAAAATAAATATAATAATTAATAATCAAAATATAGAAAGTATTCGGAAAATAATAATAATAATAATAATTATAAGGAGAAAAATAAGTAGGAGAAAAATG
Source organism: Hemerocallis citrina (assembly GCA_017893485.1). Taxonomy (NCBI): domain Eukaryota; kingdom Viridiplantae; phylum Streptophyta; class Magnoliopsida; order Asparagales; family Asphodelaceae; genus Hemerocallis; species Hemerocallis citrina. Next base: position 60,889,845 of record CM030358.1, read on the forward strand.
AAGCTACATCCAATAAGGAGTTAAAGAGAATGATGACTAGAAGGGACAAAGGAAAATTAAGGAATTGAATACGAAGGAAGGAGGACGAAGGGCAAAATCGGAATTGAAGAGATTATAGCAGAGGAGAAATAACTAGCATGGTACTCAAAGTGAGTCAACAATTGAAGATGAATGCAAGGCACGAAGAGCAATAAACGACACACGAACCGGAATAAGGAGGGTTCAACGAGGCAAGCAGAAGATAAGAGATTGCTTGCACCGAAATCAAAAGAATATGGGTACGGAAGAATAAATTGTACCCAATAAGGAATCAACAAATCAGGACGAATGCAATAGATGGAAGGAAACAATGAATCAAAGAATTGAATATGACGGGATCAAAATGAATGAGATAAGACTTGTATCCAGATCGAGTTGACTATTAAATTATTCATGTGGTTGCATGGTCTGTTTAATGTTGAGTTAATCCTGACTGAGTCAAGCCTGTCTAATGTATTAGTCAGACTAACACATTAGCCAAACCTGAGCTCTGATACCACTAAAAACCTTGTCACGCCCCGCTTCCCAAAATACGGAATACGAGTGCATGACTAAGCCCAGCGAATGATTTCTCAATCATCCATAAGCTGTAGGATCGACCCAGCATCACAACAAGTATATAACAAGAGAGATATATAAACCAAGCATGCATGAATAACTTATTAAGCAACAGAAAACAATTTAAACAAATAATTATATTCAAATAGTTCCCATGTCTGGATCAAGTATAAACTCGGAAACAAGTCTTAACAGCAAAAGAAATAAATACCTTGAGGAAAGTAACTATTTAAACAGGTCCTTGCCCCAAGCAACACCTGAAATGTCTGCTTGCCAATTCCAGCAGATAGCTTGTCTCCCAGGTCTGCTTAATAAATATAAACAGGAAAACGAAGGGGAAACAAGAGAAAATGCCCTTAGTGCAAGCTAGGGCCACAAATAGTGAAAGCAAGTACAAGTAAGGAAAAGACAAGAGTTGGAATCAAAAATATAGCAAGAATTATGAGGAGTAGTAGGCAAATTCAAAGACTAGCTAGCAAGAGGGATCATCTTAATAACTAGGTTGGATAACAACTGCTAGTGGTGAATCACATGTCAGGTACACCTATAAGGGTAATTAATATCAAGTGACAAAAATTCAAGTCTAGTGTCATATGTTATTTTAAATGTTAGGTCTCAAATGTCTAGTCATCAAGTCCAAGTGTCAAGTTATCTAGCTCCAGTTTCTCAAGTCCAAGTCTAGTTCAAGTTATCGAGTCCAAGTTATCAAGTTCAAGTCTAGTGGTGAGTTACTAGCTAGGTAGCACGACATGCATCCATTATACTACATGGTTGCTACAGTCAAATCAGTTACGTTTAGACCTAGTAATGGATTTTATAGGGCGGCGTACTCAGGTATCAAGTATCAAGCAAGCCTTGGTTCATGAATCGAAAATTAAATAACAAGTTCACGAAGCAAGTTCGCGAATCCACAAGCAAGTTCAAGAACCGCACAATGGGTTCAAGAATCAACAAGTTCATGAGCCGAGTAACCGACTCCATGAATCAAACAAGATACAACAAGTTCATGAACCAAGTATTGGGAAATACGGGCCCCCTTCCGAGTACACGTATCTATATTGTCCACTCTATAATCTTTCCCAAACCCCGGCTTGTTATTGTTATTAACTCTTATCAAGCAAGCACACCTAAGTAAATGTTGTAAATTAATTCTAGAAAAATTTAGGGATGTCCTAGATGATGTCCAGCAGCTACACACAAAATTTGGGGTCAAACGCACGCTGTTTGTACAGCTAAAATAATTCGCAAAGTCAATATATACAGCAGTTTTTACAGAAGTGCGCCTACTGACACAGCTGCAGTATAACAGCCATATCTCCTAGACCGTAACTCCAAATTCGATCAACTTGGAGTCTATCGACATCTACACATCCTGATCTACGTTTCATATTCAGGCCTCGGGCCCAAATTCCAAAGATAAGAGGGTCGAAACCGCAAAAGGAAATCCAGACAGCAACATAGGGAAATAATTCACTAATGTAGATTTCATAGAATTACGTAATTTGGTGTCTAAAATCATTATGTGGCACAAATACATGGTAATGGGAATCAAACAGCGAATAATAATATTTTCCAAGTCATAATAATCACAAATTGCCAAAACACTAAATTTATATGCGTCTACAATTTCTAGGGGTCCTTAATTCATATGTCCATGTGATTCGCAAGTTCAAGGAGATAAAAGAGTCCAATTGAATTATTATTTATTACGAGGAAGTTTTGTGACTCTTAGATTGGTGAGTTTGAAGGTTCAAATTGTTTTACTATGAAATTTCAAAGGAGAGTCACAAACTAACTACATGTGGTATTTCAAAGAGACTTGTACTAGGACAATAAGATGTACAAGGTTACTTGCCTTAATTGACGACGCTTAGATTCACTTGCTGAAGAAAGTTGGATCGAAAAACCCCGGAAGGAGTCCCCCAAAAGCACGTGTGAAGCACGTGCGAAGATCGACCGCAGATCGAGTTTTCCCCCGCACCAGATCATGCCAAAACAGCGAACAGCACTTCTGGATTCGCTGTGCCAAAACAGCAGAACACCGAAACCCACCATTCGGGTCGCTCCAATGCAGCGGATCCTCCAGAACACGGAACAGCGGTGATGGATTTGCTGTGGGTGAAACAGGGTACGGCGATCAGATCGCACGGATCTTGAAGAGATCCAAGGGCCGAGATCGGATCCCGCCAATCCCGCTCTTCTCCTTCGTTTTCTTCTTCGTCGAACAGGGCGCGAGAGAGAGAGAGGACGCGACGCCGGCGATGGCTTCAATGTGGCGACGCGGCGGAGTGACTGCGACAGCCACGGAGGGCGGCGACGACTGTGGCGGCGCGACGTCGAGGGCGACGCAGTGACGGCAGAGCGACTACTCTGTTCTTGGGTTCGAACAGGGGAGAAGTTTGGGGGAGTGGGTTCAGGGTGTTGGCGATGGACGGAGGTCGAGGAGGATGAGAGGGTGAGGGCGATGCGATGAGGAGACGGCGAGGCGATGGTAATGGTGTGGTTGTCGAGAATTTGGGTAATGGCGAGGTTGGGTTCGATGGAGGAGTGGCGATCGGAAGATGGTGATTGACGAGGGTGAGGTTGACGAGGAGCGGGGGATCGAAGGTGATGAGGGGATGAGTCGGAGGTGCGAAGGCGATGGGAGATGGGGATTGGAAATGGGTTGATGGCGTGCGAAAATGGAGGAGAAGGAAACGGGATGAAGGAGATGGTTAGCGGCTGTGGGATTAGGGTTAAACAGTAGAGTGATTAGGGTTAGGGTAGGGGTTTATATACTAGGGTTAGCGGGTTTGCGGGTTTTTGAGTTTAGGGGATCCGTTTCAAAAAGAGCCCAACAGAAGAAATGGTCAAAAAGCACAATAATGGGGATTAGAAAGATAAAATAGAAGAATCGGGCTATTACTCATATAGAACGGTGCAAGATGGCACACAATCGAATTTGATAAAAAGATCCAAAATTGAGTCGAGACAAAAATAACGATTTTATTCGAATAGAAATAAAATACGGATCTCAGATAGATGAAAGAATACAATATGACAAAATACAGTATAAAATACAAATACGGGGAAACAGTAGTTACAACATGCGAATGCACCCTGCATGCTCTATGAATAGGCCTGCAGACCCTCGACACGCGAACATATAATTGTCCTCTCGGGACATAACAACAAACAGTCCCGGAACGCATCCGTTGGACTAACAAAATCATGAGCCTATACTTACGTTTTTCAAGTTCCATCACATCCCCACTAGTGCCTGTCCTTAAGTTGGTTATTATTAAAACACAAAATCCCCATCTCTAGAGTTAGTGTATCCTACCGGACTTAAATACTCAACAACAATCAGACCAAGACCCCCCAGGTCTAACTCAACAAATCTCAACTGCCGGTTCCAGGACTCCCACTCAACTCCTAGAGATATCAACAAGACCAAAACTCACTAATCCATCGTCAAAACGATCAAAGGGAGAAACCTCTCCAATCAACAAAATCCAAATCTTTATAACATTTCAGAATCCAAATCCAATATTAAAATATCTTGAAAACATATGTTATGTAGAAAGAATAATATTTAGAATAGTAAGTTATAGATCCGAAAACATTTAAAGAATCAACCGTTTAAAGAACATCAGAATAACTCAAGAAAATATCAGTAACAGTCGACTGTAAAGAGACATCAGTCGACTGTCCAGAGCGAAAATCCAACAATTTTTAAGAAAATAAAGTCTAAGTGTTGACGGTCGACTGCAAAAGTCACCAGTCGACTGTCCATAGTGAAAATCCAAAACTTCGAGAAAATATCAAAAACAGAGCAGAGACAATCGACTGGAGAAATGGTTCAGTCGACTGTTCCACATGAGATTTCAAGAAAATGAGAAAAAATACAACAGCCAGGTAGCGACGGTCGACTGTCGAAACATACCAGTCGACTGTCACACCTACAGACTGCAGTTTGGGTTGTGCATATTTCAACCAATACGAAGATTTACTTTACAAAAACGAAATCTATAAAAAGTATATTTCTGATATGATCAAATACAACTTATAGGATATACAAAGATCCATAAAAACCAATCAAAACAACTTGAATTGATAAAATAGCTTTTTGGTGAACTTCTTCAAAATAAAAATAGGAACGTGTGTATATATCAAAATTGGAGTTTTTAAGAATCAGTGATACATCAAAATAACTTGTTTTATATTCCTAACCTTATCAGTACCAAAATAAGTTGAGATATAGTAAAATCCTTCGAAAACACATAAAAACTCAATTTCTTCTTAAACAACAAAAATACGATATTTATGAAAAACGTTTGTGCATACTTGTGCACCAAAAGAACTTCACAAATCCATAAACTACAATAAAAAATAATTTAGATTTAAAAACTTAGTATTTGAGTAAATCCAAATTCAAATAAAAATTTTCACAAAATCACAAATCCCCAAATTTAATCAAAAATGTATCAATCCCCAATTTAGTCATCACAACTCAAATCCTCAAGACACGGACTTTTAATCCATTACTCATTCTCAAAATTCCTCAAACTCAATCTCAACTATTCTCAATAGTTGACTCATAAACAAATATATCATTAACATGGCCAAGTTGCTTTCATCCAACTCACCAATAGTTCAAAAATCTCATCTTAAATCAATTAATGCATAACTTTCACCATACTCAATTGAATCAATAAATACTCAAAAGAAATAGTCTACTCACAATTTATATTAGGTTCTCCTACAATCTAAAATCATCCACATGCAACTCTACTCACAAATAACTAGGGTTCTTCTTAAAAGATCCAATTTTAACTCATCCATTCATTCAATCCACCACATGTATTCATATAAAAAATCCTAGCATGCTTTCTACTAGATGAAACACCACATACAACATTCCAAGAACAAAACAAAACAAAACAAGTCACTCACCTTGTCGAAGAGATCAAACGAATATAACAAAGCACGACGAAAAAATCTCTCCTTTGCAAAGAATCCAAGATCTCCTCTTTGAATCTCCAAGAAAAAAAAAATAATAATAAAACCTTGTGTTGTACAGAGAAAGACAGCTGCACTCCACCTTTTAAATAGGCCGGAATTAGAAGAATTAGGATTTTGAACATATTTGCAAAATAATCCTTTTAAAATATATCTTTACATAAATAGATCTCTATACTTGGAAACTTGATAAAACTAATTTAATTGAGATTTAAAAACAAAATGAACAATTTATTTCCAGCCGGCACTGTTTGAAAAGTTCAGAAAAATAGTTTTGCACTTTCATCCCTCAAAATGACAATTTTGCAAAAAGATCCTTCTTTTCGCAATATTTGCAAATAGGTCCAATAAATATCACAAAAATTACAAATAAATACCAAATAATAAATAATGATTTTCCACAAAATAATTTTGGCTTTTGAACTTTTCAAGAAAATATTTGCACGTATTTTGCACGTGTAAAAAAGATAAATCTTCAGAAAAATATTTATTAATTCACCAAAAATCATTTTAATTCATTTATAAATATTTAAAATAATATTTAAAAATACGGGGTACTACATCACTCCCTCCTTAGAAGAGTTCTGTCCTCAGAACTACTACTAATCGGGGTCCAAACAAAAATAAACAAGAAATTGAAATCTCACAAATGGGAACATAGCTTAAGAAATATAATCACGCAAGAGAATACATTCCAACAAGAGAAATGCAAACATACAGAAGGAACACAATCATACAAAGAGTTCAGAAAAACAACCTTCCGCTGTTCAACTCTGATAACTTGCCATCAGAAACCATGCTGCAACAACCTCTGAACTCCTGCATCCAACTCTGACCTTCCACAATCTGCTTCATCCTTCCGAGGATCAGTGACCACTCCCTCCTTAGAAAGGACATGACTAAGGAAAGCCACCTCAAGACCGTGCCTGGAAACACCTTAGGTACCACACCTAAGACTAGCAAAAAAAATCTGGGCGACACAAATGTATGCAAGAAAACAGTATCAAATAAAACTTTTGTTTTTATTCCATTAACCAAAACAAATTCTGTTATATGGAGAATGATACTCAAATCTCCAATTTATTCTCAAACAAAGTTTTACTTAATACATAAATGAATGAATTAAAAAAATTCTTGCACACCTCCGATCACATCCCTGAGTTACCCGCGTCCTCCTCAGTCAATGCGAACACTCGCCCCTGCCTCTGAACCTTGCCTTCCCCTGCACCATCTTTCTTCAGCTGCAACGGTTTGGTCGGATATCCCCTTCATGACTGCACTGATAACAAACCTGCACCTTCCGAGGCTTGGTGCATGCTGCCTGATAATGACCTGTCTCTCCACAGTTGAAACAAGTCACGCCCTGAACTGCGGGCGCCTTCTGCACTGGTCCATTGAACTTGCCTTGCTTCACTGGGAACTCCTTTCCACTCTGACTATCTGCTGGCCTCTTGTTCTTGTTCCAGGTCTCCTGCTTCTTCTGGAACTGATCCATGTCCTCCTCTGTCATAGCTGCTCTCCTGACCAGCTTATCAAACCTCCTGATGCCCAAAGGAATCATTCTCGACCTCAAATTCGGCCTCAAACCCTGCTCGAACTTCTTAGTCTTCTTAGCTTCATCAACAATTAGCTCCGGTGCATACCTTGACAGCTGAGCAAACTTAGTCTCATACTCTCGCACTGTCATGTTGCCTTACTGCAGATTCAAGAATTCCATTGCCTTCCTCTCTTGAATGTCCAAAGGAAAGAAACGCTCCCTGAATTCTTCCAAGAAAGCCTCCCAAGTCATATGCTGGTCCCCTAAAGTCCTCTTCACCGATTGCCACCAAACACCAGCGTCCTTTTCCAACTGCATAGTGGCCAACTTCACCTTATTGGCTGCCCGAGTTTCTAAGACCTCGAAGATTGTCTCCATCCGTCTAATCAAATCATCAGCCTTATTTGGATAAGACTGCCCCTCAAACACTGGCGGCCTCATCCTCTTGAAGGACTCAATCTGCTTGATAGGATCATCGTTAACAAATACTGGTCTAGTCCCCTGATTCTGATTCTGTTTTTGATTCTGCGCCAAATTAGCTGCTATTAGTGCATTCAAAGTCTGATATACCCTGGCAAATTCGGCCTCGAGATCAACTCCTGTTCCTTGGGAACTTCCAGCTCCATCACCATTGTTACCATTCTTGGTTCTGGGTCCAACCATTCTGAATACTGCAAAATGAGAGAAAAGTTAGAGCACCACAACACAATTCACATCCATATCAACACCCAATGGCAAAACCTCAACCATACCCAAACTAAACATCATGTTTTAACTCTATGTGATACTCACACTATAATGTCCACACCTAGGTACTCACGGTCTAATGTCCACACCTAGGTTGGTTTTTCATAGCATGTCTATTATTACTATTGAAGCATGCTCTGATACCAAATCTGTAGTGCCCCAAATTTTCAATATGATATCTTAGAAATACGTGGCACAATTCTCACCATCAACTTCAATTGCAATATTAAACACAGTCCAAAAACACAGATAATTTTTATTCCAAACTTTTTATTACAATAATCATTTACATAACACAGCGGAATACAATACACCTTGAATTACAAACTTTTTCCTTTACAACACTTCCTATTACTTTTTACACAAGCTCTATTATCTCAATCTATCTCAAGCATCCAACCCCAAGCTCTAAGCAACAACCTGTAAAATATGAGGCTAGAGATGATCCCTAACCCCCTAAACTAAAGGGGTCAGCCATACCGGTGTTAGTGACATAAAAACAAAGCAACATAATTAAATCATAAAACATAGAGTCATCCACAACATGGATTAATCAGCAAGAATAAAGGAATGAGAAATAACAAATAAGTAAAGCATGAAAACATCAAGAAATATAAGATAGTAGATAGTAATACATGAATCATCAAGTGAATCTAGACTAAGTGTCAAGTGTAGAAAAACAGGAAAACACAAGCATAAAACCAAGTCAAGAAAACACATTTCTATATGCTGACTCTCTGATGCATACTTGTCAGATTCTATGCATTCCATAATACATAGGTCCGGTGCAAGTCCTTAACGATCTCTACTTTATAGGGATAACCCCTCGTTATGCAACTAATCCTACTACGGTGATGGAAAATAAGATCCAGAATACTCCGCGAATAGGTAAATAATTTTTGTATCGCAAAAAATATGCACAATTTTGAAATGACTCCCACTGATTGGTTTTATGCCGAATCTTTGTTGAAATTTTTAGAACATTTTAAAACCGCAACTTTAAAATTTTCAAAAACATATGAATCTACTTCTAGTGGCATTTTTATTTCATTCGTTAGCATGATGCAAACATTTAACGAAATGTTAAATGATACTTATGTTGGTGATATTGTAAAACCTGCATACAAAAAGTTTTTGAAGTATTATTTTCCTCCTCCTATGTTGATTTGTGTTGCTACCATTATGGATCCTCGTATCAAATTAGAAGGTACGAAGAGTTTGATTGAAATGTTTTTTGCATTACTTGGGAAAAATGTAGAAATAGTAATTGATTGCGCTACTTTTTTAGTTAAATTTGAATATACATTAAATAACTTGTATGATTATTATGATAAATATTTTGCTTCTAGTAGTACAACTTCTATAGTTAGTTCTTCTTCTGCTACTTCTAAAGGTAAGGATAAGAATAAATTTGATGATAGAACATTTAATTTACTTGCACAAATTCAATCCAAAAAACCTAGGATTAATCAACCAAATGAATTAAATTGGTATAACCAACAAGATTCTGAGTCTTCTTCTGCACTAGACTTTTTACAGTGGTGGAAAGACCATGAACACACTTATAGTATTCTGTCAATTATGGCTAAAGATTTACTAACTCCTCCTGTCTCTACAGTTGCTTCTGAAAGTGCATTTTCTTCAAGTGGCAGAGTTCTAACTGAATACAGGAATCGCTTGAAGCCCGACACGTTAGAGATGCTCGTTTGCACAGAAGACTGGCTGAAGGCTGAAGATAGGACACAAGGAAAAGTATTATCTACGTCCACAAGTAAGAGCAACTCGCCGGAACAACAACAACAACAACAACAATAGCAACCAAAATGAAAAATTCAAGACCAACAACAACAAATTCAAGGCCATCAACTTGAAGACAATTGTAAATAGATAAAAAAATTGTATTATATTTGTGCTTGTTATTTCATTTTAGAAAAATTGAAGTAAATTGAAATTGTATATAAGAAATATGTTAGTGTATAAAACATATTTGTGAATTGAATTCTTTATTTCATTAGAAATTGTGAAACTTGTATAACTTAAAATCATATGAATAATATTTCAATATTTTTTGCCAATTTCACTCTTTCAAGCTTATTATTATTATTACGATTTTTAATGTTTATTATTATTATTATTATTATTATTTTAAGATTTTTTTTAAAAAAACCTATCTAAACGGGCCAACCCCCGACCCGACCCGACCCGACCCGACCCGAGTTGGACCCGAATGGGTTCACGGGTTGGGCGGGTCGCCATAGCGACTTTTCGACCCGGCCCGGCCTGGCCCGGTTAAGTCACCAACCCGGCCCGAACCCGCCCAAGTCAACATCTAACCCAGGCGGGTCCGGCCCGGCCCGGCCCGTTCGACCCGAATGCCAACCCTATATCAACCTCTTTATAGCTTCGAAGTTTTAGCCTAGTGAAAGGTCTTTCATATGGTATCAGAACACCCTAGATTTGAATCTTGTTGGGTGCATTTATTTATTTTGAAATCATGAATATTTTTTTAAAAAAGAATATATTTTGTTGGGCATGTCCAGGTTTTGACCCGCAATTTATTTGGAATTGATCTTGTTTTTTTGGCTCATTAAAAAAATGGGAATTTATCTTTTTCTTTGGCCCAATAAAAAAAGGGAAATTTATCTTTCCGTTTTTTGGTCCATTAAAAAAAAGAAAATGGAACACAACCTATGAGGACATGTTAGAATCAAGGTCGGCCCTAGCCGGCCTAGGACCCAAAGCAGAAGAGGGGCACAAAATTCAGTATTATAATGGGTTTGCAATTATATGGTACAAAATCCATTACTCTAATCAATTAAAATATAAACCTAGGAATTTTAAACATCCCCTAACTCTTCAGTTTCTTTTCTTTCATCATCATTAAAGACTCTCTCTCTCTCTTGCGGTTGTTGCTGCTGGCTTGTTCCCTGTTCTGTTGGGGTGTTTTCTAGAGGGGCGGGGGCCGCATCCGGGCTGCTTCACCTGATGACCTTAGTCGACGGGACACCACCTCCACCACACTCTCATAATGGAAGCTGACGCCCAATGCTATCACCCGTTGTGGCGAGAGGAGAAGGTGATACTTCTATCAGCTGGGTCTTGTATTAGTTTTCTGATTGAGAGAGAGAGTGAGAGAGTGGGTGAGTGAAGATGTTGCTCCTCACTACTCTATATTGGTGTTGGTCTGTATTTGTGAGAAATCAATGGAGATAGTAAGGACGTGAGAGAGGTAAAGGTATCCTCTCCACAGCTATCTCCTTTACTACGGTTGTTGGTGAGGGAGTGGTAATTGCTAGGTGGTGGGAGGATAGGAGGTGTAGACTGAACTTGGCGGTTGTCAAACTTCGTCCGCGGGGCTTGGGCCCAAAGATGGGGTCCCCCAGCGAGTACAATGTGCTCGGCGTTGTCAAATTTCGGCCTGCGGGGCTTGGGCCTAAAGATGGGGTCCCCCCAGCGAGGAGAAGACAGGGCTCGGCGGGGGATACAATCCTACCAGACTAGTTTCGGGTGGGTGTGCATGTGCCGTGGAGGCAGTGTATGAAGCTAAACTGACATTCACACAACTTTGCTGGACCGGGCTTGTTTGTCGGCCCACCCTGCAGGGTTGTTGGAGAGATATGTTATTTGTACGGGTCATATTACTTCATGTATGTTTTATTTTATGTCTGTAGTTTGTACTTTGACACAATATTCTGGGTTTGTTTCGTTAAGTTCTTATTAATGAAACATGGTGGCCATATTCCATCTTTTCCTTAAAAAAAAAAAAGCCAATTACGAACTGTGATATTTCATACGCAATGTGGGTCTGTTTCTTCAAGAACATCAATATATATAAAAAATACAGGCATGTCTATAAAAGGGCACAATTTTATTTTTCGCCTTGGGCCTTAAATACCTCAGAATCGGCCCTAATTAGAATACAAGTTTAATTTCTCTCGTCCTTTCTATAATTTTAAAATTTTAGCCTAGTGGAAGGATTTGTCATGAACCTGTTGCCCCTCGACTTGGATGGTTAATACTTAATATGCTAGACACACTTTCAAGTACTTCTAGCTATTATCACTAAGCCACAAGATTGCCCCTCAACTTAGAAGGTTAATATGCTGGACACTCTTTCAAGTACTTATAGCTATTATCAGTAAGCCACAAGATTCTTTCTTCGTTCACTCACCTTAGCTGAAAGTTCCTCCATACCTCCGAACCACAAAGATTATTCAAAGCTGCAGACATTATTCAAAGCTGCAGACAAATGATTTCTCGGTCAGCAAGTTTACATTTTTTAAGAGAAAAGTAAGCATCATATTTGTACGAGAAAATTTTCCTCATACAAAGTGATTATACTCACTTGGTGGAATCCTAAGGAAGATCCACTCCATCATGTTTGTCATGTCAATGAATGTATTAGTAGAAAAAGTCGAGGGGTTTGAAGGTCATTCACACATGCATCACGTAGTTGAAAATGAACGATTTCAATAGTATTACAAATTGTATCACAAATTGGACCACGAGATGCATTGGTAAATGACCTCCAAACTACTTGATTTTTTCTACACATACATTCATTGACATGATAAACATGTTGGACGAAATGGATCTTCATGAGAGCTCCATCACGTGAGCATAATCGCTCTGTATGAGAAAAATTTACTCATACAAATATGAGGCTCAATTTTTTTAAAAAAATATTCAATTGGTATATGTGATTTAAAGGTGAAGAAATGCAAAGATCATTCACCAATGAGAAACAAAATGATTAAAACAATAATGAACTCTCAGCTCATACCCAGCCCAAGACCAATCTACAACATATCCAGTAACCTTGAGCATCGGTAGCAGAGAGGATGGAGATGACTCTGGTGACTTCATCATCAACTAATCATTGATACTCTGATTTTCAATATTGATAGGTTATTCAAGGCCCTCTTTGGAACTTAATTAGCAGACAACTCTTAGCTAACTCTTAGCTGATCAAACTTCTGTTGTTGAAACTCTGTGGTTAAACTTGGTTGTAATAATTGATACAGATTTGCTGTTGTTATTCTGTTTGGTTGCACCGACTTTCATCTAATTTTGTTGAGGGGGAACAACTGGAGATTAAAGAGAAGATGTTATCTAGGCTTTAGAATAAGTATAGTTCTACGATAATAGTCGTTTACCGTCTTTTTACTCTAGTGCCTAAATCACAAATCCTCTCCTCGTCCCTATTACCGTCTCTGGATGCTAGCCCTCTTCAACCAAACATTTTTTTATACGTATTATAGCTGGTTGATATAAATATTTGTTATTTTCAATATAATATGTGCAATAAGAAAATATAAAAATTCTGAAAATTTTACAAACCTAAATCTTAAAATCTAAAATTTTAAGTAAATAAAGAAAGAATAGGAGAGAGAGAGAAAGAAAAAATATGAAAAAGTGAAGGGAGAAGAGAGAAGAGAGAAGAGAGAGATAGTAATAAAGTAATGAGTTTTTTAGTTTTGGGGGGAAAAATTTAATTTTGGGGTTTGAAATTTTTGGCGGGAAAATATGTTTTGGGAGAATCAATCTAGCCCATTGGTTTTAGGGGAGATTGAATGAGAGCCACTTGATAGCTTTCTTTGTAATATAAATATATACAAGTTACTAGGTTTAGGTTGCGTTTGTTTTGTTGTTTTGAAAAGAGTTTTCTGAATAGAGTTTTCTGAAAACTGTATTCTGAAAATTGTTTTTCTGAAAATGAGTTTAAAAGCTGTTTGGTTATATTTATTTCTGAAAACTGTATTCTGAAAGCTGTTTTTCTGAAAAAGAGAGTTTAAAAGCTGTTCTGTTATATTTCTAGCTGAAAACTGCTATCTGAAAGCTGTTTTTCTGAAAAAGAGAGTTTAAAAGCTGTTCGGTTATATTTATTACTGAAAACTGTTTTCTGAAAGCTGTTTTTCTGAAAAAGAGAGTTTATAAGCTCTTCGGTTATATTTCTTACTGAAAACTGTTTTCTGAAAGCTGTTTTTCTGAAAAAGAGAGTTTAAAAGCTGTTCGGTTATATTTCTTGCTAAAAACTGTTTTCTGAAACTGTTTTTCTGAAAAAGAGAGTTTAAAAATTGTTCGGTTATATTTCTAGCTGAAAACTGTTATCTGAAAGCTGTTTTTCTGAAAAAGAGAGTTTAAAAGCTGTTCTGTTATATTTCTAGCTGAAAACTGTTATCTGAAAGCTGTTTTTCTGAAAAAGAGAGTTTAAAAGCTGTTCTGTTATATTTCTAGCTGAAAACTGTTTTCTGAAAGCTGTTTTTCTGAAAAAGAGAGTTTAAGAGCTCTTCGGTTATATTTCTTACTGAAAACTGTTTTCTGAAAGCTGTTTTTCTGAAAAAGAGAGTTTAAAAGCTGTTCAGTTATATTTCTTGCTGAAAACTGTTTTCTGAAAGCTGTTTTTCTGAAAAAGAGAGTTTAAAAGCTGTTCGGTTATATTTATTGCTGAAAACTGTTTTCTGAAAACTGTTTTTCTGAAAAAGAGAGTTTAAGAGCTGTTCGGTTATATTTCTTACTGAAAACTGTTTTCTGAAAGGTGTTTTTCTGAAAAGGAGAGTTTAAAAGCTGTTCGGTTATATTTCTTGCTGAAAACTGTTTTCTGAAAGCTGTTTTTCTGAAAAAGAGAGTTTAAAAGCTGTTAGGTTATATTTCCGGCTGAAAACTGTTATCTGAAAGCTGTTTTTCTGAAAAAGAGAGTTTGAAAGCTGTTTGGTTATATTTTTTACTGAATACTGTTATCTAAAAGCTGTTTTTCTGAAAAAGAGAGTTTAAAAGCTGTTTGGTTATATTTCTTGCTGAAAACTGTTATCTGAAAGCTGTTTTCCTGAAAAAGAGAGTTTATTAAAAGCTGTTTGGTTATATTTCTTGCTGAAAACTGTTATCTGAAAGCTGTTTTTCTGAAAAAGAGAGTTTAAGAGCTGTTCGGTTATATTTCTAGCTGAAAACCGTTTTCTGAAAGCTATTTTTCTGAAAAAGAGACTTTAATAGCTGTTCTGTTATATTTCTGACAATTTTTAAAATCAATTTGTATTCATCATGTGCTGACATTTTTTTAATTGTTGCAGTTAGATTGCAATGTTGTACAAGTATGAGAACAAGAAACCTGAGCAGCATGTGAATCGAGCAAAAATCAGATGCCATCATCTCCACGGTTGATTCTTGACGTTAGAGTACAAAATTTATTGCAAAATCTTGTATGTACATACTATAGATTCAGTGAGGTTTTGTGAAGCAACAAATCTCAGTTCATGTAACAGTTATTCTATTTGGATAAATGTTTTGATGTTATCATTGCCTCTTTTGGTAATTGCAGTTCTTCAGTCTTAAATGAGGAGTATTTTTTAGTTTGTTTTGTTGAGATTGCATGTGAGAGCAAGTAGTAGCAGTAGTCAGATAGAAGATTGCATGTGAGATCAAATAGGATGTATTTTTTTTTAAAGTGAGCAGTATTTGGATTTATTGGATTGCATGCAGTATTTGGATAAACTGAATATGCTCACCTTGCAGACTGCAGTTGTTGAGAAGATTATATGAAAGAAAATTTCGGAAAGCTGAGCCAAACAATTTATTCAAGAAAATAAGCACTAGATAATCAAAATAAAAACAATCCCATGTAAACATGCTCAACCAATTTATTCAAGAAAACAAGCTTACTTCATTACTTTTCTTTACATTGTTCAACAATCCCATGTAAACTGAGGAACAATGGCATGGGATCGATACATATATTATGAAAATAAGTTCTACAATTTTTTACAAACAATCAATACAACCAAGTATCAAAATAATCATCATTTGCTGTCTACAGTCACTGCTGCTGCCTGGAGCTGCTGCTGTTGCTTCTTAACTCCTTGTACAAATTTGATTTAAAAACTATACAGTAGGTAGATCAAGAAGCAAAGAAACAATATAAGAAACTTGTACCTGTAGTCAATATAAAAGCTACATTAATCATAGAAAAAAAAGGAAAAAAGAAAACCAAAGTGAAAAGAAGATTAACCAAACATTTGCAGCAACCCTCTTTTGATACAATCAGCTAAGAAAGCCCCCAGTTACCCTCTTTGTTTTGCAAACTGAGACCTAAATATGAGAAACTTGAAAGCATTCTTAAGCAGATAACAAAATAAAATACAGGAAGCATAGACTACAAAATAAAATTCGGGATCAGAAACCATCATCTCCCACTTTGTATCTTCCTTCACAGCAAAAATATTTTCAAAAAAGAACAGCATACCGATGAGAATATTACCCAAATCATGAGAGCACCTGCGCAGCATGTTAATGCACACCCCAATCTCAATGCAGTACCTTTTTATATTGTATACAGTTAAGTATCAAAAGGCATGTGCAGAATCAGTATCAAAAGGCATGTGCACACTGATTTTATTGTATACCAAATACAGTTACCAACAAATATCAACAGGATTCACAAACCCTGATAACATCATAATACACAAGTGCAGAATCAGGATCAGACATCACAATATAGGGTCAGACATCAGAATACACAAACCCTGATAACATCATAACATCACAATACAGGATCAGTACTGATCATCTCCAAATTTTTGTAAACGTCATCCACCAAAAATATACTACTAACAGTTGTAAGCACACCTGCTGAAAATAAATGAAGACACAACACTTGGGACAATACAGGATCAGAAGCATGAGAAAGAGTCAGTGGGGTATAAAGCTCCAGAATCAGAAATGCAATCAGTGTGGTATAAAGCTCCAGAATCAGAATCAGTGTGGTATAAAGAGTCAGTGGGGTACAAACCAATATCAAAAAGATTCACAAATCCTGATAACATCATAATACAAGTGCAGAATCAGAGAATACTGCCCAATTCATCAGAACATATCAGATGCTCCCCAAACCATGAAAACATCATAATCCATGTTTTAGCAATCAGGGTAGGTTTCATAATACCAACAAAACATCATAATATTAAAAAAAAAACACTACTGGAGTGAAACACAGTATGAGAAGCCATTATTAAATACCCTTGAGCCCTTTACAACACATACTACTATGAATACTGCCCAAAACATGAGAGCACATCATAATACCTCGGCAGCAATGCAGCATACATATACTGCATCTCAAAAGCATACATATACTGATTATATTGTAGAGAGTTACCAACCAATATCAAAAGGATTCACAAATCCTGATAACATCATAATACAAGTGCAAAATCATAGAACACAGCAGAATCGGAGAATACAAGTGTAGTATCAGGATTCACAAAAACTTGCTCAGATGGCATTTGGTTTCGGGGTTTTTTTGAAAACAGTAAAGCAAAAAAATTTATACCCCCTCTTTTCTAAAGCTCCATAACTCACTCCTCACTGTGTCAGCCATCAGAACACATCAGAAGCATCTCAATGCACAACCCAACATATACAACAGTATGCACAGCCCAATTTTTTGAAAAAACACACCAACAAATACTGCCCAATTCATCAGAACATATCAGATGCTGCCCAAAACCATGAAAACATCATAATCCATGTTTTAGCAATCAGGGTAGCATTCATAATACCAACAAAATTGGATAAGACTTGACTAACCATGAAAACATCATAACTTATGTGCCCAAACAAGGACCTTTGAAATTTAGGAGATTGTACACATTGCAGAAACAAGGACATTGCCACAAGGCATCAGTTCCAAGTTTTTAAACAAATATTTGCTTCAGTGCTACAGAATCAATGAAGGCATCAGTTCCAAGTTTTTAAAGGCATCAGATCTCACAGTTTGAGCAATATTATGATCCGTATCCTAAATGCAAGCCATAATAACTTGTGAGACAAAAGCCAAAAAAAAAAATCAAATTAGTCGTAGTCTCAGATTCATCAAATCAATGATAAAAACTCCATACTAGAGCTGCATTATTTACAATGCCACGCCTACTAGTACAAAGTATAATGTCCACCCCCCCCCCTCCCACATTGTCTTCAACAAGACTTGATTTCAGCATTCTTCATTGACATAATGGATTCGTTCTTACTTCACATAATTCTAAACATCAACCACAGATCAGCTTAAGGACTATTACACATCATTTCCGTGGTTATTCACACATATAGTTCATATTTTGAATATCTGTTTGGGGGGGGGGGACACATTCAACATTGACTAAAAACCTTTCATCATTGACTATAACGACATCATCGTCATTAGGTTTAAAAACAAATTTGATCACTTACTGCTACCGACAAGCCCTTTCATTCTTCTGACCACTGTTGGTCACAATACAGAAGCATGTGAAGTAGCTGTTCATCTATAAATTGTTAAGATAAGATAGGTGACTAAAGTCTTCACAACACATTAATAAGATGAAAAACCACAAACAGAAACAACTGATTGTACAACCAATTTAAAATTGGCTACACAAAAAAGAAGAAACCTAATCTCAACGAAGTAAAGGAGAAAAGAGTAAAGGAGCTTTAACTCTTGAAGTGAGAGATGTGAGAAGAGAGTAAAGGAGCTGTTCGAAAAGAGGGGGCTATCAATTTCCAAAACACTGTTTCAAAAAAAGGCCTAAAACAAACGCCATCTCAAAACACATTCTAACAGAAAGAATACTGCCCAAATGCAAGGCCAATGCAAGGCCAAAACCTCATAATTCATCCTCAAAATCAGTATGAGAAGCCCTTCATACTCAATTTTTACTAAGGCACATCAACAATAGATATGATAGGCCACTGACTAAAGTCTTAACAACACATTAATAAGATGAAAAGCCACAAACAGACTGTATACAAATGCAAAAGTTTATACAGTCATCCAACTATGGGAAGACTTTGCAAAACCTGATCATAAAGCAAAACCCATGCTGCACAAACCTGAGCAGCATTGTTAATGCACACCCCAATCTAAATGCACATTGATCAAGTATCAAAAGGCATGTGCAGTATTAGAGACCTATCATAGTCATTGGACTGTACACATTCTGATCATATGAAACACTTGAGATGCTACTACAGGAGCAGCAGACTGATGAGGGATTGTATACAGTTACCAAAAAATATCAATGGGGTTTACAAAGTAAAATGTTCATCATAATACAAGTGTAAAATGTTCACAAGGTAAAATGTCAGAATCAAAGATCTTTCAGATCTAGAGGATTGTACACACATTATGCAAAATAAATGAAGACACAACATAAACATCAGGAGTCATCATCTCCAAATTATGATACCTCTTCTCATCAGTTTTTTTTTTAATTCCTGGAAATTTATACCCCCTCTTTTCTAAAGCTCCTTTACTAACTTCTCACTGTGTCAGCATACTACACATTATGTGAAGCCATCATAATGTGTACAATCTCCTATTTCTGATAGATCTCTATTTCTGCGCATGTATTATGATGTTATCAGCGTTTGGCAAGCCTTTTGATATTTGCTATGAAGGAAAAAGAAAATCATATTTGTCGTAGGCTCAGATTGTTCAAATCAATGATAAAAACTCCACACTAGGGCTACATTTTTACAATGCCACGCCTACTGGCACTAAGTACAATGTTCACCCCCCCCCCCCAATCCCCTTCCCACATTGTCGTCAACGAGACTTGAATTCATCATCATTGTTTGACACAATGGATTCATTCTTACTTAACCTTTCATTCCAAACATCAACCACAGATCAGTTTAAAGGGTATTATACATCATTTCAGTGGTTATTCACTTATATACCCCAATCTCAATATCCGTTGCTTATCGATACAACCAAACAGAAAGAGGCTGTGGGGTGGGGGAGAGACACATTCCACATTGAATGAAAACCTTTCATCATTGCCTATTACGACATCATCTTTGTTAGGTTTTAAAAAATTATATTTCAAATCACTTACTGCTACCGACAAATCCTTTCATTTTTCTGACCAATCATGTGCACAAAATTGAATCCGTGTGCAGTACCTGTTCATCCATAAATTGTCAAGATGAAATCATACACCTGGCAGAAAACATTACATTCAAAACAGTTCGAAAAAAGGATACAATGAAAATGTTTACATTCAAATTACATTAGTGTGTTGCATTCCACATTGCCATGGCAATATTATCTCTTTTCCTATTCATACGATTCAATTGGGAAGATGACAAATCCAACCCCTGAGATGTGGAGGCGATATCTTCAGTTTGTTGGTGATGTATTAATTGTTCATCCTCAAGTTCCTCAAAAAAAGCATCGTTTTCTGAGTGCTTACATATAAAATTATGGAGTGCACAACAAGCTGTGACCATCATAACTTGTCTTGTAAACAGGTAGTTTGGCATGTCATTAAAGATGGAAAACCTCTTCTTGAATACACCAAACGTTCTCTCAATCACATTCCGTAGCCTAGCATGCTATTTATTAAAAAGTTGTCTTGGTTGAGTTGGTGCATGGTTGGCCCCTTGAAAGTCCTGTAAGTGGTATGGCTCACCACGGTATGGCGCTAAAAAACCAGGCATATTAGTATAACCACAATCTACTAAGTAATATTTATCGTTTGGTGGGATTTCCAACAGTCTTTGTGCTAATGCACTCTGTATTACACGGGAATCGTTAGCACTGCCTTCCCATCCCGCGTAAACAAATGTGAACAACATGTTAAAATCGCATGCTGCCAAAACATTTTGACTGATAATACCCTTTCGAGAGCGACAAGCATTGCTTCGAATAGCGGGTACAGTAGCTTTGATTAATGTGCCATCAGCAGCACCAATAGCTCTCTACATTAATGAATTCGAATAATAGATATTACGTGCAAACGTTGAAAAAACTTTAATAATACATGACGGGTGAAGGTAACAGAATACCTTAAACCACGGATAAAAGTCTGGGGAATTGAGGATCCTTTGATGTACTTGTGTAGTGTCGGGGGGAGTGATAAGTATTGTTGCTGCTCTTGCCAAACCTTTCAATACAAGTGTAAAATGCTTATCGATTGTTTGAAGTGAGTGGTTAAACCTATTAGCGACTAGTCGCATTCTTGAACTGTGACCGACAATATACAGAAAAATTGCCACACTTTCCTCGAAAGACAAGCGTCTGCGTCTTGAAGACTCCTCTGTTTCCTCAAGGTAGTTCACATTTTTTAGAAAAGCACACAAGGCCATAAAACAATCTTGGTTCATACGGAATATTCCATGAAACGTGGACTGGGAACCCTCTAACATTTCATTCAAATATTCACGTCCTGTTTGTTTTGGAGAAGACGTTGTACTTTCTTCACAGAATTCAGTTAGGAAGATTATATTCATCAACTCATCGACATCGTCACTACTAGATGAAGAAGTGTCCATAACAGAGGTTGCACTTGCAGTAGTAACTCACTATGACAAAAAGATAGAAATCAAATTGAGAAAGTAATAAAGTTCACTAATTTAATACTACGACTACAGTGCACGATATTTACGGAATTTAAATTAACATAATACGCGATGGTAGATTGCCACAAGCTCAGGTTATGCGCAAAAAAAAAAAAACCATATACTACTAATAGCAAATCACTTTTGGTAAAAAAATAAAACTCAATGTAAATGAAATAAAAACCGCAACGTTTCACCATCAAACCGTCATAGTACAATAGATCTCACGCAAATACGCAAATAATAGTAAAAAATAGTACACATTATGATTTCTTTATCCCATTCAACCGAATGGGATGGCTACTGCTGACCATAAATCTTGACCCAAGCCTCCTGCTATCCTGGGGTTATACGAAGGAAACTATGACAAGCACGAGGATTACAAATTAGGTGGTCTAGTGCTTTCACAACTTCATTGCAATCAAGCCATGTCATCACATTAATTATATCTTGGCATTGATCCAACTCGACCAAAGCAGGGTCAGTCGAGACATTACTATCCACCTTTATTTTGTTCTTCAACCTGCTTCTTTTTACCTCCTGAGTTTCCATACAGGAACTAATATATTCTTTGACAATTGACATAGCTGATCCCCGGCCACTTGAGGTACCAGATTTTCTCTTACGAGAGCCCGACCCCGAACCTAATGGTACATCATCATCCTCATCAAGTACATTTACGTTTGACTGATGAGGGTGGCCAAACTCATAATTCATCCTCCACTCCTCATCATCATCGTACACCCTTTGTGTGGAAGCCCTTGTCACATTGCCCTGGGCAGTAGAATCTTCCATAATTTTGGTCAAAGCATCAAAATCTGCCAACCCCTTGTTAGCAAATTTTTTGGCCGCAGGATGCATCTAATCATAGAATTTGTTGTTACTATGCAAGTATTAAAGTCAAGATTAAGTATAATAAAAGGGATTCACAAACAAAAAAGCAAACTTTGAGATTATATATGAACCTTAAGATATTGTTCCCAAACTGGTTTCTCGCAAGTAACGGTTTCGTTGACTTCATCCCAACCGAAACCGCTCTGTTTCTTCATATCTGAAAACACCTTCCATTCTGCTTTCAGTCTCTGATATTTTGTCTTCAACTGTGGAACCGTGAATGAATGGCCACACACGAGTTGCATTTGTACAGCAAAATTATTCCAAGTTTTTACGTCGAATGTGTTACTTTTCAGACTATCCTTGTCAACTGCAGCCTCCATAAGGTTGACAAAATAATGCACAATATGGGGAGGCCACTTCCCATAATCCTCATCCACCGCCTTCTTCTTCCCCCTACCCATACTACTCATCTATATTGAAAAAATACCGATAAATATAAACAACAATGCCAAATTCCATCAATTAAACTTGTGATCGGATAACCGTAGGTTGTAAGAAGCCACAGGTTAAAAAAATTTGGGCAACAAATTATTCGTAAAAAGATGCAGATTGGACGGCTGGCAAAAAAATTTTTGGCCAACAGCAGATTAAAAATTCGTAGGTCTTAAAAAGCAAAACCGCAAAAAAACCTGAGTCATGGGGCGTAAAGAAAAACAACAAAATCATGTGCCCCACGGATCATACCTTCGATTGGAATTGAACAAGGAAGAAATTGTCAGCAACAGATTCAACCTTGAGAAGCTGTTTGATTCGATTTGCCCGTTGTTTCCTATATCTTTTTCTGTATGCAGCACGGGTTGTACAAACCATTAATCCCTCAACCGAAACCACTCAACCCCGAACCAAATCGACAGAAGGGAGAGAGAGTAGTATTCAAGTCGCCAGCGACAGAGAATCAGCTGTTTGGACTAGATTTGGGAGTTAATCATTCCAAAAACGTTGATTTGGGGGGGAGGGGGGGTTAGTTCAGATCTGCTTTGGAAAAGATGGGAGGAAGAAGATGTCGTACAGGAAAAAAGGAGCTTCGTGAAGTGAGAGAAGTGAGAAGAGAGTGAAGGAGGTTTCGAAAAGAGGGAGATAGGTTCAGATCTGGAATGGGAAAAGAATGGAGGAAGAAGACGCGCTACAGTGAGAAGAGAGTAACTCGTGAGGTGAGAGATGTGAGAAGCGAGTAAAGGAACTGTTTTCGAAAAGAGGGGGGTATCAGTATTCTGAATAGTGTTTCCAAAAAATACTTAAAACAAACGCCAACTCAGGATATTATTTCAGAAGAAAAAAAAAACCTAAAACAAACAGGCCCTAGGTTTGTCTGTTGATACGTGCCTATGGCACGTCTTTAAAACGGTACACCTTATTTGATCATATAATTGAATTAGCAAACATAGAGCAAAAAACATATTATATGATTTTTTTGATTTTTTTTTGAATTATTTTAAAAGTTTTTAAAATTTTAATTTTTTTAGTTTTTTAATTTTTTAAAATTTTTAATTTGTTTAAATTTTTAAATTTTTTATTTTCTTAATTTTTTTTGAATAGAAGAGGGAGGGAGAGAAAGAGAAAAAAAATAATTAAATAAATATAGGAGTTGTTTTGAGTGGGGAATTTGAATTTGAATTTAAATTTGAATTTAAATTTGAATTTGAATTTTTGAGGGGAACTTTGGGGGAAAAATATGTTTTGTGAGGTTAGATCTGGGCCTTTGATTTTTGAGGGGATTGAAGGAGAGCCACTTGATAGCTTTCTTTGTGTTTTATTATATATATATATATATATATATATATATATATATATATACTATTTTAACAGGAGAGTTGGGGTTTATAATAAACAAACCCTAACTTTGTCGGGCTGTGGCAGAGCAATGGACAGGGTCGAATAGGGTGCTCAGTATACCATGGGAGTGGTGGTTGTTGTGTACTGGAGCAACACAAATGGGGAATTGGCATAGTACCCGTGTATCTTTATTGCTTTCCTAGTTTTTCAAGCTTTCAGTCTCTGCTTTGTTAGTCCTTATCTCAACATCGATGTACTGTAATTTTAGACTGTTTGACTGGGATGTTTGTAAATAGTACTATTATGTTTCTTTAATTTCGCATTAATAAAGCGATAACTAGGTCATCTTTTTATCAACAACAACAACAACAACAACAACAACAACAAAAAAAAAAAAAAAACCCTAACTTTGTAAGTATATAAACACGTATAATACACGTCTAAACTATATCCAATAAATATAAATGTGCACCGCACTACGTGTAGCCCAAATCAAAACATTCAACTATAGACTATTTTTTTCTTATTTAATATATATTCGTTTAATTTGATAATTTTACTTCTTTTAGACGTGCATCGTACGTACACTATACTAGCATATATAAAGAGTGAGGTAGGAATCCATCTTACCTCCTTTCGTTGAAAAAAAAAAATTCAACAAGAGGTTTGAATTAGAATTAAATATACATTATCAAACACAATATTTATGTAACTGATGACTAGGAATTATGTGCAAGACGTTCCCTTCTAAAGCATAATCCTTGCAATAATCTGCTCTTGTCAGGACTCATGTGTCATATATTGTCAGTTACCGGGTAAGGAGAATCAAGGACCAATTTGTGTGGGACCCACCCCAGGAAGTGGCTGGACAAATAAGACATACTAGAAAGCAAGTTGGATACGCAGCTATTAAAAGAAAAGGAAAAACAAAATTAAGAATTAAAAAATATGAAGCACGCACTAGGGCCTAGGGGTAACTATTTTATCTACTGAATAACCTTGAGTTTCTTCTAGAGAGAGAAGCTCCAAAAAAAATCCAAAAAAGAAAAAATTTAGATCTAGATCTGAGTTTAGTGAGGGTGGTGGCTAGGATTGTACCGCCCCCTCCCCGTTCGCCCTTCACCGTCCCTCCCCGTCGCCCGCCACTCACCACCGCACCGCTAACTCCTTCTCTCCAACAAAGAACCCATATCGAAAACCCTAGATCTGAGTTGTGGGGGCCGCGGCTAACTTCGTCGCCGCCGGCCCGTCATACCACCCTCATTTCGACCATCTTCCTCCTTCCTCTGCAGCTCCCCTCGATTCTTCCGTCTCTCGGACTGTGACGACGGAGGATCGGGAGATCCTATGACGGGGAGTTAGAGAAGAGGGCAGCGACGCCTTCGAATTGCCAGTCCCAGACGGGGACCCCCTTCGTCCTTCATGTTGACTACCTCAGGGGAGATCACGAGCTCTTATGACGTGGAGCTCGAAGTGAAGGCAGGGAGAGCCACCCCCCTTTCGACGCTGGCTGACGTCGAGCTTCCCCGAGGTTGTTGAGTAGCGACTTCAGGAGCTCTTCTCTTTAGCCCCAACAGCTCAGTGACCCGACTGTTTGCATTTGTGTGGCAGGTTTGGAAGAGTTGGCTGAGTTCGATTTTTTTATTCGGTGTGAAGTATGTTGTGTTGCACGATTGTAGGGCTTGGGCCCGAAGACGGGGTCCCTCCATGAGGTGCGCTCACTTGTTGCAGCACAGTTGTGGCCATAAGGTGCGTTGAGTGGAAATGTTGAGTTGGAGTAGTTTGGGATTTTTGGTTGTCAATGTGTGAGTCACACCCTGAATTCGATCTCCTTTAACCATCTGCCACAGGCTTCACGACAGCACCGCCACTACGCCATCATCATTGTACCTGAAACCTACAACGTCCACCTCCCGCAGGGGCGAGAGGAGAAGGTGATGCTTCGGTTAGTTGAGATTTGTTTCGGGTTTTTGCGTGAGAGAGAGTGGGAGAGTGAAGATGTTGCTTATCACTACTCTATGCAGGTGTATGTTTATATTTGTGAGAAATCACTTGAGAGAGTAAAAGCATGAGAGAGGCGAATGTATTCTCTTCACGGCTCTCTCTTGGACTGTGTTCGTGGTTAGGGTGAGTGAGAGTTTTGTTTAGTGAGAAATCGCTTGAGAGAGCTAATGCGTGAGAGAGGTGAATGTATCCTCTCCACGGCTCTCCTTTTGATTGTGACTGCTGTGTTTGTTTGGTTAATTTCTTATTAATGAAATAGGGTGGCTATATTCTATCTTTTCCTGTTATATTAAAAATAAAAAAATAAAAATAATAAATAATTAAAAAATAATTTTAAAAAAAACTATTTTATCTACTGAAGAATCCACATATTTAATCACCATATTTGATACGCAGTTATAATTTTGATATACAATTATATGCACTGCACTGATGAATGACCAAGCACTCTTGTCAAAAATAATGAGAGGAAGTTCTAAATCATTTGGGCACATGGGTTGTCAAATCAGTTGCCATCAATATTCATGGAACTTTATAGTATTCCACTTAGTCTACTTCAACTAATAAATCAAACTAAAAATCTAGACACATTATCATCAAAAAAAAATCTAGACACATAGCTATATTTTCTGTATAGAGAAAATATAAAATATAATCACAATGTTTTTGATTAATAAGAATTTAATAAAATAAACCTAGAATACTAAGCAATATATAAAGCGAAGGAAAGTTACAGATCTAGAAATAAAAACACAACTCCTCCAACTAATATGGGAAGGTGGGACCAATAAAAAATATCAACAACATATCCTGTACAGACATAACAAAAGATATCCCTCCGACAAAACCTGGAGGTAGGAAACTGACTAATACCACTACACTTAGTCAAGAGTTGGTCTAATCTCTATTTTCTCGCCGTTGTACTTCTCGACTAGAAAGGCTCTGGTGATCTTCCCTCTCGGTCCCATCGCTGCTGTTGCACCCAAAAAGAGATAAGATGCATAATATGAGTTAAATTACCAGAAATAATATTACTAGTCCCACAAAAGTAAAAATTAATTCTATCCAGCGAAAGATCCCAGGTCGTTGCGGCAGTGACCATATACCGGGCTTTTTTCATCTCATGTCTCTCATTAGCGAACTTGGGGGCTATCTACAGGTCCTCATAGGTTAGGGGATACACATTTGTGCCGAGAGCCCTTAGTACCTCAACCAGGATTGATTTACTTCTATGACACTCAATAAATAGATGATCTCTGGTCTTAATGGTCGCACTGCAAAATCTGCAAGGGGGCGCGATGTTTGGTTACCTTTTGGCCAGATTCTCCCTTGTCAAGATCGCATCGTTGAGTACTAGCCAGAGAAAAATCTTTATTTTTAGGGGCGCTTTGGCATTCCAGATTATTGCTGACCACGTTCAGTCTGCAACATCTAAAATGCATGCGGTTGTAGAGCGATCGTACCGTAAAGGCCCCATGTTTTCCGACCTTCAGGCTTTCTGATTTGGGCTTTGCAAACATTTCACCCCCGACAGGGACTATATGTGCTTGAAGTTCCCCCAATCTAAGTTGGTACTCCTGGCTAGGGCGATGTCTGAAAGCAGGCCTCCATGGCCCTCTTTCATGTCTTGGTCACCGTATTGTGTGGTTGTGCCGCTTGTTCATAAAGGTATGAGAATAATTATATGAGGGTGTGCGCTCCACACCATTTGTCTCACCAGAATCCGTTGCCTATGAACGATCTTATATAGCTATTAAACGAATCATAGGCTTTGGAAACTCCTTTCCAGAATCAGGATACTCGAGGCCTAACCCTGAAACCCAAACTTCGCGTCCCTTTCCCTTGTAGAAAGGACTGAATGAAGTCCTACCACCACTTTCCAAGGAGAGCCAAGTTCATGTCTTACAGATCAGTGATGCCCAGTCCTCCGTGTATTTTCTTCATACATGATTTTTTACCATTTGATGAGGTGGTAGCTTCCCTTATCAGTATCAGCCCCTCTCCACAGGAATCGCTTCAGAACTCGATCGATCATATAGATAACCCATCTTGGCAATTTAAAGAACATGTAATATGTTGGAAGATTAGATAGTACCAAGTTAATAAGAGTCACTCTCCCTCATAGCAATAGGGATTTACCTTTCCACCAAGCTAACCTAGATTCTACTCGGTCGATGATGGGGAGCGAATCTGATTTCTTCAGTTTGCAGGTCTATTTGGTAGCCCTAGGTACTTGTAAGGGAAACTATCGATTTTGCAGTTTAGAATGAGCATGTGTTCCTTTGCCTCCTCCACAGACATAGCGAAAGGTATTAAAGCACCTTGTGGAAGTTGACCCGTAGTCCGGACCAAGCTGCAAAATTGTACAATGCGCCTTTAAATACAATAGTTTCCCCGAGATCTTCATTACCAAACAGAAAGGTATCATCCACATACTGTAGAATAGTACATTTGGGGCGGTTTCTTACTCTAGCTACTGGGGCAATCCATCCCGCATGTCTACAGTTATCCATCATGAACTTAGGTACATCAGCAACAACAGTAAATAAGAGAGGGGACAATGGGTCCCCTTGTCTGAGTCTTCTTTTACACAAGAATGGTTGACCCGCTGCTCGATTAACCAAGATAGTCGTCCTGCTGGTGGTAAGACATTGGCGGATCCACCTGTCTCCAAAGCCTCGGCCTTTGATCGCATCCATTAAACAGTCTCACTAAATCGATCCGTAAGCTTTCTCGAAATCAAGTTTGAACTAATAGCTCTTGTCATTTGGGATGTGACATTGATGAATGATTTTTTTTTTGTTGTAGCAACACAGTCTAGAATGCATCAACCTTTGATGAAGCCAGATTGCTCCCGACTGATCAATCTGTCCATCACCCTCCATAATCTGTTAGCGAGTATCTTGGTAATTATCTTGACCAAGCAATTAAGAAGACTAATGGAGCGAAAGTTTCCTAATCGATACGAATCTTCTTTTTCTGAGAAAATGGCCACTTATGCATAGTAAAGTCTGGCCAGCTTGAGTCTGTGATCGTAAAATTTAGCCAGAACTGCAAGAAGATTGCCTTTGATGTCCTCCCAGAAGGTGTGGTAAAACATAATTGAAAACCCGTCCGGACCTGGCGCTTTCTCCCTACCCATCTAGGAGAATACATCTTTGACCTCCTCCGTGAATGGTGCTTCAATGGACCTCATTGCTTGTGCAAAATCTTTGAGCTATCGAGCCAAAAATCCATTCTGAGCGGCGCTCTAAAGTAAGTTTTATGCTTGAATAGGTTTTTATAGTAGTTTTGGAAAACTAGTTTAACTTCCTCCTCTTGTATCACACCTGTCTCTGTTCGGACCAAGAGGATAAGGTTGACCTTCGATGCACACTGGCTGCTCAGTGAAAGAAAGCAGTATTTGTGTCTCCCTCTTTGAGCTATGAAATTCTGGATCTCTGTTGCCATTTCATTCTTCTAGTTTGTCCAACAGGGCGATGTCCTCCCTTAGCTTTAGCAGCCTATTTCGCTCATCTTGAGTGAGGTCTCGGGTCTCCTCTACTCTTTCTAATCCATCAATACCCTCCAGGATCGACTCTTTAGCCCTTCAAGATCCTCGTGACTCTAGTATGATTCCATTTCCTAAGCTTGGAACGGAGTCTGCAGACTTTTTCACATCAAACCTCTCCTGCTTCTATTCCCCATGTTGGAAGAGCTCAATTTTCCATTACCACGTGGTGGAAACCTTGAATTTCCAACCAAGCCTTTTCGAACCTGAATTTATCCAGTTTGAGAGAACTAAGGGGACATGATCCGACATTGGTCTCAGGAGGGATTTGGCGCACGCTAGTAGAAATTTAGCTTCCCAATCCAAAGAGACTAGGACTATATAGTTTCGTCATTATAGGTGCCACTTGCATATTAGACCAAGTGAAGAGCCTATCTGGAACTGAGATATCAATCAGTTCCAAATATGTGATAACCCGGTTGAACTCCTCTCTGTCGACATTGCTAGACCCTTTACCATGGTGTTTGAACGTGAATCTCGTGATATTGAAGTCCCCGCCCACAACCCAAGGGTTTTACCAAATTGTTCGGATTGACTGGAGCTCTGTCCAAAACGTCGTTCTCGAAGAAGAATTGTTAAGGTTGTACACGATTGTAACTATTTGAGTCCAGATATCAGTCCGGCGCTAGAGCAGGACTGATAACGAGAATTTTCAAGGAATTTATCTAAACAAGTGAATAGATCAGAGTTGAAGCCAATAACAATACCTCCCGACACCCCAATAGATGAGCGGATTTTTCACTCCTTAATCCTATTTCCATCCAGCATCCTAAGTCTGGACACATGTATGAGTTTGGTTTCTTGAAGGCCGACAATATCTACCTTGGAAGTCATGATGTCCCTAACCTTCTCCTGCTTCCTCCGTCCCCTAGACCTCTAACATTCCATAGAAGAACACTCATTATTGATAGTTTTGGGGTTACAAAGCGAGTTGGGTTCAAAGATCGCACCTAGATGTTCTTATCAAATTCTCAACCTCTAATCCTATTAAGGAGAAGAACATTATGATCTTTATCGCCAACCGAGAGACCATAGGTTTGAGCAAGGCTAAACACATCAGTATCAGATATGAAATTGAAAATGGATGCTAAAAGATTGTGCTACCTCCATCGTCGATCTTAGTTGTCTTGGCGGCAGCTGCAATCTCCAGATAATCACCCAAGGACTCCTCATGAGCCCTCTTCGCTACCTTCTACACCTTAAAACCCTTAGTCTTTCGTTGCGAGTCGGAAGCAGTCAGAGGATAGGTGGAAGGGACCACGTCTGATGTAGGGGTCACATTCATAACATCTCGCATGGCAAGGGCCCACTGTGTATCTTCGACCATCTCCATTGAATAGCTCGAGTCATCTTTTGAGTATGGATCATCATCCTCTCAATTAAGACACGCCTCCTCATCTTCTTCAATCATGGATGAGCCGGCACTATTAGGACTAAGGGATGTAGTTGATATTGTGATAGGAATTGTAGTATCAATGGAGTTAATAGATATAATTCCACCCAATTCCTTGTTGGACCCCAACATGGGCCCATTAGGTATTGCTTCCATATAAACTCCATTATTTATGTCAACATTCAGCCCATTAAGTGCTTCAGGCCCATTAATAATTATTGAACGCATTTCCTCCTTGCTAGACCCCTTAATGGGCCCAAAACCCTACTCAAGCCCATTAGTGAGTTCAGTTTCTTTAACACGTGCTTCACATGTGGTTGGTATCGATAACAGAGTCTGCTTACATGCAGGCTTGTTAGGCATGCACTCACGTGTGAGAGCTGAAGCATACGAGGGGTATAATTGGGTTTCACCCCTTCACCAATGTACTTAATTTTCCTTGTCTAATTTTTAGTTTCAATACTGAAACTTTTTTTATCAAGGGTTCAGATTATGTACAGTGAACTAGCTTGAGCACTTTTTATATTATGGATCTGTATTTACTTTTCTTTAATATAGTTTTTATGAGGTTAGGACTTACCCTACCTTTTACCCTCAAAAAAAAAATTTACTGAAACTTTTTTTCCCTTTCACTCTTCTCTGCTCCAGAACCAGATTTGTATCTCTGGTTTCCATTCCTTTTCCATCTTCGTTTCTTCCATTTTCTTTTCTCTGCACTACTGACAGATCCAGATCTCTACCTACTCCAACCTGCACTTTATTTTTCTCTCCTCTTCTCCAGTTTCCCAGATCTGAGCCTGGCTCTAGCTCTGGTTGTAATAGATCAGATACGACCAATTTTTTAACCTCCTTTTTTTATCCATCCTGATAGTCTGTCGATTTGCTTGGCCAATCTCAGATTTTGGCCATTGATTTGTTGGGGTGTTTCGGTCATCGGCGGCAGCTGCAACGCTCCACAATCCTTGGGGTGTTTTGGGTGGCAGCTGTCGACGGTCCACAATTCTTTTGGCAGCTTGGATCAACTCTCGATGACCTATTTCCACTTCATGGTCCCCATCGATTATCGAATCCCATTCCAGATATGCTACTTGCGTGTGTGAACGGTCATCTCTTTGGGATGAAGCGGTGGCCGGTCTTGGGTTTGACGCCGCATGCACCACCCCTTGCTCCACCTTTGTTTCGAGAACAAAGCAGATGAGGTAGGCATTCTCGTAGGTGTAGCATTTGGCGAATGAATCTGGGCATCAGAGAAATGTCCGGACTCAGAAGTTGCACCCTCTCGCCGACCCCACTTCTAATCTCTTCACCGTTTTGGATCTATATCAACTAGCATCCTGATATGGGTCAGGAATAACGTGGCCCGTCCTGGGCCACAGGATCCCCTCAGGATGCGCGCTCCTTCTGATCATTCGGATCTGCCACGTCAGCGCTGGAAAACCACCCGGGCCTCTGCCACGTCAGCCCGGAAACCGCCCCGGTGTCTGCCACGTCAGCCTTATACCGCCCGGTTTTCCACCGCTTCAGCCACACGGGCAACCGGGTCTAGACTCGGCCCTAAACGGGTCCAGACCCGGTTGGCTTCTTCTATAAATACCAGACCCCTACTCCTTCTCCAGGTAATCAAAAACTTCTGCACTCAAACCCTAATTACTGTTACTCTCCCTTAGTGACTGACTAGATCGTCGGAGGGTCTGCCACCAGGACTAACCCCGGTGTTCCGAGACCGTTTGCAGGTACGCAAGACCCTCGGATCCGAGCCCCAAAGATCCAAGCCGAGCATCAACCTCCACCTCAATACCGCCTACCCCAGTACCGTTCGCCCAGTCGAGGGTCGTCTACATAGGAGTCTCCTCCTTCAATACAAATCGAGTAAGAACTCACGCCTGGTGCATCCACACGTTTACCAAAAACAAACCGCATCAGGATGGCGCCGTCTGTGGGAACCTATCTATCGTAGACGCCAACCCGAGCCTCGCTTCCAACGGTACCCTAGTAGACGCTGACCCGAGCTCCACCCTTGTCGGCATTCCCGTCGACCCGAGCTCACATGGCGCCCAAAGCCGCAAAAGCTGTTACCTCCGCACGCCGACATGACGTGCCTCCACAAGGTATCGCAGCCAATGCTCAGGGACCAAACAACAAAGGGGCCAGTCACGGGCCCCAGCCCAACGCCTCCCGTCCGATCCAGAGCGACCTGCGGGGGGTAATCTCAAACCGACAGGCCAGCCGCGGCAGGGGAGGAGCCGCTTCCAACTCGGCTCCGAACCATCCCAGACCCCCATCCCAAGGGCGGGAGCCTGCGCTCAGCCGGGTCAGTCGGCAACAGTCTGCCCAACCAAACCGGGCCGAAGGAGCCCCGGTTACCCACCAGGAGTTCCAGGAGTTCCAGGACTTCTGAAGGAAAATCTTGGGTGCCATCCGAGGGGTCCCCGTCAATGAGAACGCCCGTTGTTCCCCCACATGGTCACAGGCCAAGGCTAGCGTGTCTCGCCCCTCAATGATCCCCCCAGAGTATGATGGCGACATTTTGAAGCGCCTCCAAGAAATGGAGGAGCGCCTTGACCATGTCGGCAACGGCGACCCAAGAGCAGCTCAAGGGTACAATTTCCGCCCTCATCCTGCAGGCGGAAATACCCCGCAATTTCCGTCCGCCTCAGTTCGAGACATATGACGGCGAGGGCGATCCTGCTGATCACATGGAGGGCTTCAAAACCCTTATGATGATTCACAGTGCATCGGATCCCCTCCTGTGCCGAGCCTTTCCCGCAACACTCCGGGGTCCGGCTCGGGAATGGTTCTCCAAGCTCACCCCCGGCTCCATATATTCTTTCGACCAGCTAGAGGGCAGCTTCCTCGCCCACTTCGTAACCAGCTGAAAGGCCGAAAGAACGAGTGCATCCCTACTTGGACTCTGACAGAAGGAGGGGGAGCCCCTCCGAGTGTTTGTCCGAAGGTTCACCGCCGAGGCGAGGTCAGTTTCATCCCTCGACCCCGGCGTTGCCTCGGCAGCCTTCCGCCACAACGTTCGACATGGGCAGCTGAAGGC
The DNA here is from genome assembly GCA_017893485.1 of Hemerocallis citrina. Taxonomy (NCBI): domain Eukaryota; kingdom Viridiplantae; phylum Streptophyta; class Magnoliopsida; order Asparagales; family Asphodelaceae; genus Hemerocallis; species Hemerocallis citrina. The sequence goes on from CM030358.1 coordinate 60,923,758, forward strand.
CTCCCTGGCAAAGAAGCCGCTGATAGACTTTCCCGACCTCCTCAACCGGGTCGAAAAATATATTCGGGCCGAGGAGGCCCTCAATCCAGAGGACCAGAAGGAAGTTCTCGGAAAGGGGAAGCGCAAGGCCGACGAGGTTGAGCCGGCAAAAAAAGCTCCGAAAGACGGGGGCTCCGCAAAGAAGGTTCTGCCGGTCCCCCGCTTTGAGAGGTACACTCCGCTGACGCAGAACGTGTTGACAATCCTCTTGGCGATTGAAGACAGTGACCTCATCCAGTACCCTCCTCAACCGTCCAATAACACCAGCAAGAAGAGGGATCAGCGGTTCTACTGCCGATTTCACCGGGACAACGGGCATGACACAGATCACTGCCGCGCCCTGAAGGACGAAATTGAGGCCCTCATCAACGAGGGTACCTCCGAGAATTCAAAAGGGAAGGCGCCCGGGAACAGAGGGACAACAGAAACAGGAGGGATTCCCCTCCTCCTCGAATGCACCGTCGTCGCCCCGAGCAAGATCCGGAGCCCGAAGTACCCGAGGGATAGGCAATCCTGCACTGCGTCCATGGAGGGCCCATGGGAGGGGAATCCAACACTTCCCGCAAAGCCTTCGTCCGGGATGTCAACACCGTACAGGGCCCTCTCTCCCCCCAGGTCCAACAACTCCCTGTTTCCTTCTCAGGCGAGGATCTGGAAGGGGTCCGGCTCCCTCACTGTGACGCGCTTGTCATCAACCTCAGCATGGCGAACTTCGAGGTCCGGAGGATCCTCATGGACAACGGGAGCTCGGTCAACATTCTGTTCCTGGAAGCATTCGAGAACCTAAAGCTCTCCTGTGAAAAACTAAAGCCAGCCGGGTATACCCTGCACGGATTCTCCGGCGTCACCGTAACTATAGAGGGGATTGTCACCCTCGACGTCACAGCGGGCACGACCCCGAACAGAAGGACCGAGTCCATGGACTTCATGATTGTGAATGTCAAGGCAGCCTACAACGCCATCCTCGGCCGTCCGGGACTCTGCTCCCTCCAGGCGGTTTCCTCGGCCTACCATTAGAAAATGAAGTTCCCTACTAACACAGGCGTCGGAGTTGTCCGAGGGAACCAAGAAGCGGCACGCTCGTGCTACATGACGGCGATCGGAAGCGGGGTATTTCCCCTCGATGTCGTCGAGCTGGAGCCCGAAAGAACCCAGCCAGAGCCTGAGCCGGTGGACGAGCTACAAGATGTCTCGTTCGAGACAGGGGATCCGTCGAAGCATTTTCGAGTAAGCTGCTCCCTCACCCCCGACCTCAAGTCCGCCCTAATCGCCTGCATTTGGCGCAATGTCGACCTCTTTGCCTGGAAGCCCCCTGACATGCCCGATATCTCCGAAGATCTAATCATGCACAAACTTAGCGTGATTTCCGGATCGAAACCAGTCGTCCAAAAGCGGCGCAAGTTCGCTCCTGAACGACAACAGGCAGTAAACGCAAAAGTGGACAAGCTCTTGTCCGCGCATTTTGTACAAGAGGTCAGCTACCCCGAGTGGCTGGCGAACGTCGTCATGGTGAAGAAGGCGAGCAGGAGTTGGAGGGATCTGCATAGATTTCACCGACCTCAACAAGGCATGCCCCAAGGATCCGTTTCCTCTTCCCAGCATTGACGCCCTGATCGATGCGACCTCGGGTCACGAGCTCTTATCATTCATGGATGCCTTCTCAGGCTATAACTAGATCCGGATGTTTTCTCCAGACATCACTAAGACGTCCTTCGTCACAGACCAGGGACTGTATTGCTACCGGGTCATGCCCTTCGGGCTGAAGAACGCCGGCGCCACCTACCAAAGGCTCGTCAATCGGGTCTTTAAAGATCAAATCGGGCGTAACATGGAGGTATACGTCGATGACATTCTCGTCAAAAGCTAACAAGGACAGCACCACGTCGCCGACCTGGAAGAGGCCTTTGGGGTCCTTTGAACCCACAACATGAGGCTCAACCCGACGAAGTGCGCCTTCGGCATTTCCTCGGGGAAGTTCTTAGGGTTCATCGTCAGCCAGCGCGGCATCGAGGCGAACCCCGAAAAAATTCAGGCCATAATAGACATGGCCCCTCCCAGGAATGTCAAAGAAGTCCAGAGGCTAACGGATAGACTAGCGGCCATCGACCGTTTCCTCTCCAAATCAGGAGAGAAGTCCCTTCCGTTTTTCAAGGCGCTGCGCGGCACTGGAAGGTTCGAGTGGGGTGCTCAGCAGCAAGAGGCCTTCACACAGTTGAAACAGTATCTCGCCAACCCTCCTCTCCTCAGCAAGCCCGAACCAGGGGAGCCACTTTGGCTCACCTTTCTGCTTCGGAGAACGTGCTCAGCGCCGTCCTCGTCTGCGAAGAGGAAGGGGTTCAAAAGCCCCTCTACTATGTGAGTAAGGTCCTGCTCGACGCCGAGACCCAGTATTCAAGGCTGGAGAAGGTGGCGTACGCCTTGGTCATAGCCACGCGAAAGCTCCGCCCTTACTTTCAGGCGCATTCGATCCAGGTGCTCACGGATCAACCTTTGAAGGCCGTGCTCTACAAACCCGAAAGCTCCGGACGACTAGTCAAATAGTCGATCGAACTCAGCCAGTACGACATCAGCTATCAACCAAGAACGTCCATCAAACGGCAGGCCCTCGCCGAATTCATCACAGAATGCACCATCTCCGAGCAACCCGTGAGCAAAGATGCCGACCAAACGTGGGAAGTTTACGTCAATGGCTCCTCTTGCGAAATGGGGAGCGGTGCGGGCATCATTTTTCGAGGTCCGGATGGTTTCCTCCTCTAGTATTGTCTCCGCCTCAACTTCCCAGCCTCCAACAACAAGGCTGAATACGAGGCGATGATCGCCGAGCTCAACCTGGCTCATCAAGCCGGTGCCAGACAGATACGGGCCTTTAGCGACTCTCAGCTGGGGTTCAACCAGATTACCGGGGACTACGAGGCCCGTGATGATCGGATGATCAGGTACCGGGCCATGGTCCAACGCCTATTATCGTCCTTCGACGAGTCGGCTGTCGTAAGGATCCCCCGGGAGCTAACGCCCAGGCCAACGCCCTGTCGAAATTGGCTTCCTCATCCTTCGAAGGCCTAGACCGCACGGTCCTGATTGAAGTCCTGTCGAAGCCAAGTACAGATTCCCCGGAGGTTCTGTGCGTCGAAGACGGAGCTCCTCCTGACGACTGGACCACTCTTATCAAAAAATTTCTAGTCAAGGGAGAGCTCCCCGAAGACCGAGCTGAAGCAAGCCGGATCAGGGTCCGATCTGAAAGGTTCGCGGTCATCAATGCCACCCTCCTCAAAAGATCCTATACAACAATCGATGGCAGACCATACCTCCGCTGCCTAAGCCCAGACGAAGCCGAGTACGCCCTCAAGGAGCTGCACGAGGGGATCGGCGGATGTCATATGGGAAGCCGTTCACTAGCACGGAAGGCGCTAAATCACGGGTACTACTGGCCCACTATGCTACAAGATGCCCTCGCCCTAGTGAAGAAGTGTGGCCCCTGCCAACGGTTCTCCCCCGTGAAGAGGGCTCCTCAGGCGAACCTCCGGTCCATGGCCAGTCCGACCCCGTTCACAATGTTTTCCACCGCTTCAGCCACACAGGCAACCGGGTCCAAACCCGGCCCCAAACGGGTCCAGACTCGGTTGGCTTCTTCTATAAATACCAGATCCCTACTCCTTCTCCAGGTAATTAAAAATTTCTGCACTCAAACCCTAGTTACTGTTACTCTCCCTTAGTGACTGACTAGATCGTCGGAGGGTCTGCCACCGGGACCAACCCCGGTGTTCCGAGACCGTCTGCAGGTACGCGAGACCCTCGGATCCGAGCCCCAAAGATCCGAGCCGAGCATCAACCTCCACCTCAATACCGCCTACCCCTGTACCGTTCGCCCAGTCGAGGGTCGTCTACATAGGAGTCTCCTCCTTCAATACAAATCGAGTAAGAACTCACGCCTGGTGCATCCACACGTTTACCAAAAACAAACCGCATCACATCCCAAACTCTGAGACAATCTCTTGAAGTGCTTCCCTCTTCCGGCAATGAAACTGGACGTTGGGGATCCATATCCAAAATCTACTCCTTGAGGTTGTGCAACACCGAACTGCGACATCCATTGAACGAATTCTTCCATAAAGTGGCCAGGTGACATATACTAGTTTAATATTACCTACATACATATACACTTGTCGTCAGTCATCAACCAAATTGTTTGTATGTTTTCCAGTTCCCTACAGTAATCATTACTACTATTTTCACTGCCGCTTGTAAAACCAACATTAGTAAACCAAATTCGGTGCGTGAAGCAACCCTCTAGTAGGAAAAACATTCAATGCTTTGTGTAACCATTCTTCCAACGTGTAGTGGTGAATCATTTTCTACATTCATGAAATAATAAAAGGAAACGCATGCAGCACACGTGCTAATGGATCTAGAATAATGCAATGCAGATTTTTGGTGTACTTCATTTCCTTTTCGTATATGTAGTTTTGCCCTACAGACCTTCTGATATTGCCTATCCTACCTATATCTCTGAATTAGCAGCACTTCCACTAAGCTTTCACATTCTACTCTGTACCCAAGAGACAACAAGGCCCTCACCTCCATATATTTTCTTTTTGAGCTCAAGGATAGCTAGCTAAGATTTCCCCTCCCTGTGTGCATTGAACTAGATGTGCAAAATGAACATCAACACGTAAGGCGTAGGTTTATTCGATATGCATGATACTGTTATTACCTACAACTGTGTTTTGCTACTATTGTGCCTGTAAATGTTCTACAGCTGATGCATATATCTTCTGACTTAATTAAATGAAAGATGTCATGCGATACAGTTGAAGCTCATAGATGAAAAAGACTAACTACATTAAAGGATAGACTTAAACATAATTCAGATGACCAAAACTGAAACAAAATACAACATATCTTAGGGAAAAAGTCAATGAACGCACCTACCATTTCCAAAATAATCAAGAAAACCCCCAATGTTTTTATTTGTAACCTAAACTCCCCTCTGATTTAATGTTGCACGAGATATCCTTTTTTCTATTTCAAACAGATTTGAAGGAGATGGAGAGGGGCAGTCCGTCTAAAATCAAAGCAAGGGGGGTTATGTGACGATAATAAGGGATTTCTTGATTATTTTCGAAACAATGGGGGCATTTATTAATTTTTGCCCTATAACTTAGCATGAATGGAAAATATGAACAAACAATCAATATAGAGAACCACAGTTCGAAAACTCACTATTGGGATTGGATATAAGCCTGTCATGTATGAGAAATTTCAGACATATTAGTATTGGGAAGCAAAATTCCACTTTGTTGGCAAATATTTCATCATGGAATTGACAAGTTAGAACTGCCCAAACTATTACAGCTGATTAATCCCTCTAAAGTCAGTAAAGACCATATACCGAAGGAAACTGCATATCACTGCCAATCAACAGGTACGAGTGAGGAGCCTAAAACAAAATTCCCAGTATGCAGCTAGGATAAATACGGGAAAGATGTGATTATACACCTTCATTATGTGAATAGCCTATCCCTTGCAGGAAAGTTTGGTCTATGCATCTCTTCACAAAAGATGTGGTTAATTGTGAAGATCATGTGAAAAGTAAAGCATTCACATACTCGTGGGGGATTGAGCATTATTGTAGATGTCTTTGATGGCTCATGAAGCTGTGCCTACGGGAATTGCAGAACTGTACACCCTATCCCTGGCCTTTCTTGCCTGAAACAGAACAAAATAAAACAAAAAAAATAAGGGGTGAACAGAGACAGAGAGCGAGAAATATATATATATATATATATAGAGAGAGAGAGAGAGAGAGAGAGAGAGAGAGAGAGAGAAATGTTCCGTTGTGCACTCCTTCCCGCCTTCGTATCGACGATCCGAACCGTTCACATTGATATACACGTCTAAATTAGTCTAAATATGGAAAATCAAATTATTTGAAATTTATTTGTCCATCCATCATGTAACTATAGAAAACAATGATTTTCAGTCATACAATTTTGTAACACTTCAATGGATGGGCAAATGAATTTCAAATGATTTGATTTAACATATTTAGACTAATTTAGATGTGTAGATCAATGTGAACGGTTCGGATCGTCGATACGAATGCAGGAAGGCCGTGTGCAGTGCACACGGAGGCCTAGTGCACAACGGAACATTAATATATATATATAGATAGATAGATAGATAGATAGAGAGAGACAGAGAGAGACAGGGAGAGAATTTAATATAGACATTTGATATACCAAAGATGCACTTAAATGTGTGTATTTATGCATGCATACAAGGCTTCGAGAGGGAGAGAGGGAATTTAACTGCCAGATTTGGAGTTGTGTCGGTCTAAGAACTCATAGCAGATGGCGGATGAGTGATGACTGATGGAGACATATAACTTGTCTAGATAAGTTTTAAGTGCCAACCTAATTTTAAAAACTTTTTGTGACCTAAATGTATTTGTATATAAAATTGCACAAAACATGATAAATATAGTTAGACAGCATAACTAAATTATAAAATTGCAATCCACAAATTCACAACAGTAACAAAAAAAGAGTATCCCAAAATGATGGGGTCAGCTACATCCACAAATTTACTAGTATGACATAAATAACAAAGAGTAATAATATAATAAGTTGGTAACATGGATATCTTTGATCAGATGCACACGCCTATATGATATTATAGAAGTAAACAGCAATAGAATAAAAATTGAGATATCTGAAGACATAGTGATATAGAATTAGACTGAGAAAAAGCATGGATGAGATTCTCTTCTCTTGGTTACGTCACTTGCCCCTCTCTTTTTCCATCATTGTACGACATATAGAAAACGAGGATCAGACAGAGGAGGAAAGAGAGGAATACCAAGAGAAGATATAAGAACAGAGAAACCGAGGGATAAGAATTGCCGGTCTAGTGTAATGTGCTTAGTGGGAGGAGGAGAATAACCTTTGAACAAGCAAGCAACGTGGTAAGCAATGTGCTTAGTGTGCTATTCTAAGCAGATCTAATGCCTCCTCCACCCCCTCCACAGCCAAGCCCTCACCTTAGCACACAAGCTTCTCCTTCCCTCTTAACTCTGCTCCAACGCTGTCTGATCCTTCTCCAACCTGTAGCTCCAGCTTCTTCTTCTTCAAGGCCTGCAACTAGTTGCCGCAACTCCGATGTTATCTGAACTCGAAATGAGTGGCTGCGGACCCAACGAGGGGGTCCGACAGCCACCAATGTTAACTCATTCCACACTTCCCCCACCACCCCACAGGAAGTCACTCACCCACCAATTCATCCTCCTCCCCAAACCGCACTTCCCCCACCACCCCTACAGGAAGTCATTCACCCACCAATTCCTCCACCTCCCCAAACAGCTCGACTCTCACCTTCCCTGGCGACCTATCCCTCCAATGCCCCTCACCAACACCTGGTTCACACCACTGTGATGAACATCCCCCCTGAGGTAGACCAACGGAGGCTCAGACGGTCTCGATCCCCCGTGCGTGTACACCGTAGTGCGCATCAACAGCGGTTTGGGCGAGATCTAGGTCATCATCGCCACCCGAAGTCCTCACACAGAGAAGGGGGGGCCCACAGAGGGGTCCATGCTACAAGCTACAATGAGCGTAACAGAGACCACCACGTCGGCCACCGTCAAGCCAACAGGGTGAGAGGGGGGGGGGGGGGGGGGGGGGGGGGGGGGGGGGGGGGGTCGAAGACATCACACTTACTACGAACATCACCAGAGATTACCAACTTATCAACAGAAACAACTATCCTACCATCAACACCGATCAAACAGAAATCAGTCACCACCTATACCACTTTACTCCACCACAAACATGAACTCCTCCTTCAACCATAATCCACAAATCCCCTCAAGATCTTTGCGTGATCCTCCTCCCCCGAAAAGGGAGTCCAAAGCCAGCCATAACCAGACCTTCACAACACATACCCAACCGCACCACACCCTCCCCAAACAACCCCAACCATCACCACAGGTACAACCTCCACAAGCACCCATCATCGTGCGGGCCCAAGAGAGGGGTCTGCAAAACGAGGATGAAAGGGAGGATGAACCTGGGCAGATGGAGGAGAGGGTCGAGGAGTCATGGGTTGAAGTCCACAGAAAAGGGAAAAACAAAGCTATCAGTGACGTTATCCAACCACATTCAGAATTAAAGAAGGGACAAAGGAAGGGAAAACGCAGACCTGCTCCATGCTTCAATTGCGGCGATTTGGGACATTATTGGCAAGACTGTACAAAAGAGGTGAGGTGTTTGAAGTGTATGAAATGGGGACACATGTCCTATGTTTGCACAAATGTCGCCGCCTCCAGCAACGACGATGATCGTCAGTAACAAGAGGGAGATCGCCAGACAAACCCACCCTCATCCGATTAGCCAACAGCTTGGCTACGATCAGGCGAGAAGAACAATGGTTGCGCCAATGGTGTGCCATTACCAAGATCAGGGTAGGGTGCCCATCGGAGAACCATGTCATACAAGCACTGATAGCAAAATGGCCAATGGCCGCACATAGAGATTGGGTAGCAAAAAAACTGTGTCACCAACAGTTCTTGGTGTCTTTCCCAGTGCCAGAGAAGATGACGGAGGTGACAGCTATGGGAGTTGTACATTTTGACCACTTCAGTGCGGAATTCTTCCCTTGGACTCCGAGCTTCGGAGCTGAGTTGCCGCAAGGAGACCGTTATTGGATTTGGATCCATAACGTACCTCTACATTTCTGGAAGAAAGAGGCATTGCAAGAGATCATCGCTGACTTTGGGTCTATCGAAGAAATGGACAGCAAGACGGTGCAGCGATCGGAGATCGTCTCCGCTAGAGTCCTCATCCGAAGCCCAGACATCACCCTCATGCCTCGCTTCGCAAAGGTATACTCGTTTGAAGAGTCGTACCTTGTGAGATTCGTTCTTGACTCGCAAGCGGCACCAGAGATGAAGGATCCCCAACCTCTATCACCCCCCTCCGCCCCTAGAGATGGGCGTTCCTACCGACAAGTGGTGCTGCCGGAGTGGGACCTCACTCTGGATAGGGCCCACGAGGTGGAGAGAGCTCATCAAGGAGGCAAGGAGGAAGGAGCCGAGCTCAGCCCAACCGCTCATCGGCAACAAAGGGAGAAAATCAACCGAAGAACCCAACGGTCAAAAGGCCAAGTCCTCAAAATGGTAAACCGTATAGACCTAGATCCGAATCTTACAAGTACAGACTTGCAGAGAGCTCAAAATGGCAGTCAAACCCCACAAGATAGGGTTGAGATGCCTAGAGAGGAGCAGAGGCATGCAACGACTTTGGTAAGAGACAGTGGCAAAAGGAAGGTTTTTTTGGGAAAGAATTCGAACGGGGGTACCAAGGAGCAGGCAGCCATACATGGAAATGGTTTTTCAGGGACAAAGCAACAAGCTCGGGGACTAGTGCCTTCGAGGGAAGAGGCCGTTTTGGGGAAGACGACGAGAGCCCCTATCAAGTTAGAAGAAGAACAGGAAGGTAGTAAGTTTTGGAAAGAGAACGAAAAAGGTAAAGGGCGTATTGGGGAAGAGGATGAAAACGCCTCGAATCCAACGACTTCGGTGGTAACGCCCACCACAGAATTGGTGCCACGTGACCCACCAAGGCTGGCGACAGGCACAAAAGACGAAGGGCCTCTTCTGCTGAACCGCAAAGCAACTAGCCCCTTTAGCGTGGGTTTTAAAGAGTGCGTTGATGGGCCTTTTTTGACTCAATCAACTCCAAGTCAGGGTTTTGTAGACAGCTCTAATGGGCCCAATGAGGGGCCCAAAGCGCATCTCATTGTTTCTGGGCCAATTCAGGGTACTAAAGAGAGCGTTAATGGGCCCAATGAGGGGCCCAAAGCGCATGTTACTGTTCTTGGACCAAAAGAGGGGCCAATTGAAGCGGAATTGCACAAAGAACAACGAATTTTGGCAAGTAGTGGGCTCGTCGAGGGGTCCACTACGGGGGAGCCAAATTTTCAGCAAGAAGTGGCAACAAGTAACGGGCTCATCGAGGGGTCCGCTATGGGAGAGCCCTCTATACTATTGGCACACCACGGTGATGAAGACGATCGTGAAGACAGGCTGAATCTTGAAGATGATTTTGTCTACTCTGAGGGGGAGTCTGGGGAATCAGAGGATTATGATTTTGATGTTGATTTCCGCATCACTTCCCCTGAGTTTGTTCCCTCCACCTACCCATCATCCCAGCAGGACACAGGTTTCAAAGTTCAGAAAGTGGCAAAGAGAACTAATGAGGAGTCCCTAGATGATTATCTGGAGATCGCGGCGGCCGTTAAGTCCGCCAAGACTGGCGACGGAGGTACGCGTTCCTTCTTAGCTTCTATTTTCAATTTCATGACTGATAATGAAATTTTTAGTTTAGCCACTACTTGCGGTCTTGCGGTAGGCGATACCAATCGGAACGCATTTCTTCTGAATAAGATTAGGGGGTGGAAAACCGATAGGGTTTACCTTAACTTGAACTCGAAGCCCACATCGAGTCACGATCCCCCCCCAACCGTAGTTAATGGAGGCCCTTTTCTGAAACGTTAGAGGCCTCGGTAGGCGGGGCAAGCGAGAAATGGTTAAGGAAGTCATAGCCAGGTCAAAGGCTAACATTGTTGGTCTCCAAGAGACCAAACTTTCTCACATGTCTAGACTTAATAGAGTAGGGGGTACTCGAGTATCTGAATGAAGAATGTCCCCGTCAGTTGGGGCATCTGGCGGAATCGCTCTGGGTTTTAACCCCAACCTATTTTATTATCTAGACGAGCTCCACGGGCAGTTTTCTTTGTCGGCTGTGTTAAAGCAAAAATCTGACGGGTGGACTCAAACGATCACGGTGGTCTATGAACCGCATACTTCTGCCTCTAGAACGGCCTTTTGGACGGAACTAAGAGCTGTCCAAGCTAAATGGCCACACCCCTGGGTGGTAGGGGGCGACTTTAACATTACTAGATTCACCTCAGAACACAGAGGCAGAGGATCTAGCGCCCCAGATAGGAAAGCGTTTAATGAAGTCATCACGGACCTGGAGTTGGTGGACATCCCCATCTCTGATAGGCTCTTCACCTGGTCGAACATGCAAGCGGCACCCATTCTGGCCAAGTTAGATAGGATTCTGGTCTCCACAGACTGGGAGACCAAATTTCCATTGACATCGGCCAAATCTCTCCCTAAACCAACATCAGATCACGTGCCCATTTTCTTATCCTCCAAGGAAGACCAACCCAGAAAACCGTCAAAGTTTCGGTTCGAGAAAGCTTGGCTAGAAATCCAAGGCTTCCACCATACGGTTAACGAGAGTTGGTCTCGCCCAACCAAGGATCGTGAGGCGTCCGCTATATGGTGTGAAAAACTTAGCAGACTCAGGGACAAGCTCAGGAAATGGAACCGGACCCGATTTGCACTGATTTGGAGAGCAAAGGAATCCCTTCTGGAAGGAATTGAGGAACTTGAAAAAATTGAAGAAACTAGGGATCTGTTGCAGGAGGAGCGGAATCGACTGCTCCAATTCAGACAGAAAATTGACCAGCTCTATAGAATTGAGAAAATCAAATGGCAACAACGGTCCAGAATTTCGTGGCTCAAAGAAGGAGACGCGAACACTGCATTCTTCCACCGAGTTGCCAGTGCCAGACGTAGATCTAACCTCATTCACTCGATCCACTCGGACTCCGGAATGGTACAAGGCGACGTTGCTATTAAGATGGCTTTCCAGTCCCACTTTAAGTGCCTTTTTGGGCATAAAGCGAACTTCAGAGTCCCTCTCTAACACGACTTCTAGCAAGACCAAGCAGGCAACTCCGATCCTAGTCTGCAATCCCTCGAAGCACCCTTCACTGAGGAAGAGGTCTGGAAGGCAATCCAACAACTTGGAAAAGATAAAGCTCCAGGTCCAGATGGTTTCCCGATACTGTTCTATCAAATATTCTAGGAGGAAATCAAAGGTGACTTGTTGAAGGTGTTTGCAAACTTCCACGAACATAAACTCAAATTAGGGAGATTCAACTACGCAGAGGTCGTGCTGATTCCTAAGAAGGAAGACTCTCAACGAGTTGGAGACTTCCGCCTCATAAACCTCCTTAACTGCTCTGTAAAGATCATTACAAAGACTCTCGCTAACAGACTGGAAAAGGTTATGGATGGTCTCATTAGTCAAGACCAGACGGGTTTCATCAAAGGACGATGTATACAGGACAGTATAGCAACGACTGAAGAGACTATCCATCAATGCCACACCTCGAATTCTAAAAGTTACCTCCTTAAGCTAGATTTCGAGAAAGCCTATGACTCTGTTGAATGGAACTGTCTGTTGGAAGCACTTGCTGGGGAGGTTTCGGGGACAGATGGATCAAATGGATCCACACCTGTCTTACCACCAATAGGACGGCAATTTTGGTAAACGGGGTATCAGGCCACCCATTCTCTTGCAAACGGGGGCTCAGACAAGGCGATCCGCTCTCACCCCTTCTTTTTACCATAGTGGCAGACGTGCTAAGATCCATGATGGTCAAGTGCAGTAGAGCAGGTTGGATCGTACCAGTGGCTAAGGGAGCCAATCGTCAAGGCTGCTCTATACTCCAATATGCAGACGATACTCTTCTTTTTGGCAATGGCAACCTAGGGAAAACTACGGTCTTCAAAGGAATTCTGTATAGCTTTGAAGCCTGGTCTGGCCTCAGGGTTAACTTCTACAAGAGTGATCTTACCCCCATTACCCTGACTCCAACAGAGGCTCTTGAACATGCCACAATCCTTAATTGATCCGCAGAGAGTTTCCCCATTCAGTACCTTGGATTGCCACTAAGACTCGGGAAGCTAAAAAAGGCGGACTGGATGCCCATTATTGATCGGGTCGAGAAACAGCTAGCAGGCTGGAAAGGCAAAGCCCTATCCTTAAGTGGGAGAGTCACGCTTATTAATGCAGTCCTCTCAAACCTCCCCACCTATTATCTCTCCTTCAAAATGCCGCGATGGGTAATCCAAATAATTGACCGGATTCGGAAACGTTTCTTATGGAAAGGAGCAGACCCGGACCGAGGGGGTTATCACCTCATTAGATGGGAGAAGGCGTGCATGAAAAAGATACATGGAGGCCTAGGTATAATTGACCTTCGAGATATGAATCTGGCGCTTCTGGGCAAATGGTGGTGGAAAGTGTTCCACCCTAATGGAGAAGGGTGGCAGCAATTTGTTCAGGGTTATATGCATGGGAATGGAACAGGAAATCTGGGCTTCAGGATAGGCCCTCGGATTTTCTGGTTCTGGAAAGGCATCACTAAGGCATACGAACCTTTCACTAGCTGTGTCAAGTCAGCTATCAGTAACGGCAGACTAACCAGGTTTTGATGGGATAAGTGGTGTGCTGATCACATACTCAGAACCCTGTTCCCCGATTTATATGAGCAGGCGACACAACCACACTGCACGATGGTCGCAGCCTGGAAAAGAGGTGCCTGGAATCCATCTTTCAAACAACCACTTGACATAAGCTCTCAGCTCAGACTTACGGAACTTCAGGCTTACATCTCCAACACTGGAATTAGCTGCTCCCAGGGCCCCGATAAAAAATTCTGGGGATTGGAGAAGAACGGCAAGTTCACGGTTCGCTCCATGTACAAGCGCATCCATTTTAGGGGATGTACCCCAAAGTGGGCTGCCGTCATCTGGAAAACGAAAGCTCCGCTAAAAATCAAAGCTTTCTTATGGTTGGTACTAAATAATGCGATTCTGACTAGAGAAAACCTCGCTAAGCACCAACCGAGTGTGGACCCCCAATGCAGATTCTGCTACGCCGCCCTAGAGACTAGAGACCATCTTTTTCTTTAGTATCCTAGGAGTAAAGCGGTACTCGTAGAGGTACTCAGCGCCCTAGGGACAACTCAATACCCTAGTACTTACGATGACCTATGGGTAGGCCCAAAGTTCGCAACGGAGAGGGGGGCTATGAGAGAAGCGTGGTATTTAGCTATCGCCGCAGTGACCTGGGTTCTATGGCTAGACAGCAATAATCTTTACTTTCGTAGACTTGCAATAGTATTTCTGGCAATTTGACTCACATTATGCATTTTATTTTATTTTGGGCTAATGTGGCAGCAGCATGTCCCAGGGGAAGGATTGCGAGTGTTTTCCAGGTAGAGGAGTTTGATAATGAGGAGATCGAGATCGGGCCGACGATCGATTGCAGCCAGCACAGCACGGCTACTATGGTCTTTGATACCCACCGCTTCAGGCTTTGTTAGGGGGATATGATGTATCTCTGTGCGGCTACTCTGTGTATTTTGTCCCACCCCCATGTTTGGGGTGGTGTTTATGTAATTTTGTTCTGGTTGTAGGATCTTGTAGTAGGCTCAATACTCTGAGTATGTTTTAATAATCTCTTATTAATGAAACAGAGTGGCCAGATTCCACCTTTTCTTCAAAAAAAAGAATTGTCGGTCTACAATGACAAACTGAGAATTAGAGCTATTGGTCTTCCATGAAGGGGAAAAAAGATGAAAAGGAAAAACAAAGATGACACAATGACTAATCTCTACTACTATAATGGGAGAAGGCCTTAGTGTAATTTGTCCATATCCCAACCCGTGCAACGCACGTGCTGGTAGAATTTTTTTTGCCCTTTTCATTTCCCCCCCTAATTTTCCCCACGTGCACAACACGTGTATAATACTAGTAATATTATAATGGGAAAAGGCCTTAGTGTCATTTGTCAATCTACCAACACATGCATAACTAATATGAAGGAGGTCTCAGGTTCGAGTCCTCACTATGTCAGATTTTTGAATTAGATTTTTTTTATTGAACATGCATCACATGTGTAAATTACTATCCATCAATCTATCTATTATATAATATATTTACTTACTATTTAATGGAAGTGTTTGTCACAAATAAACAAGTTTTAATATTTTTTGTCATAAAAGAAACACCACTTTTGTCACCAAACAAACATGTGCATTGCATGTGCAACTCCAAATCTATTTTTCAACACATGCATCGCATGTACACATCAATATTTTTCCTTCTAAATTTTTAAAAATTACGTTTATCGCCCGTTCAGCTCTATTTTTTTAAAATTAAAGCATTCATCGCACGTGCTAATTATTACTGACTTACGTGTATCACACGTTTAACTCCAACTCTATCAAAACGTGCATCGCACGTGAAAAATACTAGTGCAATTAATGAGAACAGGGATTACCCAGATCGCTAGTTCTCCACCTAAGGAATAATAATGAAGGTAGTGTATTGGGTAATTGGATCGATATGGAGACCTGTTTCTAGAAAAGCCCAAATTCCCTTTGTCATAGACTTAACCCAACGTGTCAAGGACATTTAAACGATATGATTTATATATTGGAGTAGAGATGCTTGAAAATTAACATGTCAGTAGGGCTGCATTCGAGCCGAGCCGAGCCGAATACCTTCAGGCTCGAGCTCGGCTCGTTTAGGAAACGAGCTCAATTTTGAGCTCGAGCTCAGTTCGAGCTGAGCTTTGACCGAGCTTTGACCGTATTCGAGCCGAATAGCTTGCGAGCTTAGCCAAAAAGGAAAAAAAAAACTCAAGCTCGAGCTCGGCTAGTTAAGGAAACGAGCTCAGTTTTGAGCTCGAGCTCCGAATAGCTCGATTCGTTTGCAGCCCTACATGTCAGCCATCATTTGGAGCATGTTCGCTTACCTACTCGTCTACAAATCCGGAGTCATAGTCACCACGGCCCTCGCCATAGGACTAAAAGTGTCAGTCAAAAGACTAGATAGTTTGGAAGGTAACTTGGAAACCTTGACTTTATTATTATATATGCACCACACAATCCTATGTTCAATCCAATATGGGACTAAATTTCTCACCATCACTCACATGCAATACTACAGCATACTATATTAGGCCCATCCTACAAGGTTCACTAATTATCCAAGTACACGACCTACTAATTAAGCCCACATCTACTCATAGAAATCAACTTTTTCCTATGAGCCCGTTAATTTATTCCTAAGCCCACCAAGGGGTATTACAATTACCCCTCCTTGTGAATGTAGCATCCTCGCTAAGCTCGGACCAGTACCTAACCAGGACCTCCTTTTACCTGATGTGATCCATATGGATGCCACTACCTTGATTTCACCAGCGTACTATCATGATCTCTCTATCAACATACAATCTTTGACCCTATCATTGTGTATACCCACTATGGCCCCACCGTCAAGGTTGAAAATCGGCTCTGATACTATTTGGAACATCTCGAGTCCACTGACCTATTCGTCTAAGAGCTCTGAGTCATTCCTATATTCACGACCTAGTATTGTCATGGCCACCCACAGGGCTATAAAGTCTTACCCAAAAGACTATCTACTTATCTAAAGCTGTCTAAGACCACTAACTGGCTCATCCTACTAACCCACTAATAATTCCAATAAGCCTACTAGCAATTACTAAAGCCCAAAACCGATATTACAACCACACCTCCTTATGGACTTAGCGTCATTGCTAAGCTAAGCAGTTAAAATTCCCGATTATGCCCGATTAATCTCCGATTAATCGCTAATCGGAGACTAAGTGATTATTTTTTTAGCAATTTATAATATTTCAATAGTTAGCGATTTAATCGGGTATAATCGGTCGATTAATCGTTAATCGGCCGATTTAAGTGACCGATTAACCGATTAAATGCCCTCTAATTTTCATGCTTGTTTGCATTATTTGGGCTTAATCCGGCCCAAACTCAAATTCAAATCCAAAATCCAAACCCCTTCTGGTCTCCGCGCAAGCCTAAATCCGACATGTCGCCGCTCTCTTCTTCTTCCTCGTGCAAATCCAAACCCAAACTGATTCTCTTTTTCTTCCTCGAGCAAACCCAAACCCTACCGCCGTCGCTCCCCCTGCGTTGGTGCATACTTGACCTTGCCCGCATCTGCTACACCTCCTTTTGCTGCTCGCGCTGCTCCTCCTCGATTGTTTTTGTTTGATAAAACCGACTAGTAAACCCGATCCGACCCACATCTAGAATCCAAACTCACCTTAAACCAAGTATTCTCTTCTTTTCTTCTATAACTATATGTTCCTATTTGATAATCTCATAATAGTTTTATGTTAGAATTTAGGGTTGCCACATAATGATATATTTAGGGTTCCTATTTGATATATATATATTTGATATATATATATAATAATAATAATAATAATAACGATTTTTCCGATTTAATCCTTGATTATTTTCCGATTAACCGATTAATCACTAATCACTCCTAGACCGATGAATTTCAAAAATTTGATTTTAACTGCCTAGTTGCTAAGTTGGACCTGCATTACCCAAACTTGGTCCATAATAAGGCTAGCAATTGACCCGAACCCGACCAAGTTTGACCCAATTTTAGTAGAGTACAGGCCTGATTTTTTCAAAAATTCGGACCTACGCTTAATAGTAAGTCTAAATTAATTTTCGGGCTGGGTTCGGGTTTGTATAGGTCCGACCCGAACCTAACCCAGGTTTACGAATCGCCACTCAAAAAAAACCAATGGTTTATTCAATTTTTTTAAAAAATATTTAAAAAAAACGCCTCTCTCTCTCTCTCTGCGTTCCTTCTGTTCCCAAAACAGAAAAAAAAAACAAAACCAAAAACTTTAAAGGCTCCAATTCCCCCCCAAAAAAATAATAAAGCATCTCTCTCTCCTTCCTTCAGTTTCAAAAAAAATTAAAAGCATCTTTCTCTTTCCTGCATTACCCAAAAAAAAACAAAAAAATTTAAAGCAGCACTTTACTACCTGCCCTTCTTTCTCGCTTTCTCTCTCTCTCTCCCCCCTTCATTGCCCAAAAAAAAAAAATTAAAACCTCTCTCTCTCTCTCTCTCTTTCTCTCTATTGTTCTCAAAAAAAAAAAACTACACATACTTCATACAGAGAGAGAGAATAAACACTTGAAGATTTGAAGAAGATAGATGAGTTTGCAAATGAGAGGGATTGAGATCAATTTTATAGCCCAAGAAATCTCCTCTGAGCTCCATAGACATTCTAACAAAAAATAAGTTTTTTATATTTTTCATGAGTTCTTTTGTTTACCATCAATTCCTGTGAAATATTTGATACCCAGGTAAATGAGTTTTTGAGATTATTTACATTTAATAAAAACATGGCTATTTTTTTTATCTTTGAAATTCCCATGGAACAATTTTCGGAGCGGGTTCGGGCTTTTTGATTTTATTCGGACCCGGACTTGGGCCTAAATTTTACAGAACAATCCAAAATCAGGCAGGCCTTGGACTCTTAAAAAAATTTCGGGCTCAGGCTCAAGCTCGGGTTTGTATAAGTCCGGCCGAAACCCGGCCCGTTGCCAGACTTAGTCCATAAGGATGCCACTATCCTGATCCCACCATCATACTGAAGCAACTAGAGGCCCACTAACATTGGTCCACTAGTCAAGATGGAAATTTGGTAAATTAGTCTAAAGCCTTATATGACCTAAAAGGGAAATATCTTATTAGAGTCTCGGGTCTAAACGAATTTAACCATCCAACAATCACATCATTTTTTTTCATGTGGGACTACTATGCGAGTCACAACCACTACCATCTCCACCTTGGCTCGAATCATGAGCCTAAACCATGGAGAAGTTTATAGTCTCCACCTTAGACTATATTTTGTGTGCCTCAACCATTGTTCTCTTTGTAACTTGACCTTGCCTCCGCCATTTTGACTCGTCATTTATGCCTTCCATCAATCATCTTATTGATATGGCAAGACCATGCCTCTGCCTACTTGTTGACTCGACACTCATGCTTTTTGTTAATCGGTCTATTGACATAGCAAATCCATGCATTCCCACAACCTTTTATCGACTTGACAAAGCTTCAGTCATTATTGGCTTACCACGATAGCTCGATTAACATCCTACTCAAGCCAAGAATGTTCACCATGGGCTCCGATACCACTTGTTGCGACTAGGGGCCCACTAACATTGGTCTGATAGCCGAGATAGATATTTGATAAATTAGTCTAAAACCCTGTAGAAGGAAGGTCAACAATGGAAACAATTTATGTACTGAGGAGACTTATGAAAAAAAATATAGGAAGAATAAGAAAGATCTACATATGGTGTTTACAGATATAAAAAAATATGATAAACTCCCTAAAGGCATGGTATGGTGGGCGTTAAATAATAAAAGAGTAACTATTTGGTATATTGAGATAATTAAAGATATGTCGAAGGGGCAAAGACCACAATTAGAACAACCATAGGAGACTAGTGATTTTCCTATTACAGTAGGTTTACACCAAGGTTCGGCTTTAAGCCCCTACCTCTTTGCTTTAGTTATGGATGAATTAACATGAGGAATACAAGATGAGTTGCCTTGGTGTTTTATTTTTGCCGATGACGTCGTCTTAATGGACGAGACTAGAGCAGGAATCAATGCTAAATTAGAATTGTGGAGATAAAATTTAGAAGCTAGAGGCTTTAGAATAAGCAGAACTAAAACAGAGTATATGGAGTGTAATTTTAGTGATATTCAGCACACAAATGAGGAGGTAGTGAAGCTTGATAGTCAAGATATGCCTAACAGAGACCGTTTCTAATATTTAGGCTTGATTATGCATAGAGATAGGAAGATTTGTGAAGATGTTATACATAGGATCCAAGCAGGGTGACTTAAGTGAAAAAATGTCAGTGGTATTTTATGTAACAAACGTATACCTTTAAAGTTGAATGGAAAATTGTATAGGATAGCTGTTAGTGTTGAAGAAAGTCGACCAACACTGGTGGTGCAGCAGAACTAATTAAAGCAATGAGGATGGTGAGGTAGATGAGGCGAATCAATTAAACAACCAAACAAATAGATCCATCAATCCAACACACACACGATTTATCCCGTTAGCTTTTGCTTAATCCGGAGAAAATTTAAGGGTGATATAAAATTCAACTGGAAAAGATTATAAGCAGTTACAGATTCATTCAATATAAGGAATTAAACTCACTCACCAAGAACTATCTCTCAAGCCTCTCTTTGCAATGGAGAAAATATCAATGAAGTACCTCACCTCTCATATTGGAGGCTATTACAATAAATAGAAGAATAGAGAGAACCCTAGGTTAGCCTTGATATCTCAGTCGTCCTATATATCCTGTAGAAGAAGTCACTGAATAGGAGTCATTCGATCTGACTTGGAATTGAAGATTGGGCTGAAACGATCTCCAAGACCTAGGCCCAAAATGTTGCTGCAGCTACGGTCGACCGCACCTCACTAGTGCCCAGATCCAAGGGGTGTACACTCGACTGTACCAGTCTCTGTTGCTATTGTTGTTGCTGCCTTGTTTCTACCTTCTCTCTCCGACGCTTCGACCTCCGTGCTTTGTCGTATCTTCTTTTAATTCAAACCATTAGTATACAAGACATAATCCTAAGAGTTAGACCATCAATGATGTATGAAAAAGAGTGTGGGAACACATAAATTACATGTCCAAAAAATGAGTGTAGCGGAGATGAGAATGCTAAGATGGATATGTGGTGAAACCATGAAGGATAGAATTAGAAACGAGCATATTCGAGACATGGTAAAGGTAGCTCCTATCCAAGATAAATTAAGAGAATCGCCTCAGGTGGTTTGGACATGTCACATGTAGACCTAGTAGTGCCCCGTTAGAAAAGGTGATTGATAAGTATAGATGGTAGAATTAGGGGTAGAGGATGGCCTAAACTTACTTGAGTGAAAACAGTGAGAAAATATATGATAGTTTGTGGCATTACAGAAGATATTGCGCTAAACCGAGCAAAATGGAAAACCAGAATTCATGTACCAGATCCCAACTAGTTGGGAAAATGGCTTTGTTATTGTTGTTGTTGTTGTTGTTGTTGTTGTCGTTTAAAACCCTATAGAACCCAAAGGAAAATCCCTTATTGCAGTCTAGGGTCTAAACTAATTAAACTATCCAACCATCTCTTTAT
The DNA here is from genome assembly GCA_017893485.1 of Hemerocallis citrina. Lineage (NCBI taxonomy): Eukaryota > Viridiplantae > Streptophyta > Magnoliopsida > Asparagales > Asphodelaceae > Hemerocallis > Hemerocallis citrina. Next base: position 60,944,732 of record CM030358.1, read on the forward strand.
TTTTCCCATGTGAGACTATTATTAAACAAATCTCATCCCATTTCTCATGTGCCATATTGTCTGGCATTTTCGACGTATCCGAATTCTCTTGTGCTCCTTCTAGGAAAATGTGGAAGCCTTTTTGAACCATTACATCGTACATGTCCACCTTCCAGAGATTAGAATTGATCATTCCATCAAATTATTTGACCTTCATGAAACCATGATCTGTCATCTACACTAAGGAAACTCGAAACTCCGAAGGAACTCTAATACTGGTTGATAGGAAATTCGGCATAGCGAAAGGAGCGAGGCAGCAACTGATCACAACGAACAACCAAGTAAACATAGACCACACCAAACACAATAGCACATACAATTTGTCATGGTTACCATATTGATTTATAGAAGTAACCGAGATATAATTTAACTAATCCGGGGGAGAAATAACCGGCGTATTATTTAAGTAGAGATGATACAAGAGTTACAATATTCTTAGCACGAATCTATCTCTCTCAAGTTTCACTAGAAGATACTCTACTGTTTACAATGGAAAACTCTCATATGAAGTGCACCTCTCTCATGGAGGGTACAAGATTGATTTATAGCAGTCTAGAAAATCGTAGGTTATTGTCTCAATATTTGTTTTTTTTTAAAGAATAATTAAAAAATAAATCTGGGCTCTTTCTAAAATTTCCAGTAACCGTTAAAGAAAGAAACAATATAATATTAAACTCAAGGAAAGAATAATAATATATTATTGACTAAACCTTTAGCCGCAAGTCTTTACTGGATGGATTGAACAATTACTTTCAGCCCCTTGATGTGGCTCCTATTTTTACTTGAGTCCTTCCAAATGTAATACATAACCCAACACGCACTGCCTTAGCTTTTCTAGCAATGTACTGTCTCTGGTCCCACCAATGCATATCTTGCACTGGCCCCACCATTAGGGTCAAAAGGTGACTCTAATACCCATTTGTAACACCCAGGTCCACTCACCTATAAGTCTAAAACCCTAGGTTATTTTCGTAGTCATGAGACTCACGACTTGATATTGCTGACAGGACTAAAGTCTCACCTAAAAGACTAGCTACTTTGGAAGGTAATTTGGGATCCTTGACTTCATTATATATACACCACTCAATCCTATCAATCCAATATGGGAGTAAATTTCTCATCATCACACTCACATGCTATACTATAGCATACTATACTAGGCCCATCCTACAAGGCCCACTAATTATCTAAGTAGACAACCTACAAATTAAGCCCATATCTACTTTGTATAAATCTACTTTTTCCTATAAGCCCATTAGCTTATTCCTAAGCCCACTTCGGGGATTTACATACACATACATGTAGTTAATAAACATGAATCAAATCACGAGATCGCGCAAGAGAAAGAGAGACGATGGCACCATGCAGATCGCGCGAGAGACAGAGAGAGACGAGGGCATCGCGCTCAGGTCGGAGGACAGCAGCGAGCAACTGGGCACAACAGCAACATCTAGGGTTTGCTTTGGAACCCATCACGGGGAGAGAAGAAGAAGAGATCAGCGACTATAGAAGCTAGGGTTTCCAGTCGAGGGGGGTCGGACAGTGGCGATCGTACGTTCCTGTTGAAGCCGGGCGTCCAGAATGGCTAGGGAAAACCAACCACCCGGTTTGGGGCCAAGTTGTGGAACACTGTTGTGCGGGGTGGGGATGGTTCCACCATTAGTAAACATGTCACAATAGAGGAGTTAGCGAAATTGCAATCAAATATTTCTGGTGCTTTGGAAATCGAACAGCCAATCGTGGATGCGAGTAGGGCATAGTGGAAGAATGCCATTTATGGTAAATTTTTGGGAAGGATGTTCGAAGTGAGTTTCATTGCTCGTAGCCTAAGGCGGTTGTGGAAACTTAGCAGGGCTTTTGAGATCATACCCATGTAAGGGGACATTTTCTGTTCAATTTTGTTAATGAAAGCGATATGACAACAATCCGTTTAGGTGGGCTATTAGTTGTGGCCGGTTTAATTTTAGCACCGCAGGAGTGGCGTCCCTACTTCAAGCCTTCAACTGACCAAATCCAACATACGGCTGTCTGGCTACAACTACCAGACCTGCCATCGGAAGAATGGAGGGAGGTTGTTCTTGACATCGTCTGTGCAGCGAGTAAACCGCTGGAGGTGGATGTGTGCACTGGTGTTATGCTATGGGGGCGTATGCTCGAGCCTGTGTGGAAGTAAATACCTCCAAACCACTGTGCCCAGGTCAGCTCATTGGCCCAAAGGGAGGAGACAAGGTGTGACAGGAATTGTTTTTGAAAGTGTGGGTGTTTTTTGCTTTAAATGCGACATTATTGGCCATCATCGTTTAGCATGCAAGACACCAACCCCATGTGGAGAGAGGGTGAGGATTGCTAGGGTTGTTGGTGTCGTCAATGATGTAATAGGAGTCGGGAGGCATGGTTTGGAGGGAGGTGGCCCCCAATGAACAGTTCGACGCACCCCTCTACAGCGGAGGTGGTGGGTATGGAATCGACTATGGATGAGGCGCCTTAGGGCAAGACCATGGATGACTGTGTCCAATCACCGGCCTAAGAAGGGGGCAACAGCCATTGCTGGTGCATGGGGGATTCCACCAAAGATAGCGGCGGCAAATCCTAGTTGGAAAAATTGGGATCTAAGATAAGGTATAGAGAGGAAGATTAGAATAAATCTATGGAGAATCCCATGTCAAATGTGCATGTAAATCATGTCGCTAATGCTACGTCCACATCACCAGTTGCAGTTATAGATGGTAAGGAGAATCCCCACCCTACTGAGCAGCCAAATTTTTCTCATAAAGCTATACAAGGTATTGGGCTGGTTGATAAGAGCGGGAGATCAGGCCCACCAACCTTTGGTGTTGGACCTCTAAAGAGTTTTGGGCCTACTGTTTCTGGGGGAAGAATTCCTCAAAGCTAGGTTTATGTGGAGGGTTTTGTTGGGCCTAGCGATGAGCAGCCCACTATGTCACACCGAAGTGGGCCTAGTTATGGGGCCCGTTTGGATAGAGTACAAGAACTTCCACGTGCTGTAAGCATTAATAGTAATGAGGAGGTTGTTCCGACATCTAACTCCATAACATTTCCTGTGAGAGGTTCTTCTGGAGGCTTTGATCTTAATTCGCCAGTTAATATGGAGGCTGGGGTTACTCTGGCCATTCAGGTGGCGGACTCTGTAAGGACGGATGGTGGTGTTGTTGAGAGGGTAGGTCATAAAAATCGTTCCAATAAGGCTCTGATTGTAGCGGAAAGCAAAGGGCCCCCAAATACTCCTTTTTTGGGGGTGCTAAAGGTAGATGACTTCAAAAGGAAGATGCAGAAGAAGAAGTCGGTGGTAGGGAGACCCGAATCATTCAGGTTCAGGTGGGAGCAGCTGATTCTCTACAATCTGTTTCGAACTTGGCGATGAGCAACACCTCCAAGACAGTCATCCATGAAGATACTATGTTGGAATTGCTGCGGTGGGCTACGCCCCAAGGCTTTTTGCTTGTGTAAGTGTTCTTGATGCAACAAAAGCCAGATATTGTAGTTTTGACTGAGATGATAAGAAGGCTAAGGGTATTCGTAGGAAGTTGAATAGAGAACGCTCTTATTTTTTGCATCCTGCTAATGGGAGGTCGGGTGGGATCATGGTGCTACGGAACCACAATTGTATCTCTCGACGTATTTTTTTCCGATAGAAAAGTTATTGTTGGAGTTGTTACTCTGAGTGATGGGCGGAGTTTCATTTTATCCAGTGTCTATGCCAGTAATTGCCATGCTGATCGAAGAACCATGTGAAGTACTCTGACAACTACACTAGATATTGGGCTACCTATGGCCATTATTGGGGATTTCAATGTTATTCTTGATGCCTGTGATAAGAGAGGGGGGCAATTTCTCAACAATGTGGGGGTGAATGACTTTCGTGAATTTGTGAGAGACATGGGTCTCAGCGATGTTAAAGCTTCTGGTGCGCGCTATACGTGGTGCAATAACCGAGATGGAAGTGCCCGTATTTGGGAAAGGTTAGATAGATGCTTGGTGTCGGTAGATTGGGTTGAGTTGTCTACTGCAACTCTAAAGCACCTTGTGTGCCCCCTCCGACCACTGTCCTATATTGTTGGATACTGAAGCTGTAGATTGGGGTGGCCCGAAGCCATTTCACTTTGAGCTTTTTTGGGGTTCTTTGTTAGAGTTTGAGAAAGTTGTAAGAGAAGCATGGCAGAAGCAATGTGGTGATGATCAAATGTATCAAACCTTCACACGTGGTGTTAGGGTGATGAATGCATTAAGATAATGGAACCGAAGCTCTGTTGCCAACATTTTTTGCAGGGGAAAGCCATTCAGGCAGAGTTGGAGGAGCTTCAGAGGAAGGAAGGTGAGAGGAACCTCTCGACAGATTATCAGAATCTAATTGAGATCAAGACGTGTGAATTGCATAATATTCTAGCTGCTTAGGAGAAGTTTTGACAACCAAAGTCAAGGCTAGACTGGCTGAAGGGAGGTGACCAAAACTCGGCATTTTTCCACAGTCACGGTGGTTAGAAGAGCTTGCAATGTTATCGAGCGTGTTGGACATGGATGGGGTTGAGCATTCAGGTTACAAATTGCTTCCTTGAATAGTTTAAGAAGAATTGGGCACCTTCATTGCCTGCTAGAAACATCCCCGATCTGCTTGCAATTGAGAGTGTTATCAATCGAAGCGAGCCAGGGTATGTCAGTGTCATTCGGTGAAGCAGAAATTTAGGGAGTGGTCTGATCAATGAAGTCAAACAAGTCTCCTAGACCTAATGGGTTTCCTGGCTATTTTTACAAGAAATATTAGGAGATTGTTGGGTGTGATGTGGTGGGTGCAGTGCAAGACTTCTGGTTGAGAGAGGAGATGTCATCGCAATGAAACTCTACGTTTATTATCCTCATTCCTACGGTACCGTGCCCTACGAAAGTGAAAGATTATAGTCATATAAGTCTATGCAATTTCAATTATAAGATTATAGCCAAGTTGCTTTTGAACAACATGAAGCCTATGCTTGGTGAGCTCGTGTCCCCCAAAAAAGGTGCTTTGTGCCGATCATGTCTATCTTTGAGAACACCTTTTTGGCACAGGAAGCCCTCCATTCTATGGGTAAACGGTGTAAGTGCTCTAAGTTTATGGCACTCAAACTGGACATGGAGTGAGCATATGATAGGATTCGCTGGGATTTCTTAGAAGTTGTGCTTCGGAGGTTTGGTTTTGATCAAAAAAGTTCATTAACTTGGTTATGGCATGTGTTCGTGGACCTCGGTTTGCTGTACTTGTCAACGACTATCCCAGTTCTTGCTTTAGCTCGTGTATGGGGTTACGACAAGGCTGCCCGCTCTTACCTTATTTATATTGTGCTCTGAAGTCTTGTCTGAGTTGATTAGGCAAGAAGCTTGTATACAACATATTTTGGGATTTGAAGTTGGGCAGATTGACAGTCAAATGACTCACTTAATGTATGCAGATGATTGTATTCTTTTTGGTGTGCAAATTCAATGGAGTGCAAAGTTTAAAAAGGTATTCTGGAGAGGTACTGTGAATGGAGCGGGCAGCAAGTAAATCTTTCTAAAGACCATGACTACTTCGGTGAGGGTGTTTGTTTGTCAGAAAAGGAGGTGCTTGAGGATGCTACAAGTTGGTCTTGGAAAAACCCTGTTCAAGTATTTGGGGGTTATGGTTGGCATCGGTCGTACTCCCACCAGTAATTTTGATGATCTTCTTAGTAAAGTTCGTTCTAGGCTTGCTAGTTGGAAGGCGAGCACAATGTCCTTTGCCGGGAGGATGGTGATGTTGAAGTCTGTGGTTCAGGCCATGCCTGCTTTCCTTCCATCTCAAGGATATACTCCTCGGTCTGTTACCTAGAAGGGTGAGAAGGAGTGCAGGGCTTTCTTGTGGCGGAAGAGTGATGCAAGTCAAGGCATGGTCATGGCCACTTGGGATACTATTTGTCACCATATCGCTGATGGGGGAACATGTTTGAGACGTTTGGCGGTCCTTCAAGAGGCTATGATGGCGAAGAATTAGTGTAGAATTATCAGTCAACCTACGTCGATGTTTTCATGACTTCTCACTGATAGGTACAAACTTACTCCCTCTCCGTGGCATTGAGAGTGGAAGAGAGGTGAATCTTGGTCCTGGCTGGCCTTGTGTCAAGGTAGAGAGCTTTGCGTGATGGCCTGCATTGGGGTAGTAGGGGATGACAGCCACATTGATGTCTTCGCAGACCCATTGCTTGGACCAACTCCCCTCGACAAATCTGAAATTAATGTACCATACATGACTTTGGCAATAATGAGGGGGCGGCTAACGGAGCCGCAAATTCCAGAAAACACTGTAGCAGAATATCCTGAAGAAATTTTATAACTAAGATTTTCCAAATCTCTAAGCAGACAGTGATCTTGGGTAATTAGCATATAAGAAGAACGCCACAACTAGCTAAATCTCTAATGGATGGTCATGTGAACTTAAACTCCACTAACCTCAACAAATAGCAATAGAAATAAGAATTTTTTAAAAAAAATAATAGCTTACATCTTCTACTACTAAGTATTTCATACAGACAATTGTTACTCAAAAGACAATAGAGCGTAGCAGTTGCATTCACGTGTATTTAATCATGTAGAAACACAGCAGATGGTCAAGTAGAGTTAAACTCCAATAACCTCAAAAGATAGTAATTGAAATAAAAATAAATAAAACAATAATAGCTCACATCTTCAACTGCTATATATTTTGTTGAAGTGAGTCCAGATTGATGGCTGTCCAAATTGGCTGCCACCAATTTGGTTGGTGATTTTTGACAAATCTCCCTCCACCAAACTTTCTCTACACCTAACCCCATAACCCTCCTATAAATAGGCTCCATTCTCTCTCATTTCTATTATAAAAAAAAGTCTTTTTCTCAACTCAACAATTTGTATTCATTCTTCTCTTCATTTGTATTCATCCTTCACTTCTATCAAATACAAGTAATATTTTAACTTGGTATCAGAGCAAAGATCTATAAGGACTTTGTCTCTTTCTTTTACTCTGATTACTTCTTAGATCAGTTTCTGATCAAGAACGTTTTACACCCTGAAACTGGGATTTCAAGGGTTCTTTTCATCACCGAAATTTCTGCGCGCAGCTGCAGAAAAATCGTTTTTCCCGGAGCTACAGAACTCGGTTCGTGGAGTTTTACCACCCGTTTCGAAGGCGACTCGACAACCTAAAACTTTCATTCAAAACTCTGGTCCAGATTCTTTCGTACTCTGGGTCAAAACAGTCGTCCAATATCTGATTGTGTGCTATTGTTGCTGTTGTTTTTGGTTCATCGAATTTCACCTATTTCGGTGTTTCCGCTGCAATTTCTTCAACAATTATAATGGGTGAAGTCCAGAAGATTGAGGTCTCTGTCAACACCTCAAATTCTGGTTCTAGATCGTTTGGAGGTACCAAGCTCAATGGTACTAATTTCCGAACATGGAGGAAGCTCATGTCTGTTTATCTTCGTGGCATGCACAAGATGGGTCATGTGACTGGAGCAATCAAGGCTCCAGATGAATCAGAGAAGGAAGCGTTTGCTAAGTGGGAAGATGCTGATGGGTATATGATGGCAATCTTGTTTAGAGCCATGACTGATGATGTGATGCAGATGGTGGAGTGTGAAACTGCTGAGGCGATCTGGAAGACATTGGGGGACTTGTATACCAATGAATCTGATTTTATACAAGTTCATGAGTTGATGTGCAAAGCTGCTAGTATGACACAGAGCGGGCGATCGGTATCTGTGTTTTATACAAAATTGAAGAATGTGTGGGCTGAAATTGATCAGAAGCAGCCTTGCAAGATCAAGAATCGGGAGGATATTATGTGGTACCAGAAGGAGAAGGAACTCGAGCGGGTTCATGTGTTCTTGAGAGGACTTGATACAAAGTGTAATACCCCGCAAAATAGCATATGGCTATTTTTGCATAGTAAACTATGCACGTCTGAGTATTGCACATGATTACACATTTTCTAATAGTTATCAGTTTTAATTAAGAAATTTCAAACATATGAGCTGTTCTGAACCCGATAAGACAGACTCGGGATATCTTCTCGATTAAACTATAGATTTGTCCCGATTATTTTGACCTGACAATTTCCGAGAGAAAATTATAATTTCTATAAAACATATATTTTATGGATTTTAAAATATATATATTGGTCATTTTCAATTAAGCTAGTGCTTGAATTGAATGTGGATTCTATTGTGCACTAGGGTTAGGGTTAGGGTATGATGACCTAGGCTTACTTGACCTAACCAAGGGTTAGGAACCCTAGCATCATTGATCATGGCTTGGATCTTGATGAAGATCCAATGGTGAAAATATTTCACCATGTGTATTGACTTATGAAGAATGAGAAGTTTCTTGGAAATTTCCAAGAAGCTTCTACTTGTGGTGTTGGCATCTCATCTCACCACACATCTCTATCCACTCCACACAACTCCATCTCCACCCTCCATCTTCCCTTGACCAATTCCGGCCCACTTTCCCAACACCTCAAAACCCTAACTCCCCATCTCCTACAAATACTCACTCCATCCTCTTCTCATCCATTCTTTTGTTTTGTTTTCCTTCCAAAAAAAAAAGTAGAGAAGGAGAAGAAGGAGAAGTCTTTGAAGTGGTGGTAGAGGAGAAGAGTAGTAGAGGAGGAGATGGTGTTGGCCAAAGCTTCTACAAAAGCAAAGGTGGAGAGCAAGCAAGCCAAGCTACAATGGGAGGTTTTCTTGCAACCACTACATGTGGGTGATACTCCTAACTCTAAAGATTTAATTTTTTTATGTGTATGAGATCCTTGGCATATGGTAGAAGCTAAGAAAAATTTGATTAACTTGTGTGAAGAACATGACATGCTAAGAAAAGATAGTAGTATGATAGAACATCTCTTTCATGATGCTTTTGTTATAGAACAATGTGTGAATAGGTGACTTTAAGAATTTCTTGCTTTCAAACGGTTCGGAATTTGGGGCTCAAATTTGGGGGATTTGTTGTTCTATGTATGTAGTGCATCCATGAATTTTCTCGTAATATTTGGAAGTAATTTGGTAGCCCAAACATTTGGCCCAAATTCGGACAGAGAGCAGCCAGGAGAGCTGCTGTTGTATGAAATTCTATTGTGTCTTTCCGACCTTGTATCCCAGTAAATACTGGGTATTTTCAGTTGGAAATTTTTGTGGACACTCTTGTATGTGTCTACAACTATAGTCTTAAATTTCATAATTTTTCGAGGTCGTTTGATATCTCAAAGAAATTGTAGAATACAACTGGTCTGGAAGTTGTGGCTGAAGCTGAGTGTTTTTGAACTGAAGTTCAAAAGGTCATAATTAGTTGTCTGTATATGATCTTGCTATGGAATTTTCGGAGTAACTTGGGGTATGAGTCTATTTGATGATTCTCAAATTTTAGAATTTTTAGAGGTCATTTGATGAGGTTTCAAAAATATACCGTATATAGTGGTATAAACCCTGCTGAAAGAGCAGCTGAAATTTTGTGCATTGTTTGAGGAGTCATGACTCACTGTGCGATATGAATCTGAATATGAATTTTGGACACAATGGAATAGTATATGTGTGGATTAAGAATCTCAAATTTCATGAGCATTGGACTTAAGGTTGATTTATTGTTGAATTTCAAAGTGGACTAGGTTCAGCTGAATATAAATCGACTAGTCTGCGAAGATGGAAAATTCTGGAATTATTTGTTAAGAATTTGGAAAATTGACCAACTAGAGATTTGTAGTAGGGAGTCATAGCTTCCTAACCCAACTGGAATTTTGTAATTCCAGTCTATAGATTGAGTGTTATGATTTTTCAAAGACTATGGCAGATTCAGTCTAGTCGATGCCCTGTTTATTGAAAAAATCAATTTTTCCCCTGTTTGTGCACTTGATGAAATTTGGTGTCTTCGAGGACTTTAATGATTGAATCTGAGAATGTGTTCAACTATGAAGTTGTAGTAGACACTCCCACCTTTCCATAAAACCCGGAATCGAGTAATTCCGATGAGTGCGCAAACTTTTATGATATCGGAAGGGTGCAGCGAGTGCACGAAGGAACATACAGCTGGAATTATATGAGGCTTATATGGTGTCCAAATGATTAAATTGAGAAAATGGTTAGCTGGAAAGTTGTAGACTAGGGTCTTAGCTTTCCAGAGTGGGTAGTATCAAGCAATTCCGACTTGTGTGCTGGAAGTTATGGGCGTTGCAAGTTTAGCAACCTGTTGGTTAGTTTGACTTCGAGCTTAAGTTAGCGGGACTTGAGTTCTTTAAAAGAATTGAGTCATCCACTAGGGGATTGCAGTGGATCTCCCTACTCTTCTAGAAAGTTTGATTGTGTTGGATTCTGATGAGCGTAGCTTGAGTTACAGCTACTGCTATTTCTTGAACTATTCTATCGGACAATTGATGGGGAACCCTCTGCATACCGCAGTGTGGTGATCATGAGCTATTGAGTCTCAAAAGATGTTTTAGCATTTCATCTGGAACTTAGACAAGTTCCTGTGCTTAGTACTCATAGTGGACATGAGTAAGTTGGGTTATAGCTCTGGTCGGGTTGTGATTGGTGTCTCGATGCCTAAGTCTGTCAAATGGTCAGGAATTTGTGATTATGTGCGTTTACCTTCATTTGAATTATATTGCATCCTTGGGGCGCCGCTGGACTACTCGCTGAGGGTCACGGGCTGGGATTATTTGGTCTCTGACCTGTGAAGGTATTGGGAATCAGTGGATGTGATTCCCGTGAAGATTGTTATTTTGACAGACCAGTCAGGCTCGGCATTGATTGTTCAACACCGTGTATGATTTGAGTAACAACATGTTTTCAGTAAACTGCATTGATTAGGTTTTCCTTTATTATTTTGCTTGAAGACCGAATTGGTGTTAGGGGTGATTCCCTATAACCTGACTCGTTCTGAGAGTTAGCACTAGGTGGTGATAACCAGAGATTGACTCTTCCTGTCATTAGGGATACGTGCTGCGGTGCGTATCTTGCACTGTTGATTCCTGAAGTACCGTGATAAGAATAGGATATCGATTTCCTGGCGGATAGGGGATTTTAGACCTTCGAGGCCGTTATGTTCTATGTTGGTGGACATGAACGGATCATAATGGATCTTCTGCGCAATGGATATGCTGCAGTATATCTGTGGATGGTCCGATGCAACAATTATTGGTAACAACGGGGTAGCTCCCCGAATTATTTCTTTTTTTATATATACCTCCTCAATCATGTTGTACTATCAGGAACAGGAAGTGGACCGAAGTAGAATGCATTGCACAGCGAGGGTTTGAATCCCTAAAGCTGGAGAAACGGCTTGATCTGGGGCACATGTAGTATGGGATGCATGTGTGTCCAGAGTCTTGCTGACATTAGATTAAGTGTATCTGTTGTGTACTCTGCTTTTATGCATTAAACCTTAGGTCATGGCATACACGAACACTAAAAAATCAGGATGCACGTTCTTTTCCATTCAAGATGAATTGTGGGTGTGATAGTTGGAGATCGATATTTTCTTATCAGCATTGCGTCAGTAGAATTACTGACGTGCCCACTTAATTAGGTACTGGATACCGGGTCAAGAGAGTAGGAAAGCCAACCCAGCAGGGCATCCAAGTGGAGTGGCAGTATACAGGTCTACCATTTGAGTTGGTGCATAAATATCAGAGTAGTGCCGCAGAAGGCTCAAGCCGCGGGGCAAGTCCCAGGGAGGTAGATAGACCACTCAGCGGAATTTCGGCAGGGACCAATCGATTGCCGATCTAGAAGATAGCCGATAGCTTCGCAAGAGGAGTTTGAATATTTTTGTAATCAAGTTGTAATAAGTTTATGTAATTTGTATTCCCTGTTCAAGGACAAATTAATATTTGTAACTAATGATGTAATAACTCTGATGGCAATAAAAAGTCTATAAAATTTCCATGTTATTTACTGTGTTGAGATGCATTTGAAGGCAAAAATTCTGGTTGTGTCACGGATGTCCGATAACGGGGATCCGGGGCGTTACACAAAGCATAGCAGTGCCAAAGGAGAGTTGCTTAGGATGACAGATCCTTCTAACTTGACTACAACTTTTACATACATCCGCAAGGATGAATCTCAGCAAGAGTCTACAGAAGACACAAACAAAAATTTCAAGCTTAGCCATTAAGGCTAAGGCTCATGGGCCTCCTCATCGCTATGCACTTCCTCATCGTCAAATCTCGGCCCCACTGAGCCAACAGGGCCCTCCACCAGGTTTTTCCAATAAACCCCGTCGTTGTTCCTACTGTGATCAGCTTGGGCATGTCAAGGAGACATGTTGGAAGCTGAATGGGAACCCCAGTAAGCAGGGATATCGACCTAACGGGAAGGCGGCTGTTCAGATAATACATAAACCAAATTTCTATGGAGTAGCCGATCAGGACCATACTACAGCAAGTACTGCGGCTCCAACTGCTTCGATAGTTGGTCGAGGTAAAATGGGTATGGTTTTACATATTTCTGACTTAGTTGGTTCTGATAGTTGGATTATTGATTCGGGTGCCTCAGACTATATGACTTATAACAAATCTTATTTTACGAATTTGTCTCCTCCAGTGTAGTTGAAGGCTCGCCTCAGGCTCAGCCTTAGGCTCAAGGCTCAGGCTTAACAGCAGTTTGAGCCTCAAGCCTCAGTTAAGGCTCCCCCTTTGTTTGAAGCTTCACTCAGGCTTGCGCCTGGACGCGCCTTAGCAAAGGCTTAAGGCTTGCGCCTCAAGTAAAAGGCGCGCCTGAACATAACAGACCCGATTCGACCCGTCTTTACAATCTGACCCATTTTCAACCCTTCTCAAATTCCGTAACTCCTCCAATTCTCTCTCACCTTCTCATCCCCAATTCCAAACTCTAACCTCAATCTCCACCTCCGTAACTCCTCAATTTGCACTCCTCTTCATCCCCCTCTCAACAGCATCGGCGGCAACAATAAAGTAGCTCGGCAGCAACACGAAAGCATACAGCAGATCGGCGGCTACATCAGAAGCAGATCGGCGGCGCCGGCAACACTCCAACTCCTCAGTCTCCAGACTCTAGTTACTTTCCTCTCTGATTTTACACTTTTTGGTTTCTTTCTTGGGTGTTCGTCTATCTTTGTTTATGATGTTTTTGCAAGTTACTTTGAAACAAAATTGTGAAGCTAGTTCTTTCCATAATTTACTATAATCATAAAACCATGCCTTATTCAAACAATTGCATCTTATCTCACTGTAGAGCATGATCAAATTTTATGGTCAGCTAACTTTATGTTATTACTGTAATATTTCAAAATACCTTACCATTTACTAAGAATATAATATTGTAATATTGTAGACTCATTACTGTAATATATAATTTGATACTAGTATAGTTTTACTGTATGCTCAAAACTGTAATACTATAATATTATATGTTGTATGGTAAGTATCTTCATTACTGTATTACTGTAATACTGTATGCTTATTACTATATGAAACTATGAATTGAAGGTAAACTAGATATTATTGTAGTTTTACAAGAAACAAATTGTATTTTTTCTTCTTTGGGGCAAGAAACACATTGTAGTTATACATTATAGGGGAGCGCATTGTAGTTTTACAAAAATGATAACTTACACAGTTATCTTGGTCATTGTATGATAAATTTTGTTGCTATGATGTGATTTTGTTTCTATAATCTTATTTATAAATTTCAAAAACCCCAAAAAGTAATAGTGCACCTCAGTTAAGTGAGGCTTACGCCTCAAATTGCGCCTTGCACCTCAAGCTGTGTACGAGGTAGTAAAATTGCATTGCGCCTTACGCCTTCGACTACACTGGTCTCCTCCACCAGTATCTAGTGTTACTAATGCCAATGGTGAAGCTTTTCCAGTTTTAGGAACAGGGTCAATTCGTATTACCCCTATCTTAGAACTCCATAATGTTTTATATGTTCCTGATCTGTCTCACTATTTAATATCTGTTCTGCAATTGAATACTGAATCTCAGTACTCTGTAACCTTTTATCCAATGTATGTTACTTTTCAAGATCTTCTAACCAGAGAGATAATAGGTCGGGGGAATCTAAGAGGCAGGTTGTTCCATCTAGATCAGATGTATGCAGGGGAGAAACCAGGAGCACAGTCCCGCACCACCTTGATTTTGAGTTCTGACAAGTTAAGAGAGGTATGGCTGTGGCATCATCGTTTAGGGCATCCATCTCTTAGTGTTATGAAAAAATCCATGCCTACCTTGGTCTGTTTTCCATTGTGAGATATGTATTTTGGCCAAGATCCATCGTGCCACTTATTTTCCTAGTATTTCAAACAAAAGTTTCATTCATTTTGAATTAAAACATTCTGATGTTTGGGGACCTTCTAAAGAGTTTACTGTGTCGGGTATGCGATATTTTGTGCTGTTTATTGATGATTGTACAAGGTTGTCATGGGTAGCCCTTCTTAAAACCAAAGATGAAGTTTTTTCTGCCTTCCAGGCTTTTCGTACACATCCAAACACAATACAATAGCACCATTAAAGTTCTTCATTCCGATAATAGGGGGGGGGAATATGTGAATCATGTTTTTCAAGAGTTTTTCCAAACACATGGGATTGTCCACCAAACCACTTGTCCACAAACACCAGAACAAAATGGGGTATCTAAAAAAAACGTCATCTTCGTGATATGACTCGTTCCATTCTTTTTAGTGATCATATGCCTAAGTATCTATGGGGGGGTGCTGTACAAACTTCTGCCCATTTAATCAATCATCTCCCATCTAGTGTTCTCCAGGATAAAATTCCTTTTGAGGTCCTTGCGTCTCATGTTTCCATACCATCCTTTCATAATCTCCCTGCCCGTGTTTTTGGTTGTGTTGTGTTTTTCCATGTACTTAAAAATCAGAAGTCTAAGTTGGATGCCCGGGCGATTAAGTGGTTTTGTTGGCTATGGTGGCTATCAGAAGGGGTACAAATGCTTCCATCCACCAACCCGAAAATATTATGTCACTATGGATGTGACCTTCTATGAAGACATGAGCTAATTTTCATCCACTGATACTACTCTTCAGGGTGAGAACTCATTTTTTGAAGAGTTGTATCATGGTGATGAAGATGAAGTGCAGGCAGAGGAAGGAGGAATACACACAGAAAGTATTTCGACGGGTCGGATGGAAGTTCTTGCCACATCAAATCACAACACAAAAGCTGCAGGCGTCCAGACGCTAAATTCAATTACAACTGAGAATGAAGAAAAATCGACCAGTCAAATTGCTAGTCTCGACCAGTTGACTACTGAAGATACTACTGCCCCCTCATTCATCACTCACATTCCTACCCTTGACCCTCAACTCCCTGGTACTGAAGATCATCCCTCTGAGGTATGTACACACACTGATAATAGCGAGTCTATGGTTGAAAGATATGTATTACCTAGCAGGTCTACTCGTGATCAACCAGCCAAAAAGTATGAACCTACTGTTCATGCAAAGTCAAAATATCCAGTAGCCAACTATGTGTCTACCCAGAGATTGTCTAAGTCATAGGAATCATTTGTGAATCAAATATCAGCTATATCAATACCTAACAAAGTGCAGGATGCATTGGAAGATCCAAAGTGATTAAGGCGATGGAGGAAGAGATGGAGGCATTGCAGAAGAGTAATACTTGGGAACTTGTACCTCTTCCTCGGGGAAAGAAAGCAGTTGGTTGTCGTTGGGTGTTTACAGTAAAACATAATGCAGACAGGTCAGTCAACAGGTATAAGGCATGCCTTGTGGCAAAGGGATTCACTCAAACATATCGCATAGACTATGATGAGACATTTGCACCAGGAGCTAAGATGAAGACTATCCGTGTTTTGCTTTCCCTTGCTGCTAATCTAAATTGGCCTCTACGACAATTTGATGTGAAGAATGCCTTCCTTCATGGCGAGTTGAATGAAGAGGTGTATATGAGTCTTCCTCCTGGGTATGTAGTTGTTTCTTCTGGTGACTTTGTGTGTAGATTGCACAAATCATTGTATGGTCTCAAGCAGTCACCCCGTGCCTGGTTTGGGAGGTTTACACAGTCCATGCTCGGGTTTGGGTATAAACAGAGTAACTCAAATCATACTCTGTTTTCAAGCATCAACAGGGGAAGATAAGTATTCAGATTATCTATGTTGATGATATGGTGATTACTGGTAATGATGATGTGGAGATTGACAAGCTACAGTTACAGTTAGCTTCTGAGTTTGAGATCAAAGACGGGTGACCTCAAATACTTCTTAGGAATTGAGGTAGCCAGGGGGAGAGAATGAATCTTCTTGTGTCAACGGAAGTACATACTTGATCTGCTTATTGAAACATGTATGTTAGACTGCAAGCCTATTGATTCTCCTATTGAGCAGAATCATCACATAGCAGAGTACCCAGATCAGGTTCCTACTGATCGAACTCGTTATCAAAGATTAGTCGGGCGTTTGATTTATTTACCTCATACTAGACCAGATATTGCTTATGCAGTAAGTGTAGTCAGCCAGTTTATGCATAATCCTAGTAAAAACCATATGGATGCTGTTGTGAGAATTTTGAGATATTTGAAGTCAACTCCAGGAAGAGTAATATTTTCTAGGCACAATAATATCCTGGAGGGGTGTGATTTCACACATGCAGATTGGGCTGGTTGTATCACAGATAGAAGATCGACTTCTGGTTATTTCACCTTTATGGGAGGTAATCTTGTGACATGGAAGAGTAAAAAACCGAAGGTTGTAGCCAGGTCCAGTGTTGAAGCTGAGTACATAGGTATGGCTCAGGGGGTTTGTGAACTTTTGTGGTTGAGAAATTTCTTACAAGAATTGGGATTCGAACTTAAAGGTGCAATGCAGTTATAAATAATCAAACAGCTATTGAGATATCACAGAATCCGGTGCAACATGATCGCACTAAGCATGTGGAGGTTGATCGTCATTTCATAACGGAAAAGCTAGATGCACAACTTATTAGCTTCCCTTTCGTTCCTACTGAAGAGAAGAGCAGCTGGCAGATGTTCTTACAAAAGGTGTTTCAAAGAAAGTATTTTATGACTCACTGGGCAAGTTGGGCATGGTCGATGTTTATGCTCCAACTTGAGGGGGAGTGTTGAAGTGAGTCCAGATTGATGGCTGTCCAAATTGGCTGCAACCAACTTGGTTGGTGGTTTTTGACAAATCTCCCTCCACCAAACTTTCTCTACACCTAACCCCATAACCCTCCTATAAATAGGCTCCATTGTCTCTCATTTCTATCATAAAAAAAAATCTCTTTCTCAACTCAACAATTTGTATTCATTCTTCACTTCTATCAAATACAAGTTATATTTTGACTTATTTCATACAGACAATTGTTACACTAAAATAGAGCATTGCAGTAGCATTCATGTGTTTTTATTTTTTTATTTTGTTCTTATTGGCATTCATGTGTGTCTAATCATGTAGAAATGGAGCAAATTCTTACATATGTCAGTGATACCCAAATGAGCCCAACCAAACAAGCCTAAATGAACTATGAAACGAGCTCTATCCTTGAAAGAAGCTGAAACTAATTGAGCGCTAATGAGCCAAGCTCAAACATAGGACAAACATGAACAATATGTTCATGGTAATTCATTAATTTAATCGAACATTTGTTTCATTTAGCTATCGAATTAGTCCAAACGAGCTTATCAGAACCAATCTTTGAGCTTCACAAGCTTATTTACAGCCCTAAATACAGGTGGCAGTATAGTTTTGTGGGAATCTTTGCTGTTTGCAGGGCCTTTTTCTTCTCTAGGCTAAATGGCAGACAAATGAATAGCTGCATGTATCTGCATTTACTTTGCATTTTATTTTCACTTATCTTTTCTTTTTCTTTTTCTTTTTTTGGGTGGGTGGGTGTGTGTGTGTGTTGGGGGGGGGGGGGGGGGGGGGGGGGGATCTTACAGGCTACAGGCATTGTGCCCAAGGTATTGTATAACTAGTAAACAGCAAGAGCTAATCTGTGTTGCTGTTTTGGGAGAGAGGGGGGCCTTTATCTTCTAGTTTCCGCTACAAGTTTCATCTACTAAAACCCAATGAATATACTCTTCTAAAATGCGCCATATTCTTCTCCCTCCATAACTTGGACAGAGAGTTTAATACTAAAAGCAAAAAAAATCGATTCTTTGGCCCCCTTATCAGAACCGTTGTTTCCATCTCAGATCAACCTCAGTTAGCAATCTGAATCTTTTGAAGTTGGTCAGAATCTGTTTTGTTTCTTCAGCTTTAATTGCACCCTGTAAAGTAAAGTTGAGTTGAGAAAGAGATTTAATTGCACCCTGTAGAAACTCAATAATTTCCCTCTTTTTATAGACTCTTCCCAGTCAGGTTGAACTTATTAACTGGTCTTTTAGGATTATGGCCAGTTCTCTTGTTTACCATAATTTCCTGGACTAGGAAATTCATAGTACTTGAGGGTTGACATCATGCTGACAAATAATTGTAAAATTCTGTCAAATCTTCAATGGATTCCTTGCTCTCCATAAGATAACGGCGATGTTGACCAAGAGATGATGACAATAATGGTCATATGATGATCCCTTCTCGTTATGAAGGTCGGCAATTGTTTGCGTTTTCCTTGCCTAGTAGTACAAGCCCCTATAAGTATTTCCAAACATATGCAAAAAGTTCTTGTTCTTTCATATTGCCACAATTGGTCACAATGGTCTATCTAAACTTAAATTCAATTTTCAAACATGCGACAAGCCATTTGACTATGAGTCGCATTTTTCAGTGACATAAAAGTAAAAGAATGCACTCATCCAAACAACAGAAATAACCAAGTCCTTTCCCAAATCTTTGAGGTTTAAATCAATTTGCTTAACATCAATGAGAGATTAAAGACCATTAGATTATTTTATGAAAAATATAACGCCTCTCCAGAACAGTGATTTGGAGAAGAAGATCTGCTCAGTCAGTTATTTAAGCAACTAGCTCGTATTTTCCTTTTTCTATCAACAATTTAAGAAAAGCACCTAGGTCATGTTTAATGGTGGTTCTATAATAACTTTATATTCAACCATCAAATCACAAAGAAATCAAACTTACTTCAGTATCCCAATCAGTTCGCAAGATAATGACAAGCAACAACAGCAGTTGTACAGTCAGTGCACAAATGATGCCCATCCAGAGACCCTGGTGATAGCATCATACAACTAGATAAGCTGACAAAAGAAATGCACATGAAATATAAAACGATAAAATTTAGTTATGAACTTCTCATATGAATTTTCTTTTCTAGGATAAATGAACAAAAAAATATATTGATTACGCAAATATTGAATGTGTAATTCTCTTTTATTTTATTTAAAACTGAAAAAGATTTTTAAAAAAAGATAACATTTTGAATTGCTTGATGTAAATGCACATCATTTCAAACAAGATAAGGGAATTGATCACCATAATTTAAGTCTAAGGCGTTTAATCATGTTCAAAATTCTAAATGTATGCTTCGGAAGGCTAAAAACAAGTCTACCACATGCAAGTTGCTTCAGACAATAAGAAGAGATTAGCATTCGACAAAAACCTTCTCTAGTTATAATTTTGAGAAGCTCAATTAAATATAGTCCTAGAAAAAAAAAGGTTCAAATTATTTGGAGAGTGGATATCGGACAATACAAGCAAAAGAAAATATGGCACACCTTACCACCGACATTCAGGACAAAGGCAAAAAGCAAAGCAGAAGGAATACCAACAACATAATAAGCCGCGAGATTTATGTAAGAACAAATCTTCTGCCAACCACATCCTCTAGCAGCACCTGAAAGACCAAAGAAGAAGAAACCGGATCATCACAGTTCACTTGTAAATTGTAATGCATTAGAAAGTGCAAAATTCTGTATTTGAGTATATTATAGTCTTTTGGAGTAATAAATTTATTTTAGTTCAGCCCATGTTCATAAATTGGGAGAAGGGTGAGCTGACCTACCGTATACTTTGTGCTTCGTTTCTCAATGATTAGCATCGTTTTCATATTTTCCTACACTGAATTGTAATATGGTATTAGAGTGGCAACACAACCGTATCGCCTATGTGCCACAAGAAAAAGTATTATATATATATATATATATATATATATATATATAGGGGTTGGACTACACTCTTTCCATTTTATTCTAAAAGTATATTAAACACTTTTGTAAAGTCTAAACATATGATATCCATTGAGATTGGTGCCTACTTTTACTTTCTGGTGCATTTTATGCACTCGGAAAATAGACAAAACACTTTTCACCTATCTTAAAACTAATCCAAACTTCAAAAGATAGAAAAGTGTTAAATATACTTTCGAAAATTAAATGGGAAGTTTGTAGTCCAACTCATTTATATTTTGTATACATTGTACTTTGTTTCTCATTGATTACTTGTTTTCGTATTTTCCTACACTGAATTGTAATATGGTATTAGAGTGGCAACACAACCCTATGGCCTATGTTTTGGTCTTATATATATATACTAGATTTGCCCGTGGGCATGTGCCTATGGCACATATTCAGAACGATACAGCATATGAAAAGCCTTGTAAACAGTAAATCAACAATTATGTAGCTCAAGTTTGAATAGTATGACAATAATTAGTTGTAAATAAAAGTCCATGTTTCCATTAGTATATGTTGAAAAATAATTATAAAATGGGGTATAAAAGTCCATGTTTTCATTAGTATATGTTGAAAAATAATTATAAATTGGGGTATAAAAGTCCATGTTTCCATAAGTACATATATATATATATATATATATATATATATGGAGAGAGAGAGAGAAAGAGAGAGAGAGAGAGAGAGAGAAATAATTAAATAAATAAAGGAGTTGTTTTGGGGAATTTGAAATTTGAGTTTTGGGGGGAAAATGTGTTTTGTGAGATTAGATCTGGGCCTTTGATTTTGGGGGATTGAATGAGGGCCACTTGATAGATTTCTTTGTGTTTTATTATCATTATTATTATTATTATTATTATTATTATTATTATTATTATTATTAGAGAGAGAGAGAGAGAGCTTTCTTCCAATGCAAACAGGTCTGTTTGCACATACCCATTGCGAACGGCGATTTGAGCCGTTGGATCTAGATCCAATGGCTCAGATCGCTTATGGGTTTTTTATGGGAAATTTTTGCCTTGGCCCGTCGTTTACAACGACGGGCTAGGGCAAAGTGGATTTTTTTTTGAACTCTATCTTCTCTCTCACTCTCTCCTTTATCTATCTTCTTCCTCGATCCAAACTCAATCCCCACCAAAACTGATCCCCTCTCTCCAATGACTCCTCCTCTCTCACTCAGCATCGTTCTCTCGTTGGCACTCTCTCTCTTCCGAAGCACCTCCCCCAACCCAAAAAATCCACACACCCAAACTCCTCCTCCGTCCACTGCTGCTGCTCCTCCATTCCCACTCTCTCTCATTCCCAATCTCTCTTCCTATCTTCAAAACCACTCCTCCAATCTTCGAAAGCAAGTCGAAACCCTAGTTCTTCATAGTTGTATTTGTGATGTTTTTCAAGTTTTTTTTGTCTTTTTCTAATTACTTGAATTGATTAAATTTGCCAAATAATTTTGTAGATGTAGTAGTATGTATGTAGTATTTTGATGATTTTAGACGGAATTTTAGTCGTAGTTGTAGTTGTAGTTATTTGCTCAAATTGTATATTTATTCGTATTTTCAATTGTTCGATATTAGTAAAACCGCATCAACGGTCCAAAAAAATCCAAAACTTTGCGGGTAGGTCGGACTCACCCTACACAAGTCAACGCAACTTGTAGAAGTGATTTTCGACCCACAGTTTGAGGGATACGACCATGTATCGCTTTTGGTCAAGAAAAACTAAAATAAAGTGGTAGACGGCCGTATCTCGCAAACCGTGAGTTGAAACTGACTTCTACAAATTGTGTTGGCTTGTGTTGCGTGAATCCGACCAACTTGCAAAGTTTTGAAATTTTTTGATGTCGTTTGTGCGGTTTTCTCACGTGTCTCGAACAACTAAACTATAAAAAAGCCTTAGTACGGTTACACTAGAAAACCCTATAAACGACATCCAAAAATTACGAAACTTTGCGAGTAGGTTAGACTCACATAACACAAGCCAACGCAACTTGTAGAAGTGAGTTTTGACTCACAGTTTGTGAGATACGGTCATCGAGTCTCTCCTTAGATTTCTAACATCGGTTTCAGTTAATCCAATTTTATCATGACCTCCACTTGCACCTTCGAAGAAAGCATTTGTTTGCATATAAGGGCATTAGCTTCGGTAAGTTGACCAATCACTCTTTTATCGGATTTTGACACTTTACGGTTTCGAGGCAGCAAATGACGTCTACCAGGTGAAGTAAATTCGTGAATGTGTGGTTCATTAAATAAATAAACAACTCATGTATTACTCTGTTCGTTTAGTTTTACACGAATGTAAGCTTTACAACCCGTTCTAGAAGTAGTTCCCCGTCTAGCATCATTAGGCTGACTCGATGACTCCCCAGCTTTACTACATACATATGATTTATCGATTACATCGATATGATTTATCGATTACATTGGTTCCCTGGTATTTATTCCCACCCTTACGCATAACGAAATCGGCACATCTACAGTATGATGCATAAAATTTCTCTGTTTCATCTAAAGTATAAAACGTCATACCTATCTTCGGTTTTAGGTGCTCGTCAACTTACGGCCGAAATTCACCACTTTCTTGCGCACGAACAACTTTTCTCCAACAATGGAACTTCCTTCAACACGTCCATATCTAACATAAAAAATAATAGAACAATTATCAATACACTAATCATATAAACCAAATTACACTATTTGCATATATAAAGACACAAGATAACATACACAAATACAAACAAAAAATTTCGAAACTTTGCAAGTGGATCGGGCTCACCTAACACAAGCCAACGCAACTTGTAGAAGTGAGTTTCAACTTCGGTTTGCGAGAAAATGCCGTGTATAGCTTTATTCTAGTTTTTGTTGACCAAATGCGGTACACAGCCGTATCCCGCAAATCGTGAGTTGAAATACACTTCAACAAGTTGTGTTGGCATGTGTTACGTGAGTCCAACCTACTCGCAAAGTTTCGTAATTTCTGGATGTCGTTTGTATGGTTTTCTAGTGTAACCGTACTAAAAAATTTCTTAGTTTAGTTGTTGCTCGAGATACGTGAGAAAATCACACAAACGGCATCAAAAAATTATAACTTAGCCCGTCATTGCCAACGACGGGCTAAAAGGCAAAACTTTGCCCAAAAAAACATAAGCGATCTAGATCCAATGGCTCAGATCGTTGTTCGCAACAGGTCTGTGCCGACCCGTTTACAATGGAAGAAAGCTTATATATAGAGAGAGAAAGCTTTCTTCCGTTGCAAACGGGTCTGTGTGCACAGACCCGTGCGAACGGAGATCTGGGCCGTTGGATCTTTGATCCAGCGGCCCACATTTTTTTTTCTAAAATTCAGCCTTAACCCGTTCTTGGGAACGATGGGTTAAGGCATATTTTTTAAATTCTTCCGTTGCAAACGGGTCTGTGTGCACAAACCCGTGCGAACGGATATCTGGGCCGTTTGGACAAATCATAGTAACTAGACAAATCACTGATGCAACTAAGGGGTGGTTTGGTTGGATGTAGATTTACCGTAGCAATGGAGTAAATACTCTAGTGAAAGTAAATCTTTGGATTTGATTTCTTGAAATAGCTTTGGTTGAATGTACATTTGCTATAGCAGGAATAGTTTCCCAAAAAAAATAGCTTTGTTTGAGTTGTAAGAATACTGTAGCGACCGTAATTTAAAATACTTTTAAATTTTTTGTTTTACATTAATTAATCTCAAATAGGGATTAATCTAATCTTAATTTAAAGCAATTAATTAATCTAATCTAATCTGAATTAATTAATCTGAAACTTTAGTCCAATTTTAATCTAATCTAATCTTAATTAATCTAATTTAATCTAATCTTGAAATAATTAATCTTATCTTATCTTAGTTAATTAAGATAATCAACCCAATTAACTAGTTTTTTGGTTCACTAAATTAAACAAAAAATAAATGATAAATAAACCTTTTTTTGGTTAACTCAATTATCTTAATTAAACCCCAAAAAAAATTACGAAACCAAAAAAAAAGCTTTAAAAAAACTAAACTATAAAAAAACCAAACCCAAAAAAACCAAGTCCTCAAACTGAAACACACAAAAAAAAACAAAGCAAAAAAAAAAACCAACACAAAAAACTGAGCCAAAAAAAAAACGGAGCTTCATATGTAGGAACTTAGTCCCATATCGGCTAGAGTAGAGATTTTGTTTAAATATGGTTTTGTGAATTATGCTTATGACAGAAAATAATCAGAAGGGGAGAGAGTGTGAGGGAGAGAAAAGATTAAAATATGTGTGCAGAGTGTTTGCTGTTTTCGGAGCAAATATTGCGGAATTGGAAACGGGCAAAAAGTACAAAAATGTGCTTTACTGTTAGCTATAATGCAACAAAAAATTCTTTTTACACCCCACCCAAGCACTGCTACAGTGCTAATCCCAAGGAATTGTTTTTTGCAGTTATTTTACATGCAAACAAACCACCTCTAAGGTGAAAATTGATACAGTTGATGTTGAATGCAGAAGTGACGAACAATTGAATAAAAACTGATGAAGAGAAACCACTGGACAAATTCGAAAGCGGGAACCCCAAAAGAGAAAATTAACAGAATCAAGAAATAAACCCAATTACTGAGAGATTTGCCCACGACAAAGTTGTGATTTCGAATAAACCCATGATAGTGAAATATTTGATCAGTTACAGAAGAAAGAAAAAGCATTGAGCATGCAAAGTTAATCTTCCAATTCATCAGATATTTCAAAGACATCATTCAATTTATACCAGCTTTCCTTCAAGTGGTTTGCAAGTACCAGGAAAGTTGCTTCACTTCATGTTCTAGTTAGAAAGTAAATAATTGACAAATGTATACAACCTTCGACATTTTAAGCAACCAGCAGATCCTTCTCCACTGCAAACGCTGCTTCTAGAACCTTCGTCGCCTCCAACACCATCCCCCCGATCTTCTCCGCAGCCGCCGAAATCCTACCGAAATAGTTCTTCACCAACTCGTTGAAGGCGATGATCGACGGATCCGACAACTGAGAAACAAAGTCGGAGAGATCTCGGGATGTGATAGACGGTTGAGATCCGATGCCGGCGAGGGTGGGGAGGCGGCGCAGGGCTACGGGTCGCGTCGGAGGGGGGTGACAAGCCGGCGGCACGGTGGGAGGCACGGCGGGGGAGAAGGAGCAATGGGGAGAGAGAGGACCGGCGGTGCAAGAGAGAATGAGAGAAAGCGTGAGGGAGAGGAATAGATGTGGAGGCCTGAGGAATAGACGCGAGGCGTTTGAATATTTTGATTTGGGTTGTTCGTGCGGTGCACGTGTATATTTGTTGCATTTAGTTTGGACGTGTACTGCATGGGTTTGTTCGGTAACAAGGTTAGGGTTTGTTTGGTTACAAACCCCAACTCTCCCATTAAAATAGTAGAGATTAGATGGCCTCCTGTGTCACTCATTATTCCAACTCTTTATATGTTATTTCAAAAGCTTGGGTTTATTATCGGAAGAGTAAGTCAGAGAATTCCATTAGGTGTGCTTAACCTGAAGATAATGAGTTGAAAACTGATAGAGGGGGTGAGTTTAATTCTCATTAAACCTTTGTTTTTTGTGGAAGCATGGCATTAAGAGGGAGCCAACTGGTTTAATACACGTCAACAAAATGACATTCCAAAAAGGAAGTTTCGACAATGTGTGGAGTTTTCCAGAAGTTGAGTGTATACAAACCGTTTATCTAAGCAGTTGCAACTTATCATTTGGCGCCTTACAGCTTGAAACCTCTTTATTTCAAATAAAGCCTAAATTTTCAAATAAAGCCTAAATTGAACCTCTTCGGGCACCTTTGACTCACCTTGAAATGTCCAGGACTCCCAAAATAAGCAAGTTAAATGCTAAACCAAAAAAATGTGTTTTTGATTGATTCTGATTAAAAGAAAGAAAAGTTGGAATAGAGATGATGTTTGTATTAATTGCATTAGTGGTGTCTATACAGGGCAGAACCAGGATTGGGTGGGGGGGGGGGGGGGGGCGGTTAATTTTTAAAGATAATGTTATAAAACAAAAAAAAGTTCATTTTTCCATATAAACGTGAAGCAAGTTTTCTTTAATACAATAAAAACATTAAGAACAAAATCGTTGCAGATTTCCTTTTTTTTAATCAGATTTCTTTTTAGCCCTTAGTCCTATACAATTAAATATTCTTTAAAAAAATCATTATCTATTTTGGTTAAACTAAACAACGACAGATTCCAATAGAAATACACACAGAAAGGAAAGCTATTTCTCAAAAAAAATATTTAAAGCAAAATTTTAACTATCCAAACGTATTAAAGACTTTTTCTCAAAAAATATGTACAAAATAACTTATTTCAAACCAAAAAAGAATTTTTTTCAAAAAAATTTGACTTACAAGGATTTGATAATTTGCGAAAGTACATAATTAATCATGTACTTAGTACCAAATACAGCTAAATTTTAAAACAAGTATTTAATTTGGATTTAATCTCCTCTTACCAAAAAAGGATTTTATTTATAACTTATAAGGATTTAATTTTTTGACAAATAGCTAAATTTTAAAACAAGTATTTAATTTGGATTTAATCTCCTCTTACCCCAAAAATAAAGGATTTGATTTATAACTTATAAGGATTTAATTTTTTTGACAAAACATGTGATTAATCAATTAAATAGTACTAAATATAATTAGCTCATAAACAAGGATTTAATTGGAGGGGCCCAAGATAGAATATATATCATTATCAGAATAGAGGAATTATAGGAGAGAAATTAGGGGGAGGAAAAAGAAAAATCCTTGGGGAGGGGGGGGGGGGGGGGGGGGGGGGGGGGTCGAGCCTGTATAGTTACCATGTACTGGAGTTGAGAATTACTTAGTTCTCCTATGCAAGAGAAGGTATCTCGTACTGTTACTGAGGCAGAGCAAATCCAGTTTTCACTCGACAATGCATATGGTTGAAATAATCGGTCAAGGATTTCATTATCCAATTCATAAACCATAATTTGAGGTTAGAAGGAAGTTACTCTCGAGCTTGCAACAAAACTCATATCAAACATATTGACAGTGAGCATCATGAAAGCAGGTTTGAACCAGCTTTCAAAAGTGCACTTTAGGACGGGAAATGGGGGGGGATCATATGCTCGAAAATTGTTAGTTTGAATGAAATTTAGGCAAGATAAGTAGATGAACCTACTTAAATAAACAATTTGACGGACCAAATAGTATTAGCATCTTCTGGGGCGCCTAATAAAAAACTTATAAACTAAAGGATTCATTTGAAATTTTAAAAAAAGACAAACACGACAAAAAATAAAATAACATAAAATACAGTAAAATAAAATTGCATTTAATGTTCGAGCTACAGGCTAAGAAAATCCATATATCATACCTGAAAGTGCGCATTGTATCCCATCGAGAAAGTCGGAGGTCGCAAGAACGGGCATCATTCTCGACACATACTTCACCACCTCATCTTCATTGCTATACAGATAGCCCCAGATATTACGTAACAAAATGGTGGCTAGGGCTACAATCAGTCCTTCCAAAATAACTATAATAACTACAGCCCACAAAGATCGACGTGCAGCTTGTGGTTGTCCACCACCCAATTCATTTGATACTCTTATACTGAAAAATAAGAAACGGTATAATATGCAACATAAATTATACAGATTATACTCATAAGTCAAAACTGTAATGGCATTTTGCCTCAACTAACCTTACAGCACTGCTAAGACCAGTGGGAATCATATAAACCATCCACATTGTGTTAAGGCTGGTAAAACAGTTGAAAGTTACAGGATCAGAACATAAAAGAGGATATTTTATATGGCATGACCATTCTTGAAAGCTATGACATTCACCAATGATGCTTATTAAGAAATTGAGGATCCTGAAATATTTCAGGATAGTGAAGAATTACTATAAACAGGCAGTACATCTCTTAAAGAAAACTATCATCTTCATATAGTTCATGTACTAGAAACTTCAAGTAAGGTAAAGAAAAATGCCTGAAATATAAAAGGGGGAGCACAAAACGTGAGGATCCTACAAATGAAAACATGCTACCTTGTTTGAAAGAATTTGCTCCGGGGAGGTAGAAACATGATCATTTAAGATTCTAAACAGGTAGTACATCTCTTAAAGATAACTATCATCTTCATATATTTCATGTACTAGATACTTCACAATTTTTTTTTTTTTGATGAATCGGATAAAGCCAAACGGCTCCAGCCATCAAAAAATATATTAATCAATAAAGCAGTTAAAAAGCAATACAAATAGTCAATGGTTTTACAAGATGTAAAACAGAAAAAAGCGAGCAATAAAGAAATACAATAAAGCGAGCAACTAAGAATAACATTAACAGACTCAAGATCAGCAAAGCAGAGGGTGGAGCCACAGCAAGACGCGCCACGCCAAAACCCGAGAGCGGAGCAAACGGCCCGGAAAAGCGAGCCATGAGGACCAAAGCCAGACCGTCTCACTCGAGAGACCCCAAGAATAACGACGCAATAAGTAAGGAAAGCGTCCTGTCGCACCAATTCGGAGTACCTACGCCCACAAAGGCTAGCAAACACAGGACTCAAGGCATCGCTATCGAACAAGAAGCCAGGGCCACCACTAAGCTTGATGACGGGAGCGAAAATTGAGGAGGACAGCCAAAAGGTGATCCAAAAATGCGGGAGACCAAACAGTCTCACACAACTGCACAAGGCACAACCTGCAACGACAAACCAGATTGCCAAATCCAAGGTGAAAGAAAAAAGCTAAAACTCAGATGCGCGCATGAGGAAGCGCAAACACTGAGGATACTTTTTTAGCTAATAAACGCGCACTAACGCGAGTAGGCAAGTTAGAATAAAGTTTCTTCTTGTAAGTTCTCTTAGCGGGGGGAGGATCGACTTCCACCAGCGGGAACGAGATCCTGCCATGGACAGGCCCGGTGGTGTCGACTTTGTTAAGACTATTAGAGGGGGAAAGGAGACTGGGCAAAACTGGCGAAAATATAGTTCTGAAATTAGTTTGAAAAGAATGACGATAAGGGAAGGAAACTCCACGAGTCGATTGGTGCACGATCCCAATCGAACTACGAAACCAAGAATGGCCAGACCTAAATGGAGTGCATAAATCAGACTTCTTATCTCGACTCAAATTCAACGAAGGCCTCACAGCACTAAAATGGGGATGATGCTGAAAACTGCCTGACCGAGGAAGGGAAACAAGTTTCGTGAACTCCGAGCGATCCTTAAACAGGGGCGCAAAATTAGGATACTGACAAGTCGCAAGTAAAGCATCATGAGCAACGAAAGGAGTGGGGTTAATAGGTGGAAAAGGCACCACTGCAGAGGAGCCCAACTCCTTTCCCGGCTCACGACTACTCTTCCTCGCGAAGCATGTATAAAGCATGCTCTTAAAGAGGGGACAAATAAGAAGGGAGAGACGTTTAGCCGGAAAAGTTCTAGCCAAAACATGATCCTTATCCAGACTCGTAAGCAGCATTGGCCCCACAACTTTTGAATGGGGACGAGTCTGATAAGAACCCAACCGAGGGAAGGAAACAAGATTCGAATGAACCTTACGATCCTTAAACATACTAGCAATATTGGGAATCTAAAGAGAGCCAGAAGATGCATCACAATCTGTGAGATCATTGAGAGGGTTCGTATCAGGATAAGGAGCTTCCGCAGTGGGGACCAAAATCTTTTTAGACTCAAAACTAAAGTTCCTCTCCGAACATGCAATAAGCTTGCCTTTTAAGAGAGGATAGTTAAGATATAAGAGAAGCTTGGCCGGTAATGGTTTGCCTCTAGGTAAACCAAGAAGTGTTTGAAGGGAATAACATCGCCTGCGAGAATGACCATGCTTGTCACAAAAGAAACACTTCATTTTGTTCACGCACTCTCGTTGAAAATGCCCAGGAAGAAGGCATCTGAAACAAACCAGGAACGGGACGGGGCAACAAGACAAATGGTCCAAAGAGAAAGTGGGAGAGCAAAGAGAGTGACCCAGATTAACGGGCCTATATTTTTTATCGACCTCGACCCGAGACGGGCACAAAGAGAGCATGGCTCAAAACCAGTGAAGGGCAGTAGAAACTGATAAAGAGAGGATCAGTTACTGCATAGGAGGCTAAATTAGCCAGGCAAACGGATCACTACAGATCCAGCACCAAAATACCGATGAAATCAACGCAATAGTCCAATCGAAATGCAACAAAACGAAGGATCGGAAAGATCCAAACCACAACGATACAGAACTAATAGGAGTTCAGAGAGAGTAGATAATAAGCTACAGAGAGATAAGTAAAAAATTATGTTGCAGAAATAACTAAAAACAGAATTTGTAAGAGAGGGATGATAGAAATAATAAGAATAATCGACCGAAATAATAAATTGAGGCGGAAAGTCTACGCAGCTCACCAGATAGTTCTAGAGGAGCACCGCCAAACCAGAGGTTCAAGAAACAAAATGGGGGACAGAGGAAAGTGTACAAAACACTCTCAAGCAAAATCGTAACGAAGAGAAACCTGAAAATACAAGAACTAAATAGTAACGGAAAATAGAATAAAAAATACTCACAGAGCTAGTAGAGGAGGGTACGAAGCCAGACTCCGAGAGAGGGAGAGACTGCTGCAACTGAACCGGAGAAGCCCGGAACTTGGAAGCGAGAAGCGAGAGAAGGACGCTCTAGTGCTCTGAGTACCTGAACACCCAAATGCTGGAGAACTGATCAACGTAGTGGCCGAAGGAAACGGAGGAAGGCCCACAGATCTGTAGAAGGAGGCAAGAGAGGAGTCGCCGACTCACAGCTGAAGGAGCCAGAAAAGGGAGGCAAAACGCTCGCCTAGATCGCCTGGAGGATAGGATGGGGCGGATACAACTGGCACCCAACGAGAGTGGAGAGACACCGGAGACTGAAAGGGGTTGAGGAGGGGGAAGATGAAAAGGGTTTGTAGATCTGGAAGAGGGGAGAGGATTTAATGAACGGGAGGAGAGGGATAGGAGAGAGGAGGTGCCGGATCTGAGGAGGCAAATGGAGGGGAGCTGGAAGAGGAGCAGTTCAAATTTCTCATAGTAAGGAGTAAGGACTAAGATGTAGAATTTGTTAATAGATACTTCACAGTTAATGCCGAGAAGATTACACATTACCATAGTCATATTTGATTACTGGTAGCAGATATAGATACAATATGGAAACTTAACTCAATAGTTCAATATCCATATTTGACTAAACAAGTTCAGCAGAATCCAGTTAGGAAATTTGTTGCCGGGTTTAGCAGAGACAAATCCCGATGAACAAGCAGATTAAACCAATCACACAAAGCACATAATGATTTGTCCCGATTCTGGCGAACCTAATCCGGGGGAGAAAGAAGAAAAATATTATTTCAACTAGAGAATGATGAGGACATCAAATCTGTTTTATTTTATTTTGAGATTTAGCAATATGTAGTTTATTTGAGAGATTTATTTGAGAGATTTATTTGAGAGATTTATTTGAGATTTGTTTAAATTTTGCTTTGGATTTGTTTTAAGCCTATATATAGGCCTTGAGAATAATGAGAAAATATGTTATTATTGATTTAAAAAAATATTGCGTTAGTTATTGCTCTTCCTCCCTCTTTTTGTGTGAGACAATTGTGAGAATTATTAGGATTTGTGAAAAGTCTTAATAAAATTTTAGGGTTTGTGATAAACTCTAGAACTACCCCCAAATTAAAATCCCAAACCCTAATCCATAAATTAATTCAACCCCAAAACTCTAATCCCCAAATCCAACCCAAAAGCAAACCCTAACTTTCTTCATCATCTTCTTCCTTTAGTTGCCGACCGAAACCCATCGCCCTCGCCACCCGTCGCGCGACCACCGTGACCACCCCACTGCAACTCCACCCCGACCACCTCGGCATCCTCCCGCTATCTCCCGATCACCCCGTCGGGCCCTCATACCCCCTCGTCATCTCCACCCCTTGCCCTCCCCTGTCTCCTCGTCGACCCCGTTGTCCTTGTTGCTCCTCCTACCCACGACTTCACCGCACTTCGACCCCGCAGCCATCGACCTCGCCATTGTCGTTGAGCCCTACATCCCAACGCTCCTCCCTTGCTGCGCCCGACCACCGCAGCCCACTCTCCCTTGCTGCACCTCCTTGCGTTGTCGTCAACCCACGTCTGCGACCCCAATAAACTCTTTTCACTTCCCAAATATCTATGTTATTGCTTTATCATCTCTATAATATTATTTGATTTAACTGTCATCCACAAATATTGAGAGTGGGCATTTCTACTTGCTAATTAGAGTACAAATCAATATTGCATCTTTTACTTGCTAAGAACGCTTAGAAATATAACTATCGATTGTTAGGACTGAATCGTTAATTGGGCTTGTTAAACTATTTCAACTCTTGAAAATCCATCGAACCGAAACTATTTTAATTTCTAACTTGATCCGCATTACATATTGGTAAAATTAATCCTTTAAAATTCTTGAAAATTCTCTATTTAGGGTTAAGTTTTACATCATTTTGGTATTAGAGCGACGGTTCTTAAAACCCTAGTTCTTGCATCATTTAGGCATTATTTTTTGCATTCATTTAGAATCGTTTAGAGTCTTTTTATTTTATTTTTTCCTTTCGTTCTTTTAGATCACTTCAGATTTTTAAAAAAAACAAAAAACAAAAAATTTAGTTCCATTTAGGACACGTTTTCCCAAATTTTAGCAAACACGCGACCCCTAATTTTCCACCGTTGGTGAATGCGTCTTCGCAGCACCATCACAGACCCTGAAGAGCATTTCTTGTCCCCCCAAACCACCCAATTAGGAACCCTAGACCTACGCAAATCCCTCCCCGAACTGAGATGAACAGCTCTGATATTTTCGCTACCCTACCTGCCATCCAAGCAACTCTTGCTAATATCAATCAGAGGCTTGAAAAAATGGAATTAAATCAAATTGTTGTCCTTGAGCTTCACGCCTAATCGTCAGATCCCTCAAGGGAATGATCATGACGGCTGACATCAAGATCATGACCCTGACGAACAATACAAGAAGAATGTTAAGGCTGACGTTCCCCATTTTGAAGGCCACATGGAACCCCAAGCTTATCTTGATTGGATCCGTGCCATGGACCACTACTTCGTGTGGTTTGACATGAGCGAAGCCCTGAAGGTCAAATTTGCCACGAAAAAATTGACTGAAAAAGCTCAACAACACTGGACCAATCTTGAACATGCCCGTAGAGGCCTCGCCTGGCATCCATAGCCACTTGGGAAGCCATGAAAGAGAAGCTCACTGAGAGATTAGAGACATGTGCCGTTATCGTTCCACACCCAATTGCTAGATTTGTAGAACCAACTCTATCAAGGAAGCAAATCCACCCAAGAGTATGTTGATAAGCTTGATGACTTCCTCATTTGGTGCAATGCCTTAGGTAAAGAGAGCGAAGAACAAACTCTCTTTAGGTTCAAAACTGGATTACGAGCCGATCTTAGGAACGAGTTAATTCATAGAAATGTAGACTTCTTGGCCGCAGCTTATGCCCTTGTCCTCGATATGGATTCCTTTCAAGCAAGTTCTCATTATAAATCCAGCGATTTGAAAGATCATTCCTTTAGAATGACCTCCACTGACCCCTCTAAGCCTAAGCCCTTCTCTTCTCAATACTCCAATAAATCTTATCCCAGCAAGCCTAATTCAAATTCCTATCCATCTAGAAATGACAATAGGAGTAAGAACACAGAAAAAAACTACTCTAAGATTGATCCTCTCACTAAGTACTATAAATGAAAGAAATACGGCCATATTGCTGGCAACTGTCCCAGTCCCAATAGGATCAATATAGTAGAGGGCACCGCTGTCATCGCTGATGATTCCGACAATAAGTTTTCTTATGAGCCTATTGAAAGCGATGACTTCGGCGAAGAAGAGGCTGACCAGTATCCCCAATGTATTCGGTCGATCCAATCACCTCCATTGAATGTAACTGAGTTACTCATTTCCCAAGTCACTTAGCAGCCTACGAATTTAATCTGTGTTAGAACATCCTAAAGTCACAGAGTCTGAATCCACATTTGCATATCGCATTCATGACTTGCATAGAAAAATTTTCAAGGAAATTAATGAGAATAATTTTAACTACAAGTTAATAGCAGATACTAGAAGGAAATTTAAAACTCTTGATGTTGGTGACGAAGAGATGGTTCAGATTCATCCAAAATGGTTTTCAGCTGGATCCGTTAAGAACTTGAACATACATGTTGCAGACCCATTTAAAATTCTACATAAAATCAATAATAACGTCTATGTCGTTGACCTTCTTAAAGGTTTTCACATAAGTGAGACTTTCAATATTGAGGATTTAGTACTCTATGAAGGTCTAATATTTAACCTTAGAAATTCTCTTATAGATGAGTCTACCCTGCAGCCTAATAGTGAGATTTCCACATTTCCCCCTTTACCTGATACTACTTACCCACCGACAGACAAATTGAATAATATTTTGGATGATCAGATAATCTCTACCAGAGATGGTGATATTTATAGGTATTTGGTGAGGTGGAAGAACAAGCCGAAGGCAGATGACACTTGGAGTGATCATGAGGAGCTCCCGCGCTGGGATCCAGATCTTTTGGAGCACCCTGACAGGATCACTGGTTTTGACTCGACTGGGGCGAGCCCTCTCCTACCCGGAGAGAATGATGAGAACATCAAATTTGTTTTATTTTATTTTGAGATTTAGCAATATGTAGTTTATTTGAGAGATTTATTTGAGATTTATTTTAGATTTGTTTAAGATTTGTTTTGAATTTGTTTAAGCCTATATATAGGCTTTGAGAATAATGAGAAAATATGCTATTATTGATTTTTAAAAAATGTGTTTTGAGTTATTGCTCTTCCTCCTCCTTTTTGTGTGAGACAATTGAGAGAATTATTAGGGTTTGTGAGAAATCCTAATAAAATTTTAGGGTTTGTGATAAACTCTAGAACTACCCCCAAATTAAAATCCCAAACCCTAATCCCCAAATTAATTCAACACCAAAACTCTAATCCCCAAATCCAACCCAAAAGCAAACCCTAACTTTCTTCATCATCTTCTTCCTCTAGTTGCCGAACGAAACCCATCGCCCTCGCCACCCGTCGCGCGACCACCGCGACCACTCCACTGCAACTCCACCCCAACCACCTTGTCAACCTTCTGCTATCTCCCGATCACCCCGTCGAGCCCCCATACCCCCTCGTCATCTCCACCTCTCGCCCTTCACCCTCCCCTATCTCCTCGTCGACCCCCATTGTCCTTATTGCTCCAGCCCACGACTTCACCGCACTTCGACCCCGCAGTCATCGACCTCGCCATTGTTGTCGAGCCCTGCATCCTGACGCTCCTCCCTTGCTGCTCCCGACCACCGCAGCCCACTCTCTCCCTTGTTGCACCTCCTCGCGTTGTCGTCAACCCACGTCTGCAACCCCTGTAAACTCTTTCCACTTCCCAAATATCTGTGTTACTGCTTTATCATCTCTATAATATTATTTGATTTAACTATCATTTACAGATATTGAGAGTGAGCGTTTCTACTTGTTAATTAGAGTACAAATCAATATTGCATCTTTACATGCTAAAAATGCTTAGAGATATAATTATTGATTGTTAAGACTGAATCGTTAATTGGGCTTGTTAAACTATTTCAACTCTAAAAAATCCATCAAACCGATTAACTGTTTTAATTTTCAACTTGATCCGCATTACATGTTGGTAAAATTAATCCTTTAAAATTCTTGGAAATTCTATATTTAGGGTTAAGTTTTACATCAAAGAAGATACAAAGTATTACACTTGGAGCAAGAACATATTTATCTCTCAAGTCTGACTGGAAGATAATCAGTTGTTTACAATGGAAAACTCTCAATTGTACTTATCAATGAAGTACTCTCTCTTTAGCTCTTCTCCTCTCATACGAGTAGTTATATAAACATATATAGAAATCTAGAGAAACTCTAGGTTGTAGTCTTGATACATAAGTCGTCTCATATATTCTGAATAAAGAGACACGATGAGAGACGTACGATCTAACTTAGAGACGAAGTTGAGCCCAAAAGATCACCCAGACCTAAGCCCAATAACAACCACAATGTCGGCACAAAAGGTGAATCATAAACAAGGGGTAGGGCAGTCGGGGGTGAGGTCGACTGCCCCACAGTCGACTGTCCATATTGTTGGCCGCTGCTCTTGTTGCTTTTGTCGCTTCTTCTCACAAAAACTGTTTCAACCTCCTTCACTTCATCATCTTCTACTTTTCATCGAACTACAACTATGCAAGACATAAACCCCAACATATCCCTATCCTATTTCTCTAATAGAAGTAATTAAGATAATAGATATCGATGAACAGATACAAAGTTGAATTCAAATCATATTAATTGTACAAGCTGAATCATTTTACAGCCCTATGAGCAGGCCATGCAATGCTGAACAAACATAATTAATTGTTCTCTCAAAATATTTAAGGTGGACCTCCCCACCTTTACTCAAAAGAAATGTCAAATCCATGACCTTGGATCTTATTAACTACAGTTTAATTACCTATTTTGGAAATTTTAAGCCCAGGGAGTAATCCCGAAACTAGTAATAAAGAAAAAGGGTACTGAAACAGGAAAATCAAAGATATTTAATTGAACGCCTTCCCGTCATTTCTTTGTCACAACATAAGCCAAAAACCCAAACTAGAACTCACTCCCAAAAGCATAATGAATCATGCAAACCAAGAATAATAGGCAAACATAACTTTTTTGTTAGCTTTGCCTTTTTCTGGTGTAATTATCTTGGAAGTTGTAAATTATAATTTCAAAGCCTAAAGTATTAGAGTATAGAGATTAATGTATACTCTAATGGGGAAAAAATAACTTTTCTGACTGGGTAGCAATTATCTGACCTGGTATCACTAGGGAGAAAAAGAACGGCGAAAGCCACTCTCCCTTGTTTTCCATTTGCAATAATAGAGTTCATCTCAGTTTAGCCAAGAGATGTCAGAAGGTTAACAGATATGTCTAAAATTTGAAGTTCCAAGAAAGGGTAAACCTAGCATACCGTGTTTAAGAATATAATCATTGTTTAACAAATAGGTTGACATTTTAATGAAATCAGTCATGTAGTTCATGTGCCTGCCTTTTCCAGCTTCCGCCAAGTAGAGGCTTACAAAGAAGAAAGGTATTGGTTCAAATGAAGTAACAAAGAAAATTCTCTTCAACATGAATGCATACATAATCCAATGAGTTAATACTGTCATTTGAATTATACTATAATTTTTCTTCCAACTACCAATCTTGTCAGCTCTGACACAAAAATTTGGGATAAAGGCTTTGTTGCCATTATTGTGTCAATATTGTCAACATATCCTGAAAGTTCAAACTTAGAAGAAAAAAAATTTGGAAAAAAAAACTAAGGAAAAATTTGACAGCATTTAGTCAGCGAGGAATCTAGAATATGAAAATCCTTGAAAAACCTAACCAGAAATTATGAACAATTTGAAAAAGTTGCTAACCTGATTGACAATACAGAAGTTTCTAACTTGGGATTGGGAAGAAAACCAGAAAGGAGAACCACCATTTCAAAGGACCAATATTCCAAGCTGCATCAAATCAGTGGTGACTAATTAATTAAAACTGAACTTGTTAATATATGAATAGAAATCATCTTTTCTATTACAAATTCCTTAATGAGGAAATGATCCATGTATAAATTTAACAAGAAAGTTCATTCAAAGAGCTAAGCT
This sequence comes from Hemerocallis citrina, assembly GCA_017893485.1. Lineage (NCBI taxonomy): Eukaryota > Viridiplantae > Streptophyta > Magnoliopsida > Asparagales > Asphodelaceae > Hemerocallis > Hemerocallis citrina. The sequence continues at coordinate 60,982,627 of CM030358.1, forward strand.
AACCCAAAAAGGGTGGTGGCCATTCAGCCCTAATGAGATAACAAACTTGGCTGCATGTAGTTCTTTCAAGGGTTATGCTATACTTGACTAGTCAGATTTGTGAATCAATTCAAGATCAAAAGTGTCACAGGGATCCAATTTTACAGTAGGCATATGATACGCTTTATCTCTTTTCGGGTAAGCTATTTATACAGCTTTACAAACCATATCATGTAAGTAGGAGTATCATACATTAAGAATATACATTGCATATACTTGACAATATTTAGGGCCGGCCCCCACCTTGAGGCAGGCCCCCGAATTTTTTGCAATTTTAGGGACCCCCAAATTGTATTCCCCTTGTAAATATAGACTTATTTTGCGCGTAAAAAAAATTATATTGCAATTACAGACCCCCAAAAATAATTATTTGAACTCAGGCCCTCAGGGCCGGCCCTGACAATATTACGAGCATAAAGTGTATCCCTAGAGTAAAAAAATTAAAGAAGCATAGACATATTCAGGGAGAAAAAAGGGAAAGAAGAAAAGGAAAAAGGCCCAATGATGCATAAAATTGAACAGTATTATATATATATATATACAAATTCACTCAAGGATGTGCACTTAGTACTAGGAATGGATGATTGCAAAGCTGGCAGGTAAAACCAATTAAATTATATATTAATATAAAATTGCAACAAAGAAAGTATGTAATAGTCTAACAGAGGCACTCTTAAGAACTAATCAAACACAAATCATATGTTTAAGCACTTAGCGCAGCTTTTTGCAGAATGCAGAGTAGATGCATGCATTCAGAAGCTTCATTAAAATTTAGATCATAAATGAAATTCTGATTAGCCTAACTTTGCAATGAAAAAGTTTTGATATTCATTTTGTGTGTGCCCTAACATGTGACTCCATCTCCTAAAGCTTTGCACAACTGGGAGTTACTATATTCAGGACATACTTTTTCTTCTCTTTTTCATGTTTGAAAAGAAGGGATAAGCTTTTGGTTGGTGAACTTGTCCCCGTACCCTGTCAGACTGATAGCAGGGAAGAAATTTGTGTATTATCTCAACCTCAATAGGGTTTATATGAGTACAAGATAAACGTGAGAAGGAATACAACCAATTCTATTTGGAGTTGAAGAAGAAGAAGAAGAAGAAGAAGAAGTAACCTGGCTTGTGTAAAAAAGATAGAAAAAAAAGGGATAATGATAACCTAAATGTAGTAACTTCCAGTTGTACCAATATAATAGTTATGGTTAGAAAAAACCTTTGTACTAATGCACATGCACAAACTCAAGGACAACCCTAAAAAATATTCTTTTAGGTATAAATTTAAGATGATTACCAAGTCATAAATGCTGAAGGAATTGCTAGTTTGAGAAAGTTGAGGACATGATGGAGTGCCTCTATTGAGACACCAGTCCAAGTTTTCTTGCATTTCTGAGAGAACCTGATATAGCCTGCTAATAGCAGTACATTGATCCAGTATGAACTTGATGTTGCCAAGGCCGCACCTATAATACCAAGGCCAGACCTATATACTAAAATCCAACACGTAAATATGTGTAGTAGTGTTGTTATTCCGGAGCATACCAACATTGGGAAAATTATGTTTTGGTTTTGAAGAAATCTGACGAGACACTGAAGCAAACCATAGGCAAAAAGGCCCGGAATCATCCAACGAATATAGAATCCTGCTTCCTCAGATATTTCTGGATTCTGACCGACAGCCACGAGAATTTGTCCTGTGTTGGCCCAAATTAATGCAAGAGGGATACCTACAAGGAGAAGCACTAATATAGCCATTTGCATATGTATACCAAGCATATGATACTGCTTTGCACCATAGGCCTGCCCACATAAGGTATCCAAGGCACTCCCCATACCCAACTTCATGTGAAGTAGAGAAATGAGGGAAAGCATTTCATTAGGCGTACTACAAAAATGTTATTGAAATGAATGAAAACAAAAGTACTATATCATATAGAAGAATATTTGATCTATGATAACTCATCAAAATAAATATTGCCCACATTAACAAAGTGTGTATGGAAAATACATGCTAATATATGCCTTACAAAATCAAAAGTTATAAAGGTTTCAAGTGTCCTAAAAAAAAGTGATGATAAATCTTTTGTGCAAATTGTTGAGATGGGTTCATTAATACTTTTATACCGTCCATCTATATTAAATGTCATATCCTCTGTCAAACTAACAGTTGTATTATTTTCATTTAGGAGTATAGTACATTACAAATCTTTACTTTATTATTAGGCCCAAAACATTGTTTTTTTTTTTTTGAGGAAAAGGTGGAATAATACCACCCTGTTTCATTAATAAATGATTAATAAACAACCCCGAAGTCTCGGGAAAATAAAAGTACAGTGCAGGAAATAAAACATAACCCCCAACAAAGCCCTGGGGGGTGGGTTACATCATTCAGCCTAAAGGCAATCAAAGTACAGATACAAAATACTAAGGCCCAAAACATTGTTGCATTCCAGCAAGGTCTTCTCAGCAAGATCCTCCACTATGTCACCTCAACTCATCATTAAGCCCTCGCCAACAAGTTCAATAACTCGGATATTTCCAAGACAAGTGGTATAAAAACAAGGATCAAGCACTGTGATGCAATAGGATTGCAACCTTGCAGCTATATGTTTTGGTGAGTGCTCCAAAATTGATGCAATTGCATGTCGAACATTGGGCATGAATCTATCATAGTATAAAAGATAGTGGATTGATTATAATCAATATAAGTGAATAGGACCAACATCTCACAAGCTTAACCTTTCGAAAGTGGGCACAACCCATTTTTGCAGGCCTTGCTAGAAAAATCCATAAATTCAAACAACCCGTTTCGACATAGGCATGTCATCTGTACAAACTATAAGCCAAAAACGGATAAACATTTTGTTTTTACAAGGTTGCTCCTTAATAACTCTCCTAATCAAACAAAAGTTAAGACTCACAATGAAATTAATATAAACGAATAGGCTCAATATCTCACAAGCTTAACCTTTCCATTCAAAAGTGGCCGCAACCCGCATTGATGTAAATTTTAATCTACTTTGCTATCAATGTAGAAACTAGACTAAAAAATCATGTAAACTTTGCGTCTTACAAGTTTGCACCTTAAAAGTCATATTCTAAAGAAACAAAGATTCCGATTCCATTGGATTATTCGCATTCTTCACCTACAGGAATTTAATCAAACAGTTGGTGGGCTCATCCATAATTCAGCCAACAAACAAACTAGAATCCAAGCATGCGCAACAATAGATGATATTATATCGAAACTAGACTACTCAAGCCCAGATGCATACCAAGACACTGAACCCTGAGACATTGGCGAAGGAGGTGGCCATGGAAGCACCAGAGAGGGAGAGCTCCCCGAAACGACCGACGAACATGATGGAGATGACTTGAAGTGAGTACTGAAGGAGGGTGACTGCAATCAGAGGCCCTGCTAACTTCAGCTGATTCCGAACTTCAGTCAGGATGTCAGAATCATGGAAGAAGAAGCAGCAAGAAGTGGGGGGAGCTTGTGGGGTTGGTGGGTTTTGGACAAGGAGAGGAAAGCTCAGAGATGGCTTAATTTCTTCTTCTTCTTCTTCTTCTTCTTCTCTTTCAACATCCATTCTCTCTCTCTCTCTCTCTCTCTCTGGCTTATGAGTATCATATATTTGATTATGAAATGGGTGTTTATGAGGTGAAGGTCAAATGTGTCAATCTCCGTTCAAGAAATCCATGACGTTTAAAATTAAAAAAGAAAGAGATTTTTTCACGCAGGCCCCCACAATATTGAAGTTTTATATTAGTTCTTCACAATTTAGTACTTCCGTAATAGTCCCTTAATCAAATTAAAAATTGATCAAAAGCAATCAATTGAGTCTCAAGAGGAACATTATAAAAATTCTGATCCATTCAACCTACTTTAGAGATATTTTATTTTATTTTTTAGTTCAATGGTCTATAAAATAATAAGTTTCCAATGATGGAAATATTATTTTAAGTAAAAAATGACATTTTAATGTAATATTTTTTTTTCAAAGGTAGGTTTAGTATATCATAATTTTCATGATGTATGTAGCAATTGAAGTTTGAATGATCACTTTTTTTGTTGATCGAGGGACTAATCTGAAAATAGTGATTTGTAAGTGACTAATATGAAAGTTTCAATAATTGTTTAGGACTTGTTTGGAGGGGAAAAAAAAGGGCAAAATTTTAAAAAACTATACAAAACTTTTGGCCAGTTTAAAAAAACTACATTTAAGTTTTTTTTTTAAAAAAAAGGACACAATGTTTAAATAAGGTCCACTGGGTTAGTTAGGGTTAGGGTTAGGGTTAGAGTTGGGTTAGGGTAGGGTTTAAAAAAACACTTTCATCTTTCATTTATGTTTAAAAAAACCACACTCATCTTTTATTTGTGTTTAAAAAAACATCACTTAACTAATCAGATGTTTAAATAAACCCCCCGAACTAACCCTAACCCTAACCTTAACCATAATCCTAACCCTAACTAACTCAGTGGACCTTATTTAAACATTGTGTCCTTTTTATTAAAAAAAATAGTGTAGTTTTTTAAACTGGCTAAAAGTTTTGTATAGTTTTTTTTTAATTTTGCCAAAAAAAAATTACAAAGAAACCGAATATTTGACCAAAATGATCCACTTTTTAAAAGTATTTACCAAACTGACCCACTTTTGAAAGTATTTACCAAAACGACCCACTCGCTTATCTCAGAAAGCAAGTTTGGTTTAAAACTCATTGCTATTTGAGATAGCGAGTGTATAGTATGCACTCACTGTATTTGTACTAAACTCGCTATCTCATATAGCGAGTTTATAGTTGTATAGAAAATTCCTTAATCGACCATCGCTATCTCAGATAGTGGGTGTATTTATACCATACTCGCTAACTGGGATAGCGAGTGTAAGATGTTGAAGAAAACTTCCTAAATCTAAACTCGCTATCTCAGTTAGCGATAGCTTTTCTACTAAACTCGCTAACTGAGATTGCGAGTGTCGATTGGGGAAATTTTGTATATGCAGCTTCGCTCTTCCTCACTTCTATCTTTCCATTCTCTTTCTAACTCCGAAAGAAACCCAAAACGAACAAACCCTAGCCTCCCAGATTCATTATTTCACCAACAAAATCCATCTAAAATCTTTTGAGATCTAATTCCTCACTCACAACCGTCTCTACTCCCACTCTCAAAACCCTAAACCCATCATCGAAGATCCCGAATTGCTCAATATTCACGATCATAGATTCGAAGGTATTATTTCTATAACCTTTTATATTGTACACTTGGGTAGATTAGATTATGTCTCTCATTTTTGTATAAATATGTATAGGTATGGATTAGATATTCCTATATGGATTTATTTTGGTGGTGAAATTATTCGTGACACAAAGATAGGTTGTTGTTATAGTGGTGTTGATCCTAAAATAATTTGGGTACCCCGTAAATTACAATGGCAGAATTAGTCGAGAAAATTTATGAGGTTACTGATTGGGCTAGAGATCAATGGTATTTTAAAATTTTAGCTCGATATGCAGCAGGAAAAGGTGAAGGTCAATATTTTATGACTGTGCCCGTAGCAAATGACAACGCTCTAAAGTCCATGATTGCTAGGACAGTTGATCCAAATTATAGTTGGTGCGCATTGGAATTATATATTCAGCAAATCTAAATTACTAATACCCAGCCACATGCTAATCATAGTTCAAGCATCGTACGAGAAGTACCGACACATGGAATGAGTTCTAACTCAATTCAAACATCACATGCAATCTCACCGTCCCCACAAGAAGACACATTCACAAATACAACAAGCCTGAATCCTACAGAAGTTGAGTTGCCATGTCAACCTACTTTGGTTCAAGATTATGTTCAATCAGCCAATGTCTATGGGATATTTCAAAATGCTACTGTCAACAATGAATTATTAGATGATGATGAAGAAGATGAAGCAACCAACGATGAAGTTGATGAGAGTGTAGAAATTGATGACAAAATGGAAGAAGATGAATATGTAAATGTTAATCTAAATGAGAGAAACGACAATGACGTGAATGTTACTGATGCCTTTAATAATGTTAATGTTCATGTTACCGAGGAGATGTCACAAAATGCTAGAGTAAATCGAGTTCCACAAGAGTCGTCCGGTTCATCGAACGTCGATGAATTGTACATTAGGTAGGAGTTTCAAAGTAAAGAATCGATCTAGCATGCGGTGAAGCTATACTCCATCAAAAAACATCGAAAATTTGTCATGTTGAAATCTACACCCACCTTATATACCGTGAAATGTAAATTGGCACCTAGGAAACGTACCATTGAGAAGATGGTGCAAATCTCACCAGTCGTAAGTGGGGGCGGTTGCTCGTGGAGATTATGTGCAATCGTTCCAAAGGGTGGGACAAATTTCGTGGTGAAGAAAATTGTAGGGCTGCATACATGTTTGAATCCCATGTTGAATCAAGACCACCGTAAAGTTAACGGTAAACTTGTATGCAATTTGATTAAGAATGTCGTTAAGGCTGAGATAGGAATAACACCCGGACCATTATTGAGATAGTCAAACTACAGTTCAATTATCAGATTTCGTATAGGAAGGCTGAAAATTATCACTATTGGGCTCTGCTTAGTGGACCACGCTTCATTGCTGATACGAGCCTACGTCGTTGTAGGAAAGGATGGCCGAAGAGCACGAGAATTCGTAATGACATGGAAGTAAGAGACGGGTCGAGCACTGGTACGGGGATGACTCGTTCCAAATGTGGTCTGAAATGTCATAATATGCGCCGTTGCAAGAAAAAATCAAGTCAAACTTCACAAAGGCGTGTATGAATTATATTTCGCAATTATTTCAAACTCATGTTTCGGGTTATTATCTTTTGTATTACTTTGGTAATGGATTTTAGTTATGTATTATTTAAGTGACAAAGACTGTGGTAATTTCTAACTTCCAGAGACTTGAAAGTCTCTGGATAATTGGGGATAACCACAGTCGCTAACTCGGTTAGCGACCCTATTTGAACAAGGGTTGCTATCTGAGATAGCGAGCCTAGGTATGTTAGCAAACTGTTTGTGAAGTTCTAAAGTTCATCCCTGTACACACACTCATCTCATTCTCAAACAATCTCAAACATTCTCAAACCCTCTTTGGGTACATACATCACATTCTCAAATAATCTCAAACCCAGAATTGAATTCACAGCTCAAGATCGGATTTCACATCAAGACATTCTCAAAATAGAAAAACCAATGTATTGTAGTTGAACACGCATGACATTCTAAAAAAATCTCAAACGCATAATTGAATTCACATCAACACATTCTCAAAAGCTCAAACCCAACTTCTACTAGTTACGGGAGAACAAATTGGTAAACACAGACATGTAGTTATACTAGTTATAGAAACACAGACACAGAAAAAATAAAGTGCACAGTCCATCTTACAGTCCCAAATTTGTACAATTTAACAACGATAACAAAATAAATCAAACTTACACAACAAATACACACTCATCTTACTACGGATCGGGGGTGAACAAGTCTGGCGATCTCCTCATTCGTTTGGGACTCCTTGGAGTTTCTTGAGTAAGTCCAGAAAGAGGAATGTTATCATCATCTTCTTTAGCTTCTTCTTTTGGCTCCTCGGCTTGTTCCGCTCGTTGACGTTGTTCTTCTAACATTCTCTCACAATAGGATGATCTTGATGCCATTTTTTTGCGACGCCCTGTTCCATACACCGGACATCTCAATAGAGCGTCCAATCTATTTCCTTCGTCAATAAGGTCAGATTGGGCCCGACATGACTCAACTATTTTCCGTGCAAATGCCTTCATTGGTTCGGCAAAATTGCTTCTTAAAACCTTCATGCATTCTCTAACTTGATTCCAAGTTTGTTCCATCTACACACAAGAAATTCACATCATTTATTGAAAGTCGACACATGTTAAACATTAAGAGAATTTGTAATAAAGGCATAATGTATAAAACTTACGAGACTCCGAACCAATGTTGCCTTCGATTGGAACATCGGTAAATTCACGGAATGGGTGTCAGCTGGATCAGTGGTTCGTCTCCTAGTCGGTCCCTGCACACCCGCTGGCATTCGGTATGTCGGAGATATATATATATATACATTAAGAGAATTTGTAATAAAGGCATAATGTATAAAACTTACGAGACTCCGAACCAATGTTGCCTTCGATTGGAACATCGGTAAATTCACGGAATGGGTGTCAGCTGGATCAGTGGCTCATCTCCTAGTCGGTCCCTGCACACCCGCTGGCATTTGGTATGTCGGATATATATATATATATATATATATATATATATATATATATATATATATATATATATATATATATATATATATACATTAAAAGAATTTGTAATAAAGGCATAATGTATAAAACTTACGAGACTCCGAACCAATGTTGCCTTCGATTGGAGCATCGGTAAATTCACGGAATGGGTGTCAGCTGGATCAGTGGCTCGTCTCCTAATCGGTCCCTGCACACCCGCTGGCATTTGGTATGTTGGAGATATATATATATATCTATACGTATCATTCTCCGATACCACACCATATATGGACCATGTAAAGATGGATCGAATGGGGGAATGTTTTCAATCGCATGATCATACCGATGATTGTCCCATATATCGATGTGGGCGTGCAAACAAGCGGCCCAAACGTGAGCTGACTGGCAACCCATACCGGTAACACCATGCAGATCTGCATTGAATGGTTGGTGCACTGGAATGTTTTGAAGTAAGCCAAATTGTCGGAGAACTCTATCTGAAAATAGCCCTCTACTGTACCAAAGTTGACAAGAGGAGCCGTAGTCAACCATAGTTGGCGACTCGCCGTGCAGACGGGTGGCAATCTAGCTAGACGCTCCTCCGTATAGGGCTCCCAATAACACAGTCATCCGAAAAACTATCAAATTCGTCCCTGTAGTAGGTTAGGCATCGGTTTGGATTAGCCTTCCATGTGAGGGAACCATACCAGTAGACACCCTGCGGAGGTTTCGAGTGTTCGTCACCTGGAACGTTCACCCACTTTGGCGATTGCCTACTTATTACGGGTCATCCAACATGTAAGCATTCCCAACTCCACACTTGCAGCAACAACATCGGTCTATTCATCTGCTTCGCACCAAGAGTGCAATTGCACAAACTCCTGTATAGCATTGCCAATGCAGCACTACCCCAACTGTATACCCCAACTCTATCAAGATCAGCGATTAGAGGTAAGTACATTAGTGGAACGAAATCACCCCTGGAGTTTGCGAACATGACACCTCCAAACAATGTCATGATATATACCCGTCAATAGCACTCAACTTGGAAAGGGGTTGAATCTTCATCCAACTTATCGGTAAACATATACTTCAACCACTTCAATCTAAGAGATTTGCCGATGACAGCTCTAGAATCCGCCTTAACTCCAAGATATTCTGGGATTAAAAATTTCGGATCGAAGTTCATCGTCCCAGTAACGGCCTATCCATCGAGGACCAGTGAGTAATGCAACATCCTGCAGTGTGATAGTCATACCCTCCACTGGCAAATGGAAACTGTGTGTTTCGGGACTCAGGACGCCATCTTTCGAGAAGGGCAGTTAGAAGTGGACGGTTGGCCTTAATAGAACTCATCAAATCGAAGCCGTATAACCCACAGCCCCGTAATAACTGGTGGATACGTGGATGCATGGGCTAAGTGCCGTGACCCCAAAAAGTACACTCTAGAGACTCTCCCTCCCACACGGCTTTGGAGCGATGTTGCCCTTGCAACGTCAATAGCCTGGATCGATTGAACCGGGAACCATCGGTGGAACATGTGTTGGCGAAGACGGGCCGGGCTCATTTGGTTGAGTAGACGGGCCGGGCACGTTTGGTTGAGAAGACGGGCCGGGCTCATTTGGTTGGGAAGAAGGACCCTCCTCGACCTACATAGCATAAAAGGGAAAAACATTAATATAACAATTTGTGTTTTCCTTGAAATGAAAATCAAATTCATCGAATAAATATATTGTAAACTTACATTTGCAAGACGTCGTCCACCACGACGACTAGATCCACCAGGAGGTTGACCGTAACATGTACGTGGGCCCCCGCGGTTACGTGGAGGTTTACTACCCGTTCCTTCTTCATGAGTCCACCGGGTTCGTGGCATATTCAATAACAAAAAGAATCCTACAAATTTGATTGTATCTCGGTTTTAGATATATCGATAAATAAAAAACGGGAGTTTCTAGGAATTAAATATAATATCAATAATACAGAATTATACATTCATCAAATCTAATTTTAAAAAATTGATATCTAACAATGTTACTTACAATATTACAATGGCTCATAACTATCATCATAATTCAACACTCGTCTATATGCAATGTTAGTCACAATATTACTCGCAGTGTTACTGAAGTATAGCAAATATAATCACAATGTTACTCACATCACATATTGTAGACATGCATTGTGGACTTAGATTAATTAGTACTAACTTAGTACAATATATGTTATTTTAGGTTAATTACACAAATAAATTTAGTACAAATCATCTACACTTAGTACAATATAGGCATAATTCGTATAACCAAAACACTCAATTCATTGTTGAACACATCTCAAATTAACTCACAATTCTAAATCTAACCCTACATAAAAATTAACCAATGTTCAAATAGCAAGAGTTATGAACAAATAATCAATTTAACAACAATTTAACCAACAAAACCTACACCAATCCAACATGCTTATGAACAAGTTACACACATCACACAAATCACTAGCATTGGTATCGGGTCGGGTCGGGTCCTTCACTACCCGGACCCGGACCCAGTACCCTACGGGTCTAAAAAATGGACCCAGACCCGTGAGGACCGGGTCCGGGTCCAATTAATATATTCCTACCTGTTCGGGTAGGAGCGGGAGTGTGAGCGGCGAGCGAAGGCGACGAGTTGAGGATTTAGAATAGAGGAGAGAAGAAAAAATCATGAATTTTGAGTTTGAAGAGGGAGATTTAGAATTGAGGAGAAAGGAGGGAAGGGATGAGGATAAAATATTTATTTTTATGTTGATTTTTTGGGTTTTTTTCAACGGATCCGGGTCCGGGTCCGGGTCGGATCTCTTTTAAGCGGACCCACCGAAAGTACAACAGGTCCCATTTTAGGACCCGGACCCAGACCCAGACCCGGATAGGCCGGGTCGGTTTCGGTCCAATGCCGAGTCTGTATCGGGTCCGGATCGGGTCTGGGCTTCGGGTATTTATACCAATGCTACAAATCACCATATAATTAACCAACATGCCTATGAATAAAACTTCTTACGAACAACTTACACATATAATTAACCAAATTAACCCACAAACAAAATTAACCCAAAATCTTCTTCTCTATGATCAACACTTGTCATGCCCCGCTTCCCAAAATACGGAAATACGAATACGTAACGTAGACCCAACGAATGATGTAAACACCATCCATAAGCTGTATCAGTTTAACTCAACAATATGAACAACAAACACAGCCACACAAGGAGATATAATCACATGGATCAAAGGAAAACTTCAATAATATTGAACTAATCCAAACTAATATCCAACATAATATCCAATATTTGGGAAAATAAATAAACTCCGGGACAAAAGCCCAAAACAATGTATAATATCAAAGACAATGTTCAAAAGAAATAAATCCAGCATGAACTAATTCAAGCAGCGCAATCTTCGGTTCCATCTTCTAGAATCGTTGCTTACCAATTTCTTCTGGTGTTGATCCTTCAGTACCTGTATACTCGTGATTTAAAAAGAAAGAAAATAATTTCCTTAGAGTAAGTCATGGACAGCAAGTGGAGAAAATAAGGAATAATAAAAACATGGTATATCAAAAAGAAGGGACGGGATCAAAGTCAATAACAAAATTCAAAGATTGGCAATAATGTTAAGGGGTCTATGTTTAATCATGCATTTAATTAATAGTTTCAATTCAAGTCCAATGTTGATGACAGTATACGGGATCAAGCATGAAATGTCAGGGGAGGGTTATTAATCATTTTCTTAACATATCTAGTGTGTCCCATTCCACAGGTTCGGCACAAGCACATAGTGAACGCTTTAGATTAATGGTGAATTCAAGAATCGTGTACTTGGCCCAGTAATCAGTGATTAATGATTAGTCAGTAATTATCAAGCAGTATTTTATGACCATCAGTCAGTATCAGTACAAGTCAGGCAGTAAGGCCCGACCGAGTATAGTTTCCGATCGTTCACTACCAAGTCCTCCCATAATACCCCAGCTTGTTAACATTTTATTTCATCTTATGTAAGCATGCAAGAAGGTGTCATGGTTGTATCATGCTAGGTGTGACTAATTCTACTCGTTACAGACAAAACAAGATGCAAACATATTAAATTAACACAAATCACACAATGTAGATAGCAGGACATTACTGTACGAAAACAAAAATTCCTGCTGCCACAGAAAAGCAAATCTGGATCCGTCAGAAGTTCTAGAAACTAGACTCTCTACCAGTTCCAACGAATAGATATACGACATATAAAAGTTACAGAAATTATGGTGAAAATTTTATTCTTTTCAGATTTTATGTTCAGACAACAAGTTATAAATTGTATTCAAACATATGAATTAGGTTAGAAAACTCATCAATTAAATCTACAAAAATTCAGGGTGGTTCCTACACATGTCTAGTTTTAGTTAAATTAATTTTATATTTTTATTTTACTGTTAACATGTTCTATTTATTAATAAGTCTAGGTGATGCACAGAAATTTGTGAATCTGGAAATCCAGACCCATCGGCACTAAAATACTGATATCTAACAGATTATATATCGGAATTCAATTCCGTCAAATGTTCTGGAGGCGATGAGAATGAGATGTCATGTTTCTTCCCGAAACAGAGGAAGAAAATGGAGACGGTGGTGGAGACTAGCTTCGAGATGACGGGGATGGAGATGCAATGGGTTCACGGAGGTGGCGATCGGGATGGGTTTCGGCGACGGGAGGATGAAGCTGTAACACCCCACATTTTTATTTTTAATTAAAAATGCATTTTTAAAAAATTTTGCACGTATGATGCACGTGCAAATTTATCCATCTCTTTTCTTACTCTCATTTACTAATTTTAGCATGCATAATCTTATTTAGCCTTTTTATTTAACCCATGGACCTAAAGTTAAATTATAGTCCATTAGATTAATTAAAAGAAGAGCCCACTAGAATAACTAAGTTAGTAAATTAAAATAAAAGCCAATGGGACAAGCCCATTAATAAAATCCTAATTTAAGTTGAGCTTGGACTAATACATGACAAGTTACAACTTTTAGTGCACATTTAGAACTATAAAAAAAATGTATTTTATTTTGTATGTGCACGTGTGCATTTGCACACATGAGGTTTAGCCGGTCATGCACTAGGGGGTAGGCTGGTTTTTGATGGAGAGGAGAGGAGTTAGAGTTTTGTAATAGTTGGGAGGGGAAGAGTTGGGAGTTTGGGAGTTAAAGTATTTGGAGAGTTTGAGGGAGGAGTTAGGAAAGTGAAGAGGTAGAGAGTTTAAATGAGGAGTTATTAGGTTGAGAAGTTTGCAAATTAGACCATAACATTGCCCTATAAATAGCACTCCATTCTCCTTCTCTTTTTACACCAAAAACAAATCAAAATAAGAGAAAGAAAAAGAAAGAGAGTAGAGTGTTCTTGCTTAGAGGAGTTCTTGCTAGAAGGAGAAGAAATTGCTAGGAGCTAGGAGTTGTGCTTTCACCTTGTTCAATCTTCTTTAGAGGTGGGTGGTTTCTTACTTTCTAGTTGTAGAATATGCATGCTAAAAACTATAAATGAATAGTACAAGTTAATGTTGATGTGGAATATGTAGATAAAATTCATACTAGTGTAATATGCTATGAATGAGAATAGTCTTGTTGTGATTAAGTAAATAGTAGATACCATGCTAATTAAAAAGAAGAAATGCTTTATACTATGAATCATGTTAGTATGCTTGCAATTTTGTACATGTCGAGTATATGGAAATTTATTGATGAATGTCATATTCAAATCATGTTTTTGATGACTAAGAAAGAAGAAAGAAAACAAAATAAATTTAGTTAGTGCCATGAAATGTGTTGACATATGTATATTTGCCATGTTATAATTTAAAATTTAAACTATTGCATGAAAAAGGTTTTTTTTGTGAAATTCACAAGATTGAGAGACAAGTTGGCATGTTACAAAATTGAAATTTGTATAAGTGAGAACATAAACTAGTTTTATGAAAATTATTCAAGTTTGAGAAAAATACAAGCCTATGTGAAAAATGAGAAGAAAAATTGTTTAAAGAAATGGAAATAGGGTTTTAATGGATTTAAAATTGTTGTTTACTGTTTTTAAATTCATTCGCAGTTAAGAGAAAGTTTATCTCAAAATCCCTAAAAGATTGGATCTTTGGATAAACGAGTTTGTATGAAAAAGAACCAATTTCTGAACAGTTTAAACAAAAGTATATTGATATAACTTCTAAACATAAATTACACTTGGACTTACTGGTTAGCCAGTGCAACACAGAACACTGTTTGAAAGAGATCTTGAGTTTGAAACTTGATAGTCACATTTATTTTAATTCTTTTAAATAAAATCCCGAAACCAAGAGTCAATATATGAATACTTCGGCTTAGGATCTTGACGCTAGAGTCCAATGGACTTACCAGCTAGTGGGTCTGGGTCTGGGCGTTGGCTGTGTGTGTTCAGGGGTCATGGGTTCGAAACCCAGTGCACCCTTTTATATTTTTTTGAAGTTTTATTCATATGTGGAAGTTTAGTATGAAAAGATTTAGAATTAAACTTTATTATTGATATAAAATGAAATGGAAAATATTAAGAGATAGTATAAAGTTTTCTTGTATATTTTGAAGTATAAAAAGAAATTGAATTTTGAGAATAGAACTTTGTAGTGAAGAAAAGCAAAGTATAAATTTGTGAAGTGATTTTTCTTGAAGAGATTACATATTATTTTTGTTTAAGAAATACTTTGAAGTGAATTGAGATATTGTAAGAGCTTGAATTTGTTAATAATATTTCATGTGATGAAGTTGTGTTCTTGAAAGAAATTATTTATTTATAAAGATTATGAATGAATAACTAGATCATGAATAGTGTCAAGACTAAGAAATGATTACTTTGTGGATAAGTGTTAAGACAAGATATTGATCATTTGTAAATGAGTTGAAGATAAGATAATCTAAGTTTAAGACATGTTTATTGAAGGGTATGCGTACCCAATTCAAGCTCTTACAATATCTCAATTCACTTCAAAGTATTTCTTAAACAAAAATAAAATGTAATCTCTTCAAGAAAAATCACTTCACAAATTTATACTTTGCTTTTCTTCACTACAAAGTTCTATTCTCAAAATTCAATTTCTTTTTATACTTCAAAATATACAAGAAAACTTTATACTATCTCTTAATATTTTCCATTTCATTTAATATCAATAATAAAGTTTAATTCTAAATCTTTTCATACTAAACTCCCACATATGAATAAAACTTCAAATGGAAAAGTTATTATTTATAAATTTTAGAAAAGTTTAATTCTAAAATTTATACCCATGGATTCTTGTACATGGAAAAGTTATTATTTAGAGTTAGTGAGACCTCGGGTACCGGCACTATTGAATTGAAAAGAGTTGAGATATATTTTAAGATATGGCCATGGAGCTATCTCGTATTTTGTGGATTAAGTCCGGAAGGAGGTAAAACTAATTCTAGGTATGGAAATTTATTCATGTCTTGAACTTAAGAATTAGGCACATAAGTGAAGATGTAGTAAACATGGGCAAACATAAGTGGGGCACTCTATATAGTCGGCGGTGGATTCCGAGACTATAGACCCAGTCAGCGGTGGATTTCGGGATTGTGGTTGCTCTGTGGGAGATGGAATTTTATTTTTAAATTCGGGATTATGATGATTGATCAACAGTGGATTCCAGGATCATGAGTAGTCGGACAGATAGTTTGTCATACTCCAATATATATACGTATACCGGGGCTAGAGGGGCACTTGCGGGATGATCTGCACGATGAGGGATATATTATAACAGTTAGTGGTGGACTCCGGGACTGGGATCCATATTCGTGGAATGATCTAAACATTGTTTTATTACTGGGTAGTTTTCATGGCGAGAGATCGAACCCTTAAATGTGGAGTACGTAGGTGCTTGCCCTCGGATCTATGCAGTATGGGATGCATAGAATCCGAACAAGTATGCATTAGTGTCATCCTAGTATAAAAATGTGTACATTAGGCATTAAGACATCGCATACACTTACATGTTTAGAATAATCACTTTTGATACTTTATCGTTCATTCAAATTGAGGTTTGTTAAAGTATGGAATCGTTATATATACGGCAGAGAGAGGATGGCGGAGTATAATATTTTCGTTAGTTGTAAGTGACTGACGTGCCCACAGCTTGATATGCAGGTAATGGATTTTTTATGAAGAAATAAAGATGTTATGATACAGTTGATGACTTACATTGATAAAGTTGTATAAATTGTATTTTATTTTCATTGTTGTATCTTTTTTATTCTTCCGTTGTGTAAACAAAATGTAAAGAACTTTGATGTTGTTGAAAAGTTTTAATTTCCTTGTAAAATTGTACAAAGTGAAGTAAAGATCCGGTGAAATCTCGAATTCGGTCTTATTTGGAATTCGGGGCGTTACAGAAGCTGACGATCGGGGAACTTCAGTGGTTGGATGAGAGGGTGGCGACAAAGACAAGGGGGAGCAGCGGGGTTAAGGAGCGGGATGGAGGATACTGGTGGTCGGAGATGACTAGGATGAGTGAGGTTCAACGGTCGGTGGGCGATCGAAGGGTGAACAGAGGAAGAGAGAGAGATGAGAGCGGCAGGAGGTTAGCGGAGAGTGATTATATAATTAATAGGGTAATTAAGAATTAGGGTTTAGGGGGTTTTATAGGGTAATTAAAATGTTGGGTTTTGGGTTGTGAATTAATGGGTTTAGGGTATGGATTTTGGCTCCAAAAAGAGAAGAATAAATAGAAATGAATGAGATAGACATATAGCGGATCAATTTAAACCCAAAACACGAGTAAATTTTGTAGTGAGCCAAAAATGCAGGATTCAAGCCAAAAGAGTACCAAATGATCAAAAGAGAATATATGAGCCCAACGAAAAGAAAGATTCATTATTTAAAAGGGATTCGAATACAATAATCCAGAAAGAATGAAATAAAATACAATAAAATCCAAAACAGAAAAATAGGGGTTACAACACTGCTCTCTTCTTCTTCTCTATGATCACTTCTAATTGCAAACAAAATTAACCCACAAACAAAATTAACCCAAAATCTAGTTGCAAATGTATGAAGACTTACCAAACACTAGATGAGTTCTTTTAGCAGGTAGATGACGAGGATGAGATGAATGCACCCACTTCCGCCACAAATCGTCTTCACCGTTCACGAAATCAACAAAAATGGGGATATATGGTGTTCGATTTAGGGTTTTAAGGGTGGGAGTAGAGAGGGAGGGTGGGAGTAGAGAGGGTTGAGAGTGATGAAGTTAATTTGGGAAGATTTTGAGCGGATTTTGTAGGGAAAGTTGTCGATTTTGGAGGCTAGGGTTTCGGTTTTTTTCCGGATTTGGGAGAGAGAGTGTGTTCGATGAAATGAGAGAGATCTGAGATAGTGAGTCTATAAACTTCCCCAATCGACACTCGCTATCTCAGTTAGCGAGTGTGGTATAAACACGCTCTCTAACTGGGACAACGAGTCTAAGCCATGGATTTTAACTTGCTAGTTTTCTTCAAGGCCACACACTCGCTATCTCAATTAGCGAGTGTGGTACAAACACACTCGCTATCTGATATAGCGAGTCTGAACTTGATATTTTTTTATTTTTTGTCCTAAGTATAGAGAAAAGGATAACCATACACTCGCTATCTCAGATAGCGATGAGTTTTAAACCAAACTCGCTATTTGAGATAGCGAGTGAGTCATTTTGGTAAATACTTTTAAAAGTGGGTCAGTTTAGTAAATACTTTCAAAAAGTGGGTCATTTTGGTTAAAATCAAAGAAACCCCTAGCCATCTTTTTTGGCACATGAACGTACTTCTCGTTAATGACAACTAGCAAGTGACCCCGCGCATGCGCGGGCGGGGACACTAAACCATAATCTAACATTAAACTTTACCAGTAATTCAAAGGCTGTTTGAACATCCTCATACTACTTTTATTGTTCTACATTTACTCAGTATATCTGGCATCTCCATTTTTGACCAATCGAATTCATTCATCAGGAAAAGAAGCATATAAAACTACCAATTTATGTTCAAATGTTCAAATCTAACCCAAAAAAAAGTGGATGAACAGCCCAGACCGAATTGCACACAAACGACTGTGGATGCTCTTACCATTGATCCTTCATGCAGAAGTGGAATCTTAAGTAAACAAAAAGAAATCTCATAATCCAAAAAATCCAATGTATACATAATATATTCCTAAGCATATAACTGGAGATATAAAAAAAACTATGCAGAAATCAAAGAAACACAAATTAAAGAGTTTGCATGAGAACTTGCTCCAAATCATAACTTCATATCAGCAATTCAATATCATATATTAAAATCATAACTTCATATCAGCAATTCAATATCATATATTATTGATGTTTCATAACATAATTAGACTTTTCCTTCTTCTCAAAGCAGGCTCAGATTGGATATGAAACATCAATATCCAATCTGGGCACAGATTTGATCCACACCCCAGTCCCCGCTTGACTTTTCCTTCTTCTCAAAGCTGCTTCCATCAGCATCATCTTCATCTTCATCTTCATCTTCTCCTGCTCTGCCAGCTATCCAATCTGAGCCTGTGAAATCCTCATCAGACCGAAAGGTTTCTTCATCATCTGCTGTTATAAGCTAGCGGATTAGGAACCTAGAAAGGACAGTGAAAAGTAGAAGCAAGCCCAAGAAGAAAAACAAATGAAGAGAATGTTAAAGGTACTACAACTAATAATGGGGTGTTATTTAAGTGACAGCATTGGATGAACAAATCAAGTTTCTGATTGTTTGTATTATGCAAATACTTAAAGGTGGGCAAGTAATATCATTAGGTGTTATATTTATAACGATTTTGTTGGCCGAATGAGAATGTCATTCATTTTTGCCAAATAAATTACACCAGTTTTGACATGTACAGCGGAATGTATTTGTTAGTGATAAGTGATAACACCACAACTCTATTCTTCTGCAATGGTATAAATTTGCTAGCAATCGTGTGTATGGCTTATAACTATTGGATGGCAGTCAGGCTCAGATTGGATATTGATGTTTCATAACATCAAATCTGTGCCAAAACATACTTTTCGAACTTAAACTGAAATATTCATACACATACGAAAATGTACATAACATTGGACAATGTACGAAATCCTCGAAAGGAGGAGATACGAAAAAAATTATCTGTTCCATTTGCAGCCTCTGATGTGAAAAGCATCAGAAAAGGAAAGGGGGAC
The DNA here is from genome assembly GCA_017893485.1 of Hemerocallis citrina. Taxonomy (NCBI): domain Eukaryota; kingdom Viridiplantae; phylum Streptophyta; class Magnoliopsida; order Asparagales; family Asphodelaceae; genus Hemerocallis; species Hemerocallis citrina. Next base: position 61,002,194 of record CM030358.1, read on the forward strand.
TCTGAGCATCTTCAAACATCTCCAATTCCAAACCCTGCAACAAAAAAATATAAACTTCTTTAGGGTTTCTGAGACTAACTGGATAGTAAAGGTTTTCTACATTGTTATTAAAGTGCAAATTATGTATAGATTATGTACAAACAAATGTTCCTATTGGCTCCAGATCTTACCTATCCATATCATGTTGCAACCCAATTACCAATTATCACAGATATATCGATAAACATTTGGATTTTCTGAAATTTAGCGATAGATCCAAAAGTCAAATATACATAAAACCATTTGACACAACCCATCCGCTTCAGCTTCAGTGGCCCCCAATGCGACCTACTACAATAAAATTTTGCAGTTAATCCACACATTTTATCTAACATAATGAGTGCAGAAAGTAAAAGTAGGATAGAAAATTACCTTAAGAGCCAGCTTCCTTCTAAACCAGGGAAAGAATTTAGGGGGGCATGTGTTACTGTCTCCATACACAAAAAAAACATTACAAAGGAAATAAACTGTACCAGTAAAGGAGCGGTATACTATGAAAGAGGTTTTGTTGCAATTAGCGATACAATTATGCATACAAATTTGCCTCTCTTCCTTTAACAATTTATACCCAATCATTTTTTCTGAGTGTATGAGATCCACAATAAATAACAACATATTAAAAAGAATCAAATTCAATAAAGTCCAGACTCATAGCAAGTATATATAAGAGATTCTTCAAACAAATGAAGAACACTGTTGAGTTTAATACGAAGCATATCACATGCTAGAACATCTGCATTAGTAAACTAAAGAAAGAATATACACATGACTGCTGAGTTTCTGCGTTTTTCCTGAGTTTTGTACCTCGATGGTAAGTGTAGGACATGCCATATCGAGTAATACAACTTTAGCGAACACAAAATAGAATATGTACATTATTATGAGTCCTGTACCATGATGATAAACATAGGGAATTGTTATATTGTGTGGTACAGGTCCTTTCTTTGGAGATTCAGGCGTTGAGATTTTCTGTGTCCTGATCTCCACCTACATTGTCACTGTCGTTGCCGTCTGAGCTGGACTCTGATTCTGTTTCAGACGTGTTTGCTTGTGCAGTCGAAGAAGATGTGAGGAGCATCACAGTCGGAGCTTTATCAGCAAGAGCAAGGGGCTGTTCGTAAGGTTTGACGCTGTTTTTAATATCGCTGACAGTGTATCCACCAGATCGGATAAATTTGTGATTAATTCTTGTTATCCAGACCCTGAATGTGTACCAGTTGTTTGTACATTCATGTAGATGATTTCTGAAAGCACTGGTCTCATTTTTCTGTTTAAAGGAGAAACCAATAGTGGTCATGTTGGGTTACCGTATGGTTATTATTTAATTGTTGTGTGCAGCAAATAATGTGGTAAATTGATTTCAGCCCTTGCAACCACAAAATCCTTGCTATTTTTTTTGTTAGTAGTGTTTTGAAGAGCAAATGCAGTGACAGGGCAGAACATTGCATGGGTTCAAATACATGGGTTTAAATACAAGGCATAACGAATTTGTAAATTTTAGGAAATGCGGATACAATCACAATATTAATAATATTAATTTTAATGTTTCCAAAAAGAGTTTAAAATGTTGGATGGTTTCTGGGCCAAGCATTACCTAAAATTCTAATACACTTTAACGAACCAGATTAAGGCCCTTTTTTTAGTTTTTGTTCAAAGGTTTTCCTAGTGAAGCTCAAGTACATTTCTTACCATGTAGTAGTTAACAGAAAGGTCAGCTTTGGGAGGAAAGGGCATTTTCCTGTTTTTAAGTGATTAGCATATTTTGTGCAGATTTTTCTGTTCCTAAGCTCAAGCATAATTTTGTGAATGTGTTTACCTGTGGTTACTTTGTTTGCGATTTAAATATATGTAAAAAGCATCAAATTTTGTTTGATTCTATTTGCAATGAGAATGTTGTCAAAATTTGGCAATGATTCTTGTAGTGTACATATGGAATAGAAAGAACATGCATGAAGTGTTGTCTTTCAAATAACAGAATCATCCTAACAAATTATTATGATGGACAAAGACTAAAATAGCAAATTGTGTTGCCTAGCCTGTAGTCTGTAGTGTAGAAAGCTGGAATTTTAAGTTGAAAGACATACTGTTTGGTACATGTCAAGAAGTTGTTGTACTGGTAGACGAAGGACTAACTGAGCCTGTCGATCAAATAAGCAAATTTGTGTCTCATCTGTTTCATCAGCTATTGTACACGAGACTTTAAACCTACAGATGAAATGACAATAATAGCGATGAAGAAATGAATTAACTGTAATTGGCGAATTTTTCAGATGTAAGAACGAAAAAAATATAGGGCAAACGATTTGTTGGAAAAACATTAGGTGATTCACGTAACATACTTGAGATCGGCATCACGACCAGAGTGGGGGCAGCTTGGGCAGGCATACTCCATGTCATCTGCAAGCTGTACGCCCTTGCCACATTTTCTGCATGCAGAGAAGTATGGTTTTTCGGTGGATATGTAAATGATTCTTGCGTGCACATCAAATGTCATAGCCTGGAGGAATGAGTAGAAGGTATGGTGCGCATTAGTTATAGTAGATAAATATGTTGTGCAATATGGTGACCACTAATTGGTACCTTGTCTTGTTGTGGAGGATTCATTGTTGCCTTGATGAGTGCATTAATTGTCACATGATTGACTTCAGATTGGCCCGACGAGATGCTACCAGAGTGTGAAATCCGTTTCTTTGGAAGCTCAACCATTACCCTTTTTGGATAAAGATATATATATATATATATATATATATATATATATATATATATATATATATATATATATATATATATATATATATATATATAAAATAAAGTGTGAATGTCAACTTAGGTGTGGTTAGGGAAAAGTATATGTAAGTGTATTGGTCAGCATTGCAGTTGTTTTATTAATCTACAAAGTGTGTGGGAGGTGTGCATATGATATTTAGCTTGCATACAAATTTTGTTAGATGGTCAGGGAAGGGTTAATTACCAGTGCATTAATTCTTGGGCTGGAGGGATTGCATCAACATTGAATATAAATTGAGTGAAGTTTGTTGTTTCCAAGTTGAATGATTCTGCAAGAAGTTGTGTTTGATATTCAGAATGCAAAGAAATTAAGAATTGCACCAGCTGAAATGTAAAGAAAGGCAACGATGAATTATAGACAATTTTGTGTAAATGCTATACTTACTTTTGAACTGCCTTATCTTTAACGATAGTGCAACCAAGAAGAATGGTTTGCCATCACCATGCAAGAAAACATCTTCATGTTTTTGGAGTAACGAAGGCCAGATTGTTACTTCAAATGGATTATCATACGATGTCTCATCAATCATGTAGAAATCGACAACCCTAACTTGATTTCCGAAGACCGGTACAAACCTGAACGGTTTAACTTCTCGAACATAACCGATAACATCTACATAGAGGATGTTAATTTTCCTAGAAAGATTAGTTAACTGACTTGGTACTTTGGGAAGAAATAAAGGGACGATGATTACCTATCAGATACTGCGGTTTCTCACCAAGTTCTGGGATACTACTCAGCTTTGCAAATTTGTAAGGGAATGATGAAGGTACTTCAACTGCTAACCGTTCATAAACCGCTGATTCTTTTGTGAGCTGTAGCTGCCATCTTGCACGAACTATTTTAACTAATTTTGGTGCAACAATGCAGTCCACGTTTGATATAAGGTAAACTCTATCCTCTTCAAAGATATTCTTCCACTTTTCTGTGTCAGAGTCGTCAACAATGACTTCCAGATCATCCCCCTTTTGTTGCATGCAAAGTTAAACAAAAGTTAGTAAATAATATTGCTGGGAAAAGGTGCTGTGGATGCTGTAAGCATGTTTTTAATGGATAGGTAATGAAGACAGTTGTATTTCTACCGAAATGTGAATGATTGTTTAAAGGATAGAAAATACCTGTTCATCACGAGCTACAAATGTCAAAGAATTTGAGGATTTTTTGTAGAGTGGTCCATACCAGAGCCGCATAACCCTGACTTTGACGTTGTAGGTGGATACTTGTGGAGATATTTTGTTGAGAGGTGTGATCTCTAGTTTGTCGAGCCTGGGGTGCTTAGATTTTTTAAGTTTTTCCTTTTTCTTTGTACGCTTTCTTCCATGCCTGAGAGCTGGTGAGTTCTCTTCGCCTTTAAGCTTTGCACCTGCTTAATGTTTGGAGATGAATGTAAGTTATGTTGTATATAGATTGAAAGCATGGTGTGTTTTGAACGTCGATTCTTTAAAAGACCAAGTACAGTGTGCGAACTAATGAATATCTGAGAAATAGCTGAACACTTAAATGAAAAGCACCTGATCAGGAAGTTTTTTTTATAGCATTCGTTGTATTATGTGCAAGAGGGAAAAAGAACCAAAATTTACAAAGAAACATAATAATACAAAAAGGAACTTTTTGAAAGATTACTGATTGTTCATTAATGCTTAATAGTAAAAAAAAAAATTATACGGCAATTTATTAGATTATGCACGAATATGATGGTTTTTGTTTGGGGAAAAAGGGCTGCATATTTCTGTGAAAACTGAAACAAAACTATACAATTTTGACCTGAGGCAGTAAAGGTTCAACTTTCTTAATACAACAATTTAATGGGTGTATAATCACATGACTCAGAACATAAGTGATGACTGTAAGTTGGTAAAGTATACTATATTTTAATATATACGGATTTCCTCTTCCGTTGAATAGTCTTTTAAATTTAAAAGGAGAAATACAAGTGTACAGTAACATTTTTGAGCTTCCAAAAGTGGTCTTGTTTTGTTTGACTTCGTTGCTGATTTGCTTTTGGAAACCTTCAGTAACATTATACTTAATCTCAAGTAAAAAGTAAATTAGATATTAACAGTCCATTAGATTATTATTATCCTGGGAAATCAAAAAGTTAAAAGAAGGAATTTGAAGCACTAACTGGCTTTAGAAGTTTCAAGCCTAAATCTATATATAGTGTAGCAAAATGAATATTCACATTAAAAAGTGTATAATGAAATCCTGAGGTGAATTCTGTTAGCCCAAATTGAGGGTAAAAAAAAACTGCGCCTAAAAATAAAATAGAACATTGAAATTACACATTCAGTTTAGTAGGTTTTAACTTTTAATAAAACTTTTAGAAGTTCCAAGTGTGGAAGTATGTTTAGTTAGCAAAGTGTGTGTGTATATATATACACATGCACTTTGAGATAAACCTTTGTTTATAATATTAGACCCATGACAGTTCTTCATATTCTTATATAGCAAAAAAAGGTAGAAATTCCCAAAGGAAATTTTCACAAGCACAATTTGGCTATACCTATAAAGTGTATTCGTGAAGGTGTCACGTGATTAAGGAAAAATGTAACTCTAAAGGATCACAACTTTATCAAGAAATATAGAGAGCATAACATGAGTTGAGTAAGAAGGAGACACCTAACCAATGCTAAAGTACTGCAGAAATGACATTAGGAAAACATTGATACGTTGAGCACGAAATGAGATAGTTAATGTGAGAAGAAGCTGTGCATTTATTAAGCCCGACAGTCTGCAAGATTTTTTACCTATAACAGCAGATTGTTTAGCAGGTGTTTCAGGGAGGGTAACATCTGCGTCATATGTCTTTTGTGAAGGCTGGACTTCTGGGATAATTTGTTTGCCTTTATGTTTCCGCACTTGAGCTGCCAAGACAGAGCCTTTGGAGTCACCTGCATCATCCTGAGTTTCTGATTCCGGAACTTCTTGACCACTGTTTTGTGTGTCGCTTGGTGCCTCTTTTAGAGTGTCATATTCCATGCTGAAAAAGCCAATTAAATGAATATAATTAGCGACAGCAGTGGGTGTTGTTAGATGCACAAATGAAATGCCATATTTAGAAGCATTAAGGTACATTTGTTGATGAGAACAATGTGCGTATAAATGACTACAACTGTGTTCTATAAATGACTACAACTGTGCTTATAAATGAGAATAATGTACAACTGTGTATACACCTACATATACATATATATCACCTAATTGAAAAAGCCAATTAAAGTATATTAGGTGATATATATGTAGATGTAGGTGTATACACAGATGTATACATAGATTTGAAATGCGAATAGATGAGGGGTAATAACCTATTGTTCTTCTTCACGTTCAAATACTGCCTGTAATACTTCTTTATACACAACATTTTTGGTGTAGTTATATGGAACATCGGTCTGTGGTTCAATGAGAACCTTCAAAGATTGAGGAGATTTTGCCCGAGAGAGAGCTACATATAGTTGGCCGTGAGAGAAGACAGGAGTCCGTAGATAAAGCCCAATATGCCCGAGTGATTGTCCTTGACTCTTATTCATAGTCATTGCATATGACAGCCGCACCGGGAACTGGCATCGCTTTAGGCTGAATGATAATTCATCTTGATCGCTAATCATAATTATGCGTGGAATTGCAACACGCCTACCTATATCACTTCCACTCACAATTTCAGCTTCTATAACCTTTTCACCCAATTTAGAAACAATTAACCGCGTACCATTGCAGAGACCTATTGTAGAACCCCGTATTTTCAAATATTATTTTAATTGTTTGAAAATGAATTTAAATGATTTTTGAGGATTTAATAAATGTTTTCTAAGAAATTTATTCTTTGGTACACGTGCAAAACACGTGCAAATGACCTTTCAGAAGTTTGAAAAGTTAAGTTTTCTTTATGAAAAATCACTATTTATTATTTGAGAATTATTTAGTATTTTTCCAGATTTTTCTGAAATTAAATGTGCGTATTTGCAATTTTTGAGAAAAGAAGGACTTATTTGCAAAATTGACAATTTTGAGGGTTGAAGTGCAAAATATGTTTTCTGGACTTACCGATCAGTACTTGTTGAGGTTTGAGAATATACTTTTCTATTAGATCCTAATTTAAAGGACATTTGGTTTAATTTTCAAAGAAAGGAATTACATATGCAAAATGTATTTTGAAAAGGAGTACTTTGTAAAGTGGGAATAAAACCCTGATTTTCTATCCGGCACATATATAAGAGAAATTCTCTTTCCAGCCGTCATTTGTTAAAGGAATACAGATTTTGGTGATTTGGGTTTGAAGAACAAAGGAGGATTCTTGGATCTAGCAAGGAGAAAGTTTGTGGATCTTTTCTTCAATCAAGGTGAGTTGGTTTGTTTTGTTGTGTTTGTTTTGCTTGTTTATTTAATTGATGAATGGCATAGGATCTCTCGTTACGCTTATTTGTGATCATTGTACCATTATTTTGTTAGTCCCATTGTATATGATATGGATTCTTTATTTGATATGGACGATTAGAACTTCTATTTGATATTTGGACCATGATGAGAAAAAGATGTAGATTTGTTGAGGATATGTGGATTTATGAGATCATGTTGTTGGAAAGCAAATTAAGAATTGTTTATGTTGTGATCAGATGATAAACATTTGGATCTTGAGATTGTAGATCAGATTTTGACTGAGTTAAGGAAGACATTTGAAGAGAAAAACCCTAATTGAAGGATTATGAGTTTAGATCATGAGGATATGAGATTTGAGTATTTGATTGATTGAAAAATGTACCCATGATGGAGACTGTTGAGAATTGTTCATTTGCCCGAATATAAATTAACTTTATGATCAGTAATTCTTTAGAAAACTTCAAGATGATTTTGTGTTCAGATCTGTAGCCGTCAGTCGACTGATCTGATGTGCAGTCGACTGGTACGAGCCTACTGTGTATATTTTGAGTCTTGAGATTTGTTCGGGACAGTCGACCTAGACTGAGGTCAGTCAACTGGTCCTCTGCTGGTGATTTCGTTCAGTTCCTTCGGGACGGTCGACTGATAACTTAACAAGTCGACTGATCTTCCCTTAGTTTATTTCTGAGAAGTGTTGGATTATGCCCTCTGGACAGTCGACTGGTCCATTGTACAGTCGACTGGTCCTGAAGGATCTTTGTATTTGATTTGAGATATTTTGTTTAGTGTTTGATTTTGAGACATTTGTTTAGTACTTGATTCTGAGATATTGTTCAGTATTTGATGTTGAGATATTTGTTCAGTGTTTGATTTTAAGATGTTCAGTTAAGTATTGGTTTTTGAGATGTTCAATTAAGAACATGATTTTGGAAATATTTTGTTGAGCCACTTGTTAAGTGGAATTGGTTCAGATATTTGTTTTGAGTCTCTAGAGGTACGTGGCCCTAGTATACCGGTATTTGTTCAGTCATTTGTTGAGGCCCTTTGAGGCGAATTTTCAGTTATTCAGATTTTTAGTCCGGTAGGGTACACTACTCTAGGAGATTTGTTCAGCAACCCAAACTAATAAGGACAGGCATTAGTAGTGTCATGACGAATGAGAACTTGAGTTATGCACCTCAGTATGACTTCTGATGTAGGATTAGTCCCCTGAATTATCCGAGTAGTTAACTTGAGATGTGTGAATTATCTCCGGAATTATCCAGGTAGTTAACCTGAGATGTGAGGTATTTCTCCGGAATTATCCAAGTAATTATCTTGAGATGTGGGATTGAACTACGGAATGATCGGAGTCGAGGCGACGCTTTCGGGGTATTATTGTGGTGATGAGTCTATGTTTAGATGTGGGATGATCTCCTGAATTATCCAGGGTAAATACCTGTGATGTGGGATCAATCTCCGGAATGATCAAGCATGGGCAAATTATCATAGTTTATCTTCATCTCTGAGTAGTCATCGTTGTCAGCATGTAGTCATGATGTTTTCTTGAATCACTTTTATGCATTTGGATTTCCTGTTTTCAGCACGCACTTGGCTTTTGGTTTTGGTATCACCCCTTATTCTTTGTTGTTACTTCATACTTTAGTGTTGATTATTATTTGTTGGATATTATGTTTTATGTTCATTTATGTTATTTGTTTGATTAGTTGCCACTCACACCATTTTTATGGCTGACCCCTTTAGTTTGGGGGTTAGGGTTCAACTCTAGCCTCACTTGTTGCAGGTTACTGCTTAGAGTGGGAGGTTGGATGCTTAATGTTGCATTTGAGACTATTTGGACTGTTTAGTTTTGTGTAAAATTTGTAAAGACATATTGTGTGGTTATTGAGTTGTAAATGTAAAGAAATGTTTGTGTTGAGATGTTTGGACTTCCGCTGTAATTGTAATAATTGTTGTAATAAAGAAGAAAATGTTAGTGGTGTTGTTGGTGTTTATTGTTCTATTGAAGTGGATTGCTGGGATTTCGCCACTTATTTTCTAAGCTCTCATATTAGAAATTTGGGGCGCTACACCTATACTTTGATTGATATTCCGGAGAGTCATGATTGGGGCATTCAGTTTAAGGTTCAAAACATGGTTAGGAAGACCTGATATTGTTAGAGAATTAAGGAACTCAGTTGGATACAATAGATTTTGCTCATCAGCTTCACTAAAGAAAGATATTCTGGAGTCTGCACTGGGATATGTCTTGACCTCACCTTGTTGCTGCAACAAAACTTTTTCGTTGATTTCATCAACTTCATCATTACGCCCGGCTAATATTGCTCTGTCTTGCAAATAAGCAATTTTGTGATTATTTGTATTGAGTTCACTGTATACAGTATCAATTAGACCATCAAGTCCAGTGAATGAGTCAATAATCATGTAATCTGGTAACTCAATCCACTCTGGCTCAAGCTCATTGCCTAGGCAATGGGTTTTAACTGTACCATCCCCTATTTCCATAAGCCACCTTGCAAATGTAGCAATATCTACATCACCTGGGTTTAATAAATTAATGGGCCGAAGGCGCATATTTTGGGTGAGAACAAATAATCTGCAGTGGTTCCAAAGTGTTGACTGATGTAAGCTAGCTGCAACTATTTCTTGCCTACTACCTTTCCGAACCACTGGCAATATTTGCCGGAAATCTCCACCAAGAAGTACAGTTTTACCCCCAAATGGTTTTGCTTTAGCACCAGGATCGACTGCCTCCATAATATCTCGGAATGTACGGTCAACTGCATTAAACACCAGTTTACTGCACATTGGTGCTTCATCCCAGATTATAAGGAAAGTGCTTTGAATTAGCTTTCCGAGTGTGTCATTGAGTGTAATTGAACAGCTTGAACGTTCATCAACCACAATTGGAATTTTGAACCTTGAATGGGTTGTCCTACCGCCAGGGAGCAGTAAAGATGCTATGCCTGATGAGGCTACAGCCAAGACGATGTGTTGCTGACTACGCAATTTTGCAAGTATGCATCTCCAAAGATAAGTCTTTCCTGTCCCCCTCCTCCATGTACAAAGAATAGTTCTCCTTTTTGAGCAAAACATGATTGCAAAACAGAATCGTAAATGAATCTTTGTTGTTCATTTAAACCATCTTCCAAATTGATTGATTCTTCGTGTAATTCTTCTGTGTTGTAATTGAGTTCCTCCATCACTAATCTGTTATCAATGTCTGTATCATGATCAAAAATTGGCTTAGGCATGCATGGAAATTCTGCAAGGCTTCGATTATTTGCATGTAATATTTGGTCGATATGTTGCAACCCTTTGTTTTGTAACTTTGAGGGTGGTATGTTGTAAGAAACATGAGGGTATTTTTTGGCCATTCGGTGTTGATAATCTTCCGTCATAATTTTCCAGTGCGATTCCCATAGTTTTTTTGGGCTGAGAACTTGCGAACACATCAGCATGGTGGCAAACATATGACGGAGTTGGAATGGAGAAGCCCAAATTGCTACTTCTACGATTGCACTATGCCATTCATCATCTCCTGTAAGCAGTCCTAACGCAACACATGTTGATTTGAAGCTGTCATAAAGAATACCGTTAACTGTTCGTAGATTTTCAAAGCTTGTAGCTCCTTTCACTTGGTTCAAAAGTAAGCGGAGGAAATAACGCTCGCCACTTGCTGGCGATGCATAGGCCAACCTACCAATTGCAAATCCTCGCTTTCTCGGCTTCCATTGTAACAATTGCTTATGCCAAACAAAATGGGTAGGGAAGTGAGCATAAGTAAGCGCTCTTGATGATGGATGAGTAATATTTGCTTGAAACCATTCTGTGAGCATAGTTTTTTTAGCACTCTCTGATTCGAGAACATCAGCAGCATGTTCATTTTCATCGAAGAACACCAAATTACCACCGGGCACATGATATTGAAGCCTCAGGACTGGAGGGAATCGTCTATGAATTTTAAACTCAAAGATTCTCCAAGCTGCTTCAGATGCTGCAATATATCTTGCGTCTAGATACCGCTTGATTTCATCATACCGGTATTCTGGATTATTCTGAATAACTGCAGTTGCACGATCTGGACCTTTATTGACGTATATGAATAGATACTTAACTGCCTTACGCTGATTGCAAATTTCAACATTCATGTGACATTGATATCTACGAAGGAGTTGTGCATTGTAAGGAACAACCCATGAGCTGTCTAATGTGATGTTTTTAAGATTCGTAGATGGTGCATCCCGTCTCCTATATACTGGATAACCGTTGTGATCAATTGTTGTATGTTCTACGTATTTTTTTGGGTACCTTTTTGTGCAATTTTTGTTATTCATACATGGAGATGCGGGATTGTACACCCCACATGGGCCGTGAATCATATGTGTTAACACTAATTCATATGTAATTGGGTCAGTGTTTTTGTCAGGGATTTCAGTTTGGATAAATTGATCAATTTGTGCAGGAGTTTTGATTTTTGATGCTTTCTCAAAGGTTATTAAGATGTGCGAATGGGGTAACCCTCTTTTTTGGAATTCAACGACCGACAAATCTGAAGATAGAGATAAGAAAATTTAGTAAATTTCACGTAACAAAATTAAAATTTAAGGGTAAGATAGTTTGCGAATACATGCGACATTTCCACACCTGCGACGACTCTACCGAAGCACTGGTGCGTGATTAAATCATCTCTTAGCTGGTTTAACTTCATGTGAAAGACTCGAGTGATTATGTCAGGGCGATCCACAGCTTTTTGTCCTCCAATTGAATGTAGAAAATCTTTGATTTCTGGCCAATTTGGATTGCATGTAAATGTGATAAATATATCAGGAGGACCAGCCCAACCACATATTGCCATAGCGTCTTGGTAATTTTGCACCATGTATCTTGGACCGCCCGTGAAAGATGACGGCAGTATACACTTCCTTCCAAGCATTGTTGTATTGGTATCTCCTGAATCAAGAGCATCAGCAATACCGTTGTAGAAATCACAGCGCAGAACGGATTGATTGTTGCGAAACCAACGCAACCTGTATCCCTCAACCGAGGTGTAACAATCAACTATATATTGAAGAAGGAGTCTTCCAGACTGTAGGAGGACTGTATCCTCAGTTGCGCACTGCTGAAGTCTAAAACAGTAGTATTCATTCATTGTTATAGAAGTCCTATCTCTTGAATCTTCAGTTTGTCTCGGTTCCAAATATTTATGCCAACCATCTTCACCGTGAGGGAATAGCAAAGGATATTGGAGTGGCATATATGATCGGTGGGTTTCATCTATTCGTTGGAAATTGTTTTTCTTGCTATAAATGATAATGTCTCTTGTGGAACCATCTTCTAAGTCACTGCCCACAATTAATGCAGCAACTTCATCGCCAGTTGGAGCATTAAATGGTTGTCCTCTTATGTTTGTTGCATCTAAAATGCGTAGCCCAAACTCGTCAGTTATGTGTTGTTCATGCCAATCACGAACCATCCTGAATTTTTGTACGTACTAATTTGAATCGTCCAACATATCTTTGATTGCAGCAATCGTACTGGGGTTAAGATTTTGGCTGGTATTGTTTGTGAAAAAATTAAGCCGATTTTCGATTTCATTTTGCGTATCAAAGATATATAACTGTGCATATTGTGGGTATTGACCTTCTCTAGGAAGTAGGGTGCCAATTCTATGATAATTTTGGCCATGTATTCGGAATGTATAAGGGCCTTTGCCATCCAAAACAGTATAATCTATTTTTGCCCCTATTGATGTAAATGCAAATGCACAGTTATACATTCGAATGTACTGCCGAAAGTGTCTAGCATTTTCAGTTGAATTAGATGGATCAAGCATCGAACGTAAGAATGGAGGCGCTTTTTTTAGCAAAGGTATGGAAACTCGTCCATTTTTACAGCAAAATGTAAAGTAAGGTTGACCATTTGTTTTTGATCTAACTTGCTCTTCTTTCCACATGATTGCAGTGCATTTTGTGCAGGTGTAGAGTGGCAGGCCCAAATAATGCACCTCATGCAATTTATCTGCAAGAGGTAACTTTTGATATAAGTTACCCAAATCATACATGTGATCTTACTTACAACGATATACATGTCAAAAGATAGAATAAAAAATTTGTATGATCAAGCACAAACAATTGTTTGTATGTTTTTGTAACTTAATCGACGATGCACAAGTGTTTACCGTATGAAATCGTAGAGTTACGTAATGATTGACATGCTGCAATGTTACAAGGACCAAAGCAAACACAACACAAGGCGATTGATGGCAAACTTACCATTGGCATATTTTGATACTGCAGAATTATGTGCATGTTGGGCGACATAATAACCACCCTGAGCACCATTTAAATTGCCCACTTCATTAGGCACAGATGTGTTGGATGGTGCAGGAAAGTTTGCGATGTTTTGTTGACATTGCTGTGCGTGCTGGTTACTCTGGCATTGAGGTTCTTGGGTCTGCAAATTTGGAGACTCTGTGGATGCATTTGTTTTTGCATGCTGGAGCATTTTTTTTTCTTAAGATATCGCTCGCGAGCAAGTTCTCTTTTCCTTTGATTTTGCTCAACAGTAAGGACCCGCTGTTTTTTTGACATGAGAGTACTTGGATCTCCTTCTGGCTGCAAAGGAGATGCACCAAGGCTTGCATGTTCAGCTGCCTGTTCTTCCCGGATATATCGCTCCTGCTCTAGTTTTAGATTCCTTTCGTTTTGTGCATTTGTCAAAACTTTAGGCCGAATGCGTTTATGGAAATTGCCATCTATATTCATCATGATATTGCTGTAGATTGACATGTTATATGGGGTAAAAGACTATGAAACGATAATTCATTAGCACACTAATACACATACAAAGATTTTCTCTCTCCCTCTCTCTCTCTCTCTCTCCCTCTCTCTCTCTCTATATATATAAGAACTGAGATTAACAAAGCAACTGGATAACTCATAACCTACAACAAAGGCATAGAATTACCAGTAATAGCATGTACAATAAGTTTAAGGGAATGATACACAGGGGAACAAAATTTAGAATAGCACCTGGCAACAGAAAAGTTACATTTTTACCTTTTTTAGGGGGGAAACAGTGTGATATTTATAAGTAATCGTGTGCAAAGACAATTTAGTATGAATACTGAGGTAAGCATTACAGTTAGCTAAGCATCACAAGAATATATGGGTAAACCTAAAGCCAATGCAGTTATTGTGTAATAAGTTTTAATAACTATAGACCAGGAAAAAGGCTACAAGTGTAAAGAAAAATGTAGGACATCAGATTCTAAAGATTACATGCAATAATAACCAATGAGAAAGTGTTGTAAATATGCTTAATTTGTTTGCGATAGATGGAGATCCCTAAATAAAGGCATATGTTGCAAAGATATAGATTACTGGAAACTACGCTAATAAAAATTTGGAGGTAGAATTTAGTACGGAAACTTACATTTTTTGGTCCACCAAAGTGTCGTATGTACCAATGCGCCTGCACGAGAGAAGGACAATTATTAATCAGAAAGGAGGTCGAATTATCGCATACCATTGGCACAAAATTTGACAATTACCCAGTGCAAAAACGCTATCTACATAGACCTACATGCACATGCAAATTGACCGAAAGATTTACCTATTTTTTCAAATACATTTGTCATTTTTGACTACATAATTAAGCATCCCTGATTACATAATTAAGTCGAACTGTATCGATTGATTCTTGTGAAATAACTATCATATGTTTGAATGCTCTGAAATTATGATAAGAATGTTGGGATCTCCATTATCCGAAATATCTTGGAATGGTTAGAATCCACCATAGAAAGTTTTGTTAGCATTCATTATGTAGCATATGGAAGGAACATCTAAAGAACAGTTAATCCCGCAAATTATCCAAAAATGTGTCCTGATATAGACAGTAAACTGTTGGGTTTCGTTATTTTTTTTGGATAGGTGAAATCACGAAAACACGAAAGCTAAATTTGATTTGTAAACATGTATTTAAGGTATGTGCAAAAATGTGGTTATGTTAATAGTGAAATGGGCACAACTGTGCGTGCTAAAATGTTCAGTAAGTTATACACGAGTTAGCTGGAAATAGAGATTGACAGGGCTGTACTGTTAAAAGGAAACGTACACTACTATGTGTGCAATTAAGTGAAAATTGCAATTACTTGTATATGAAAAATAAAGATCAGACCTAAAACTATTTGTTTTCTGGGGAATGTAGGCAAAAGGGGGAAAACCACATAATAACAAATACACATAGATAAGAACCTAGGTTCAAAACGTACATATATTGTAAGCAAAAGTAACTAAGGTTGACATACATATATATATATATATATATATATATATATATATATATATAAGATTTCGGGTATCCAGCAAATTTGAACAATCCCAAGTTGGGGGGAAAACATTATGTTCAAGGCAGCAATCAGAATTTCGGGAGCTAAAGAAGGTGTGTTTGGCCATTTTTATCTGTTTATGGTATTAACCTTAAAATTAATGATATCCCAGTATTGTTCATTGAATTTCCCCCTCATATTATATATATATATATATATATATATATATATATATATATATATATATATATATATATATATATATATATATATATATATATATATATATAGGGAAAAAGGGGTATGAGCAACTTGCTCATTTAGTAAATAAGCAATTGATGATGTGGCATGCATGTGATTGGAAAATCCTTAAAAGGGTTAGTTGTCCAATGTATGTATGTATGTACTCATATCCCTTTTACCCATATATATATATGTATGTATGTATGTATTACCAATTCGGACATTCTTTCCTATAACATGTCAAAATTTCTGTTTCTCTCTTAGCCAATGGGATGCTAATAGTGTATACGGAAAACCAATTGAGAGCGACTGTGTGACAACTGGTACTCCCCTCACTAATCCCCTTCTAATTGACATGATCAGCAATGACCCAATCCTCTGTGGGATCAAGGTAGATATGGCTTATATTTTTGTTGACATTGTAACTGCAAACAACTCGCATCCTTCTCCATCAATTACCTTTTTATGTCATAACTTTTTATTCTAAATTACATTTTGTATTGTTATCTTTGGAAATTCAAGTCTTAAACAGAGGGACCACTTCTTTACTTTTGATGCTCAGTTTCTAGTGGTGTCCAATATGTATTAGAGACATCATGGCATTTGACAAAACTAAAATAAACAGCCAAAATGTATCAGATAAATTTTTTGGACCTGCTACAAAAGGGTTTGCATATTGTTTGTTTGAATTGATTAACATGTTTATTCATAACATATGAATGTTGCATGTGTGTATCTAATTATTTTTCTTTTGTTCCCTATGCAAATGTACTTATCTGTGTGTGTGTGTATGTCTGTGTGTGTGTGTGTTATTTATGTTTGTTGTACTATTGTTAGTTTTGGAAATTGTATTTCAGGCAAAAGTGTAAAATACTTCTTCTTGAGATATATCTACTTAATATAATTTCCACCGTATATATTAGCCTGTTTTCAAGATATCACTTATCCTATCTTGTTAGAATATAATTGTAAAATCCTCAACCTTTATGTATATATATCCCTCAGTAATCCCCCTCTAATTGACATGATTAGCAATGACCCAATCCTCTGTGGGATCAAGGTAGATATGGCTTATATTTTTGTTGACATTCTAACTGCAAACAACTCGCATCCTTCTCCATCAATTACCTTTGAGTTCTGTCATAACTTTTTATTCTAAATTACATTTTGTATTGTTATCTTTGGAAATTCAAGTCTTAAACAGAGGGACTACTTCTTTACTTTTGATGCTCAGTTTCTAGTGGTGTCCAATATGTATCAGATACATCATGGCATTTGACAAAACTAAAATAAACTGCCAAAATGTATCAGATAATTTTTTTGGACCTGCTACAAAAGGGTTTGCATATTGTTTGTTTTAATTGATTAACATGTTTATTTATAACATATGAATGTTGCATGTGTGTATCTAATTATTTTCCTTTCGTTCCCTATGCAAATGTACTTATCTGTGTGTGTGTATGCCTGTGTGTGTGTGTGTGTTATTTATGTTTGTTGTACCATTGTTAGTTTTGTAAATTGTAATTCAGGCAAAAGTGTAAAATACTTCTTCTTGAGATATATCTACTTAATATAATTTCCACCGTATATATTATCCCGTTTTCAAGATATCACTTATCCCATCTTGTTAGAATATAATTGTAAAATCCTCAACCTTTATGTATATATATAAGATTAATAAATGGAACACTGGAATACATATGATGCAATAGATATTAATAAAGCCCGAGAAATACATATTATGGAACTATGAAATTTTAAAAATGGAACAATGAAAGGAAGAAAAAAAAAAGAAAGAAGAAAAGAGGGTTGTTAACTTCTTTTCCTTAAACAGTGATTATTTACAGTAAACCTAAGCAAGTAAAATATTTGTTGTTCCAGGCAAGTTTTATGTTTGATGATCACTTGTCCGTAAAAAGGGCCACTATAATTTCTGTACTAATGAATACTGGAGAAGAAAGTGGGCAAATTAAAAGCACCTAACCAAAAACAAAGCAATTTATTATAACATGTAAGCAAGTTTTAGGTGTTTTGAACGCTTAATCTTCAAAAGATCAAGTACAGTGTATGAACTAATGAATATTTGAGAAAGAGGTGAACACCTAAATGAAAAGCACCTGATGTGGAAGAAACTTGTTTTGTAGCATTCACTGTATCATGAGTAAGAGGGGAAAAGAAATAAAATTTATAAAGAAACATAACAGCATAAACAGGTGCTTTTAGAAACACAATTGATTGTTAACTAACGCAAAAGAGTACAAAAAAAAACAAATATTTTATGTGGTAATCGATTATACTATGCACGAATATGATGTTTTTTGTTAGGGGGAAAAGTGCTACATATTTCTGTGAAAACTGAAACAAAACCATCCTGTTTTGACATAAGGTAGTAAAGGCTCAACTTTCTTAATTCAACAATTGAATGGGTGTATAATCACATAACCTAGAATTAGGGGTGTCAAAAAATACCATATTACCGTACCATACCGTACCATACCATTACCATACCATATATTACCGAAATCTTGGTAATACCATACCAAAATCTCGGTATTGTACCATACCGAAATTATATGGTATGGTACTGGTACCCAATACTGATACCATGGTATACCGTACCATACCAAGTAATTAATATATATTTAATTTAATTTTTATATTTAAAAACCCAGGCCCAGACCTATGTCCATGCCCATTTTTCTTATTTTTTTTTCAAATTTTCACCCCAGTTATACTACTACTTCAATTATTCTTCCTTTTTTTCCTTCTTTCTTTTTTTCTTCTTTGAATCTAGGGCACTTGCACTGATTGACTGACGCACTACGCTGCCGAAGCACCACACTGTCGCGATGCCACCTACCTTCTTCAGCCCCCATCGGTACGGTATTGTTAGAGGATTTTTTCGACTAATTAGGAAAACTTTAGAGTTTAGTTAGTGTATTAATATAAGATCCATCTTCTTCTTGTTCTTGTTCGGTTTTCTTGAGATATTGCGTATTATTATTCACAAGTAATTAGGAATTTAGGCTGTAAAAGATCTTCTGATTTGATTTATCAAATTGATTTTTGTGTTTTTTAGGAGTTTTTTTTTTACTGGTTAATATAGGTGAAATCTTATTTATGTAGTATATTTGTATCATAATCCTGAAATTGAATTATATATGAATCTACTAAATGAGATACATACTAAAAAAAAGGAGTAGAACAATATCATAATCCTGAAATTGAATTATATATGAATCTACTAAATGAGATACATACTACAAAAAAAAGGAGTAGAACAATACACAGAAATGAAAGAACCATCAAATATCATGAATGTTATGAAAGGAAAATAACAATACTGTTGTCATTCTTTATATATGAATCTTCTTAATTTCAGGTATTGTTGTCATTCTTTCTCTATATGCTGAAGCTATCCAATTATATCTAATCAAGCATATTGCAGAATGTTGAATCTAATAGAGTAGCATACTGAATCAATCATATTGCAGAATGCTGAAACTAATTTTCATACATAAAGATACATTATATTGAAACTTATACATGTCTGAAATTGTACAACAATAAAGTCAACAACCCTGATTTTTTGTTTGGCCTGAGTGGATTAAGGATTGGGCAGAAAAGGTCTTTAGCTAATTCTTTTATTGAGGGTTAAACTATTTAGTGGATGAGAAGGTGATGTTGATTTTTTTTTATCCATGATCTTAAATTTTGTGTCGATTCTTTATCACTATATCAGGTGATGTATATTTGTTTGTGAGGATAATTTTTTTATGTGAAGTTGTTTTCCGTTAATCAGTTGAACTGTAGGTTTTTGTATACTATTCGTGCTGGTGTTTCTCTGTTCTTGTATATGTTTAATTTGTTTTGAGTGAGAATTCTAGAGCTTTTTGAAAGGAACATGCCTGAAGATATTAGTTATTTCAATAGAGTTTTGTGATGATTTCTTCCTTCATTGTTAAACATAAACTTATATTATTTGGTACTGCTGGTGATTGGGCTCTGAAAACACAAATGTTAGACTAAATTATGGACAGTTAGCTGAGTCTTGTTTGAGAATTGACATTGGCTGATTATTGGAACTTCTTCGTATATATATATATATTTAATTATTAGTATATATATATATATATATATATATATATATATATATACTAGTATCATACACGTGCACACGTGCACGTGGAAAAAATTGAAGGGATAATGAAATGGGTAAAAAGAAAATAATTTCCAAACCGATCCACTTTCGGAAATATTTACCAAACTGGTCCACTGCCGAAAATATTTACCAAAGTTAGTCCATAACCCAACACGTGCGCTGCACAGGTTGGGTTGAGGACAAATTACACTAACCCCTTCTCCCATTATAGTATATATATATATATATATATATATTTATTTATTTATTTATTTATTTATTTATTTATTTATGTTGAGCTTATTTATCCTTCTTTTGCCATTTATATGAAGGTTAATTTTTTAAGCTAATTGATGTCCGGTAGTACCATGGTATTACCAATACCGTACCAATATTCCGGTAGTACCGAACTTGGTAGTACCAAAAACATGGCACGGTAATGGTAGAGAAATTTGTGTACCAAGTATTCCGGTACGGTAGACGGTAGAGTAATGATGATACGGTACGGTACGGTATACCACCCCTACCTAGAATATAAATGATTAGCATGAAGAACAGGATTGTAAAAAAGCAAGAATTTAATGGGTATACAATCACACAATGTACAAAACAGATGGTGATTTTAAAGAACAGAATTTATACCCAATAAAAAGCTGTATTTATTAGTCCCTTTAATGTGAGTTTGAAGTTCAAGAAGATGTGGAGAATGTAGGCAATTGAATGTGAGAACATTATATATAAAGATGCCTGTAAAAGTCAGGTGGTTAGTTTAATATTAAAAGTGGTTAGTTTAATATTAAAAGGACAATTAACTGTTGAGAAATTTAGTAAACCTGATGTAGCTAGACCTTTTTCTCTGATATGTCATTGATGATTTTTTGCACTTAAGCACCCTGGAAAAACACAAAATCTTCCAGTCATTGCTGATTTAGGAGGCAGCAAGCTTTGTACAGAGGGAAAAGCTAATAGCAAAAGCTAGGAAGGTTGTTACTGTAAAATTGAACAGGTTGTCCTGTTAGCAGGCAAAATATCTCAAATAAATATAATGAGAACAATTGAAGGACTGTGCCTATTTCAAGTCAGCATTGAATGCTGACTTGCAGCATTGAATGCTGAGTTGCTAGGGACTGCAGAGAATATAAAATATCTAAAAAAGGAACACCAGATACCTTAAGAAGTTCCAACACTCTGAATAAGAGAATATTAAATGAGGGATGAAAGTTTAATTATAATCATGTGAAGAAACATATATGCCTAGCATCATGACGAAGGAAAAGCATGAACCCAATTTATGAGTTTACTGCATTTAACCTAAGACTGGAGTGTTCATGTAACTTTGCATTTAATACCAATGTTATTTACACTACCAAATATAGAACACCAAACATATTTAAAAGTTTGGTTTTTGTACATATGTTTAATTTTTAAGTCCATTGCTGTAAAGCAGGACTTCAACAAAAGAAAAAGATCTCAAATAAATATAATGAGAACAAATGAAGGACTGTGTCAGTTTCAAAGAAACATCTCATTTCATACTGTTTTTTGATTTTTTGAATGCTGACTTGGTAGGTAATGTAGAGAATATATAATATTTTCAGAAGGAACACCCTAGATAATTAAAGAAGTTTCAGCATCCTAAATAAGACAGTATGAAATGAGAGATGAAAGTTTAATTATAAACATGTTAACAAACATACATGCCTAGCATCATCACGAAGGAACAGCACAAATTAAATTTATGAGTTTACTGCATCTGACCTAAAACTGGAGCGTTCATGTAACTTTGCATTCAACATTAGTGTTATTTATACTACCAAATATAGTACACTAAACATATTAAAGAGTTTGAATTTTAAACACATGATTGTTTTTTAGGTTCATTGCGGCAAAGCAGATTTTCAACAAAGGGAAATAGCAATTTATATTTAAGGCATTGCCATTATGCAGTAAACACGGAAAGCATAAATCGATAAAACCAACAGTTGCAATCACTGATTCACTAAATTAAGAAAGGAAGTAGAAACAGAGTAATAACATATGAAAAATAGTCTAAGAATTCACCATAACTTATATTCACATGATCTAAGAAGACCCAAGTGCCCAACTCAAACAGATTTTTTTGGATGCTCATAAACAACCTAATGTAGACGCTAATAAAACCTCACAAATTAAAAGAGAATGTATTAAAGACAATATGATCCTACCATTTTGACTTGCCGGAGGAATTGATGGCTGCGAGGTAGAGGTTTAATTTTTCACATTTCTTTGGTCATCTTGACGAACTGCCTGTTCATGAAGTTTTAATTGTTTTTATTGCTGATGTTGTTAGAATGTTGTAGGGAAAAGAATATAAGCAATTTCACAATGTAATATTAAAATGTGAATTTAATTTATATAAGATTCTGTAAGACGACTTTGAAAAGGAAAATAGTTATAACTTAATGAGAAAAAAGTTCCTCGAACAATTTCTTCACGAAATATCCTTCAATTTATGTTCTATATAGATTTGGCACACTGTTTTTTAAACATTTAGGAAAATTTGCAATAAATCTAGTTAACACTGTGAAGTATGGTTCTTGATGTATCTAGTTTGCATCGTGTGGTTAAACGGGGCCATACTCATCGACAAAATGATTCAACCAAAGAAAGGTAGAGATAAAAGTGGGAGGCACTCACAGTTTGCGATTTATCCACGAGACTTCTATAATTATCCCCCTAACCTTCGCTTTACATTCAGTCGGTATAGAAAGTTATACATCTACAAAGAGAGTGAAAATGAAAGTACATTAGCAATGTTTGTTTCGATCCAAACTAAAAGGAAGGGAAAATAAAGCACCAGAACCATATAGTAACTACAATCCAAAATATGCTTAATCTGACTTTTCCATACAGTGGTAGGCTGAATATATTATCAACCAAACTATAAGAAATGAATGCAAAAACTGCATACCAACTGAAAAAGTTATATTATTCAAAATATAGTTCAATGAACGGAATTGACGTAAAGTTACCTAAGCGGCTAAGCTACTAGGCATTCTTAAGTTCCACGAACTATCATTTTTTTAGACCATACCAACTTACCCTACAATTGTGAAGTGTGAACATCAGGGAAACACATAACATTGTCTAAATAAACACTAACTGAATATGTCTGCCAATAATTTGTAGGAAAATCAACCTGAAAAAATGATGCCCACACCTTTCAAGTGCGAAGACAAATGGGCATTAAAAGCAAATACAAATGCAAAGAAGGCATAAATGGAACCATTCTCAAATGAATGCATTAAAACTATGGATAAAAATAAATAACGTAAACCAACAAAAGAAATAAAAGGAACCATCCTCCTAAGATACGCAAAAGAAGCAAATGAAATTATATAGAATAGCTGGGAAAAAAGAAAATGAAATGTCATCAACGGAAACTTTTCTATGTGCTTTTTGGAAAACTTTTTCCAAGACTCATAAATTTGTATCCGCATAAGAGTGCAATATTTCTATAGTTCTATATCCATACGTAGTAAGCTATTTTAGATTCCATAAATAAATGACTACCATATGCACATGTGATGCACTGGAAAGAGAAATGAGAGTGAACTTTCATCTCAAAGTTATGCAGAAGGCAATTTTAAAAAAGTTTTCAAAACACAATACACACTGTTGAAAAGAACAAACATTACACCAAAGAAAAGAACAAACATTACACCAAATTAATAAGCAACACACTGTTGAAAAGCCCAAAGCATCAAAGTTGGCTTGATTTAATCACTACAGTCACCAAGAAATGCATTGTCACAGTCTCCACATAAAACTCCCACACACAGACACCACTTTCTTTTACTTCCCTGTGCATTGATATTATATTGACTAATACAAACCTCCCTCCCAAATTGAAAACCCAGTTTTTAATTTGAGATCCACATTGAATCTAAATTTCACTCCTAAATTTTGAACCATAGAGGTTAACAGATAATGTCTGCCAAATGTAAGTGATGAAAAAAGACTTAAGAGCATAATTACATAATTATATAATTTAATAGATAATGTCTACCTCCATTAATAGTTAATTAAATAATTAAAGTTGGCTTGATTTAATCACTACGGTCACCAAGAAATACATTGTCACATTCTCCACATAAAACACCCACACACAGACACCACTTTCTTTTACTTCCCTGCGCATCAATATTATACTGACTAATACAAATCTCCCCCCCCCCCCCCCCCCCCCCCCAAAATTGTAAACCCACCTTTTAATTTGAGCTCCACATTGAATCTATATTTTACTCCCAACATTCTAACCCACCTTTTAATTCGAGCTCCACATTGAATATACATTTTACTCCTAACGTTCTAGTAAAACTAAAGCACACCATATCACTTTTCGAGTTTGTGCAACTCATTCCCATAACTTAGAAAAACATTTTGCAACCTAATTATCTAGGGTAACTATTCATTCTGAATCAACATCCATTACAAGCCCATAATCACCCTCAACATTAGAACGTTAATAATTACATCCTATCAATCACTATAGGCCTGTAATAAGTAATCGTAGCCATCTCATATTCACCCTCTATTTTCTCAACTTTGGCCACATAGAACTTATCCTACAATTTCAATAAATTTAAAGAAGCTAAAAATATGTTTTAAAAAATATTACTCATTGTGACGAACAACTCTGTAGAAAAATGCCCAAGGGAAAACATCATCAACCTTGCTAACCTAATTCCAAAAACCACATAATTAAAAACTCATTAGAACAATTACGATTTGTAAGAATAGGAAATGTAAATTATAAGGTGAGGTGAGTATTTAGAATGTTACATGTAGAATTATTCAACCTAGAGGCAAACAATGAAGTTTGAATTCAATTGCGCGCATAGAAGAAATCTCACCTTCCCCTTCTTTTTTCCTCCTCTCCCCAAAAAAGATTATGACATGGATTTCCCGTTGAGCCATATTACCAGCTCTTCCCATATCCTACAAAATAAATTAGAGAAGGTCAGTTCCTAACTGCAAGAATCACAACAACCTACACTTGTAAATTGCCACGAACAAAAGGGGAAAAAACTAAAGACCCACAAATTCAAAGGTGTTTGGTAAGATTGTACCCTAATAACTAAAAAGATACAAAAAGTGATTTCAAACAAAAACATAGAGATACCAATATAGTCCACCACAAGGTTTTAGGTCCCATGGAAGTAAAATGTACAATTATACACTATGTATTCAAGCAAAACATGTACCTTCAATTTGTAACAGACAGTATGCCGAATTGAAATAGTTTTAGAAGGATACGAACATTGAACAAAACAATTAGTTACTTATCCATAAAAAGAATAATGAACATGCAACCAACCAATTAACTGCAACCGAAAAAGAACATAATACCTTCAGCTTGTACAGAAGCATTCGTTATATTTTTAAATTAGAGAAACCATATTCAATGCCTTCATATCCCAAGAAAACAATATTTTTGAAAAGATCCAATAATAACAAACATAAAAATTATTGAAACTACACACCCAAAAAAGTAACACCAAGATAGGATAACCATTACCTATCTATTTACAGGTTCCAAAAATCTCCAACCACTATGATTCACCACACTTTTTTCCTTTTTGCCGCAAAAAATTTATTCCACATCCAATACTCACAACAATTGGGGAAAACGAAACCATATTTATAGGAAAGAAATGTAATAATTCCGTAAATGATGAACATGAAAATTATGAACTAATTAAACAGAGACGAAAACACTAACAGAAAATGCAATGAATTACAGCAAAGAGAGCATAGCCAACATTTCAACCAGCAATGTCTACACATTAACCTCTCCACTTCCAGAGTAAGTAGGGGGTGCAACTAATTCCCATGACTTACAAAAACATTTTGCAATCTAATTATCCAGGGTAACTATTCATTTTGAATCAACATCCATTACAAGCCTATAATCATCCTCAACATTAGAACGTTAATAATTACATCCTATCAATCACTATAGACCTGTAATAAGTAATCGTAGTCATCTCATATTCACCCTCTATTTTCTCAACTTTGGTCACACAGAACTTATCCAACAATTTCAATAAATTTAAAGAAGCTAAAAATATGTTGAAAAAATAATACCCACTGCGACGAACAACTTTGTAGAAAAATGCTCAAGGGAAAACATCATCAACCTTGCTAACCTAATTTCAAAAACCACATAATTTAAAACTCATCAGAACAATTACGATTTGTAAGAATAGGAAATGTAAATTATAAGGTGAGGCGAGCATTTAGAATGTAACATGCAGAATTATTCAACCAAGAGGCAAACAATGAAGTTTCAATTCAATTGCGTGTATAGAAGAAATCTTACCTTCCCCTTCCTTTTTCTTCCTTTCCAACAAAAATATTACGGCATGGATTTCCCGTTGAGTCATATTACCAGCCCTTCCCATATCCTACAAAATAAATTAGAGAAGGTCAGGTCCTAAGTGCAAGAATCACAACAACCTACACCTGTAAATTGCCACGAACAAAAGGGAAAAAAACTAAAGACCCACAAATTCAAAAGTGCATGGTAAGACTGTACCACAATAACTAAAAAGATACAAAAAGTGATTACAAACAAAGGCAAAGATATACCAATACAGTTCACCACAATGTTTTAAGCCCCATGGCAGTAAAATGTTTAATTATACACTATGTATTCAAGCAAAACATGTACCTTCAATTTGTAAGGAACAATATGCCGAATTGAAATAGTTTAAGAAGGATACGGACATTGAACAAAACAATTAGTCACTCATCCATTAAAAGAATAATGAATATGCAATCAACCAATTAACTGCAACAGAAAAAGAGTACAACACCTTCAGCCTGTACAGAAGCATTTATGATATTTTTACACCAGAGAAACCATATTCAATGCCTTCATATCCCAAGAAAACAATATATCTAAAAAGATCCAACAATAACATAAAAATTATTGGAACTATACACCCAAAAAAGTAACACTAAGATAGGCTAACTATTATCTACCTATTTACAGGTTCCAAAAATCTCCAACCACTATGATTCACCACACCCCTTTTTTTTTTTGCCGCAAAAATTTTATTTCACATCCAATACTCACAATAATTGGGGGAAATGAAACCATATTTATAGGAAAGAAATGTAACAATTCCGTAAATGATGAACATGAGAATTATGAACCAATTAAACACACAAAAACACTAACAGAAAATGCAATGAATTATAGCACATAGAGAGCATAGCCAACTTTTCCACCAGAAATTTCTATACATTCACCTCTCCACTTCTAGAGTAAATAGGGAAAAATAATGGCATACTATTATACCAAATGATTCCCGCAATTGAAACAGACAAAAACAATATTAAAATAAAAGAAAGAAGAAGAAGAAGAGGGAAAGAAAAAAGAAAAATGAACCAAAACAGACACACACCAACACTATCCAGCTTAAAAGGAATACAGACCTACATTACAATCCTAACCTGGTAATCTAAATAGTATAAAAATAATGGAACAACAATGTTGGGGAAATGAAATCAGACACTGACGAATCCTCCAAGTTTACCACTCACCCCACTCCACAAAGCACAACGAAACAGTGAGCAACATTTTCTTTAAGAAAAAAACAGATGAATTATTAAGTGATCTGAAAAATACCCAAAAACTGATGAAAGCGATATAATCGGAAGAAGCTGCGGTGCAGTCGGGCGAAAGATCTTGTAGGGGCAGAATTAAAAGTCGGAGCAGCAGTTAGATCGCCAGAGGAGGAGCCATAAGATATTGGAACAAAGAATTGGTAAAGATTTTTTGTGGGACGAAAGTTTTCAGGCGAAAAGGGAAGAAAACCCCGATGCTATTTTGGTAATTGGGTGACAAAGGGAAGAAAACCCCCCAATGGTATTTTGGGTATGAGAAGGTGTAGGGGTCACCGGCGGCGGTGTCGGGTTGAGAGGCAGCGTCAAAATAGGTCGGTTTGGAAATCCATGGCGAGAATTAGGGTTAGTGTTTGGGGGATTTGAGGGATTTTTATGGTTAGGGTTTGGGGACCGGAGTTCGGAGGAGAGGGAGAGGGATATTGGGGAAGATCATAAGAGGAGAGATAAGGGGGGAATAAGTTAACCTATCATGAGGGAAAGGTTGAGGTGGACATTAGAGCTGCTGCGAAGGCGTACCCAGTGGTCGCCGGAGTTGCTGCCCCAGGCCGATGCAGGGGTTGGAGCAATGAGGCAGCGGCAAAGGGTGGGGTTTTTTTTGGGTTCAGAGAAAGAGCGATAAACAAAAAGATAGAGAGAGGGAGAGAGAGAGAGAGAGCGCGATTTGGGTCCCTCTTCGCGCAAAGAGGAAAGATAAGGGGGGGAATAACTTACTGATGATGAGGGAAAGGTGGAGGTGGACATCAGAGTTGCCGGCGAAGGCGTACCCAGTGGTTGTCGGAGCTGATGCAGCAGGTCGGAGCGATGAGGCAGCGGTGAAGGTAGGGTTTTTTTTTGGGTTCAGAGAAAGAGTGGTAAACAAAGATAGATAGAGGGAGAGAGAGAGAGCGCGATGCGATCTGGGGCACTCACGCTATAACCACCCCCACATTTTTTTCGCCAGCTCTATGAAAGCCAGATGAAATGGTAGATTCAGCATAAATTAGAGTCCATATATCGAGCGGAGAAATATGCACCCTACGATTTCAATCGAAGGGCAAAAAAACGATGGCAGTTCCGTAATTTTTTGAAAAACTCGGGGTTAGAGTGGGGATCGAAAGAGGGCAGAAAGTTTGGTTCCTAGCGCCTTTAAGTATAGATATAGAATAGATATAGATGGTTTCTTGATAACAAACTTTAGGGGATTTCTGGATGTTTGCATTTTTTTGTCGAGAAACCCTTCACATTATTTTTTACAAGGGTTTATTCATTAAAATGTGAAAACTTTAGGAGATTTATTGATTAAAAATGAAAATGTTATAATATTTCTTGTTAAAAAAATGGCAAAATCGTTATTTTTCAATTTTAAATTAACATAAAGAAGGAAAAAAGACAATAAAGAGGAGGTTTATGTACCAAAAAATAACAATAGGTTTTTTTATCTATATTATTATTAAGTAAAGCCCAAATTTGGCGGTTTTTTACTATCATGCCTCCATAAACATAAATTGCTAAAAAAAAATATAGGATCAATTCTGTCAATTTTTGCCCCTCATCCATCCACGATCAGAGGTCAGAAATGTAATAACCCTGCATTACACCTCTTCATCTTCCTAAACCCCTGTTCGCACCTCCCGATCCATCTCTCCCTTCAACTCACTCTTCGCACCTCCCGATCCATCTCTCCCTTCAACTCATCCTGCTTTCATCCCCCACCTCTTCAACTCCCGTCATCTCTCCCGACCTACCCTTCGACTGCAGTGCCAGGCAGCCCCCAGTCGCGCCTCCCGACGCAGACCAACAGCCACCCCCTGTGCGCTTTTCTCCTCCGTCGCCGTGTAGCCCCTCATCCCGACGCCCTTGCCATCGCACAGCCGCCGACCGTCGCGCCACCTCCCCACTGCAGTCGCGCACCTCAAGGTAAAGGATCATCTTTTCCTAAAAAAAATAATCATTATTTTGAGCTGGGAGTTTGAAGCATTTTCCTTTTGATTGATTTTTGGTTTGAATGAGGAGGGGAGGGGGATGACACAGGTTTGAGGCGGTAGTGGGTCGTCTCTATTGGTGGGGTTGGGGGGGGGGACTGAAGAAGGGAAGGAGGTATATATGTGTAAATTTGGTCAGAACTAAATACAACTTTAGTGAGTGCGGAGCGCAGCGGAGCATTTTTCGTGGTTCTATTGGCCTGCTGAAAGGGTAATATAGGATGGAGGGCTGATGGACTCATCCCCATTCAGAGGTACAGCTGATAGCAACTGAGCAAGGTATTGAGTCTCTCTCTCTCTCTCTTACCTACATTTAAGGTTCCATTTAAGCTTGATTTTAATAGCTGCAAATTTTGTATATTGATTTGTTTGCTTTTGAATCTCTCTACCTTGAAACATGGCTGCTGCAAATGTAGGGGTATACCACTATCATTAATTTAGGAAACATGAATATGTGTGAAACCATCAAATTTGACAGAAATGAATCGATATGTTGCAATTTGCAGTCTCACATGTAGCACTTTACAAGACCAGGTTAGTGAAGAAATTTATCCTACATTGTAGTGCTTCGTCTAGGTGTTAAAATTATAGTTGGGAAGCAGCGACACATTTGCAAAATCAGTTGGTTTTGCTAATCTATATATTGATGAAGATTTGA
Organism: Hemerocallis citrina; assembly: GCA_017893485.1. Classification (NCBI taxonomy): domain Eukaryota; kingdom Viridiplantae; phylum Streptophyta; class Magnoliopsida; order Asparagales; family Asphodelaceae; genus Hemerocallis; species Hemerocallis citrina. The sequence goes on from CM030358.1 coordinate 61,032,410, forward strand.
GAACATAGTGGAGGTAACTTGAGAATTGAACTAGCAGAGGTGCAATAGCGTATAATGATGTATGTAAAATGGGTTCTCAGTAGCATATAATGATGAATGTGAAATGGTGGCTGGCCTGAGAATATTGTAAAGAAAAGGTGGATACGGGATTCATGCTGGTGAAAGGACGGAAAATTGACTAAGAACGTGGGTGAAGATGAAAGTAGTGAATATTGTTGTAGTTTTTAATGAAGAAGGAACATAAAGAGTATTATTGTTGATTCGATTTTAAGTATTATGATTAACTGAATGTATGAGAAATTTTGAGTTCATATTGTATATGGATCTATCTGTATATTGAAGTGTAATGTCTTAGTGTGAGAAATGAGAATGCATGTACTATGAAAATGCCCTCAAATTGAGATAATTAACCTTGAGAAACTCAAAAGTATAGTATGATTTCTTCAAATTGAGATAATTAACCTTGAGAAACTCAAACACCAGTATGATTTGCATGTATTGGGAAAATACATGCATTCAAAGTTCAAAATGAATATAAATTGTGAAGCCAATAATTAACCTTGAGAAACTCAAAAGTATAGTATGAATTGCATGTATTGGGAAAATAATTAACACATACACGCAAAGATCAAAATGAATAAATTGTGAAGCCCTTGAACTACCCTTGATAACCTTCCACATTAATCCTTCATCCTATATATATATATATATACCAAACTGCATTCAGTTCTTTTTTTTCCTCTAAATAAAAATTCAACTCTGTCCCTTGCTCTCCCTCCAAACTGTAATAGATTCTCAACAGCCAACAAGGTAAGATTTTTGGGGTTTCGTTTTAATGATTTAAAGATTTTTGGGGTTTCAGTCATACTACTTTTTTTTCTCATTTAGCATTACCTTCTGACATTAATTTTTTATGCCTTGCATTTGTGGAGATTTTAAGATTGTGAGTTATTACGAGTAGTCACCCACTGTCATGGGCTATTTAGTATACATGTTTTTTGTACGCGTGCATCGCACGTGCATTATACTAGGAATAAGAATGCAAACTTAAGTGGCTTCTTGATTTTAAGCCAATTTGGAATAAACATAACATATATGAAAATAAAAAATTGAAAAATAAAAGAAATAAAAAAATAAAGGGTAAATTTATGTAAACTTACCCCATGTTTTATGAGTTTGCACATAACCCACCTTAGTTTTTTTACAGTTTGCCTACGTATTTGGTAAACTTGGTTGCAAATCGCACACATCCGTATATGTGTCTCTAATTTTACACTTTCTAACTATTTTACCCTTACAGTTAATGATTTAATTATAAATTATCTCTCTATATTATCTACTATTTATCTCTAATATTATAATGGGAGAGTTGGGGTTGTCATTTGTCAACATACAAACCCGTGTATTACACATACAACTTCAACTCTCCCATTAATTACAACAAAAACAAACAAATAAAAAAATTTCACCTATTTAAAACGTGCAATGCATGTGCAAAACAATTTTATAATATGTTTTTAACACTAAATATATACATATGTTGCACGTACAACTAAAATTCTACTTATAAACACGTACACATTGTAACTTTCCTTCAAAATATTTTTCCCATTTACGTGCAACACACGTCCAACTCCAAAACTATTTCTTAACATGTATATCGCATGTGAAAATCCTCAAACTCTTATCAAAACGTGCATCGCACATGAAAAATACTAGTCACTATAATTGGTGATTTAAATATAATTTCTCTCAATCTATTACATAATATTTCTCACTAATACAGTTAATATTTAATAAAATATTTTAATGCATAATAAAATTTTAATTAGTTGATTAATCCTTTAATTATGATAGATTAATCATATAACAACTAGGGGTACTTTAGTAAAAAGACCCAACAACGGCAACATAAATGGTAACGTAATCTATTTTTTAAGCGGATGTGTGCAATCCATAACCAATTTGTTAAATAGATTGGGAAAACCCAAAAAAGAGTTTTTTTTTTCCCGATAAAAAAATAACCTCGTCATCGCTTCATTAACGATAGATTAACGAAACAAGTTGAACGTATTACAAAGATACTTCAAATCTGAACATAAAGCCAACTAACAAAACCTATTACTACATCCAACACTCAAAAGTACATACAAAACATGGTACTAATTGTTAGAGATTATAAGAGATAATAACAATAGAAATTAGAGTTAATATTCTAGACTAAAGTGTTTTAGATATTTACCCCAGGTATCAAGATTAGAATACCTAGACTACTATCACAAGCTAGTATGAATATGATAAATAGTGGTTTGGGTACTGGGTTATAAGCCCACTCAACCCAAGGTCCAATATCCATACAGCTGTACATATAATACCCGTGTTACGCATATACACGTAATATTATTTATATAGAGAGAATATACCCATATATCCAACACTAATCCCTCCATCGGGATGGCTTCTCCTTTCCTGACTACTCCTCCTCTTCCAAATGCAGCCTCTTCTTTTCTCCTGCCTGACCTGCCCAAGCGTGAAACCAAGCAAAAATTTTATGCATCATAACAGGAAAACTACTAATAATATTATGGAAACATATTTCATTACGGTCTAGCCATAGACCCACCCCACATGGTAGCAGCTACTGAAATATCCCAGGACAGTCTATCATCTTTCCTAATATTATGTTCTCTCCAATGTCCCCAAACCTCTATACTCGAAATGGGAACCTGTAGACACCCATACCCTTGGCATACCACTTCTCAAGCTAACATAGCCTTAGGACACCCAAATAGAATGTGGCTAGTATCTTCGTCATTGACAGCACATCTATGACATCTAACATCAAGTTGAATATTTCTTTTATGCAGATTTACCTTTGACAAGATAGCATCGTTCAATACTAACCAAAGAAATGCTTTGAGCTTCATGAGCGCATTGGTACTCCATATAATGTTGGCCTCGTTACTTCTTTGTCACACCCCGCTTCCCAAAAATATGGAATACGAGCACGTGACAAAGCCCAGCGAATGATTTTCATCATTTATGAGCTGTAGGATCGACTCAACATCATAACAAGAATATGACAAAATGTACACAATCACGCATGCATGAATAATTTATTAAACAACAGAAAGCAATTGAAACCAAATAATAATATCTCAATGGTTTTCAAATCTAGAACAAAAGATAAAACTCGGGACTATAGCCCGTTACAAGCTTTTAAGTAGCAAAGAAACAAATAACTCAAGAAAACAAAATATCTAACAGGTCATTGCTCCAAGCGAAGCCTAGAATATCTGCTCACTAATTCCAGCAGGTAACACGTCTCCAAAGTCTGTACATATAAATATAAAAAGGAAAAAATAGAGAAAATAAGACGAACGCCCTTAGTGCAAGTTAGGACTGCAAATAGTAAAACAAGTACAAGAATATGGAATAAGATTTGGAATCAAGAATGTAATAGGGATACAACAAGTAGTGGAGATTCAATAAATTAGCTAGAAAGAAAGACAACTCAAGTGACAAGGTTGGGTAACAAGTACTAGTAGTAAAACAAGTGATTAGTGAACATGTAATTGTATTGAGCATCAAGTAGTAAGTATCACGTACAAGTGTCGAGTAACAAGTAACAAGTGTCAAGTGTCAAGTTGTCAAGTACAGGTATCAAGTAACAAGTGTCAAGTATCATGCTCAAGTATCAAATCTCATGTATCATGTCATCAAGTATCAAGTAAGCATGTGTCATGTTCAATTATCATGTGTCAAGTCTTTTAGTTATTACTATCTAGGTAGCACTTCATGTGCCATCCTTTTATCACATGGTTGCTACAGTAAATGCAATTTCGTTTGGGCCTAGTGGTGAATTTTATAGAGCGGTGTACTCAGGTCATATAGGAAATACGAACATGTGATCAAACTATGGGCTCTAGAGGTGGCCCCCGTAGGCTCTAGAGGTGGCCCCTGTCAACTCTTGACGTGGCACTTAGTTCTATCTGGCACTTAGTTCCATCTGATCGCAAATACATATCATGTAATCATATAATGTGCTCCAGAGGTGGCCCCCGCAGGCTCTAGAGGTGGTCCCCGTCACCCATGATGTGGCACTTAGTTCTACGTGGCACTTAGTTCCATTTAACGTAAAATCATGGGAAACACGAGCCCCCTTCCGAGTACACTTACCTATATTGTCCACTACTATGGTCTTTCCCTTAAACTCCGGCTTGTTATTTATTATTATCATCAAGCAAGCATGAAAGCGTGCAAAACAAGTCAAGTAAACATAATCAAGAACATGGAACAAGTCTAGGCTAAGTAGGATACATGTTCGAGGGTCAAAACCAATTAAAGTATCAAGAACAACGAGAATCTCAAATCTGGACAGCATGACGTTGCTGCACCAAAACTGCGATTTCCGTTGCTACAAGATAGCAAATGTGGACCCGTCAGAAGGTCTAGAGATTAGACTCCTGCCCGGTTCCAACGTATATAATTAAGGTACATAAAAGTTGTGGTAGCATGTGTCAAAACAGCAAACTATACGACATTTGTGTTCAGCCAGAATTTGTAAAACCGAATTTGTACATATTAAACAGTGTTAATACATCATTAATTAATTCTGAGAAAATTAGGGAATGTTATCTAGGGTGTCCAGTAATAGAATGCAAAATTTCAGGTCATTTACTTACCGGTAGCATAGTTAAAATAATTGTAAACCCAAGGTGGTACAACAGTTTTTGTGAATATGCAATTACCGACACAGCAGCAGTAAAACTACGATATCTCCTAGACCGTAACTCGAAATTCAAAAATTCTGGATGTTATCAACAACTAGACACTTAGGGCGACATTTCATATTCGGGGTTCAAGTTCAGATTTTGGTTTTATCAGGGTCGAACCAGCAAGTAAAGACAAGAACAGCAGCAAGTGTGAATTTCTTTCATATACAAGTTACATGATAAATGACTATTATGAGTCTAGATTAGTGTGTGATACAAATACGGATGCATTGGGATCAAATCAGCAATTCACATGTATTTCTCAACTCAAAAGAATGTAAGATCATCACACTACATCATACAACACACATCTACAAGTTAAGGAGTTCATGTTCAAGTAATTAGGAGATAAAAAGGGTCCAACTAGTTTTGTAAATATATCAACGAAGGGTTGTGACTCTTAAGATTATGGAATCGATGAGGAATAATTTAAGATCAACAAATGATGAGACAAGGAGGAGTCATAACTACGATCTATTTGTAGTATTTTCAATTAAACGCTTGTACTAGAACAATAATTTGTACAAGAAAAATACTTGCCTTGGGGTGTAGACGACGAATCCAACGAAGGAATAACGGAGATGGATCCCGGCACGGATCTTGACACCGATCAAGATCGAAGAAGAATCAACGATTGAGATTAGATCTGGCTGATGATGGTGATGATCAGATCTGGATCTGATCACGATCTTGATGAGATTGTGTGGCCTAGGTTCAAACAACCTCTCCTTCTTCCTTCTCTTACTTCTTTTCGGCGATAGACAGGGAGAGAGAGAGAGACTCTGGTGTGGCGCATGCGACGAGGCTGTGGGCAGCGGTGCGGCGGCGACTGTGGCTGTGTTCGACGACGGCGGGGAGCGACGGCGATGAAGTGGTGCGATGCTCTGTTCTTGGGAGAAAAATAGAGGAGCAAAGCAAGGTGGGAGCTCGGGGGGGGGGGGGGGTTGGCTTGGGCGATGACGATGACGAGGATGCTCGAGTTTGCAGGGGACGAGGGGTAATGGGTTCGCGATGAGTAAAGGTTCGGCAAAGGCGAGGTGATGGGTTCGGGGGTGAGATGAGGTGAGGAAGATGATGGGTTTGGATGAGGCGACGGGAATGAGGAGACGGTAAGGTCGAAGACTAGGGACGAAGGCGAAGGTTAAGGTGATGAACAGCGATGGAGTCTGGAGGTCGAAGAGTCGGGATAAGGAAGACGATGGAGAAGATGAACATCGGTGAAAATAGGAGTGGCGGCTGATTAGTGTTGGGTTTACACAGTAATTAGGTTTAGGGTTAGGGTAATCTAGGTTAGGGTTAATATAGTATAGGGTTTTGGGTAGCGGGTTTGAGTGGGATCCAACAAGAGATTGACTCAAAATTCATTATAATTAGGGAAAATGAAATAGAAGAGATGAAAAAATAAACTCTTCATGGAGAACGAAAAATCAGAGCTAATAAGAATAATGCAAGTAAAACAAATACTGGCACAAAATTGAGTTGAAACAAATTAAATGATTTTATTAGAACTGGAACAAAATACAGATCTCAAATTGATGGACAGAGTATAAGGAATGTAAATACAGTAGAAAAATACAGATACAGGGAACTGGAGTTACATTCTTACTCCTCCATCATTTAACCACCTATACATTGAGGCAAGCGAGAACATTACATGTGGTCCTAGGGTCCAAAATCTCTCATCCTCGGACCCTTGGGAGCGTTGTTCGTTAGTTCGGATGTAAATATTAAGCTTCTGAAATTGGTCGAGACTCTCCTGAGAGCCAAGTGCGGGAACATCAATCATAAGTGTACCATTTCTCCAGACATCCGCAACCAACGTGTCTTCGTTAATTGTAGCTCTAGCTGCCTTCGGGAACAAAGAGTATTGTTCCCACACTACTTGTCCTTCCAAATCTACTATCATTCCCGTTCCCAATCCTACACTTGGTATTGGCATGAAACATCTCCCCCACATTTGCCACCCCTTCCCAAATATAGGAAGTCTTCCCTTGCTTACATCCCCCCCGTATCTGAATTTCTTCCATTTTCGATAGGCCGCGAAGGATTTACACCACCAACTGTTGCGCCTCCTACTCATCTTCCACCACCAACTGTTGCCCCTCTTACTCATCTTCCACCACCATTTGCTCATCAGTGCTCTGTTCATATCCCTTAAATCCAGGATCCCGAGTCTGCCGAACTCTTTCCTCTTGCAGACCTTCCCCCAATTGACCAGGTGCAAACCTTTATTAGTCTCATACGATCTTTTCCATAATAATGTTTTCCTGGTCTTATCAATTCTACCGATAACCCACTTCAGAAGTTCATAAATAGACATTGGGTATATTGGAAGCCTGCTAAGGACCAAATTCAATAAGGTTATTCTTCCTCCGAGCAAGAGGAAACGCCCCTTTCATCCTACCAATCTCTTTTCCACCTCCTCAAAGAGGGGATGCCAATCATCTCTTCATAGTCCTTGGCCTAATTGGCGTACCTAGATACAAGGGCGTATTTGAGTTTCAAAGGGCCCTAAGCAAGTTCTCAAATGAGGCCTTTTACAAGTTGATAAAATAAAAATGACAATTATTTAAATGCAAACAGACTTGGAGCCTTGAAGGACATACTATTTAAATGAAAATAAATTTATATATATGCTTCCCAAAAAAAATAATTGATAACGTACGTATTTTACACGAAATGCCTTGTGGCAAAAAGAAACTCGGACAAACTCTAGGGAAGAAGCGACAGTGATTTTATTCTGAATTGCATGTTATTTGAGAGAATGAAAATGATGAATGAGAGAATTAAAGAGGAACAGAACCAAAAAAAAAGTTCAAATTATACAAGTAAATGCTCATTGAGTTTGTGTACATTAAGAGAAAATATGAGCCACGATTGAAGTATATTATAATGCTATTTTGAATGCTTTCATGGATACATTTTGATTTTATCAAATACCTCTTATTTTTTTTCTTTTTGAAGACAACCCTAGTATTCCTTTCATTAACAGATACAAAATTTAGAAGAAAGAAAAAAGAAGCAAACAAAGCAAACATGTATATGCACTTGAAGATTACATTAACGCAAAGAGGTAAACATGATATATTAGATAACACGGTCAGAATGAAGTGATGATGAATATATGCATGAAGTGATGGTGAATATATGCATATGAGATTACTAGTTGGAAGCTTAAAATGTAGAATAATCATATGCATTTGAAGATTTTGTTAGAAAATTTATTATAAACAGGTAAATATGATATACCATAGAACATTGAAAAAATATCGTAGAATGACATGCATAGGCTAAGTGAGTAAGTGAAAAATAATATTAAATTCATAAAATGGTAAAATAACATGTATGACTATGTGAAAAATAAATAGTTTTTAAAAAAAAAATTGATTAAAAAATGAAGTAGCCCATAAGGTTTTGAACCAACAACTTTCATGTTATTAACACAGCACTAACCAAATAAGTTAATAAGTCAATTATTATTTTAAATTTTAGATAATACAATATAATCGTATCTAAAAATAATTACATTTTAAAAAAAATTGTAAATACTTAAAAAATTTGGGGCCTATTAAATGGGGGGGCCCAAAGCAGTTGCTTGTGCTGCTTGGGCCCAGATCCGCCCATGCCTAGATATACAAGTGGGAACTTTCATATTTCGCAACTTAGAAAATTCTTGATGGCCATAATAGGTGTGGCAAGATTTTTCCCAAATGGTATTACACAATTCTTTTGGAAATTCGTCTTCAACCCCGCCCATGCCTCAAAGCACTTTAAAATGGTACCTACCGCCAAGATTTTCTCTTCTTTCGCTATTCCAAACATTAGAGTATTGCCGGCGTATTGAAGAATCGAGATCACATCCGGAATACCTTTAATCTTAATCCTCGGTTAACTTGTGCTTTTTCATATCTCTTAATCATGTGCTTTTTCATATCTCTTAATCATTTCCGCAAGACCGTCCGCAATAAAGGTAAATAATGGTGGCAATGATATTCACTGTTAAAATCCAACCATGAAATCTGGATAGTTTTACTGAAATTTATCCAAAAAAAAATTAAAACCCAACCAAACCTTCAAAAAAAATTAAAAAACCCCTATCCGTTTCGATTAACACCCCCCCCCCCCCCCCCCCCCCCCCCCCCCCCTTCTCTTCCACTGCTCCCCCGGTGATGTATATCCAATCCGGCACCACCACCCTCCTCTCCTTCATCGCCCCTCTTCGCCTTCCTCTTCCCTCCTTCTCACCTCCCCAAACTTCACTGAAATTCCCCGCCCGAGTCCGGTGCTCCGCCGGTGCCCCTAAGCCGAGGAGACCCTATCCCTTCGACGAGATCGAGCGGAGGTGGCAGGACTACTGGGAGGTGAACAAGACGTTCAGAACGCCGGATGAGGTGGATACCTCCAAGCCCAAGTGCTACATTCTCGACATGTTCCCTTACCCTAGGTAAACATTCCATCTTTCGTTGAAATTGGTAGTACCCATTTAGTGCAGTGTCCGAATTTTGCGATTCGAGCTTCGTGGGTAGAATTGTGAGAACTGGAAGAATTGAGGGGTATGGATGTAACTTTGGAAGGAGGGGGGAGGTGTGAATGTGTGCCTCATTGCTGTGACATTGACCATTCGGTTTAGTTTTGGAATTTTGGGAAAGATTTGAGGTTGGTGGGTAGAATTGTGAGAATTGGTCCAATTGGAAGAATTGAGGTATATGATTGTGACTTGGTGAGGTAGAAGGAGTGCGAATGTGTGGCTCATTGTTGCGACTTTGTCCATTTGGTTTAGTTTTGAAATTTGGGGAAAAGATTTGGGCTTGGTGGATAGAACTGTGAGAATTGGGTTAGGAACTTAGGATCAATTGTGTGTGAAGTTGCCCACTGTTACGTGGAATTTGCACATGTCAGGAAATATGCTGTCTTTTCTAAGTAAGAAAACCAAAGGGGGTTCTCTCTCTAGAATCCTAGAAAGAGAAGCTCCCCCCCCAAACCACAAAAAGAACAACGATGAAATCGAACCGGTTGGGGAGGGGGAGGACTTCCTTGTCCTCCTCAGCCTCCTCTCTCTTCCCCCCACCCCCCTTTCGCCCATCAACTGAGATGTGTTGGTGCGGTGCATCCACCGACTTGGGATGATGATCGGTTGAGTAGATGCGGAGTGAGAGAGCGGCACAACAAGGAGGTTGCCTCTACGAGGACTAGGACGACGGTGGAGCGGCGCCGCTGTAGAGAAGGAGAAGCGAAGAGGTGATCGGGGACGATGATGGTCTTCGGCTTCGGTAGGGGTTTTGTGCCTCGTCGACAGTATTGACGGCTGTCGGCGAGGGGATTGGGAGGCCCAGAGGTTAGTGTGGGGGTTGAGCTCATCGAGAATCCAACCAGTACTCACCGGAGTGGTGTAGAAGTTGTGGCTCGCTTGTGGGGGAGGGCTTCGATCGTCATGTTTTCAATTAGGGTTTGGGACGACTAGATCTGGAGCGGGGCTTTGCTCGGCGGCGAGCGCTGCGGTGTCGGTGGTGGTGGTGGTGGAGGGGCTAGTCGCTGTGCGCCGGTGTGAACATCATCGGAGCGGGAGGTGGGCTGACGAAGGGGAGTGTAGGCTGAGGGGGTGCCATCTGTTGATGGCGAAACGGCAATGGGATGAGAGAGACGGACGGAGGTGTGCGACGAGAGCAACGGGAGGAGGAGGGTGACGACGACTGGGGTTGGCGCCAAAGTGAAGAAGAGGAGCCGGATTGTGTTTTCAATTTTGATTTCTGAATTAGGTTTCGATATTCAAAATTAGAATGAGGAAAGTGAGATTGGGTTGAAATTTGAAATTCAAATTAGAGTTTTGAAAATCAAAATTAGATTTGGGAAAGATTTGATTAATTTTTGAATTTCAGGTTTAGATTTTGAAATTCAAAACATATATGGAGGGGGAGATTTGGTTCTATTTTGAAATTCAAAGTAGATTTTTTGAATTTCATATAGGTGCGGAGGAGGTTATTTTGAATTTTGAATTTTGAATTTCAATTTAGACTTTTTGAAATTCAAAATATATTTGATTTCGATGGCCTTGGAATTTCAAATAAGATGTTTTGAAATTCAACTTATGGTTGGAGAGCGATGGATTTTACTGGGGGATCCCGTCGTTGAGCTGCCATGGCGGAGGTGTTCGTCGGGGGGAGAGTTCGTTGAGAGTGTCGGCGTGTTGGTTGAAAACAAGACCTACTGTTGAGGGCTGGATTTGACGCAATCGGAAGATGGTGTCGCGGTGGGGTTGGATTGGTGGAATCATCGGGTGAGAAGAATGCATGCCGCCTTGAGATGGTGACTGTGTTTGTGGCCATAGTGGACGTTTGGGGAAAGGTTGGGGAGAGTTTATGGGGTGGAGAGGAATGTTGGATGGAATTCAAATTTTAATTTTTAAGAATTCGAATTACATTTGATAGGGAGAGGTGGGAGAACATGGTGCAGATGCTTTTGTCTACAAGATTAGCTAGGGGAAGGACTAGTTTATGTGTAGGCTTAGCTATGTAATTGTTTTCCAGTGTTCCATTGTAGGAACAGTCAGATGTATATTATTTGTACTACTTGTTTCGTAATTTTTTATTAATAAAGCGGTAACGTGGTCATCTTTATCTAAAAAAAAGGATGTAGTGTGCTAGATTGATTATTAAAGTTGGTTGGTGTGAAAATGCAGGTTAAGCATGAAAAAATTAGTTGTTAGTGAAGAGAGATTGAGAGTGCAAGTAATAAGGCATTTAGGTTTTTTTTTTGATATTATACTACTAGTAATTTGCACGTGCGATGCACACCCTTTTCCGTAACACTTTCATCAATCATTATGTCATAAATAAATTTGAACTTTGAGGGTATTATGGTAACTAGCAACAATTGGGTAATTAATGGATGGTTAATATAACTTCCACTTAAAATTGTATGGTTGAGATTAGATTAAGTAGGGTTGTTTACAAATTACAAATCTCCAACAACTAGAGTTATAGTAGTAGAGATTATGTTTGGTTGAAATTGTTAGTACACATTTGGCGTGGTTTCGGAATTTGAGGAAAAGATTTGAGCTTGGTGGGTAAAATTGTGAGAATTGGAAAAATTGGGTTAGGGTCATCGTGTCTGATATTGCCCATTGTGACATGGTGCACGTGTTAGGAAATATATTGTCTCTTCTTAGTATGAGGAGTTATAGTAGACTAGATTAGTTATGAATCTTTTGTATTAGGTTTTTTTTCAATGCACATTGAGCATGAGATATTTAATTGCTAGTGACTTGGTGAAGAGAAGTTGACAACGTAAATAGAAATTGAATGCATTTAGTGATGCCCACTATTCTCAATATATTTGAGAAAGAGAGAAAAAAAGTAAATTGTGCAAGCGAGATGGCTTGATGGATGTGAATGAGGCATATTATGAACCTCCTTGGGTTATAATAGCAAAGATTTAAGAAAGTTATTAAAACTATAAGGAATCATTCAGACACTTTCCACATGGTTATGATTGTTCCATCAATCCACCTACTCCTTTTTTCGTACAATCTCTTATGGACTTGATTGCGATTTGATCATTATCACTTTTTGTATTCATGATTTCATTTATTGGCAATAAGAGTCATAAGACTAAGTTGCTCATTTGGTTGGAGACTTGAAATTTAAACATATTTGATGAGCTAATTTGGGTCAAAGTTCGAGGGTTTTGATTTCAAGTTTAGATGTTTTGGAACCAATTGGTTTTGCTGAGTTTCAGAAATGAGTACTCACTAATTGAAGTCTCAAATTAGTGAGTAAAATAATGAACTTGGTGGCTCAGATGGATAGCGATAAGAATAATATCAACAATAACGGAGGATTTTCCTAGGTCGCTGGGTTGGCTAATGGTCCTTTTTCTCCATTTACCTTTGCTAAACAGTTTTCTCTGCCACGGTTGAGAACTATATTCTCCTTTTGAGTCCTTTTATGTTAATTTAGGTTTATCCCTTCTTCTTGCTCCATTAACTACTATACTATCACTCTCAATTGAATCGATCATTGGTGGTTGCACATGCTCGTCCTTCCCCATTTTATCCTAACTACAAAGCCATTCTCACTTTCCCAACCGTTAAGAATGACAGATATCATTAATTATTTGAGTTATTTATCTGTTGGTTTACAAATTACAACATCTAATTATAAATTTTTAGTTGAGAGAATGAGTACCAAAAGATTATGAAAGATTTCGATTTGAGCAGTTCCCCCCTTTTCCCCAACACACCTCATTAGGTGCTTTTAGTATTTTTTCTAGAACACTTTTGCTCTAAATTTTAAACGAAGTTACCTTTTTTCCTTCTCTTATGTAGAACACTTTTTAGTACAACACTTTTTGTTTGCAGCAATACCAAGCAGAGACTTACTGAATTATTTAATACAAGTAGCCTAAATTACAATGATGTAACTTGTTATGCAGTGGAGCTGGGTTACATGTTGGCCATCCCCTTGGGTATACTGCCACTGATATTTTGTCAAGATACAAACGCATGAAGGGTTTCAACGTTTTGCATCCAATGGGATGGGATGCATTTGGTCTTCCAGCAGAACAATATGCTATCGAGGTTGTTTACTACTTTAATCTTTGGCTAATGACCTTTGATACTTTGTTACTGTCAGGGTTATTTAACACTTTTTGCACAGACAGGGACCCATCCGAAGATCACAACAGCTCAAAATATTGGACGGTTTCGATCTCAGGTACTCCACTACCCATGTTATTAATCTTATCAATCCATACATATCTTTTAATTTGTGCATGAAGTTATTGTTTTCGGGTCTTATTATAAATTTGAGCATTCGATTATCAGTATCCTTTAAAGTGAAGCCAGGTTGCAATCAAATGAGTCATTTTCCTGAATCTCTCAAGTTTTTTAAACAAAAAATCTCCTACAGTACTTTTCACTTTGTTTTGTGTTTAGTATAAGCGGATGGTTACACCGGTAGCAAAGCTTGTCTAATTATGAGATTTGTTCAACACTGTGCAAAGTCATTTATGTTGAGCGTCATAGATTTTAGATTACATGACTAAAGGTTTAGTATGCTGTTCTAAGTATGTGATCACTTCAACTCTTAGCAAGCTATTAATTTTTGGATAACTATCATTCTTGCACTTTTTTATTATGAAGATAACTTGATCAAAGAAAGCATTCGAGTGAAAGCTTCATAGGTGTCCAATTCAATCATATTTCTTATGCGCCTATAGAGCTTCATTACGAGTGCACGATATCCTTCAGTCAGTTATAACACAAACACAATCAATGTTCTTTGAATTTGTACTGTCAAATGTAGAAAAGATAGCTGAAAGTTTCGTTGGCTTTCACAAAGCACTTAAATACACATTGAAGACAATAACAATTTGTCTGTCTCTAGTTTATGCCTTACATCTCTGATTAATTTAGTTGTGATGTTCTTGAGTACCATCACTTATAGCACCAGAGTGATTCATCATATTTTTTGCAACTAACTACTCCTTTCAGCTTAAATCACTAGGTTTCTCATATGACTGGGATCGGGAAATATCCACCACCGAGCCAGAGTATTATAAGTGGACCCAGTGGATTTTTCTTCAACTACTGAAGAAGGGACTCGCATACCAGGTGTGTAACATTACTTACATTATCCTTTAATTCCTTTCGTTAATTATGGCAGGAAAAAAATTAAATTAGTTCCAAAATTGTGTACAAGTTTCCATTGCCGGTCAATACAATTCCAGTTTAACCTAAACGAAAATTTAAACCTGACACCAATATGACGCACTAGAACTGAACGAATGACAATTTGATTCGTTTAGGTTCAGGTGAAACCAAAAGTCATCCACTTAAACTGGCTGAATACCTTAACTATTTAGAAAGCAAATACTACTCTTATTTCTGCAACATATGTCCATATATTATTACTGTGAAAATATAAATAGGTATTAACTCAAATATATAATAGAATTATATCTAGAGAACTAGACAGTAATAACTATATTACATTTAATTTTCAAATTTAAAAACTATTTATTTTAAAATCTTAAACTGAAAACTCGACCGAACTGACCAGTTAGGTTCTTGGAGTTTTGGGTTAGGTTTCTGTTTCAAGGAAACCCCCAAAACAGGACTGAACCAACCGAATGCTCCCCTATAATTTTATTAATAATAAGAGTAAAACAGTCGTTGTGCATGTGAATTGGACCTCTTGGTTATGACCGTTCTTCTTTACTGTAATGCTGCATTTGGTATTTTAGAATGAAATACCCCCCATGTGGATCATATTCCTAAGAAATGTTGCTTTTTAATAATTTATGTATTGTCCTAGATATATGATTATCCGGTGGTGTATTTTAACGATTCCAATGTGGCGGTGACAGCCATGTCACCATGCTGGAATGGGTAATGGCATGGGCAATGGCCATAGTGGTGGTGATGCTGGTAACAACAGCAGCTGCTGTGTTGGCAGAAACAATGTTCAAAACATGGAACCTGTAGACAAAAAACTTTATAGTAGGATTGAAGCAGTTTCATACAATTACACTACACTTGTATAAATTCAGTATTCGCAAGTCTCAAGTCACGACTCACAACTCACTCTTGCTTACAAACTGTGTTTACTCTGCTCAGTACTACACATGCTCTTCTGATTCTACTCAAATTTTATTTTGCTTAATGCCAAGATGGGACAGCTACACCCATTTTTATAGTTGCATGATGGAACATGCTAGATTTATGTTAGTAATGCTTCCATGAGAATTCTCTAGAGAGAAGGTTCTAGAAAAATACTTCAATGGGTAATGAGAGTAGAGATATTTAGGAGAATCTTTCAGAAGATTAGGAATAAAGGCAAAAGTCTTGATGGAAAATTATATAGAGAAAACTCTTTGGTGAGTTGTGATGAGGTCGTTCTGGTGTCCACTGCAGCAACAATGATGGTGGTAAATAATGAAGATGATAGAATTGTGTAATAATTAAAAAAGAAAAATTTCTCATATTTTCAGTAGGTGGGAATATATTTTATGGTATACCCTCCTTTATCTTTTATTAAATGAGTTTTAATAGGTTGATTCTTAATTTTAATAATTAGGCTGAGGTACCTGTTAATTGGTGCCCTGCTCTGGGTACCGTTTTGGCGAATGAGGAGGTGGTGGATGGTGTCAGTGAACGTGGGGGTTATCCTGTGATAAGAAAGGTATTTTATATTTTTAATCAATTTCAAGACCCTTTCATTTAATTGTAGTATTTGACCACAATTACTATCATGATCACATATCTCTTCTCAATCAGGCAATGCGTCAATGGATGCTGAGAATAACCGCTTACGCAGATCGCCTTCTTGAAGATCTGGATGATCTTGATTGGCCTGAAAGTATCAAGGAAATGCAACGGAACTGGATTGGCCGGTCTGAAGGTGCCGAGCTTGAGTTTACTGTAGTTGATTTATTAGGGAAAGATCAAGGTGTAAAGATCCCCGTATACACTACCAGACCTGACACGATTTTCGGTGCAACGTATACAGATTCTATATTTATTTTATTTGTTTATTTTATTTAAAAAAAAAAAAATCTGTATCAACCTTTTCTAATTTATAATCTGTTGCTTCTTTTGCTATCAGATATCTTGTTGTGGCACCTGAGCATTCCTCGTTGTCAATTATAGTATCTGAGGCACAACGTAAGCAAGTAAGTCAACGGTGTTTAACTGTCTGAAGCAATATATCACTGTTATGATTAGTGGATGGTCGGCTAAAAAATTAATGCATGCAGTGCACATGCCATTTAGGTTATTTTTTAGTAATCTATACCTGACATTATTTGGACTTGTACATCTTCCTTACCTTGTTACCAACAAAGTAATAATGACAACCAAATATAGGATTTCTGAATGAATTATTTAATTCCTTACAATATCTTCTTGTGCAATTGACATGCATGGAGATAGCAAAAATGAAGGTATTTTTGTTGTAAATGCAGGTGGATGAGTACAGAGAACTTGCAGCAAGGAAAAGTGAACTCGAGAGAACTGATCTTCAAAAGGAAAAAACTGGTGTTTTCAGTGGTTCATATGCTACAAATCCAGCTACAGGAGAGGTCATTCCAATATGGATAGCAGATTATGTTTTAGGAAGGTTTATTTGGAATTACTCTATACAAATTTTATAAATTTGTTTTCAGCTAACTGTTAGTTATAATTAACTCTTTCAGTGATAATTATCAAGGTAATCAATTTCATGATTAAAAATCCAATCTGAAAGTTGCACAGTTTACTGTGTAGAAATTTTAACATTCAAATACATTTTGAATCTTGAATTCTGATATTTGTCCCCAGTTGTTTATTTCATTTTTTAAATTGATTTTTGCTGCCACACATTTTGTTTTTTTATTATGCATTGCTGACTTACACAATAAGTGTATGTGATTTGCTCTTCCATTTCCTCTTTTTTTTTGGGGGGGGGGGGGGGGGGGGGGGCTTCCTGATATTCTCTGATAAATTGAATCTTAACTTTGTTCTTTGGCCTTGACATTATAATTGCTTCCATTTTGTCTTCATCAAGGGTCTAGGGAAGGATGCATCCCTTACTACACATATCTGAAGTGCTTTTGTGTTAAATGTTGCACCCTTCCATGCTTGTTTTTCAATGACAATAACCATTGGTAGAAAACTCGGGTATTTGAATCTGGTATCTGGCTGCCATTTATTTGCAATATCAAATATATAAGTGTTATAATTTGGCAAAATCCCCAAACCATATGGCTGGTGCTTCTCAGTATCAACCGAGATTTGGAACTGTGAAACTAACAGTTTAGACCCTGTTTGGGAACAAAGTTAAGATAATTGAAGTGATTTGACTTTGGGGGTACAAGGTATGCTAACTCTGGTTATCCTACATTTACCTCCAACTTAAAGTTGTTGTCATAGTTAAGAAAAAATTAGATAAGAGTGGAGATTAGATAACTATAGATTTCTAAAGTTATGGGAGATGGCTTCAGTTATCCTAACTTAACTTTGTTCACAAACATAGCCTTATAATTATTCCTTTTGTCCGTTATGCATTTGTTCTCAAAGCAGATCTCACTAGGTTCCAAATTTTTTGTTGCATACTGCATGATGTAGTGCATGCCATCAAGAGTCAAACCCTGTGTAAAAAAGTTGTCACTTATCAAATTTGTAGGCATTTCCTCAAGCATTGGAGAGTAGCCTGAGACCCACAAGTGATGTCTAGTACCTATCAAATAGTTAGGTGCCTAAGCTTTGAAACAACTATATCTACAATTTCTTATGTTAGTTTATGATTTTGTAAGTTGTCACCTTACCAATAAAACATTTCTTTTTTGCTACGAACATCCATAAATCCTGCAATTTTTTATTATTTTTAAGAGTCAGACTTCTGCTGTCCGTATAGCTAAGCCTGCTATACCTCTTGGATTCTTTGTGATTTCTCTTTCATATGATAGATGCTTAAATTCTTCTTACTGTGTTCTAACAATCTATCTGATCTATTCTTATCTTTTATTTCCTTCCAGTTATGGCACTGGAGCAATTATGGCGGTGCCTGCTCATGATTCTCGTGACCATGAATTTTCCCTAAAATATGGCATTCCTATTATTAGAGTTGTGACACCATTAGGGAAAAGTTACGAAGATAGTGAACCATATGTAGATGATGGCGTTATGGTAAATTCAACTAGTTCACTGACTGGGTTGAATATCAACGGTTTGTCCTGCAAGGAAGCTGCTTCTAAAGTCATAGATTGGATTCAAAGCATTGGTTGTGGAAAGAAAATGGTACTTTTATTTCCCTTCAATCCCTTCCACACGCACACACGCACAGAGGTTACAAGTTGACAGATTGCTTTTTACTCATCAACGTGCAGACACATCAACACACAGACAGACACAGACACAGACACACAGACACAGACACAAACACAAACAGACCTTTGTTAAAAATGTACATACAAACACAAACAGACCTTTGTTAAAAATGTACATAATATTTTGGAAATTGAACCAAAACCCTTCTTGGATCAGGTGAACTTCAAGTTGAGAGATTGGCTTTTTGCTCGTCAACGCTACTGGGGAGAGCCTTTTCCAGTTATTTACTTGAACGACACTGGTGAAACTGTCCCTCTCCTAGAGACCGAGTTACCTCTAACTTTGCCTGAATTGGATGATTTTACTCCTACTGGAACAGGCGAACCTCCTCTAGCCAAAGCAGTCTCTTGGGTATGTTCAGAAATAATTGCTTGATATATCAGTATATAGCTATTAAAAAAAGATATATTAATAGAAAATAGCTCCATTTGTATGAATCAAAAGTGTATATTTGTATAAATAGATGCTACTGATAAATAGTTTATACACAAGATCCTTTTTATGTGGTAGATTATACTTGTAATTGGAGTGTTGGTATTGGTACCGGCTAGTTTGGCCTTTTTTGTTGACACACATAATAAAGGGCATACCTAGAATTTGGGCTATTAATTGCTGAGAGGAACACTGCCGCCCAGTCCCAATCTATGAGTTTTAGAATATACCAAATAGATTTTGTTAGTCAACGATGCCCAGCTAGAAATAAAAAAAATCCTGCTAGTCTTTCATAGACATATAAAAGAGCATGAGCATTTATGTTGATTTAAATTTAATTATTAATTATTCTTATTTTCTAACCTTAATTTTCTTCACCTTTTCTGTAAAGAATTTACCATGTCTTTTTAAGTGCGTCATTTTTTAATTTCTTTTTAAAAATCTTGTCTTTAACATATTTAGTTATATTTCAAATTTTATTATTTTTCTTACATATGTATGTGTAAATACACATTCTGTTACTTTATTTTATTTTTAAAAAAAATTGGACGTGTTATTTATTTTTTTACCATATATGCTTGTTATCTTTGTCTTTTGGTGGAAATTCATGTGTTCTCTGCAATTGCATCAGTTTACATGAAACAAGAGTAGATTTAACAAGAACCATGGAAGAAATTTTGTGGTTTTTTAAGTGAAGCACATGAAAATATAATTTTTTGCGAGAAGTTTGTGGCATTGTTGGTAACGTACATCGGTTCGCTTAAAAATGTTTTACGCTAACTTCTTTGGAGTGATATCTGAATCGTTTCTCAATTCAGCTCTATCTAGGTTCTTTTCCTCAGTTAGATTAGCAGCATGGTGTTCTCTTTTTACATCCAAAATCCTAGTTGTCTTGGTTCACAATCATCCCACGCCTTAGTAGTACCTCTAACTTTTGTTATTACTACACTATTTGGTATCTCTTTGTTGGTAATTACTGCTACTCATTGTTTCCCGTTACTGCATTCATTTCTTGTTCCTTTTCCTTCTCTCTTCCTCTCTCTCTCTCTCTCTCTCTCTCTCTCTCTCTGCCAAACATGTTGTTCTATTACAATTATGTGGAGGTGAGGTGGAGCTGACTTGTAGAAATTTTAAGATAAACTGGCCAACTTGGAAATTTTCACAGTGACCAACAAAGTTTATCACACAATTATTTTTGGTTTATGACTGTTACAAGTCAACTCATTTTTATTCTTAGTTCCTCACTGTGTGTATCTTACATTGATCTAATCTATGTTGTTTAGTTTAGGCCCTGTCTGATTGCTGCCCGCCTTAAATGTCTTAATCCTGCATGACAATGGAAAAGAAATCCTGCATGACGATGTCTCCTCTATCTTTTTCAGTTTAAACATACTTATTTGATTATATTATATAATTAGAAGACTATCCTGCATGACGATGTCTCCTCTATGTCCTCTATCTTTTTCAGAATCCGCTACAACATGTAGGAACATGATTATGTATGCAATAGTACATGTTGGTAGCGGATTCTCTTCGTCAAACGATGTTTATACATTCTCATTTGCACTGACTAGGATAGACCAGTATTTATGCATCAATATGTTATCTTATTGTCACAATTAAGTTTTTTCATAAATCATTTCTATAGACTTTATCCTATAATCACATGCGTCTTCTACCATTTCCAAGTGTGATGCATGTGTTTACTTTTACCATTTTTAAGAAATTAGAAAAATCATATGGTTGTGTAGGACATTTAATGATGTTTCCCACCATTCAATAGAGCTTGGCTCCGCACACCCAACATGGTTAGCTGCACCTATGAGGTTAACCTATTTGAGTTTTGAAAGTAAAGATTCATGTCATTTTTTCAGGTAAAAACCATGGATCCTGTATCAGGAAAACCAGCAAAACGAGAAACAAGTACTATGCCGCAGTGGGCTGGCTCTTGCTGGTAATTATATCCCATGACATTATTATTGGTTATCTTTTTTTGTATCAGACAATGATTTTTCTCTTCCTCCACCCTTTTATTATGGGTTTCCTGATATCACCCCTAATTTTTTTTGGATACATTGATATTTTCAACCCCTTTAAAACTTCAAGTTTGATTAAATACACACCAGGGGAAGTCCTCAATGTCCTTTTCCCATATCTAGCCACCAAGATTTTTTTTGGGGGGTCTTTTTAGAGGGATATATCAAACTTAATGTTTACATCAAAATAAGGAAGTTTTTAAAGGCCAGTATATGAATGACCCTTTTACATAGTTATGGTGCATCCATCTCTCTCTATGTACTTTACAAAGCGTTTCTCTGAGCACACTAGATATTTGATGAAACATGATGTACAGAGGTTTTAATCTAGTATTTTGTCCATTTTTGGCGTCATCTGGTTATGCTTTGATAGGATGGGTCACCAGTTGGAAGAACCAAAATTACATAGATTCAGTAGAAAATTTTAACATATTGTGTAATGTCTTATGTATAATGTCTCTTTGCATATTAAACACATTTTCTTAATCACTGCCTTTGTTCTGTTTAAGCAAAATTAATCAACCATTTTTTTCTCACTGTTGATTGTTGTGTCCATGCAGGTACTATTTGAGATTTATGGACCCCCAAAACTCCATCGAATTAGTTGACAAGGCTAAAGAAAGGTAGATGTATCTTTTGGTCGTGGTAATGTATATTAGTGTTATTTATGATGTAGCTGAGTTGTTTCTTTTGGTTGGCTATATAATCAGATACTGGGGTCCTGTGGATATTTATGTTGGTGGCGCTGAACACTCTGTCTTGCATTTGCTTTATGCAAGGTTCTGGCACAAGGTTCTCCTCAACTCACATTAAGATATAGCTAGATTTTATATACATGTGCTCTGCCTCTCAAGCAATATACAGTATCAGTCCCCATTATTATGGGATATTTGAATTCCACTAATTTTCAAATAAAAGAAACGTGTGTACTGTTCATGCAGCTGGCTTTTGCTGAGTGAATGAGGCCGGCTTGATAGACCCTTCTTTAGTTACAACAGTTAGAATAGTAGTATAAAGCTCTCAACCCTCACTACAAATTGAGTTTTGGTGTAGTGTGTTTTCCATGGTAGCATAACAACCTAGGTTCGAATCCCACTGGGTGTGCATATTTATTGCGGAAATTTTAACAAAATTGTTACACCGCTCAAAACACAACCAAGTCTCAACCCACAATTTGTTTGGCACTTTTTTTGTTTCCCTTCGGCTAATAAAGGTGGCCTGCGCCAATGGTGGGGTGGGTGGGGGGGAGGGGTTGTGTGTAAGACCCTCACTACAACTTTGGAGTTTTGGTTTAGTACAGGATCTTTTACAAAAGTTAAGGGTTATTTGCAAATGGGCACATATTGTCTTTCATTATGAAGCAACATAGAAAATTAATTGGCATTATTTAAGTAAGGACTAAGGTGCATCTAATGGTGTTCACTATATCCCAATAAATGCTTGAGAAGGAAGAATAATGTGTACTGTATGTTAAGATCGGCTTTACGCACAATTATAATGAGGTTGGCTTCATTTACCCCCCTCAAGTTATGATAGTAAACATTACATAAACTTTAGAATTCCTATGAATTCCGTTTCTGTTTCCATAGTATTTAAAAGGTTCATCATTTGATTAGACTGTGGTAGTGTGGTCAAAACTCAACATTACTATGGACAAAATAGCATATAATAGAATAAATATATATAATATCTATTCAAAATCATTCAGGTTCCTGATTTCCTCCTTGTTTTTAGGTCCTCTTATTGAATCTTTTTATAACTTTGTAACTGACTTCACGCCTGAGAGTACTGCAATATTTATTCTTCAATGGGAGGCCTTCTAGAAAATAAAATCTTGATTCTCTTTCTGAAGGATGGCGAACAATCTCTCATTTCTTTACCTTTCTACACTTAGACCGTGCATTGAGGAGAGTTTCTCAGCATTGATCTCAATCTGTTTGGTCTCTAACTACGAGCATGGAGACTTCTACCAGCAAGCTGTACGTGTGTCAGACACGTTGCTAGCTGTGTAGATACTAAAACTTCATGAACACCTTGGACATAAGTCCTCACTTATACAATGTATTCCCATTCTACCATATGTTTTAATTTTGAACACTTTCTGGAAACATTTATATAATTATCGAACACTTCGTACTCATTGCATGTTGAAATATGTGCTTCCACTTATTTAAAAGTGACTACTATGAAATATAGTAAGCATAGAATATGTTTCAATGTGAGAAGTGAGATACATAAAACTACTCTATAGAAAGCTAGATGCAAGAAAATCCTTATACAAAGTTTAAAAAGCTAAACATTATAATACTTTATGCCCCTGTCCTAATTTTCAGGAATTGTTGTGTCCGTATCTATGCTTCTTAGATTACTTCAGTCCATTTCCTTTTTAGAAGAATTCATAGTAAATATTGCAGGTTACATTAAAGTGTAGTATTTACAACACATATATGCTTATGCTCTTTCTCCTCTTTCTGGATTTTCTTTTTGACTCTAAAAGCTGTCAACTGTCAGGTCCTCTATGATATAGGTGTAGTTTCTACCAAGGAGCCTTTCAAATGTCTTATTAATCAAGGCTTAATACTTGGTGAAGTAAGTATTGTTGCTTTTGAGTATCATAAGTTGCATAATTTGTTATCATATATTTCTAATTTCTGTAGTAACAGGTTGAGTATACGGCTTGCAGAGATCAAGAAGGCACATTAATTTCTGCCGACTCAGTTAGTAATCATAGTGAGTGTCTACAGGAGAAGATACCTGTTGAAAAGGTAACTTGGTGATCTTCTCCTTTTAAGTCAATGCACATTGTAGCTACAAAAATAAACATATTCTTTCTTTTAACCTATTAGTCTCTTAAATTATGTTCATTTCGAACTTGTTAATTGTTAGTATGTCACCCTGTTTTGCTGCTGTCAGTTAAAATAATTCTTCGTGTTTAATGAGTTCTTAGGTTCTTTTTCTCATATTCTGGTTGGAGTTGACAGCTTCGGGCTGAAGAAGGAGAGGGGTCTAATACAAAATTCTTAATTTAAAACTACCAGAATTTGAAGTCACTAACTCCAATTTACGAACTTGGAGGACTATATAAACTGGGGACCTACCGGGATTTAGAAGTTTTGGAGGGATCTAACAGCAATTATACTTAATTCAAGCAAATTAATGCAAAAACCCTTTAGACATCACTTCACTTTTATGATCTCTCAACATTATTGTATAGGTCACAAAAGTTGGCGACTTTCATGTCCTCAAAGATGATCCAAATATTCGTTTGATTGCTCGAGCCTACAAAATGAGTAAAAGTAGAGGAAATGTCATCAATCCTGATGACATTGTTTCTGAGTATGGTGCAGATTCCCTTCGCTTGTATGAAATGTTCATGGGACCATTAAGGTAGCTCCACATTTTACTCCTTCTATTACAGTACTATACTATATAATCGGAGAAGAGGTGTGATTCATTGTCTGTGTTTCTAAAGCACTTTCTTATGTTTTTATGAACTAAAAAATTAAATGTTTCTAGAAAAATGATGATACAGGTAGGAAGGCAAATCTGATAAGGCAGTTTTTTTGTGTTTTTTTTTATATATACTTAATCTATCTGAGAATATAAAGAAATAAGTAAATATACTTGAGCGGTAAATTTGAATCCCGAATTTGGAACCGACCTGTTTGATTGTGTGAATTCACACAATTCTGTAGATTCTGACATTTGGACATTTTTTAATAGATTTTTATCTTCTTTAGAGATTCAAAGACATGGAGTACAGGTGGAATTGAAGGAGTACATCGGTTTCTAGGACGAATTTGGAGGCTGATGGTGGGTCCTGCAGTACCCGATGGATCATACAGAAATGGAACAGTTGCCACTGATGATGAGCCTACTATTGACCAGCTTCGTGCTCTCCACATATGTATAGAGAAGGTTATAATCCACACTAATTTTGTGCAAAATGTATCTGAGATTTGATCCTATTATTCTTTCTAATTATTTCTGAACACTAATATTATTTCTTGTTATATTTCAACAACAAAAAAGAACTAGTATTTAAAAAAATTCCATTATAATTAATTTTCAAATTGAAATTTTTTTAATAAATAAATAAATAAATAAATCATTCCTTCAATTTGTATTCTTCTCCAGCTTACTCCCGTTGTGGCTGCCCATTCTTTTGAAAGACTATCCATTCTCAAGATCCATTAACATTTTCTTCTTAGATCTCTTTTTATTGTCTATCACTGCCGCACAATTTCCCTATTTTGATATAACCTCAAATTACTTGATAGTTTGAGGGTAAATATGGTTTTGGCTGCTGGCTTGACAATGAATTGCTATTAGGCTCTTCGAATTTTTCAGCCCTGCTAGAAACCCCTCAAACAGTCTGTAACCAACAACTACACTATATAACTCTTAGAACAATTCATAATT
Source organism: Hemerocallis citrina (assembly GCA_017893485.1). Lineage (NCBI taxonomy): Eukaryota > Viridiplantae > Streptophyta > Magnoliopsida > Asparagales > Asphodelaceae > Hemerocallis > Hemerocallis citrina. Next base: position 61,057,939 of record CM030358.1, read on the forward strand.
GGTACTGTTTTATGGGTTATACATACTGTTGTGGGTTAATACTGTTTGAGGGGTTTATAACATAGCTAAAAGCGTCAAAAGGCCTAATAGAAATTCAGTATCAAGCCAGGGGCTTAAACCATATTTACTGATATAAGCCCAATGAAAAATTAAGTTCCCCAGAAGGGAAAAAAGAAACCCTTAGTAGATAGGTATGAGATAACTGATATGGTTGTTTTGGTTACTTATGGTATGTATTTGTTAAAACTTAAAAATTCATGGGGGCTATATAAAAGAATTTAGGTTTTCTGGGGTTATAGCCAATAAATCTCTTCTTAAACAAGTTAAATTAGTTAAATTCCTCTGGGTGTCCTCTGCATTTGAAATCCTACTACAGGAATGAAGTCCCAACTTTTCAGATTTGAATCATCTTCAGGAGTTTTCCTTTTTTTTGATTTATTGCGTACAGGGACGGAGCTAGCCATGTGCAGGGGGGCCTAATGCTCCCCCCATTTTCAAAAACCCCCTATATATTTTAAAATTTACACTTTTAGCCACCCCCAAAGTTTATTTAAAACCCCTCATAGTATATTTTACCCTTAGCCCCTCCGGCAAAAATATTCTAGCTTCGTCCCTGATTGCGTTAAGGAATTTTTTTGCTCAGTCGGATTATCTCCTAAAGTAACACAATCTGCACACTTGCCTTGTGCTTACATATAAACGAATCTAATTGATCAATTCATTCTATCTTAATTTCAGGTATCAGAAGAAATTCAAGAAACAAGATTCAACACTGGAATTTCAGCAATGATGGAGTTCATTAATGCAGCATACAAGGTTCCTTTCTAATCCGTCCAAGCATTATTCTCCTTCTGGATGTCAGTAGTCTTCTGCATATATCAAAGTGTACTCGTAAATGCAACTAGGAGAGGAAAATGAATTTGACTCCTGCACCCCAAAATTTCAAAGTAGTATTACTTTTTCTTTTCTATATTATGGATATGTATATGACCTAGTTGTTATTCTCATGATAATTAGTGGGATAGACATCCGAAATTGATCATGGAGAAATTTGTATTGTTACTCGCACCATATGCACCTCACATGGCTGAGGAGCTCTGGTTTCGGTTGGGCCACTCAAATTCGCTGGCATACGAAAGCTTTCCAAAGGTATGGTTTTGTTGTCATTTTCTACGCATGAAAGACATTTAGTTTTTTACATGTATGTTATTTTGTTTCTGTTAGTAGCAAGTGTTTATTTGACCTTTTATTCTAGAAATAGTTGTTTCAACATAGTTAATATATGAGTAAAAGGGATATGAGCAACTTGCTAATTTAGTAAATGAGCAAGTGATGATGTGTCATACATGTGATACATTGGGCAACTAACCCTTTCTAGATTTTCCAATCACATGCATGCTACCTCATCAATTGCATTTTTGAACAATCTGAGGACTCTTTTTTCATTGCGTAAAACAAGTGTAGAGATAGGGAGAGGAAGATTTTTGCAAGAAAACCCCATATGTTATAAAAAGCAGCTGAAAGAAATGTCTTCAAACACTGGAACACCGGACCTGTTGCTCACTAGCTGAGCAAAGAGGCTTATCGCTAGTCCTACTGGCAATCAGAATTTTCCCCCCTGTAAATCTCATAGGTTTATTGATTTAATTCAGGCCAAAAGTGAGTACTTGCAAGATTCAAGTGTAGTATTGCCAGTTCAGATCAACGGTAAGACAAGGGGCACGATTCTGGTCGAGAAAGCCTGCTCTGAGGATGATGCTTTCGAATTAGCCTCTTCAGATGAGAAGCTCTCCAAATATTTAAATGGAAAAACAATCAAGAAGAGAATTTATGTTCCTGGTCGGGTCTTAAACGTGATATTAGATCAGCAGAAGGCGCGGACATGATACTCGACCAATCCAAGGTAGCGCATCCAGGTTGGTGCTGACAGTGCTGGTAACTATATATCACAGTGAATTTTGTATGTACCAAATATTGATTTTGGTGTAATTTTAGTAAATTATTTTTTTGTATTGAACTAGCTCAAGGAAAAGCCATTTTGATTTCTAGAAAGCAAGTGTTCTATGTATCATTACAATATTCTTTCAGTTTGATTAATACAATAAAAGTTTTATTCGAGATGTTAAATTCTTCATAATGGGAAAAAGATTGAGTATAATTGATACAAATTATCATTTCCTTTGCTCTGCAGCAACAACATAGCCATAATGCCAAATCTTTGGAGACATCTGAATGAATCCTTTCTTGATTCAGCTTTGTTAAGAGACATCATCTGTCATATTTACAGCCACCACATTCTTATTACTGCAAAAATGTAGAGTTCATGATTTTGTCAATATTAATTGTCCCCATATTGAATGGAAATATATGCTGGGGTTATGTTTTGCATACTAAGTTCGATAAGAAGATGATGATACGAAGGAATCAAAGTAACGGTTGGATGGAAGATGAGAAGCAACAGGAGCATGTGCGGTTGACTGTGCAGTCAATCGAGACCCCCTCGGGTTTGGCGAGAGGCCAAGTGCGGTCGAGCACGTCACAATTAAATGTGTTCAAGTGCAGGTCTTGGGTATTCGTTTGAAGCCCGACTTCTTCTCCAAGTTGGATCGTACGGCTCCTATCGTGTTACTTCTTCTTCAGAAAATTTTGGATGACTATTGTATGAAGATAACAAACTAGAGTTTCTCTAGATCTACATACATTATTGTAATTGACTTCTATTGAGAGTCAAGAGAGCGAGAATACTTCATTGAAGAGAGTTTGAGAAGTATTTCCTGATGAGGCTGGAGAGAGGATCATGGTGAGAGTTGTAACTCTTGTATCTTCTTTAGTTGAATATAATCTTGCTGGACCGAGCTTGTTTGTCGGCCCACCCTCCAGGGTTGTTGGAGGAATTTGTTGTTTGTACGGGTCATATTGCTTTCTGTTTGCCCCTCCCCCATGTTAGGGAGGTAGTATGTTTTATTTTATATATTGTAGGACTTGATATTTTGCTCAGTACTCTAAGTTTATTTTATTAACTCCTTATTAATGAAACAGGGTGGCCATACTCCACATTTTCCTTCGAAAAACATATTATTGTTTTCGCGCTTGTACTTTATGCGGTCTTTAGAAACAATCACAAACTTATGTGAAACATCACAACAAAAATTTGGAAAAAAAAAGCGATAAAAAAAAACCCTAAAAGAATTTCCCATCAAGCCCCCTAACTTACTGTTTAAGAGACGGATAAATTTCCAACACCACCTTTCTAAACCTGCCCGCAACAAGCTTCACCTTCTGCGTGTCAAGAAATATAGACCACAGCATATTCCACGTACTCATTGCCTACGAAATGACTCTGGGTCCTTAAACACTGCATGATCTCTTGGGTACTCCTGTATTAAAGAACTCTCTTCTTCCTTTATCTCATACTCCACATACTTCACCCCCATGTCTCTTGCGGGCTCGCCAAAACCGTGCCAACACGCCCACATCAACCCTCCCCAGGGTATTATTTGTATCAAACTTGCATTTATAGGTAAAAACACCATATTCGCAAGCCCTGCCCCGTGCACCCTCATCATTGCATCACACGAGTTCACAATCTGTGCAAACTTTGCCAGGTCTTTGGTGTCTTCTGGCCCTGCTGTTATGTCTTTGAACCCAATCGACCTTGCCATTGAAATGACCGCTTTTGCATTTATATGCGGTATAGAACTGTATGAATCAAGAGAATGTTATCATTCTTGTAATTCATTAGCACTATAATCATCTATATCAACCTTTTATCTTGATTCTCCTTTCCAACATTGAATTTGTTTAGGAATGAACACATCGAGAAGATTGAGAACAAACTTGATTGATGGAAGGGGAAGATTCTTTCCAGGGCCGGCCCTGAGTTCCCGGGGGCCTAAGGCGAACTCCCGAAATGGCCCATACACTAAAAAAAAATAAATCATGTATACAGAAAATTTGCACGTTGTCGTAAGAAAAATATGCAAAATATATAAATTTGTTTTAAATAATCCAAATTTAAAGTCTCAAATTCAATTCAAGTCTTCGAGCCTAAATCCAAATATTTTTTAATAAAAATTTAAAGGCTCAAATAATTATTTTTGGGGGCCCCTAATAACAGTATTTTTCTTTTACGCACAAAATACGTGCCTATATATTACAAGAGAATTACAAATTTGGGGCCCCTAAAATTGCAAAAACGTCGGGGGCCTGAGGCGGCCGCCTCACCCGCCTCAAGGGTGGGGCCGGCCCTGACTCTTTCTTTCGGGGGGGGGGGGGGGGGGGGGGGGGCAGTTGGTTCTGTTGAATTCGGTGGTTAATTCTATCCCACTGTACTTTCTATCATTCTTTGAGATCCCTGCTTGGGCTATCAGGAAGATTGATGGACTGAGATGCTGGTTCCTCTGGCATGGGTTAGGGACAGAAGGAAAAGGCTATTCATTAATTAAGTGGGGAGTGGTTTGCAGACGAAAGGAATTCGGCGGGTTGGGAGTCATCAACCTCAGGCAAATGAACCAGACACTACTTTGTAAATGGTGGTGGAAACTTAAACACATGCCAAAGGCCAAGTGGGCTACTATGGTGAAGGTGGCATACATCAAGAATGGATGTGTGCACATGAAACAGAAGAATAGTGCATCCATATTTGGATTCTGGCGGGGAGTTTCACATACTAAGGACATATTCTTGGCCAGAATTACATTTTCAATTGGTAACGGCGAGTCCATTTGCTTTTGGAAAGACAGGTGGTGGGGCCTTATTACTCTTAAAAGAAGATTTTCAGAAGCATATAATTTTGCTGCAAATAAAATTGACTAGGTTGCAAGGTAGTGGAGGAATAATGGGTGGAGGCTGAGATTGTCTGGCAGGCTAAACAGTGACGCTAGAAGAGAAAAAAAGTGAACTAATACTATTTCTACAAGATTGGAAGCCAGTAGAAAAGGAACATCAGGACAAGATCCGTTGGGGGGCCACGAAGGATGGGATGTTCTTGGTAAAGTCTATGTACATGTAACCCCCATTCCCGTAAATATATATATTTTGAATGATTTTCGATTATTTATAAATCTAGTTGTGTTAAATTCATTTTTTTGGATTTTCTGTTAAATTTTTTTCTAATCGGAAATTATGTTTATTTTCAAATAATGGTATATTTTAACCTCAATTTCTATTTCTACTTGATCCACTACTTGTACTATTTTAATAATCTGTTAAAAACTGAATTTTGCATTTTGATATACATATATTATTATTATTGTTATTAATATTATTATTAATGTTGTTATTATTATCATTTTTATTATTACTATTATCAGCATTATTATTAATATTTTTACTATTATTATAATTAACAGTATTATTTTGTTGGTATTATTATTTTGCTGTATCATTATTTTTATTGTTAATATTATTAATATTAATATTTTATTTTAAGCCGATCATACTCTATTTTATACGTATTCATTTTTTTTGATTTAATGTACATGTATATATGTATGTTTTATAAACCCTATAATCCTAATTGTTTCCCTATTGGATTTTAAACCCAATAACCCAATACCCAATCTCTAGTTGGATCCTATATCATCTAACCCTATACCCAAACCTAATTTCTTATTGGATTTCAACCCGCTTACCCAAAACCCATTAACCTATATATATATAACCCTATTCTAATACCCTAACCCTAACCCTATTTCCACTGTTAAGCCCTACAGCCGCCATATCCAACTTCATCTTCTACCTCTCTCATCCCCTACCTCCAAATTTCCCAACCTTCTCTCCCCTCTACCCTGTATGCGTTTCCCGACCACCTCAGTCGACAACCCTCCTCCCTGTGCCGCCCAGCGATGCCAGCGAAGCACTCCACAGCGGCAGACCGCTCACCTCTGTGCTCCCCTCTTCCTCACCGTCGCCCTATGGCCGAGCACTCCTCGTTACCCCGCTCTCATCCCCTCGTCGTCCCTGCGAACCCATCGCCTCGACGACCACTGCACCCCTCTACAGTGAAGCCCCGGCGACCCCCTGGTTCTCCGCCTTCCTGCCGCGACTACCTCGCGACACACTAGCAGCGCTGCTCAACCTCGATGCCTGTAGCCGCACGCGCAGCCCCCCCACTGCAACAACACCAGAACACAGCCGCCCCGTGCTGTCTCCCCTCTGTCGATGCAGCCAGCCGCCCTGCCTCGCGCCACCCTCGCCGGTGCTGTCCCTGTGTGCCATCCTCCCGACGATGCACCCACGACAGAAGTGTCGACTATGCCCCCTTGCTCAGTTGGTTTTGATCAAGTGTAATGTGGGCCGTCGATCTCATCCTGATCATCATGATCATCATGTCCCCTTGATTGATTGATTCCTGGACCGTCCGATCTTGTTGATCTTAGCCGTTGGATTTGATTGATCATCATCACCACCATCATCATCATCAAGATTTTGATCTCGACCGTCGGATCTCTTTTGATCATCGTGATCGTGATCATCATCTTGATCTTGATCTTCGATCTCAGCCGTCCGATCGACCGATCTTACTTGATCTCGGCCCTTGAACATCTCGATCGTCTTCTACTTAGTGAGTTAAACATTTGATCCACTTTTTGTTCTCATTCATCAAATTATCAGTCATGGTATATTTACTCTTTTGGTACTCTTCTAATTCTTATATATTTTATATTCGATCTCGGCCGTTGGATTCGCTTGATGTTCATCTTGATCACCATCTTGATCATCGAGATCCATGCCCGATCGTGATCGTCGTGGTCGTTGCTTGTCGCCATGTTGCCGGGATTCTTATCCCGTTATTCTCAATATATCGGATCTAACGTCGTTCTAGAGGCAAGTCATTCTTCTCGAATAGTTATTGTATCATATTCGAGTTTTTTATTGAATTCCGCAAGTAGATCCATATTTATTATTGTATATTATTTATTGTTATCTATCATTGGGATGCTACGGATTTACACGAGCGAATCCAAGTAGTAGTCTTGACTTCGTGCCGTCTTTTGCCTCCAATGTATAGAGATCTTGCATGCATACATATAGTTAAATATTGAATATAGGAATAAGAATTACTATTGTATTTTATGTCATGACATCTCACAATAATTGTAGATTGCATACTAGTATTGATGGCTTATATGATTGATGTTAGTGTGTTAGTTGATTGTGATTAGTAAGGTTATGGACATTACACATCTTAATACCATGTTCACATAGACATAACTTGCTGTGATTATAATTGTTAACCCCCAACTCATCGTTCTTAACATTTTAATCATTTTATTCAAAAGGAATATGTTGACATCCTGAAAATTATCGCCTACCTGAACATTACCATGCTGTTTCGACCTAGATAATGTCACCAAAATTATTAACTTCCTGAATATGAAATGTAGTCCCAGATGACTACTTTACTACCCTTTTGACAGAATTGAATTTTGAGTTACGGTTTGTGAGATATCATAGTTTTACTACTGCTGTGTCGTACAATTCCAGATTCTAAAAATGCTGCCACACTCTGATTCACAATTAGTTTAACCATGCTACCTGTAAGATAATGACTTGAAATTTTTCATGCTGTTACTAGACACACTAGAGAACATTCTCTAATTTCTCTGGAATTAAATAATGAAGTTTCAGACCTGTTTCATATGTATAAACACAAGTTTACAAGTTCTGGCTGAACACAAATTCTGTGTAGTTTGCTATTTTGACACCTGATGCTACAACTTTTATGTACCTTATTTATATGCGTTGGAATCGGGCAGGAGTCTAGTTTCTAGACCTTCTGACGGATCCACATTTTCTATCCTGTAGCAACAGAAATTCTAATTTTCGTACAATAATCTACTGCTGTCCAGAATTGGGTTCCTATATTTAATAATATACAGTTGAATCTATAATATTATATTTGATGCATTTAATTGTATAGAGTACATTACATGATCTTAGGGTTGTGTTGTCATCTTCTAGTGTCCATTATTAATCGCATTATCGTATGTTAATTGAATAAAGAATGTTAATCAAGCTGAGGTTAAGGATTGACCAGGATAGTTGATAATATAGTGACTGTACTCGGAATTGTGGGCTTTGTTCCTAAAATATTGTGTCGGCTAGTACTATCGATTTATTGTTGGATTACTTACTACAGTATCCCAATTCATCGTGTATTGTTTTAGGATTTATCGTGCCGACTATTGTTATCGTTATTGTGCAAGAAATTACCATTGTTATCGTGCAAGTACATGACCTATAGAATCTCCCACCTTAGTCTAAACAAAATTGATTGTATGTATGGAACCTATAGTATGGGATGCAATAGTACATGCATTAGTTAGGATTAAAATGAATAATAGACTTAAGACTTCATCGCACTGTCATTGCATTTTGTTATCGTTATTGCTTATTGTTATTGTTATAAATCATCAATATTGCACACTACATTTTTACCATTGTGTCACTGTTCAATACTATTGATTTCATCGTCCATTGAATTCATCGTTATACCGTTATTTTCATTGTTCTCTGTTTCTTTACTTGTTGTCCACGACTTGCTCTACGGACATATTTTTCCTCTCTTTTAGATGAGCAGCTTACAAGTATTTAGGGAGATTTGTCTGATGGACTAGGAGAACAACAATGGTGAAAGACTTGTGTTGCTGCGCTGCTTAAATAATTATTGTTTCTCCTTTTTTTGAACTTTAACAATTGAACATTGTTGTATTTGTGGACTTTTGACCCGAATATTATTGTTGTTGATTCTAGATGTTGGATTTATTTTATGTTGGTTATTTTATGCTTAAATTTCAAGTATTGTTATTTATGTGATTACTTCTTTTATTGGATGCGTGGTTGTATTACTTCCTGTTTTATATTGTTGAGTTGAATCGATGACAACCTATGACTGACGTAAGTCATTCGCTGGGCCATGTCACGTGCTTGCATTCCGTATTTTTGGGAAGCGGAACGTGACAGTACAAGTGGTTAAATGACGGGGGCGTGTTGGTAAATGATCCTGTATGGAGCGCTAAAGTCCCGCTCAAGATTTGCGCGTTCAACTGGCTGGCTAATAAGAATTTCATTCTGACTTGGGACAACTTGGTAAGGCGCAAATGGCAAGGTCCAAGTTACTGTGTCATGTTTAAAATGGATAATGTAACCCATGTTTTCCCAAATATGTATTTTCCGTATATTTTCTGTATTTAAATTTTTCGTAAATTATTTTTACTGCTTTCAATTTTTTTTTGTCAAATTGTATTATTGGATCTCCTATTAAAATCTTTTTTCGATCAATAATTTTATTTGTAAATATTTTCTATGGTTTTTATATTGTAATACAATTTCTATTTTGTTATTATTGTTGTTTTTGAATGTTTATTAAAAAAATCCATTTTTATGTACTAATTATATTTGTACTTATTTCAAATAAATTCTATACTTTAATGCAAATTATATTTTGTTATCTTGTCCCCTATTGGATTTTAAAACCCATTTCTATTTTTAATTTAAATTGTAGTCATTTCAAAATAAATTCTATATTGTAATTTAATTATATTATTTTATAAAAATTATATTTTATTAGTTATTGTATTTTTCTTATTGAACCCAAGATACCCAAACCCAATAACCTCTTCAGCCCAATACCCACTTACCCAAACCCTATAACATTTCCCCATACCCTGTTTTAAATAAACCCAACCCATTACCATACACCCAGACCCATTATTATTAACCCCATACCCTATTACTAAAACCAAACCCGTTAATACCCATTTCAATACCCAATACCCTATTTACCCTACCCGTTACCTACTCTTAACCCTAACTAATACCCCATATATATACATTTACCTGACAGTTCATCTTCACCTATAGTCGATCACCTTCCTCCTACGTCTCTCTCTCTCCTCGGCAACCCATCCTCCTACCCATGCAGCCGCCCCCTAACACCTGTTCACCTTCCACCCTACAACAACCCCCCTGCCGCACTCAGCCAGCCCCGTTCGACACCTTGTCGCGCGCCCTGTACCCTGCCACCCCGACGACAGCACCCCACAGCAATAGCTAGACCCCGAGCCGTTTCTCCCTGTTGAGCGGCAGTGGCAGAACCACCAGTGGCTGCGTTGTGCTCCTTGTGCGATGCCACAGAAGACCCTGATGGACGCAGCTTCCCTACGTCGTGCTGCCCCCATCTCCCCATCTTCCTGTGTCGAGCTTCCCTCGACGTCGCTGCGGCCTGCCATCACCATAGCCACAGAGTCAATCTCCCTCTCTCTGTCGCTATGAAGAAGGAGGGAAGAAGAAGGGTGATTGATTGAATCTCATCCATCAGATCGCATCAAGATCCGAGCCAGATCTTGATCATCACCATCTGATCGGATCTTAGCCCTCCATCAGCAGATCTGATCAGATCCGATTTGAGCCGTCCGTTGGTCTGATCTTGATCGCCATCAAGATACGTGCCGAGATCCGTTCTCGTTATTCCTTCGTCAGACTCATCGTCTACACCCCAAGGCAAGTATCTTCTTATACATTTTGTTTTCTAGTACAAGCTTTTCCTTAAAAATACTACAAGTAGATTGTAAATGTGATTCCTCTTTGTTTATCATTAATGATCTCATGTTTCGCCTTATCTATCACATGATCTAAGAGTCATAACCCTTCGTTGATACACTTGTTCACAACTAGTATAATTATGATACATTTCATGCAAAAAGTGTCTTATTTGGTTTCCGTTCTGTCTTGGCTTGCTGTTTCGACCCTGATTAAATCATAATCTGAACTTGAGTTCTGAATATGAAACTTAGGCCTAGACGTCTAGTTTATTATCTTATTAACAGAATTGAATTCCGAGTTACGGTTTAGGAGATATCGCAGTTTTACTGCTGCTGTGTCTGTAATCGCAGATTCATAAAAACTGTTGCACCACTTTGGTTTACAATTATTTTAACTATGATACCAGTAAGTAAATGACTTGAAATTTTGCATGATGATACTGAAAACCCTAGAGAACATTCCCTAATTTTTTTTATAATTAGTTAATGAAGTTTCAACCCTGTTTCATATGTATAAACTCAGTTTTACAAATTCTGGCTAAACACAAATACTGTATAGTTTGCTGTTTTGACATCAATTGCTACCACTTTTATGTATCTTAATTATATGCATTGGAACCGGAAAGGAGTATAGTTTCTAGGACTTCTGACGGATCCACATTTTCTATCTTGTAGCAACGGGAATTGTAGTTTTGGTGCAGCAACGTCAAGCTGTCCAGAACTGCAATTCTCGTAGTTCTTAATAATCTTAATTTGTGTTGACCCTCGAATATGCTTTATAATTATCTTGAACTTGTTCCATGTTCTTGATCATATTTACTTGACCTGTTTCGCACACTTTCATGCTTGTTTGATGATAATAATAAATAATAAGTCGGGGTTTAAGGAAAAGACCATAGTATTGGACAATATAGGTAAGTGTACTCGGAAGGGAACCTGTGTTTTCCACTTGATACATGCTTCATGAACTAGTTATATTATTATTCGATTCATGAAATAGTATATTATTTGATTCATGAACTAGTACATTATTATTCGATTCATGAACTAGTATATTATTTGATTCATGAACTAGTATATTATTATTCGATTCATGGACTTGTTATTACTCGATTCATGAACTAGTATATATTTGATTCATGACTTATCTTGTTATGACTTGACACACGAACTGGTTATATGATTACTCGATTCATGAACATGGCTTGCTTGATACTTGATCCCTGAGTACACTGCCCTATAAAATTCACCACTAGGCCTAAACATAACTGATTGTATGTAGCAACCATGTTGTAAAAGTATGGATACATAACGTGTTACCTAGATAGAGTTAAACATTAGACTTAAGATTAACTAGTCACTTGTACACACTTGATACCCTACTTGATGCTTGTTACTTGAGACTTGTTACTTGAGACTTGTTACTTGTTACTTGATACTTGTACGTGATACTTGTTACTTGATGCTTGATACCATTACATGTTTACTTGCCACTTGTTCTACTACTAGTACTTGTTATCCAATCTTGTCACTTGAGTTTTCATTCTTGCTAGCTAGTTTCTTGAATCCCACTACTTGTTGTATCCCTATTATATTATGTTATACATTCTTGAATCTAAATCTTGTTTCATATTTCTTATACTTGTTTTCATACCCTTGCTTGTACTAATTGCGACCCTAACTTGCACTAAGGGCATTTATCTCATTTTCTCTATTTTTCCTTTTTATATTTATATATACAGACTTTGGAGACGAATTACCTGCTGGAATTGATGAGCAGACGTTCTAGACTTCGCTTGGAGAAAAGACTTGCTTTAAATATTTTGTTTTTTTGAGTTATTTATTTCTTTTGTTACTTGAATCTTGTAACGAGCTTATAGTCCCGAGTTTTATCTTTTGATCCAGATTTGAAAACTAGTTGGGATATTATTATTTTGTTTCAATTGTTTCTGTTGATTAATGAATTATTCATGCATGCGTGGTTGTGTATATCATGTTATATTTTCTTGTTATGATGCTGAATCGATCCTACAGCTTATGAATGATGAAAATCATTCGCTGGGCTTCGTCACGCACTCGTATTCCGTATTTTTGGAAAGCGGGACGTGATAGATAATGAAATGGTGGACCATCTTTTAGTTAACTGTCGCTACGTGGTTCCTATATGGGTGGACCTGCTGCATAGGTTTCGTATCTATGGTCCGAATCTAGATTCGGTTCAGAGTGTCTGGGGAGAGTAGAGGGATATCAATGCTCAAAAGGGCAATATTGACATGTGGGGTATTGGGATAGCAGCTATTTCTTGGGCAATATGGCTAGAAAGGAATAGTAAAATTTTTAAACTGCAACACAAATATCGCATGCATCAACAAATATTACACCTGATCATTGCTAATATCATATTCTGGTCTCAAATGATAGGTGTAGAAACTTCTAAAAAGATCGAAGAAATGTATGCAGATGTGGATACAATGACAGTTGGGGTGGATCCTGAGGACATGATGGGGAAAACGGACTGTGAGTGATTGACATGTGGATGAATGAGTGCTTATCTCACTTTCGGTATTGGGGTCTTTTGGGTCTGTTTGGTCGTCCTTCGAACCGAATTTTATAACATTTGTATATTATGATTTTTGGCCGAGGAAACCTTTTGTACATGATGGGTTCTTTTTTGTGTGGAGGTGAAGTGTCACGCCTCTATTTTGGAGATGTGAACTACATGCCCTATTTTGATTGTAAGTTTCGTTAACAGTTTATTAATGGGATGCGGGGGCTTAGACCCACCGTTAACCATAAAAAAAATGAATTTGATTAGTGCTTCTTTCCAACATTTTACACACCTCCTATCTATTTTACACACCCGCATACATTTGATCAATTCTTTCAAGGAGTTTCTCCGCTACAGCACACCTAACCTGTAATGAGGAAAATGTAATATGAAAAGAGTTTCATTAAACTTCAAAACAAAAAAAATATCGAAAACTTTTTTCTTCAAACTAAGTAAATTTCTTACTTTCTTAGGGAGCATTTGGTACGCGGTAACGTATAAGGAAATCTAGGATTACCCTCTTGATTACCTGGTTTGGTAAGAAATAGGTATAGTTTTGTAAATAATTTTAAATTTCCAAGGTTATCAAAATAGTTAGTTTGGAAGGACAAACATTCCCCTTGAAAAGGGTGGGATTTGTGGATTACTCCACATAAAAAATGAGTGAGATTATTGCATACCCAAAACACCATCCAGATTTTTGGCTTATCAAATCCCAACATGCAAGTTTTTTAAGGGAATGCCGGAAAAGAATGAGTATTCTCGGTGGTCGTCGATGATGATTTCTGCGTTGTGTCATGTTGGGAGGTTGGATGAATGCATTGGCCGTATTTGAGAGCGATCCTGAGAAGTCTGTTGCTTCTAGAACTTCTATGCTCAGAACGGAAGGGATTGATGATGCTAGGATCTTATTCGAACAAATTCCAAAACCTAGTTAGCAATTGATTGCTGGGTATTCACAAAACGACATGCTTGATGAGGCAAAAGAGAGTTGTTTGGTCGAATTCCTGTTAGCAATTCTGTTTCCTGGTTTGCCATGATCTCGGGTTGTGCTAAGAATGGTAGGAGTGAAGATGCTGTGGAACTCATAGAAAAGCTTCATAGGTCCGGAACGACGTCGCCTAGTCCATCAAGCTTTACCACTGGATTCTTCGCTCGTGCTAGTATCGGAGCGATGGAAGCAATTGCACACTCTTGCTATTAAAGCGGGCAGGCTCCAATTTCAACCCTTTTGTCAATAATCGTTTGATTACTATGTATGCCAAGTGCAAGAGCATGTAGGACATGAATCAAAGCCTTTAAAAGGATGGACTGAAGCTTTTCAAATTTGAGCAATGGACTGAAGCTTTTCAAATTTTTCTTCAGAATGTTGAAGGAAGGATTATTACCCAATGAATTCGCCATGAGTAGCCTTCTCGGTGATTCAGCTGGAAGCTTGGGCATTAAAACGTTAGGTCAACAGATCCATTGCGTAACTTGTACACTAGGTTTCAATCTAGACCTCTTCATCGGAAACTCTTTGATAAGCATGTACTTAAAGTGTGGTGGTATAGACATCTTCAAAGTCTTTAATGAGATGATAGAACGAGATATTGTAACGTGGAACTCCATGCTTGCAGGCTGTAGTCAGCATGGGTTTTATAAGATATATATCAATATTGCTTTTGCATATGCATGCATATACATCAAAACCTAAATTAGATATCTTTTATATTTATTTATTTTTAAATAAAGCCAAAAGGGTATTTTCGGTAATGTCTACTATAGAGATGGATTGATGGGAATGAATTGTTCTATACCAAACACAGTAATAAAGTATTCCCAGGCATGTAATGTCGTATACCAAACACAGTATTGCAACATTCTCGAGAATCTTCATTCCCACCCTTATATTCCTGGAAATCCACCAATTCCTGGGAATTCTCCAATCCGCGTACCAAACGCCCCCTTAGAATGTATGAAATGATTATAGCTAGAGTTCAAGAATTGTTTGCCGTGATAGGCCACTTATTGAAAATATTTGCGATTATGGATCAATTTCGAAACTATTAGCGCTCGTGGTCTAACTTGTGCCACGTTAGCAGCGGGCGCTATTCTCATTAGCGACCTATTCATTTTGAATGTTGCTAATGGGAATAACGGCCTATGTTTTAAATGTTTTTGAATTTTTTGTTTGCTGTCGCTATTCCCACTAGCGACCTTTGTATAATGAGGTCGCTGATGGGATTAGCGACCTCGAATTAACGTATTGAGACACTTAGAGATTCCTAAAGAGCTTTCTCCAAAAATTTAAAACTAAGGTCGATATTCCCAATAGCGACCTCAGTAGGATACATAATCTCCTTGTTCTTTGTAAAATTTACAAAATAGTCATACAACTAAGTCCTCTATTTGGAATAGCAACCTTAGTACAATAAAGACCTCTATTCCGAATAGCGACCTTAGTTTTAAAAATAAATTGATTGTCATTTTTCAGAGAGCAAAAGCTCTCTAGATTTTGCAAAATATTAGAATACAGCTCATTAAAGGTCGCTAATCCCATTAGCGACCTCATATATACTAAGGTTACTAGTAGGAATAGCGACGACAAACAAAAAATTTAAAAAAAATTAAAACATAGGTCGCTATTCCCATTAGCGACATCGAAAATGAAGATGCCGCTATTGAGAATAGCGGTCGCTGCTGACATAGCACAAAGTAGCCCAAAAGTGCTAATAGTTGGGAAATTGGCTCAAAAAAGCAAATATTTTCAAAAAGTGGCCTATCACGGTAAAAAAATCCAGAGTTCAAGCTGCAGAGGCGTCAACTTGCAAGAGACCACTTAGAGCATCCACAGTCGTTTATGGTAAAAAAATGCATAAATGGATAAATGCATATAGCAATCTACCGTTTCGTTGTAGTCGTAGAATGCTATATTTTACCATTTTAAATTAAAATAATAATAGATGACACTTCAAGCTCCGTCGTTTATATATGCATATTTCTCATTTTGATTCTCATATATAGCAATCTACTATAGCGATTTATGCATAATATACATATTTGACCAACCACTGCAGTGCTCTTTTTTTTACCAAATATGCATAATATGTATATATAACAAACGACTACAGATGCTCTTAGACAATCTGTTAATGCATTGGAATTAGCACGGATCACGTAGACCATGCAAAATGCAATACATATGAGTTACCCAACCAATAGGCGCCTTCCACGTAAACAAATTTGGTCATGTCATCAAGTGCTAACATTTTGCAATTTTCATCTTAAAAAGCTATATTTGCAAAATGCTCCCTCTTTTCCAACAACGGTCACCCACCCATCTTCCCCCTCCTCCTCCATTCCCACCACCACCACCACCGCCTCCCACTCTCTCTTAATAATTTCACAAATTCGAACGAATCAAAAAGATAAAGAATTCGGAGAGGGAATCCAAACCGAAGACGACGAATCGGACGCCATTGGATAGAGGAGGCGATGGTAGCGGTGGTGGTGGTGGTTGCGGGAATGGAGGAAGAGGGGTAGAGGGGTGGTTGCGGGAACCCTTTTTGCAGTTTGATCCTGGTTTGCATTTTTGCCCCCTTTTTAAAAAAATAAATATTATATATTAAATTAACAGTCAAACAATTCCTGTGTATATATGTTGGCATGCTTCCATGTTCAGTCCCAAATTGAGTTATTTGGCTTGTTACCCTTCTTTTTAAAAATATTTAGGGAAATATCCTTGTTTTGAAAATAATTAGTGAAATACCCTAGTTCTTAGTTAGATTTCTATAGTATTTTTTCTATAATAATTTTTATAGGATGTGTGACCTTTCTACAAAAACTAAAAGTTTTTGGGTTTTAGGATAATTCTTATTTTTATTATTAGATTTTAGTTTTTTTTCTTTCTACCTTATAAATTATTAATAATTATACGGAAAATTCTTAAAATTAAATTAAAATTACTTACTTTATACTGGCTCTGATACCACTTTGGTGGGTGCGTGAAATCTCTTAACTTGTAGGTGTGGGTAGCGCGTAATCTCCTGGAGACTTGAAAATTAAAAGAAAGAGAGTATCAAAAACTTTAAAAGTCTAAAGAGTAAAGTCTAAAGAGTTGAAATAAAGATCAAAGTTTGGTGAAAAATAATATTCGTCGAAATAATGGATATTGTCAATTCTGAAAAAGTAATCAGGAATGATGGGAATATCGTCATCATCGTCGTCAAGTTCTCTCATATATTCTAATTCTGTTTCATATCCTTCACTATTACTATCATATGGGGGTTCTTCCAGTTCTTCTGTATGTCCATTTTTTCCTCTATTCTGTTCATATTCTTCTAGAAATTGTCTGTATGCAGTCGTAGGACTCCAAACGTAACTACTAAATATACCATTTTCATAAAATAACAAAGATCTTTCGTGATAAGTTAGGTCGTCAATTATTTCAACATTTATATTACTAGTTTCTCCAGGAATTATTTGGTTTATTGTTATAATTATTACTCGTTGAATGCTAAAAAAGAATAATTTGAATTCGTAGCAATCATCCATGCTTATTTGTCTATGAGGATAATAAACATCGAAAACTAGCATTCTATCGCTTCCTTGGTAATTAACCATTAATTCAAAAATTGGTGAAGCAATACCAAAATTATTATCCATTAGTTCTTTTGAACAATAAACAACTATGAAATAAAGAGTAGAGAGAGATTTCTAAGGATACCTAAAAAATCAAAACAAAACGGCCCATCATGCTTCCGACCTAGTTAAACTTCTTTGATTTGTTCTGTACCAGTTACTACCAGTGGATAAAATACCCCTGGTATGCACCCCGATTTCTGTGCTCCTTTTACGTTCTTCCCATCTCAAGATTACTATGCCCTCAATAGAGCTTCATCTGAGAGATACGTCTAGAACAACTAGTAGCACTTCGGTACAGACAACCACAAAAGTCTAACTATAGAAGGTTGCAAATGAGTCTTCTTGCAAGATCATTCAGGCAGAGCCTTACAAAACTCTCCCTAAGGGGAAGAGATTTAGTTATTCATACCTTATTTTCTGCAAGAGCTGATAGATGAACTCATAAAAGATATTTTATTTGCTTCAAACTTGTTACAAACAGACTCTTCAAGATTATGAGGAATTATTTCTCTCCCAGATAGTCTGCCTCTCTCCCTTACCCTGCCTTCCCTTTTATAGACGAAGGGATGGCTTTACACCAGATACAATTATTATTCTCCTTACATCATTGCTTACATCACAGATACAATTATTGCTTTTCTTACATCAGTGCTTACATCATAGCTAAATAATTGAGATAATTGCTGCTTATGTAGGGGACATCTTCACGTGCTTCACATCAGGAACAGCTCTTCTTCAGTCTGCTCTTGTCTTTTTCTGCAATAGTCACATGAATGCTGTGGTTCCATCCTCATCAATCTACAGTAGTGGACAGCTGTTTCTTCCGTCATTGTCATATCTCCTTTATGCAAGATTCGGTACCAGCTGTCAAAGACTTCTTTCTTTGACTGGAGTTGTTTAATTTTTGCTATGCTGTAGATCATTAATTTTTGTGGGTCAGGGCTGTCATAGATCCATATATTACCTTCTCTGCTTTGTATGTCCTTTAGTTCACAATACATTGTTCTAAATCCCATAGCTCTTCTTTCGGGAATTAGTTTTTCAAATTCTTTGGTTTTATATGGTATGATACTGGTTGCTCCAAACAAGATTTGCGTAGTCATCCCTATTTTTATAATATGTTCAGCTGGTAGTTCTTCATTATCTTCAAAGAATTCTGAAATTGCTGAGAATATACGGACATATATTTTGGATGCCTTTGTAAGACCAAAATAACTTTTAGCAGCTTTATATACTTCTTTTGGTAACTGGCTAAGTTCTTCACATTCTCGAGATGGATAAATGCAGTGGATAAGTCCTCTTTTGAACAATACTCTTACGGTTTTTGGATTTGCTCCTGGTAGTATGATCGCTTTGTTCATATGTTGATGAGAAATAGTTTTGATAAATTGGTTGACCTGAGTGGTCTGGCATAATTTTTTTATTGTAAAAATAAATCCTTCTTGGAGTATTTTGGAGGATCCGAGAGTAAACTCTCTTTGTAGGTAGTGGGCTGTATGGATGTGGAGTTTTCTTCTTGTGTGGCTATTTTTGTGATCCCACTTGTATTTTGTGGGTTAGTAGGTTCACTCCCTTCGCTCATTTTTTCAATACGATTCGTACTTATATGTTGGTAAAATATACTTTGAAGACCACATATTTGCAGCTGTAGTTGGTTAAATGCTCCTTTTAATTGCTCCACTGTCTCCTTTAGGTAGACTATATCGTGTTCTATTTACTGAACTCTGGTTTCCATTCTGCAACAAGTGAAATAGTTAATTTCTTGATAGAAAATCAGCTAAAATATTCAGTTTTCCTTTTATGTTTTCTATTAAGAAATCGTAATGTGCTAACTCCATCTGCCATCTTATCAATCTTTTATTTGCTATGGTTGGGTCTATTATTTTATTAATCCAACTCTTTGCTTGGATATTATCTGTTCTTACCGTAAATTTTGTATGTATTATGAATAGTTCAAACTTTTTTATAGCTTTTAAGATTGCTAGTAGTTCTTTTTCGTTTATGTGGTAATTTTGTTGGGTTTGTGTGAAAGATCCACTAGTATATCTAGCTAGTTTTTCTTCATTTTCTCCTATTTCAATAAATTTTAATACTGCTCTCCAATTGGTTTCACATGCATCTGTTTCTATTATCCAAGAACATTCTTTAACAGGTAATCTTAGCTTATGTAATTCTGAAGTTTGTTGTTTTAATATTTTAAGTTTCTCTTCATCCTCCGGGGTCCATTCCCATTTCTTAAACTTTTTAAGTTTTTTGTTGCAACCAATTTGTTTTTGCTGATAAATTTGGTATGTAACATCTTGTTTGATTTAGTAATCCTATTATAGCTTGCACTTCTCTTTTTTCTTTTAAGACATTAGGAAAAGTCTTTATTTTTTCTGCTATATGTGGTTGTAATTCTATTCCTTCATGTGATAATTTTGTTCCTAAGAATTCTATCCCAATTTTGAATAATTCCATTTTCTTTTTTGATAGTATAATGCCTGCATTTTTCACTATTTCTATGAATTTTAGTAGATGTTCTTTATGTTGTTCCTCGTTTTCTGATCCTATTAGAATATCATCTACATATACTAATATGAAATTGTTGTATTTTTCAAAAATTTTATCCATATATTCTTGAAATATTCCTGGGCTATTTTTATAACCGAATGGTAAAACATTCCATTCATAAAATCCTTGAGGTGTGCTAAACGCCGTTAAAGGTTTTGAATCTTCTGTTAGTTTTACATGATAAAATCCTGATTTGCAGTCAAATTTCGAATATATTTTTCTTGTTCTTACTGTGTTAAGTAGTATTTGCATGTCTGGTAGTGGGTATCCAAATCTCTTAGTATTTTTATTTAATTCCTTATAATTTACTACCATTCGAGATTTACCTCTTTTTTCTTCTGAATGTTTTTTAACTATGAATGCTGGTGATGAATGTGGACTTTGTGATTTTCTTATATAATTATTTTCCACTAATTCTTTTATGTGTATTTTGAATTCTTCTTGGTCTATTGGAGTATGTCTTATTGGTCTAATTTTAATTATTTTGTTCTTATCGATTAACTCTATATGTGCCGTGGGTTCACTTAAGTTCCATTTTGCCAAGGGATCTTCTCCGCACAGATCTTCTAATTGTTTTTATAAAATTTCTTTTGTGGTTGTTACTTGAACTTGTTGTATTCTAGTTTTATTTGGTAAGCATTGGTATTCACCACGCTGGGGTAGAAACTCTGATGTGTGGTAGGTCAGTTCTGGAATACGGTTGGGTTATTCTAATTGCTATTGCTTGGTGTCTGCAAGGTGTTGTAAATACAACTGATTTGTGTGATATAGTTATGGGATAGCATTGTTGGAAAAAGTCATTTCCTAAGAGTACGTCATTATTCATATCGTCAAACTGGTATACTATAGGTATTTTTAGTATGTAACTTCCTATTTGTACATTAACATTTTGTTGATATTTGTCGAGTATGATTGTAATGCCCTGAATTTTCATTCATGAAAATTTGTTATTTATTTCATTATTTTGCACGTAGTGTGCACGTATCATTTTATGAAACTTTATAATGAATGATGAGTATATGTCTATGTAGATGTGTTTGCTAAATTATTTATTTTTAAAAGGGTCCTGGTTTCAAATAAACTTAAGCCCAAAATCTAAATTATTTATTTTGTAAAAGTTAATGTTTTGGCCCATTAATTTAAGCCCAAGAATTAATTCTTTTTTTTTAAATAACAACTTGTAAAGTAAAACTCTTTTAAAAGATTATTTTGTAAAAATGTGTATGTACAAGGTTGTTTATATGGAGACTAGAATAGCACGTGCATGCAACATAGTGTGCATTGCACACAATTCCTTCCATGGCCGGTTTTTATAATCTTTGGAGGGAATTGGAAATTTTCAAATGGAGATCATGCATGGGTGGTTACTTAGTTGTGGGTAGTTAATGCAACTCCTACTTTCATCTTAGCCCTCCATTTCATAACCATCCACTAGATCCTAGCCCTCCATTTTACCCAAAGTTGTGTATAAATACCCCCCCCCCCCCCAATTAAGTGTAATCTACACAAAAAAATCTATTTGAAAAGAGAAAGATATATTTGCAAGAGAGTTGTGAGTGTGATTAGTCTTGAGAGGCCGGCATTACTCCAGAAGATTCTTGGTGGCAAGGAGCAAGGAGGAGGAGTCACATTATCACTAGAAGGCTTTTCGGGATTTCGTTTATTTCGTCAACAAGGTGGGTGTTTCTCAGGACTTCTAATATAGAGATCATGCTAGGGCAATTTTGATTGTTATCATGCTTGTGAAATGTGGATTGATATGGTGATCATTATATTAAAATGAGTTGTGCTATACTTAGTATGAAAGATGTGAATGAATGAGCAGAATTAATGAAATTTAAAAGATCGGAACTGACCTATACAGTCTACCGGTCATGTGAGTAAGTCGACTGGTACGAGGTGGATGTTTCCCATGACTTCTAAATTAGAATTCATGTTAAGATCGAGGATTTAATTGTGTAAGTATGTGCGAACTGAAGTGATAGAATGATTGCTAAATTGATATCTCCCATGCTGTACATAATGTAGAAATTATGAACTGATGAAAAAGGACTAATAATAATTAGAGAACTAGAAATGACCTATACAGTCGACCGGTCGTATGAACAGTCGACTGGTATATTGAAAGAAAATATATACAGTTCGGATTTTCATGAAACGACGTACTTTTTAATGTGAATTATTAATTTGATGTTCTAGCATGTTAAATTCGGATTAGTATTCATCTCCGTGAGTAGACGATGAGTAAAGGAAAAAATATATGTTTAGCATTTCCTTTTGAGAAAAGAAAACACTAGTCATGTGGAATTTACACTTAATCGAAAACTATGTTGTGATGTTAATAAACATATGAGAATTTCATGTTTATGTTGGCATGAGCACGTTGTAGTGTGACAAAAAAAGAAATGATGTGAGAACAGAATAAAGAGAGAATTCTTTAAATTGAAAGTTTAATCTGCTTAGTCGACCGAATGTATGTAACAGTCGACTGTACTGAATTTGAAAGGTTACATCATTGAACTCTGCTGAACAGCCGACTGGGTTGATTGGCAGTCGACCGCACTGTAAATGATATTGGAATTTTGAACGCTGCGGAACAGCCGACTGACCATGTGCAGCAGTCGACTCTTCCGAGCAATTTACTGAAGGATTTGTGTTTGACTGAACAAGTCGAATGGATTAGTTCTAAGTCGACTGTTCAGAGCACTTTTTGACGTCTCAGAAATTCTATGAATTGTTTTATGATAAAGAGTGTGAATCTTATGTTGAATATTGGTTGTGACAGTAAACTCTATTTGTCTTGGAATGAATTAATATGGAGTGAATCATTTATTTGAATTTGTGAAGGTTATAACTGTGGAACTATGAATATGAAAAAGAAAATCCATGGTGATTAGGAAAAATGAACTCATGAGCTGGAAGTGCTCAGATTATTTTACTGATTGTGAATTGGAATTGAAACAAAAGAGTAGCTAAGTCTTCCCTGGCAATTGGAAGGAAATGAAATGAAATTTGAAATGAAAGACCAAGGTTGGTCATGTTTGAATGAATGAATAAGTCCGGTTTAGTGGAGAGGCTAACTCTAGTGCTTCGATTTTGTTCATGATTCTATTTCATTAGAATTAAGGATTAGTTACATAGTGAAGATGTGATGAAAGTAAGAGAAAAACACTGAGTATGAGGGCTGTTGGATAGCGGCGAGAGCGTATCCCAGGATGTCACTTGATGAGTCAGGACGAGGATACTGCTCCAGAGTACCGTCCCGGTGGCGACGCTCGTGGGATGTTTGAAGACTACGGGTGGTGTCATGTCTATGGTAGGAGCTGAATTACCACAGGATGCCTGCATGATGAGTCATGTGTCAGTGCGTTGGGATTCCCTCCAGGGCACCTAGACATGAGTTTGTAGGTTAGAAAACATCTAGGATACTTACCATAGTTACAGTAGTAGAGTAAGTCATGACGAGGGATTGAACCCTACAAGATGAAGAACGATTAAGGGTTTGCCCTCGGACCTATGTAGTATGGGATGCATAGAATCCGAACAAGTGCGCATTAGTGTCATATAATATAAATAATTGCATTAAGGACTAAGTGCACAATCACAACATGACATCCATAGGGTATTCCCTTTAATTTGATATGTGAACAAGTTTGTGATTTGTTAAGAAATGAGAATCGTTATACTGTTTCTGGCATAGAGAGGATAGCCATGTGTAATTATCGTCGGTTGAATAAACTGACGTACCCACAGTTTTTTATGCAGGATAATTGGTTTGATAAAGGTTAAAGGAAAGCCAATGCTCGAAGATCATTATTTATTGCTGCAACTTTTGTATAAAGTTATAATTGCTTCCGCTGTCATTACATGTGAATTATTGATGTATATGCTTCTGCTGTAAAATATAAAGTGTAAAATTTCTTGTAACTCTGATGTAAAATGGAAAGTTTTCAATTCCTTGTAAAATTGTACCGAATGAGACGAAAAGATCCTGTAGAACTCTCGAATTCAGTTGTATTTGGGATTCGGGGCGTTACAATGATGGTTTGTCCAGTTAATCCGGTTATGGCTTTTTTATTAAAACCATCTTGTTTCCATTTTGGTTGTATATTTTCACGGCATAAACTAGTACCTACTCTGGTGTCTATTAGACTGTGATAGTTTCTTGATTTGTATCCTTCGTAAACAAATTTTGTTAGGATGTATAATGTGTTTTTTGTTGCCCTTAATGGATTCAT
Source organism: Hemerocallis citrina (assembly GCA_017893485.1). Classification (NCBI taxonomy): domain Eukaryota; kingdom Viridiplantae; phylum Streptophyta; class Magnoliopsida; order Asparagales; family Asphodelaceae; genus Hemerocallis; species Hemerocallis citrina. Next base: position 61,082,451 of record CM030358.1, read on the forward strand.
TTGTCCAATATCCTATTTATTACCATGCTTTCATTGTTTACTGTTATTGTAATTTTTTCTTCTTGAATTGAGTAAGGTTGTACTGATGTAAGGAAGTCAGTTCCTAATAACATATCATTAACATGTTATTCTGGGTCTACATGTAAGTGTAACAACATTTCCTTTCTACCATTTATCCTTAGTGGTAGTATGATTTTATGTACAATTGGATGTCTATTATTGTAATAATCTAGGTAATAATATGGGTTATCTAATGTTATCAATTCAGTGGTTTTTATATTTGTTTGTTTAATATGTGAATTGGTAGCTCCTGTGTCAACTAAGGCTATTTGTTTATTCCATTTTCCGTTGTCATAATATTCTATTTCTATTTTAAATTGGTTATTGTTTTGGTGTTCTAATGTATTTATTATTGGTATTAATTCCAATGCTTGTTGTTTATTTCTTATTGATAGTGATCTCTTTCCGAACATTATTTGTGGTGCTTTTCCTTTTTCGGTTTCTTTTGCTTTATTAAAGTCGAATTCTATATAATTTGGTATAGTCATTTCAGGGTTTTCTCTAGCTGGTTTGTATCTTATGATTTCGCTGAATTGCGGCTCTATTTTAAAATTGTCCGTATTTCTATTCTTTACTTCGTGCTTACTAGTGAAAGCGTAAATATTTCTTATTTGTATGCTCATAACTTTGCTTTTTTTTCTATCATTTCTATACCTGATAACCTATGATACATGACTAGACTTTTATCTTTATTTTCTTCTGTCATGCTTATAGAGAAATTAGGTTTTATTGTGAATTTTATCTTTTGGTACATTAGGTTTCCTTGCACTATTCCTATTAAGGCATCTTGTGTACTTGATATTATCCTATCATCCATTAGATATATTTGGAGGGGTGTATTTATTCCTTCTCTAAAATAGGCTTTTATTATTATTTGTACTGCTCCTAAATGTATGTATCTTAATGTTTTTCTGGTCTTTTCGCTTATCTTTTTCATCTCTTGTCTTATTATTCTTTCTGTTATTAATGGGATTATGGTTTTGCCTTGTGCTTGTTCAATGTCTATAGGTTGTTCATTATTCCTAGCTATCACTATGGTGCTTTTCTTTCTTTCAAATATTGGTAGTTTAAAGATTTCTTTTGGATTTATATCTAATTTGGTCTCTCTTATTTTATTGTATTTTTGTATGTCAAAGCACATTCTTTCTCTTAATTCTTCATTGGTTTCTTCTCTTTCTGAGGGTTCCCCTATTTCTGTTAGATCAGTTAACATGTATATTTCACATTCTTCTGTTTCACCTTCACTACTTCCACTATCTTCTTCCATTACCATTATTTCTTCATCTTCACTTATATCTGACCATTCTTCATCATATTCTATAGGTTCGTAATTTATGTTATTCATTTCTTCAATTTCTTCTACGTATTTTACATTTTCTTTTTTCATTCTTTTAGGACAATTTGGTGATATATGTCCTACCTCTCCACATATGTAACAATTACATTTTTTTGGATTTTTCGTATACTGCCTATTTTTATTTTTATTCTTCTTCATTTTTCTAAAGTATTTTTTAAAAGGTTTTCTATATCTCTTAAAAGTTTTCTTATATTTTGGTTGATATTTTTGGAATTTATGATTATTCTTCTTTATGTATCTATAATTATTATTGCATCCCCAGTGGTTTGGTCTTGCATCTTCACAGCAAATTCTTTGCTTATAAGTTCTGTAATATTTCATTGTTGCTCTAGCATCTTGGCATACTTTGTCTCTATAATCTTTTACAAATTGCGTTCTATACCCTAAAGTGTCTACTTCAGGTTTTACTTTCTCATTTATGTATGCACTATATATGTTTATACTCTATGGATCAGGTAATTTTAGAAAGAATGAGTCTAAAATTGGACCCCGTTCTTCTTTTGTATAATAACTATCTTGATAATATTCTCGGAATTCACAAGCATAGTTGTCAAAATGGCACATGTCGCATATTTCTAAGTTACTTAGTCTCCATCTTGCTTGATTCTTTTTATATATAGTGTGTTTTTCTCCTTTATCGTATACACTAAATTCGGTTCTTATTGCTTTTTCGTAATTTGTAATTATTTCTTTTAAACCTAACGTCCGTTGTGCTGAACTTTCTTCAGTTCCTTTATCATCAACTGGTCTTGATTTTCTTATAGTATTTCTCTCTTCTTCTTCTAGTCCATTCCACCATTTTGCTACTACTCCCATAAAGGTGGCTTCTATAAATTTCTCAAATGCATTTCCGTTAAGGTTTTGCCTAAATCCTACTATTAGTGAAACTTTTACCCATTCTTCAATTGTTCTATCTACGTCTTTTACGCAATCTAGGTCTAACCATTCTCCATTTTCTGCTATTCCTTTTTCGTAGTGTTCTGTTGGTTCGTATTTTGGGGTTTCTTTTTCTTTATCTTTTCCTGGTTGCATTCTTCTTTTTGTATTTTGCCATTTCCATGGTAGTTGGTATGGTTTTTTATTAGGTGGTGGTCTTAAGATTTCATACATGTTACTTAGAATTTCTGAAGGTTTTTCAACAATCTTAACTTGGTCCATTTTTATTTCTTCGTTTGCTATATCTAGATTTTTCAAGGTTTCTTGCACTTCTTCTGAATTAGGATTTGCCATTAAATCTTCTATTTCCAAGATATTTATATTAAGTTTTGTTATGGCTTCTAGCTCTTTCATACCTTCTTCTGTTATGCCCAATTCTTCTTCTGGGTAGTCTGTCATATATCTTCCTAATTCTTTAATATTTTTATTTATGATTCTTAAATCTTTTCTTATATCACTGAACATTTCAGGACCGTTGTAATCTTCTTCCAAGTCTTGTATGTTTAAATAAATTTTTGGCTCCATGTCCTATTATTTTGTTTGCTAGTAGGTGTTGGTAATACCAACTTGCTTCTTTGTTTCTGTAATCTAATACTTTGTATGCTATTTATTTTTGTATCTCTTTAGGTAGTTGATTAGTTACTTTTATTGTTAGTAATAGGTATTCTGATATTTCTTTACTAGCAATATGCTTACTTTCCACTAATCTTTTATCAACGTGTCTAATCTTGAATTTTGAAAGATTTTTTAATTTAAGTTTCTCTATTTTCTGTGAATTATCCAGCTTTTCTAAGGTTAAGGTGTATTATAGATTATAATTTTTAGAGTAAGGTTATATATAAAATTTTGCTTTTTGGTTATTATAATTAAAAGGGGTAGTTGGTTAAATATTTTCTAAAAATGGGGTATTTGGCTAAATCTTTTAGGAAGTGAGGTATTTGGCTAAATATTTTTTAAAAGTAGGTTAGTTACCCACTATGCTCTCCCAAATTAAACATGTGTTTACATTAGAAAATTGTCAAGTGTATGATGCTTCTGTAGACTTTATGAAAATGTTGCTTAATTCAAAATTTTGAAAGAAATTTATGCCGAGGCTGACTACTTGATGTCAGCCTTCACTGTCAGTGTCAGATTTTCCGCAACAAGAAACCTGATTGTCTTTGAGGCCTTGTACTTCTTCTAGCTCTGGAATGTGCTTCAGGTTTATTTTAATGTAGAGTAATGCTATATTCATTACCAATTTCACTACTATTGTGTTCACTATCTTAGGTAGCATACTTCAATAGGTAGGGAAAGATAGAGTAGGTGGGAGAACTTTTCAATAGGAGTGTGACACATAAGGCAGTGGACAAAATGATAGTGAAATTGGTAGTGGATGAAGCATTACTCTTTAATGTATTATATTTGGTACTTTATAGTATGCTTGCTGGAATTTCTTAGGATTCTATTCTTTTATTATAAAAAAAAAACAAGAAACCTAATTGTTATCACGGTAATCTAGTTGGCACACACCATTTAGCGATTGGCCACTTTTACCCTCATCGTTGGGTCTGCCAAAGAGCAAATTGGGGCTGAACCAAGATTTACCCAAATCCATTATCTTTGATGAAGTGTAGAGACTGAAATGAGTACTTTAATACACTGCCTCATATATATATAAGAGTAGAATGATTAATTCTGAGTTTATTTCAGACGTGCGATTAAAATTAAGGCTACTTTAATACTCTCCCTTAAGCTGGTCCGTAGATATCTTCGAAGTCAAGCTTGCTCAAGAAAGTTTGAACGAGCTTAGGAGGTAATGTTTTAGTGAGGATGTCAGCAAGTTGTTCACCAGACCGGACATATGAAAATAAGATCACTTTCTTCTCCAACTCATCCCGAACAAAATGACAATCGACCTCGATATGGTTTGTGCACTCATGAAACACTGGATTTTTCAGAAATATGCATAGCAGCTTGGTTGTCACAATATAGTGGAACTGGAGAAGATACTTGAATAGCCAAGTCTCGAAGGAGAGATTTGAGCCACAAAACTTCAGAAACAAAATGCCCAATGGCTCGGTATTCAGCTTCTATACTTGATTTAGCTACAGCAGGTTGCATCTTGCTCTTCCAAGATACCATATTTCCTCCAAAGAATACAAAGTATCCACTAGTAGATTGCCTATCATCAATCGACTCTGCCCAGTCAGCATCAGAATATCCTCGTAAAGAAAGAGATTCACCAGGCCTGAAGAGAAGTCCTTGCCCTGGGCTTTCTTAAGATAACGAAGAATGTGAACTACTACTTCCTAATGAGCGATAGTCGATGCATGCATAAACTGACTGACTTGAATAACTGTAAAGATAATATCTGGCCTGGTTACTGAAAGATATATGAGTTTGCCAACCAGCTTGCGATATCGTCTTGGATCAGAGAACAATGTATCATTGTAGAAGGAGGACATCTTAATATTGGGATCCATAGGTGTGTCACTAGGGTGACATCCCAACATTCCTATCTCAGTAAGAATATCAAGGACATACTTTTTTTGAGACAGAAAGATATCATCCTTTGTGGGTGTAACCTCAATGCCAAGAAAATATCGAAGCAGACCAAGATCCTTTGTTTGAAAGGTTTGAGCTAACCGCAGCTTGATGTCTGTAATTCCTTAGGAATCACTACCTGTGATAATGATATCATCAACATAGACTAATAGAATAACAATTCCTTTACTTTCTTTCTATGTGAAGAGAGAATGATCTGCCTTACTTCTTGAGAACCCATAAGTGCACACAGCTTTGCCGAACTTTTTAAAACAAGTTCGAGGAGACTGTTTGAGGCCATAAAAAGACTTTCTGAGTGAACACACAAGGTTCTCCTCTTGTCACTCAAAACCAAGAGGTTGTTGCATATACACCACTTTTTTCAAGTCTCCATTAAGAAATGCATTCTTGACATCAAGCTGATGAAGTGGCAAAAAACAATTGAATGCAAGAGATATAAGAACATGAACAGATACGAGTGTTGCAACCGGAGAAAAAGCCTCAGCATAGTCGATCCCAAATTCCTGGGTATACCCTTTAGCGACAAGGCAAGCTTTGAGTCGTTCAATTGTGCCATAAGGATTGTGTTTGACTGTGAACACCCACTTACAACCATCTAAAATAGCAATAGGGAGGTGAACCAACTGCCAAGTACCATTCTACTGAAGAGCCTTCATTTTCTCTTTCATGGCTGCTGTCCAACCAGGGTGCTTGAGTGCTTCCTGAAAAATGTTAGAAATAGAGATGGAATCCAAGGAAGAGGTAAAGGCTCGAAAATAACTGTTCAGTTTAGAAGTAGAAACATACTGGGTAATAGGATAGTGAGCACAAGAACGCTTAGCCTTACGTTGAGCAATATGTAAATCATCTGTGGTAGGAATATTACCGATAGAAGTGCCTGGCACTGGTTGAATAACAGAGGGTATAGTTTGGATTGCCGAGTCAGAACGATTCGTACGTCTTCTGAGATAAACCTGCATTGGCTAAGGTGGTGGTGGTGGTAGTGGTGGTGGTAGTGGTGGTGATGGTGGTGGAAAATTAAGACTCTCAACAACAGCCCTTGATAAATCAAAAAATTTAGAATTGTTCAAAAAAATGTTTATGTTCAAAAAATGAAACATTTGTCGAGGTAAACATTTTCTGTCGTGAGGGCAATAGCAAAGATAACCTTTCAATAAATACGAATAGCCAAAAAACACACATTTAGTAGCACGTGAGTCAAGTTTATCAATGACTGGTTGGAGGTTTTGAACAAAACAAGTACATGCAAAAACACGAGGCGGTAGGGAAAATTGATCTTTAGATGGAAATACAAGGTTGAAAGGTGACTGATTTTGAACAAGAGGAGTAGGCATACGGTTAATAAGAAAACATGCAGTGAAAACCGCAATAACTCCAATAAAATTTTGGAACATTCATTTCAAACATCAAAGAACAGGCAGTGCAAAGTAAATGTTGATTTTTGCATTCGGTCACTCCATATTATTGAGGAGTATATGCACGAGATGTTTGGTGTATAATTCCATGTTGAGAAAAGAATTTTTGAAAATCATAACTCACATATTCTTTTGCATTATCAGAACAAAAACATTTAAGAGTAGTACCAAATTGTGTTTTTATCTCATAGAAAAATTCTTGAAAAATTGTAAATACTTCAGAATGATCGTGTAAGAGAAACAATCATGTCATGCGGGAGAAATCATCAATAAACATAACAAAATAACGATATTTATTAAACGTGGGAAAACCATTAGGTCCCCAAACATCAAAATGTACTAAATCAAATAAATGTTCACTAAGTTTATTGACGCGTCCTGAGTATGGAACTCGATGATGTTTACCTAACTCACAGGACTCACAAGATAGCTAAAAAGAAGACTCACAACCAGAAACTAAATGCTTTAGAGTAGGAAGGTAAGGATTCCCCAGGCGCCGATGCCATAATGCAGGATCAGTAGAAGAATGAAAAGCCGAGACAGGAGGATCCAAGATGTATAACCCTTGTTGTTTACGACTTGCGTCAATCACCTTCCTCGTCGTAATATCCTGAAACACAGTGTGAAGGAAAAAAATGTTACTGAACACTTTATATCCTGAGAAAGTTTAGGAACAGATAATAGGCTGTGAGAAAATATAGGAACACGTAAAACAGATGTAAGAGAGAGTGCTGGAGGAAGAAAGATATCGCCCTTCCCTTCGACAGGGACAAGAGAGCCATCAGCAGTACGCACATGATAATTGGAAAGCAAAGAAAAAGAAAAATGTGGTAACTGAGACATATGTCCAGAAGTACCTGAATCTATAATCCATTGATGTGAAGAAATATGACAAACAATACCTGAGTGAACAAATTTACCAGGAGGAGACATCAAATTGCGGAATGTCTTCAGCAGAGAGGGTATACTAGGAGGAGGTTGGCACAACTGTAGGAGCTGCAGTGGAAGAAGAAGATCCCACAGTGGAAGACTGATGAGCAGCATGAAGACGACCAATACGTTTTCAACATGTTGCATAGTCACAAAATCGGCCCTGACAATAGGTACAATACTTAGTATTGCAATGACTGTTACCATGGTCACGACCACGATCACCACAGCTTCGTGAAGAATAAGAACCACGATCCCTGGAGGACAATGATAATAGTTGTGAGGGATCATAAAAACTACGGCCAGAGCCAAAGACGAGTGCAAATGGTTTTGGGGTTCAATAAGAGCAAGAAGGGGTACTCGGAGTAGTTGAACATGGAGATCATGCAGAGAGAGACTGACGTTGGTAGAGAGGATATGAGAGCAAATACCTTCAAGATATGAGAGAATATTGCCCAAAGCAAGAATGACAAGAAGGGCCTCACGTTGTTGCTGCTGGACAGCAAAATCGGCAGAGTATGGGTGATAGATCTTCCATTCTTGTAAGAACTGAGTGATGCAGGATAGGTATGCATGAATGTCTTCACATTTCTTGGTCTCGATGACATCACGAAAGATATCATACAGACGCTGCATGTTATTGGAAGAGGAGTACATGTTATGAAGAGTATCCCAAATCTCTTTTGTAACGCCCCAGATTCCAAATAAGACCGAATTCGAGATTCCACAGGATCTTTACACTTCACTTCGTATAATTTTACAAAGAAATTTAAACTTTTCATCATACATCAGAGTTCTTTACAATATTTACACAGCGGAAGATAAAAATAAAGTACAACAATGAAAATAATACACAACTTGTACAACTTTATCAATATAATCAATCAACAGCATCATAACATCTTTACTTCTTCATGAAAATATCCAGTTCCTGCATAATAAGCTGTGGGCACGTCAGTTACTTACAACTAACGAAAATGTTATACTCGGTCATCCTCTCTATGCCGTACATATAACGATCTCAATACTTTAACAAATCACAAATTGAATGAACAATAAAGTGTCAAAAGTGATTATTCTAAACATGTAAGTGTATATGATGCCTTAATGCCTAATACACATATTTTTATACTAAGATGACACTAATGCATACTTGTTCAGATTCTATGCATCACATACTACATAGGTCCGCGGGCAAGCACCGACGTACTCCACATTAAAAGGGTTCGTTCCCTCGCCATGAAAACTACCTAGTAATAAAAGTAAGGTTTAGACATTCCACAAGTACGGATCCCAGTCCCGGAGTACACCGCCCGACTGTTATATAGACTCCTCGTTGTGCGAACCTCTCGCAAGTGCCCCTTTAGCCCCGGTATATGTATATACAATGGAGTACGGCAAACTATCCGCCCGACTACGCATAGTCCCGAATTTAAAATAAAAGCTCGTCTCCATCGAAGAAACCTCAGTCCCGAAGTACACCGCCTGACTATATAGAGTGCCCCACTTATGTTTGCCCAAGTTTTACTACATCTTCACTTAAGTGCCTAGTTCTTAAGTTCAAGACATGAATCAGTTACAACCCTTAGAGTTAGCTTTAACCCCCTACCAAACTTAATCACAAAATCGAGATAGCTCCGTAGCCATATCTCAAAATATATCAATCATTTAATTTAACTTGCCGGTACCCAGGGCCTCACTACACCTCTAGATAAAAACTTTTCATGTACAAGAATCCATGGATACTCATACCCTTCAATAATCATGTCTTAACTCAAAGTATTCTTATCTTGAACTTATTCATAAGTAGATCAATGTCTTATTTTAGCACTTATTCATGATTCACTTATTCACTTACAATTCAAAATAGAACATAATTCCTTTTATGAACAAAAGATTCATCACTATAAATTTCATTAGCAATTTAAGCAATTCATATCTCAATTCACATCAAGTATTTCTTACTCAACATAAGTGTTGGTTTACAACAAGAGAGTTTCATAACTTGTACAAATTTTTTTCTTCTTTCAAAAATAAAGGTCATGTACTCAAATAATAATTTTGGAGTCAAAAACTCATTTACTATCTAAATTCCTCTTTTTACTCCCTCAAAATATATAAGAATAATTTTAGACCCATCTTAAAAAATTTCTATGTAATTTTATATGAACAATAGAATTTTATTCTCAACCTAATTCATATTAAAAATCCCAAAGTGTATTAAAATCCCAAAAAATTCATTTTCAGTGCCTAGTTCTTAAGTTACAAGACATGAATCAGTTACAACCCTTAGAGTTAGCTTTAACCCCCTACCAAACTTAATCACAAAATCGAGATAGCTCCGTAGCCATATCTCAAAATATATCAATCATTTAATTTAACTTGCCGGTACCCAGGGCCTCACTACACCTCTAGATAAAAACTTTTCATGTACAAGAATCCATGGATACTCATACCCTTCAATAATCATGTCTTAACTCAAAGTATTCTTATCTTGAACTTATTCATAAGTAGATCAATGTCTTATTTTAGCACTTATTCATGATTCACTTATTCACTTACAATTCAAAATAGAACATAATTCCTTTCATGAACAAAAGATTCATCACTATAAATTTCATTAGCAATTTAAGCAATTCATATCTCAATTCACATCAAGTATTTCTTACTCAACATAAGTGTTGGTTTACAACAAGAGAGTTTCATAACTTGTACAAATTTTTTTCTTCTTTTCAAAAATAAAGGTCATGTACTCAAATAATAATTTTGGAGTCAAAAACTCATTTACTATCTAAATTCCTCTTTTTACTCCCTCAAAATATATAAGAATAATTTTAGACCCATCTTAAAAAATTTCTATGTAATTTTATATGAACAATAGAATTTTATTCTCAACCTAATTCATATTAAAAATCCCAAAGTGTATTAAAATCCCAAAAAATTCATTTTCAAGGAGACCCCAGAGGCCTGATACCATTAATTAAATCCTATTAATGCATTAACTATGTTCACACATACGGAGTCCAAATGCATTTTTAATTAAAATCCCAAAAAATTATCAAAGTTGGCTTCGGGTTTCGAACCAGGACCGGCCAAAACAACCAGCAGGTGCCCAAAGCCCAATCACACTAACCACTAAGTCCATATGGACTTGGTGTCAAAAACCACAACAAAACTCCCTTTATATTCAAAGTACAGTTTCGGATTTTATTAAGTGAAACAAAAATAAAATGTGACCATCAAGTTTCGAACCCAAGATTTTTTACAAATAATGCTCTGTGGTGCACTGGCTAACCAGTAGGTCCAAGTGCGATTTCTGATTATGAATCACGCTACTGTAGTTTTGTTCACAAGTTCTGAATTTAGTTATTTTTCACAAAAGTTCGACATATGATCGATCTAACATTTTTCTTGAACTAAAACATACTGATTTCATTTGAAAACAATGATTCATAAATTTCCAAAACTTGTGTTCTAACCATTTTATTTATATTTCAAAACTGTCTCCTTCTCTTGAATGGAACAAAAGTTTCATTTCTCTATTTTAATCAAAATGACATAATGTATCACTTGCAAATAATTTTAAAAAAATGATTCTATGTATATAAATTCAATTTCACCCAAAAATTCATTTTTATCATAAAAAGGGAAAATCTCAACAAATAATCTTTCCATTATATTTTTACATAAGCATGTATGGCCATAACTCTTTTCCTCATTTCAAATTAACATGATGACAACTTATTTCTTTAATCACATCACAAATTCTACAATCTCATGGCATACATAAAAGCATGGATTTTGTTCCCTTAATTCTTTTTCTTATTCTCAATCAATATGTTGACTATAATGAAATTTCTACAATTCATAACATACATAATAGCATGGATTTGTTCTGACATTCACTTTATCTTTACTATATTAGCATGCATGTCTCATGAATTAGAGAAATATAAAGTTACTCACATCACATCGATTGATCTATTTTACTAGTATCATATTCTAGCATGCTCAAACTAACATTTAGAAAATATTGAGACCGCCCACCTCTTTATGAAGAATGAAATAACCAAGATTGAAAAGACACTTCTAGCTCCTAGCTCCAACTACCACCTCCTTGTCATTCTCCTCGTAGCAAGCCCCCAAAGCACAAGAAATACTCTCTTCTCTCTTTCTTTTTCCTCTCTTTTTTTTGGTTAAGTTTAGGTGTGACAAGAGAAGGAGAAATGAGGGTGTATTTATAGGATAATGTTAGGGTTCAATTTGCATAAATCTCCATCTAATAAATTACTCCACTTAATTTCTAACTCTTCATAATCCTAACTCTCCTAACTCACAACTCTTCACCTCTCCAACTCTTCAAAACTCAAACCCCCATCTCTCTCTTCTAAACTGCCAAACCGGCCCCTCTCATCTTCTAGCCCGGTCAAGTCTAGGAAAAAAACTCCACTATGTGCACAATTATATTTAATCCTATGTACATATGTACAAATGATTAAACGAAAATAGGTGTAGTTGTGGTAGGTATGTAGGCAACAGTGGAAATGGTCCATTTGCTGGATGATTCAAGCACCGTGAGGGCCCCCATTCATATATATATATATATATATATATATATATATATATATATATATCATCTTTATATATACTGTATAATACATACATATATACTACTACTATTATATTATTTTTTTGAAATTACGGGGTGTTACACACACTCCGAAATTTATTTTGAAAACAAATACGCTTAAATACGCGCACCGAAACAAACACGTGCGTCGCACGTAAAATATCAAAAATACAAAATTCGACATTATCAACGGAAAAATGTTAAGGATAATAAAAATACAATATAAGAAAATATGTTTATTAATTTTATATATTTCACGACGTAATTACTACGTATGTATAAAACACGTACGTTACACGTACAAAAGTATTTAGATCAAAAATGCGAGAAAATGAATTTTCGTTTTATAAAATGGATTTGAATACATAAAATAAATAATTTAAAAACATAAAAATTTTTGTACATAAACACATAATCGATACGTGCATCAAAAACACATAAAAAGCACGTAAAACCCAAAGATTGAAATTCAATATTTTAGTTGACTCAAAATAGGATAAAATATGCGAAAAATGCATAAATAACCAGAAATCACAATACGTAATGAAAACACATTACAAAATATACGTGCGTAACACACAAGGAAAAAATTGTCATTTCCAATTTTGCAGGGTGTTACACTCACCCCCCCTTAGAATAGTTCTGTCCCCGAAACTTGTTAGGGTAAATGTTGTATTTTGTACATGCCAAAAAAAATATCATTATTGTATATAGAAAACCGCAAACATTAAGAAAATAAATGTAGTATAAAAATAAGTAATGTGGAGAAAACAAGACAAACTCTATATCAAAATTTTATAAGAATGAAACAATAAAACTAGGAAAAGTAGTATAAGAAAATAAATGTGACAAAAGATAGGATAGATTGAAAGAAGTTTCATACAAAAATAATATCCGGTAAAACATTAGATAAAAGGAAAATTAAGTCATTAATTGTGAAATAGTTTGGAAAACAATGCAATAAAGAGGAACATAGTTAATGAATAATTTATAAGTAGATTTAGTAGTCAAACTTCATCAAAGTAGTAAGCGGTAGAAAATCACAAACTGAATTAGTACTGTATAACAAATTTTGCAAAAAGAAAATGTTTGGAAGATTCAAGAGCATGAAATTTAGTTAAAAACATAGACAACATAAGATAATTTGTATACAAATTAATGTCATAAAATAATTTGTAAGGTAACTATAACAATTATACATATGATTTGGAAATTAAAGATATAGAAGTCATGTATTGAAATACTTTCGAATTGTCAAGTAGAGTAAGAAAAACCAACATACAAAATTTATATACGTATATAGGCATAAGATTCATAGGATGAAACAACCAATACGAAAATCATGAATGGTTTGTAGGAATAAAACAAACTTCATAGTAGTAAAAGTAATGACATATTATTGAAATAGTGTGAAAACTAATCATATAGAAATAACTTACGAATTGAGGAAAATGTATAAATACCAATTTTTGTTTTTTGTTAGGTGAGTAGACACCAAAATCTAAGATAAGTTAATAGCAAAACACGATGAAAATATTTACTCATGGAAAGCTTCAAAATAAGGAAGAAGACGGCAGAATTGTTGAGATTAATTACAGATAGGACAGATTTTGTATAAATAATATAATGCTAGGTTGTAACAGTCAGCAACTGTAGTAGCAGATGGAGTTGCGGTCGACCGTACATGGGGTGCGATCGACCGCCCAACTCTACAGAAGTTTTCGAAAGGGGGACGGTCGACCGACCTTATGGTGCGGTCGATTGCGCGCGGCGCTGATGGATTATTTGGGTCGGATCTTGGTGATTCGTGAGAAGCCCAACTTGCTCTTCAAGTCAGATCAGATGGCTCTTATCGTAGGGTTATCTCTTCAGGAATATTCAAAGGCTATTGTATTAAGATATCAAACTAGGTTTTCTCTAGATCTCTATATATTGTTGTTATTAGCCTCCATTGAGAGCTAAGAGAGAGAGTACTTCATTGAAGGAGAGATTGAGTGATTGTAAACAACTAGTACTTGCTGGTGAGGCTTAAGAGAGGATCGTGGTGAGAATTGTAATATTCTTGTATCTTCTCTAGTTGAATAATATCTTGGATTTCTTCTCCTCCGGATTAAGGCGAAAGCACCAACCGGGAAAAATTTGTGTGTGCTTTGGTGTGTTTAGTATGATCTCATATGTGCTTGGTAGTTTGTATTGATTGCATCGAATAACTCAACAAGATCCTAAAGAGGGGTTTTCGGTAGAAATCCCTAACAATTGGTATCAAAGCTTCTGGTTCAAGGGTTTGTTCGAGTTCCTTGGAGAAGATGGTAGATCAAATCACGAAGATCAAGCAGTTCAAAGGCAAGATCAACTTTGATATCTTGAAGGTGGACATGCATGAAGCATCGGTTCAACAGGACTTGGATCTAGTCCTAGAAGGAGATAAAAGGAGACCAATCAGCACAAAACAGGAGAAGTGGAAGAAGATATGTTCAAAAGCCTTGGGTTTAATCTAGTTGTCATCGACGAGCAAAGTCAGGTATAAGAGAAACACAGCGAGTCTTTGGGCAAGATTCAGAACTGACTACTTGGGATCGTCATTACAGGGTCGGATGTACAAATGAAGAAAGTTGTAGGATTTCTCAATGAAGGAAAGTACCGCTCTTCTAGATCATGAAGTGGAGTTAAATATGGAGTTATCTGAACTGAGGGCGTTCAACGCAGATGATCTAAGGATTTCCAACTCGAAATATTCATCACCAAATCCATCCAACATGATAACCGTGCTAAATGAGGAATCTACTAAGGAGAAGTTTTTCATAGCAGGTATGATCAAGGGGTCAGAGGAGGATGCACTTAGGAAGGAGAGTCAGAAATTGGCATCAACTTCTGTGAGTTGCTTGGAGGTTGATTGTACTTTGATTGGAAGGGAAAGTGTATGTAGGGGTAAGGTTCGTGGCCACCATTGCAAAGGGATTGAGCATTATATGAGAGACTATTGTAAGCGGTTGAGTCAGAGGGGTGCCAAATCCAATGCCGCTAAATCAGGTGATGGCTTAAACAGTGCTTTTGTTTCAAGTTCCTTAGATGTGAATTCCGGTTGTTCTTTTGATTCAGTTAGTTCTTCTCAAGTTTGCTCCAAGAGGAAGATGGTTTCTACTTGTAAATTTGCATCATATCGTTGTGTGGGAACGAAGGTTGATAAGATTTGTGAAATAATAGTTTCTACTTATAAGTTTGCCTCATGTCGTTGTGTGGGAACGAAGATTGACAAGACTTATGAAGTAAGGGGTGAGAAACCTAATGAGTCGAAGATGATAAACGGAAGGGGACACACACTAGAGGAGGGCATGCATATTCGTTTGATGAAGCAGAGCCTTATTTCCATGAGAACTCTAGATGCTCGGGACTGTAGGTACACAGATCCAGGTGGAGTTCGTTCAGTTTGAGAAAATTATCGTGAGGTGATGAAGGGTGAGTGGGGGATTGAGCAGGGTCAGCACAACCTCTACTAGCTTTGGAGGAACAGAAAAACTTGCACAAGTATTTCGAAGCCCATTGTTCCTAAAGCACCTTTAGTATGCCGTCACTAGAATCATCCGAACGAGACTGCGACGTTCGAATATCATCGGAAGGTGGAGAGAGCCTTGAGGTAGGTGGAGTTCGTGTGGAGGGTGACACCTCCATGATTACATCTACTGGGGTGTGCCCTTGAAGGGGGCATACAGTGGGAGAAAAACAGGTGGAGATAGATTCAACTAGTATAGGAAGTCATTGAAACGAGTTGTTTTCAAGAAGAGAAGGAAAAGAGTCTAGAAGGTTTTAAATCACACAGGTGTGGATTCATGAGTATGCTATCCAAGGTAAGATTGTTAGGTTTATGTCTTGCATACTATGTTAGATAAGAAGACGATGAGACGATGGAGGAATCGAGATGATCGGAAATAGAGTGGAAGCAAGGGAAACAGTCAGCAACTGTAGCAGCAGATAGAGTTGCGGTCGACCGTACATGGGGTGCGGTCGATTGCCCAACTCTGCAGAAGTTCCCGAGAGGGGGACGGCCAATCGACCTTGTGGTGTGGTCGACCGTGCACGGCGCTGATGGATTATTTGGGACGGATCTTGGTGATTCGTGAGAAGCCCAACTTGCTCTTCAAGTCAGATCCGACAGCTCTTATCGTAGGGTTATCTCTTCAGGAATATCCAAAGATTATTGTATCAAGATATCAAACTAAGTTTTCTCTAGATCTATATATATTGTTGTTATTGACCTCCATTGAGAGCTAAGAGAGAAAGTACTTCATTGAAGGAGAGATTGAGTGATTCTCTAATTGTAAACAACTAGTACATACTGGTGAGGCTTGAGAGAGGATCGTGGTGAGAATTGTAATATTCTCATATCTTCTCTAATTGAATAATATCTTGGGTTTCTTCTCCCCCGGATTAAGGCGAAAGCCCCAACCGGAAAAAAATTGTGTGTGCTTTGGTATTTTTGGTATAATCTCATATGTGCTTGGTAGTTTGTATTGATTGCATCGAATAACTCAACAAGAACCTAAAGAGGGGTTTTCGGTAGAAATCCCTAACAGTTCTCAGTGGTCATGTGTTCGACCTTCAAGAGAGAAGAAGAATCAGTCAGCTTTTGAGGATGAGGAGGAAGAGGAGGAGGAGATGTCACCGTTGAATTATCGGAGGTCGTCATAGGGGCAGATCTAGATTAAATCTGAAGGAGAGAATAGGTGAGGGGGTAAATGAGGATTGAAGAGGGCAACAAACACTGACACACAATCCAGAATAGCATGCATCACGGAGCTTCATCATTTTTATTTTTATTTGGAAGAGAGAGGAGTAGAGGAGGTCGGGAGGGGGTCAGGAGGGGGGACGTCGGCAGTGGAGGAGGAAGACGATGCGCAGAGGAGGCGGCGGAGGCGCGGCGAAGGAGGGGGGCTGCACAGGGAGGAGAGGAGTTCGGGAGTGGGGGGATGATGAGCAGAGAAAGCGACGGCGGCGAGGCGGAGGAGTGGGATGTTTTGGAGGCGGCGGGGAGGAGACCTTCGGGATCGGGAGGAGAGGGGTTTTTGGTGGCGACAGGGAGGAGGTCATCGGGATTGGGAGTAGAGGAGGTCGATGGCGGTAGCGGGAGGGGGTGTTGGTGGCGGCGGGAGGAAGAGGAGGAGGTTAGGGTTGGGTGGATAGATTAGGGTTTCAGAGGAAGGAGGAGGAACAATAGGTTATTTATTTATTTATTAATTTTTTTAGAGGAGAGAGGAAACCCTAATTTTTTGTAGGCTCTGATATCATGATAAAGTATAGAAACTGGAAGGAGTACTTTATTGAATGATTATAACTGAATACACTGCCTCCTATATATATAAGAGTATAAGGATTAATTCTAAGTTTATTTCAGATGTGGGACAAAAATTAAGGCTACTTTAACAATCTTCATGACAAATTCATAATCATAGGCAGTAGTGTTAGTTTACTCCATTTCTGTTAGCAAGGACCTCACAAAAGGTTATTCTGTGAAAATGCTATTAATCTGAAATGTAGGCATTTTGTTAAGGCTAAAGTGGGTGTGAAGGAAGGCATGCCTTCATTTTTACCTTCATTTCTGTGTAATGAAAGAAAATGCTACAGAAATTCAATTTCAAGCACAAGAGTGTAGCATATAATCTAGATTGCTTTACAATTTCAACCATTTCCCATTTTGTAATTCATATTCATTTATACATTTCAAATGAAACCTTTTCTTTTCCAAAATCATCTCTCATTTTTAAAGCAAAACTATGGAAAGGTCTTGTTGTTGATGTGTTCCATTGTTGAGGTCTCCATATTTTTTTGAAAACATATATGATGAGGACAGTTAACCTAATAAGAAGAAAATCACTTCTTGTTGCTGTCTTTGTTTAAGTTAGGGTGCTAAATAGCAACAGGTTGTGCTTGAAATAGTTGCAGACTAGTAATGTGTATTACTTATGACTTAATCTTACTTACTTGTATGTATATATCTTTTGCATTTAATTATGTTGACTTTGATCGTAGGCTATAGATTATAGGATTAAACTATGTTTATATATAGTGGAGGAATACACTGCAACTGATCTTTTACACTTGTATAATAATTAGTTTGTATAAAAAAAATTAAGGGGTGCCAGATTTTCAACATGAACTTACAGACTGTTCATATGCCAAAACAAACATTCGACTACATGTCGTTTTTCACTTCCTTTAACCTATTTTTCTTTCTTCTTTTCTGATTACACATTGTTTTACATGTTCATCACATATGTTTAGAGTTGAATATAATTCTATATAGCAATCAATCATCTTATCCTTTCCTTTTTTTTCTTCTTGCAAGCTAGCTGTCTCTTAATTGTGGTGAAAATTCGAAGCTAGTTAAAGGAGGACCAACAACTATGTTCAAACCTTTCATGAAGCCTTATGAGATATAGCTGGATCCATTTTGATGCAAAAGATATTTACAACAGGAGTATCCTTCAAGATCTTGAAATAATATACTCTACAGGTTCTCCCCCCTCCCGTTTCCCCATCCCCATCTCCTTTCTCTTGCTATTTAATTGGAGAAGGCAAATCTCAGCTGTATATGATCTTCTCCACTACTATATAATTCATCGTTGTTAGTGGGGCTTGGCCCTTTTTGATACAAGTCAATTATTCTGGTGAAATTCTTTAGTGTGTGCATGCATGAAAGATTTCTTCCTTTCATAAGAAAAAAAAAATAAAAAGTACCGTATAAGTAGTTGATAGTTGTGCAAAATGGCGAGAACTCAACTTAAGAAATCTATAAACTATCGTTATATTTAGGCTAAAATTGAAAAAAACTCCTTAAACTATTCCATATATGCAGAAAACCTCACTCACCCTTTTTTTATGCAGAAAACCATATTCAACTATGGGTGCGAAAAACCACACCATGACTCCGTTAGGGTTCTGTTATATGGGTGGTTTTTCGCACCCATAGTTGATTGCGGTTTTCTGCATAAAAAAAAGGTGAGTGAGGTTTCTGCATATATGAGATAGTTTAAGGGGGTAATTTCGTCATTTTGTAAGTACGTGCATTGCACGTGACCGAAAAATAACAGAACCCTAACGGAGTCATGGTGTGGTTTTTCGCACGTGTGATTTTCTGCATAAAAAAAAGGTGAGTGAGGTTTTCTGCATATAAGAGATAGTTTAAGGGTTTTCTTTTTTTTTTTTTTTTTCCCAATTTTAGCCTTATATTTACTTGATTATTATGTTAACTCAATGAACAATGAAAAACTATTAATAATTAATCATTTGAAGTGTCACTAGAAAGTGGGGCTAAATGGGATCCCTTGATGATTTGGACCTTTCACTAAGATGTTTGATCAACATAGTCCGATCCATTAGGTGAACCCAATTATGTTTGGGTCTCAATCATAAACCATGCTTTGGATTTAACCCAATTAGGAGATAGTTTCTTCTTTAGAAAAAGGATCGATCTATCAAGCTCAGGCGCTTATATTTTACAGCTGTATTATGTCCTGAATATCGAAGAAGAAACTCTTTGTTCCTGTGAAGTATTTTAGAATTTTCCAACTGTTAAGTGTAACCTATCACATTGTGCGTGTCTTCACTTGTCTTGTGTCTGTGCTTTCTTTGGGTTTATACTCGACTTTAAGCCGTAGTTTGCTAAGCTTTACGTTCATAATCATTTATGCCTTTTTCTCCCTCATTTAACCAAAATCTCCTATACATAATCAAAAAATCAAATAATACAAGCTATCCCTTAGATGATCCTATACTAAGGACAATAAGAGGTCTCCCATGATTATATGAAGTGACTAAAGGATTTTTAGTCAAAATCTTGAAAGATGTTATAACCATTTTTTAGCCTTCGAATTAGTCTAATATTCACTCACTTAAATTTTTTTTAGTTGATAAAAAGATGACATCGTCATTGCTTCATTAATAAAAAATTAACGAAACAGAGTTGTGTGTATTACAAGTTACACATCTAGTAGTTTGAATTCATACAAAAATCTAAGCGACGAATACAAACTAAAGTCTATAAAGCATAAATGAAGCTACATGGAGATACAGATACTGATACTGAGACTGCAATGAAGACCCTCAAGTGCGATGTCTCAGGTATCCTGGTCTGATCTACTCCTCCTCCGTACATAGCATCTTCTTTGCCCCTGCCTGATCTGCCCATGCATAAATATAGGCAAAAATTTTATGCATCAAAATAGGAAATCTGTCATCGATATTGCGAAAACACAAGTCATTACGGTCTAGCCACAAACCCCACATCGTAGCCGCCACAGAGATCTCTTAAGCAATTTTATCCTCTTTTCTGACTAAATCAACTCTCCATCTACCCAAACATCAGTGGACGACCTAGGACATTTTAAGCTTCCAAAGCCTAGACACACAACCTCACAAGCTAACCTGCCTTTAGGGCAAATAAAAAGAATATGATTCGTATCCTCTTCCTTGTTGTTACATCTCGGGCATCTAACATCAATTTGCATATTACATTTCTTTAGGTTGATCCTTGATAAAATCGCGTCGTTCTCCACCAGCCAGAGGAACACTTTGACTTTCAGCGGCGCAATAATGTTCCAAATAATGTCTTGCTCCTTACTTCTAGTTCCACAATTGTTGAGCCATTTGTACATAGAATTCACAGAAAATGTTAGACTAGGATCTAAGTTCCAGTTCCTCTCATCAACCGTATTATTCGAGATCACACTTTCAGATCAGATGAAGTTGTTGAGATTTTGAAGTTGATTAATACTCTCCTGGGATCATCGATCGGTAACCTGAATCTTGAGTCTGTCATTGCGCCACATGTCAGCTACTAACGTATCGGTGTTTACTGTCGCTGCTGCAGCTTCCAGAGACAGAGAGAAGAGTATTGTTTCCGCACCATTCATCATTCCAAAATTTGGTATCTTTTCCTTTCCCAATTCTGCACCTTGTGTTAGTGATAAATCTCCCCCACTCTTGCCACACCTTTCCAGAGATACGATGCTTTACCGTGAGCTCTTCTTCCCCCGTACCTAAATTTCTTCCTAGATCTGTACGCAGCGAAGGATTTACACCACCAACTGTTTCGTCTCCTTTTCATTTCCCCCACCACTTACTCAACAATGCTTTATTCATATCTCTAAGGTTTAATACACCAAGGCCTTCGTATTCTTTTCTCTTACATACCCTCTCCTATTTGACTAAGTGAAACCCTTTGTTTGCCTCATCAGCTCCCTTCCACAAAAATCTTCTTCTGCATTTATCTATCTTATTGATTACCCATTTCAAAAGTTCGTAAATGGATATTAGATATGTCAGGATACTACTTAGCACAGAGTTGAGCAATGTAATTCTTCCACCCAGAGATAGAAAACGACCCTTCCAACCAGCTAATCTCTTTTCTGTCTTCTCAATTAACGACCGCCAATCCTCTCTTCGCATTGCCCCCGATCTGATAAGTGTTCCAAGATATATCAGTGGAAATTGACCAATCTCGCAGCCTATAATGCTTTTGAATTGTATATGGAGAAAGATACATCAACCCGAACCATTGTATATGGTGAAAGATAATTTTTATATAGAGATTTTAGATTTTATGTGGAGAATTCAATTTGTATGGATATTTTACTATATATAATTTATCATTAAGATATTCTATTTTTAATTTTTTGTAAGTTTCTCTTCTACTTAAGCCGTTACTATCAATGATAGGTTAGGTGAGATTAACCTGTCATCGATAGCAACGGGTTAAAGTTCCAGATTTTGGCAGAACTTATTTTCCATCGACAGCAAATGGCAAATGAACTGGAAAAGTCAACCAACTTAATCCGTTATTGATGATAACGGGTTACGTGAGCCTAACCCGTCATCGCCAACAACGGGTATGTTGAATGACTTTGGCCGAACTTAATCTTCTCAAGTTCAATTTTATACAAACTTTAATCCACAAAGAGCATATAAACTGTAAAAGTCACTGTACCTAAACCGTCATTGTTGATAATGGGTTAAGCATACTTAACCCGTTATTGACAATGACAGGTTAAGTTGGAAGAATTTAGCAGAACTTAATTTTAACCTACTCACAAAGTTTCGTAATTTTTGGAGATCGTTTGTAGGGTTTTCTAATGTATCCGTACTAAAAAAATTCTTAGTTTTTTTGTACTAGTCTGAGAAACGTAAGAAAATAGTACAAACGGCATCAAAAAATTCAAAAACTTTGCAACTTGGTCGAATTCACGTAACACAAGGCAACACAACTTGTAGAAGTGAGTTTCGACTCACGGTTTGCAAGATACGGCCGTGTACCGCTTTATTTTAGTTTTTGTTCACCAAAAGCGATACACGAGCGTATCTCGCAAACCGTGAGTCGAAAATCACTTCTACAGGTTGCGGTGATTTGCGTTACGTGAGTCCAACCTACTCACAAAGTTTCGTAATTTTTGGATGTCGTTTGTAGGATTTTCTAGTGTATCCGTACTAAAATTTTTTTAAGTTTATTTGTACTAGTCTGAGAAACGTGAGAAAACTGCACAAACGGCATCAAAAAATTCAAAAACTTTGCAACTTGGTCGAATTCACGTAACACAAGGCAACACAACTTGTAAAAGTGAGTTTCGACTCACGGTTTGCGAGATACGGCCGTGTACCACTTTATTTTAGTTTTTGTTCACCAAAAGCGATACACGACCGTATCTCACAAACCATGAGTCGAAAATTACTTCTACAAGTTGCAGTGGCTTGTGTTACGTGGGTCCAACTTACTCACAAAGTTTCACAATTTTTGAATGTCGTTTGTAGGGTGTTCTAGTGTATCCGTACTAAAAAAATTCTTTGTATATTTGTTCTTGTCTGAGAAACGTGAGAAAACCGCACAAACGACATCAGAAAATTCAAAAACATTGTAACTTGGTCGAATTTACGTAACACAAGGTAACGCAACTTGTAGAAGTGAGTTTCGACTTACGGTTTGCGAGATACGGCCGTGTACCGCTTTATTTTGTTTTTTCTATACCACAAAGTGATACACGGCCATAAGTTGCAAATCGTGAGTCGAAACTCAATCTTACAAGTTCCGTTAGTGTGTGTCGTGATTCCGACCCACTCGTAAAGTTTTAAAATTCTTTTTTAACTATTTACGCGGTTTTACTAATATCAGACAATTATAAATACTACTCAAACTAAATTTTTGACATACAAAACCAACTACAAGTACAATTCCACCATCCAAAATCATCACAATACTACATACAAACTACTACATCTACAAAATTACGCATAACCTTAATCAATTCAACTAATTAGAAAGAGACAAAAAAAACATCAAAAAAAAATACAACTACGAAGCCAAGGATTAAGTCATTACCTTCCACAACTGCGAATTTTTTCAAAGTAGGTATTGTCGCCGAACTAGGGTTTTGACTTCCTGATTTGCGTTCGAAGATTGGAGGAGCGATTGGGAGTGAGAGTGTGGGAGGAGGAGGAGTTTGGTTGTGGGTTAGGGTTTTTTGGGGTTGTGGGTGGTGCTTCGGAAGAGAGACAGAGAGTGCCTACGAGGGAACGATGCGGAGTGAAAGAGTGAAGTGAGAGAGGAGGAGTCGCCGAAGTGAGAGGACCTATTTTGGTTGGGATTGCTTTTGTGTTCGGGGAAGAAGATAGATAGAGTAAGGAGAGAGTGAGAGAGAGAAGATAGAGTTATAAAAAAAAAAAAAATCCCTTAGCCCGTCGTTGCCAACGACGGGCTAGGTTAAAACAACTAAAAAGATATATATCACTTAACCCGTCATTTCCAACGACGGGGTAAGTTATTTTTTTCCAAAAAAAAAAACTTAATGACATCGACAGAGACAAAGTGTGAGAATGAGAAAGAGTTAAACGCTAAAGGGGTATAATGGGTGAAATACCCAATTTACCCCTCCGAAACATAAGTGAGATGAGGGTGTTTGGGCGGAGCAAATTTGAGCCGTTGGATCAGATCGTGATCAATCCAACGGCTCATACTTATGTTTTTTTTGGGAAAAATATAACGTAGCCCGTCGTTGCCAACGATGGGATAAAGCAATTTTTTCCAAAAAAAAAACATCACAGATTTGAGCCGCTGGATCTAGATCCAACGGCTGAGATTGCCGTTCGCAATGGGTCTGTACAAACAGACCTCGTTTGCAATGGAATAAATCTCTCTCTCTCTCTCTCTCTCTCTCTCTCTCTCTCTCTCTCTATATATATATATATATATATATATATATATATATATATATATATGGGAGATGTTCCACTGCAAATGCTCACCGTTTTGAATCGCCTGCAAATGGCCATTCTGGCCATCGTATCGACGATCCGAAGCGTTCTCACCGTTTTGAATCGCGTGCAAATGGCCATCCTGGCCATCGTATCGGCGATCCGAATTGTTCACATTATTTAGAATGATCAAATTAGTCTAATTGTATAAAATCAAGTTAGACATTTGCACTGGAACATCTTTATATATATATAGCTGCAGATTAGTCATGTGTATTAGCAATGATCATGTGAGAACTCTTTCAGTGAGAACCAAGTGTGAACTTTTTTTTTGGTATATAAATTGAAAAATCCGAACCGTTTATTTTGATCTATATATGTAAATTTGACTACGGATGAGAAATCAAGTCATTTGAGATTTGTTTGTTCATGCATTTAAGGTTATAAATTGTGTGGTTGAACATCGTTACTTTTTATAATGAAATGATGGATGGACAAACGAATTTTAAATAACTTGATTTTACGTATTTAGATTAATTTAGTCATTCTAAACAATGTGAACGGTTCGGATCATCCGTGTGATGGCTATGTAAAAAATTCACACGAATAATGTTGTTTTTGTTTAACGAAAGGACTGCTAGAGATAGGAATTTCAAGCATGAGAATGTAGCACCCGGTTTGCTGTACATTTTCAGGCATACCCATTTTTGGAATTCATCTTCTGATTGCTATTTATACTTTTAAATTGGAACCTTTTTTTCTTCCAAAATTATCCCTCTCAAAGCAAAACTATTGAAACATCTTCGTCTTGATGTATATCATTGTTGAGATATCAATTCAAATTTTAATAACCATGATAAGGGCAGTTAACCTAATTAGAAGAATTTCACTTCTTTTTACTAACTGTCTTTGTTTAAGTTAGTGTGCTAAGGACAAAATTACTTTCTCTCTCTAGATTTCCTAGAGAGAGAAGGTCCCAAAAAACTCAAAAACCAAAAACCAAAAATCCTTGATCTGAGCTTGGGGGCGGCCGGCGGCTAGGGTTTCATCGCCGCCGCCCCCCCCCCCCCCCCCCCCCCCCCCCCCCCCTGCTTCCTCTCAACCTCTCTCTCCCAATTCTCATCTTCTCTTTCCTCCTTATTTCTTTCCCCATATCCTTACTTTTCTTTCTCGGTACTACTTCTAACGGTGTTGGAATCGGAAACGGTCCTTTCCCGGCGTTCGTTCATGGTTCGAAGAACAACTGAAATCAACGGTGACGGAGACAGGCGCGAATCTTGATACGACGGCGGCGGCGGATCTGAGGTACAGGAGCATGATTGCGCTGGAAATAGAGATCGACATCAAGATCTGGAAGCTGATGATTCTGGCAACGAAAGCTCCCCCCCTTCACGTTCGATATGTCAACACAAAGCCTGTTTTTGGAAAACCTCCAAGGTGGTTTAGTTATACTGAGCTGGAAATGGCTACTGGGGGACTCTCAAAGGCGTATTTCTTGGCCGAGGGTGGGTCTGGGTCAATTCATTCACAAACTGGCGAGCTCACAAGGGGATCAAGAGTATTGCTCTGAGGTTGAAGGTCTAAGCTGTGCACAACATCGGAATGTTGTGATGCTAATTGGGTTCTGTGTTGAAGATAGGAGAAGGTTGTTGGTTTATGAATATATTTGCAATGGATCACTGAATACTCATCTTTAAGATTCGGGGGGTATATTCCGTTTTCAGATCTTAAAAAAAGTGGTGCCACCGGTCGTCATTCGGGGTCTACTCCGGTGTAGGAGAGGGATGCGACGGCAAGGTCATCATTTGGGGTCTACTCCGGTGTCGGAGAGGGATGCGACGGCGATGGTCGAGAACGCCGCATCTTTGGCGGGGCCGAAGGTGGCGCGCGGGGTGTGGTTCGTCGTTCGTGAATGTGGTTGTGGGAGGAGCTAACTAGGACTGGAGTCATCGGGGATGGCGACGCAGATCGCAGCGGTGCTCGGACTGGTGGCGGGAGTGCTGCATAGCGTCGGCGTGGAACGGCGAGCGGTGAACTACGGGGTAGTCGGGGCTGTCGTGGAGGCAGGTGGGGGAGGTCGGGGAGAGAGTGGGGGGAGGAGGATTTCTGTTTTGGGAGTGCGGCAGTAGGGGGGAGATTTGAATTTTGAAATTTGAGTTGACGCGGTGGAGTCCCAAAGATCCAAATTTGTCTCTAATATCCAAATTACAACCGACTTACAATTAGCAACAAAATGTATACTAGTTGGTGTAGGCGACAATTGTCGAGCAACTTTATAGTTTGGGTTCTACTTTGATATTGGTTGGTTAAAGTGAGGGGTGCCTTTGGTTCTTTCATGTCAGAGGACTCGCAGGGGTCAGGTGCGACGTCTACCCTCGTTGCGAGGTTGCGGTGAGAGTCATCGAGAGTGAAGCGAGGAGATGAGAACGAGGACTCAATCTTGACATGGAATGTCAGATTGGTGGAGTGCCTGCGGGGTCTCTAATATGGTGCTGTCGCTTGTCGTATGGGTCACTGCTGGGGGCGACGAGGGAGAGCGTACGATAGTCGGAGAGGACAAACGGCGTACAAGCGAGGGACTGAGTGAGAGAGTGAGCCCAAATTGGCACGAGAAAGTTGTTCTGGCGGGGGTGGCCGATCAGTAGGACGACATTTCGTTGTATATTTGTTTGTTGGTTGGGGTGTATGAATTCCAGAACCCAGCATGTTGGGATCTGAACTTCATAAGCCTATTTTTGGTTGTTTGTTTTGTTAAAATTTTTAATGAAATACGGGGGGCAATTGCCAACCTTTTACGAAAAAAAAAAAAGAGAGTTAAGTGTGCTAAATAGCAACATGGTGTGCTTGGAATAGCTGCAGACTAGTCATGTGTATTAGTTATGACATTACCTTACTTATTCACTTATATATATATATATTTATCTTCGTCTATATATATATATATATATATATATATCTTCGTCTTGTTGTATTCCATTGTTGAGATATCAATTCAAATTATAAACCATGTTAAGGGCAGTTTACCTAATTAGAAGAATTTCAGTTCTTGTTACTAACTGTCTCTGTTTAAGTGGTGTGCTTGGAATAGCTGCAGACTAGTCATGTGTATTAGTTATGACATTGTCTCTGTTTAAGTGGTGTGCTTGGAATAGCTGCAGACTAGTCATGTGTATTAGTTATGACATTATCTTATTCACTTATATATATATATATATATATAGGAATATGCTCAGTTGAAAATGGGTTTGTTTTCACGGGTTTGGAAAACAGCGATCTGAGCCATCGGATCGATCATGATCGTGATCGATGGCTCAGATCTACCTCCCCATAACCCGTTTCAATTGTTGAGTGGAGGGTTATTTTGGGAATTTCGTCCCAAATAACTCTTCGCTGAACAGATTCTAAAAAAAATAATATAACCTAGGCCGTTGTTGAGAACAACGGCCTAGGTTATAAAAAATTGAATCATAGGCCGTTGTTTGGAACAACGGCCTTGTTTTCAATATTTATAACCTAGGCCGTTGTTTGGAACAACGGCCTAGGCTATAAAATTTCTAGACCGTTGTTTTCAATATTTATAACCTAGGCCGTTGTTTATAGAAATTTTATAGCCTAGACCGTTGTTCCCAACAACGGCCTAGGTTATAAATATTGAAAACAAGGCCGTTGTTCCAAACAACGGCCTATGATTCAATTTTTTATAACCTAGGCCGTTGTTCCCAACAACTGCCTAGGTTATATCATTTTTGCAAAACGAATCAGGCAAAGAGTTATTTGGGACGAAATTCTCAAAATAACCCTCCGCCACTTAAGTCATATAGGGTGATGGGCGAGCTCGATCTGAGCCGCTGATCGCGATCATAATCGATCCGATGGCTCAGATTCGTGTTTTCCAACCCGTGAAAACAAACCCGTTTTCAACTGAGCATATCCCATATATATATATATATATATATATATATATATATATATATATATATATATATATATATATTAGTCATGTTGGGAGTCTTCCATTGTGCACCACCTATGGTGTACACGGCATGTGCACTCGGCCTTTCCGCCCTCGTATCGACGATCCGAACCGTTCACATTGATCTACACATCTAAATTAGTCTATATATATATATATATATATATATATATATATATAAATATAAGTCATGTTGGGAGTCTTCCATTGTGCACCACCTATGGTGCACACGGCATGTGCACTCGGCCTTCTCGCCTTCGTATCGACGATCCGAACCGTTCACATTGATCTACACATCTAAATTAGTCTAAATATATAAAATCCAATCATTTGAAATTCATTTGCCCATCCATATAAGTGTTACAAAATTGTATGGCTGAAAATCATTGTTTTTATAGTCACATGATGGATGAGCAAATGAATTTCAAATGATTTGATTTTACATATTTAGACTAATTTAGATGTGTAGATCAATGTGAACGGTTCGGATCGTCGATACGAAGGCGGGAAGGCCGAGTGCATACGAGTGCACACGAAGGGGTGGTGCACAATGGAAGATTTTCAGATATATATATATGAGAACTCTTTCGGTGAGAACCAAGTGTGAACATTTTTTTTGTATATAAATTGAAAAATCCTGTAGGAAGGATGTTTGCAATGCTCGAAATGCTCTAGGAAAGATGAAAATAAGAAAAGCTTTAGGATCAGACGGTATACCCAATGAAGTTTTGAAGTGACTTGGGGATATAGGAGTGGGTTGGCTAACAAGATTATTTTGAAGACTAAGAAGATGTCCAATGAATGGAGAAAGAGTATTTTAGTACCTGATGTAAACTTAACCCTAAGTAGAGAATTTCTAAGAATATTAAAAGATTAATTTTACCAACATGTAATGCGGATCAAGGTAGAATTTAAAACAGTTAATCGGTTCGATGGATTTTCAAGGATTGAATTAGGTTTAACAAGCCCAATTAACGATTCAATTCTAACAATCAATAATTATATATCTAAGTGTTCTTAGCAAGTAAAAGATGCAATAAAGATTCGTACACTAATTGGCAAGTAGAAGCACACACTCTCAATATTTGTGGACGACAGATAAATCAAATAATATTATAGAGATGATAAAGCAGTGACATAAATATTTGAGAAAATGAAAGAGTATACCGGAGGTTGTGTGTAATTGCGAAAGAGGAAGAAGGTCGGGGTGGCTGCTGTGGAGCCTTCGGCGAGACAGTGAGGAGAAGGCGGTGGCGGCGACTAATGGTGGAGGCAGTGAAGGGACGTCGGGTTGCAGGCGATGGTGGCTTCGGTTGTGCAGCGGCGGCAACTAGTGACGAGGGTGGTCGTGCAACGAGCTGGCGATCGGAAATGGTGATCACAGCAGAGACGGAGGCGACGGGCTGCATGCGATGGTTGCTCGGTGAGGGAGTGGGGATCGACGAGGGGGTGACAGGTGCGGGGTGACGGTGTAACAGCCGATGGGTTCGGCCAAGAAGAAGAAGGAGAGGATGAGAGAGAGGGAGAGTTTGGCGGCTAGAAAGAGAGCGGGTTAGGGTTAGATTTTAATTTGGGCTTTTGGGTGTACTTTTAGAGTTTATCACAAACCCTAATACTTTATTAGGATTTCTCACAAACCCTAATAATTTTCTCAATTATCTCACACAAAAAGAGGGATGAAGAGCAATAACTCAACACATAATTTTTTAAATAAAGAATAACATACTTTCTCATTGTTGCTGCTGGATTCTGGTGTGGGGGAAATAGATGAGATTTGTAGGTTCGTGAGGGACTCGAACAGGCTGGATCTCCCTTCTTCCTTATTGGCAAGTTGACTCCTTGGTGCTCCCGCTGACCTACACATACGTTCGAAACACTGGGATGGATCCCGGCGACGAACCCTCCGACACTCTTGTCAATACCAGAAAAAGTAAAGGGAAAGAGCTCAAGTGTGCAAATAGTGATCACCTTTTACAGTATGAGGTAGGGGGTTTTTATAGTCGCTATGGGGATCTCCTTCAGGATAAAATTAAATCCCTACTTCCCGGCGTGACAGGATAGGGTGGTTAGAACCACCTCCTTAAGATCAGGGCAAGCCAGGATTTCCTCCAATCCTATTGAGCTGGCCCCCAACGAGTTGAGACCCATTCCCGACTGAGCAGATCCGTTCACGGGTTAGCGGGTCTAAGAGGAGGGACCCCGTACCCAATTCAGACCCATATGTAAGTAAAATTACCATTTTGCCCCTGGGACTTTGAGATTTGTGCCCACTTTGAATGGTTCCGATTTAACCCCACTTTTGGTCATATCACGAGCCCCCCACTCCCAAAGACTGTGGGTCACGGCCTTTGGGAAGTAGTTTTGTTGTTTTAATGGTGTATATGACTTTATCGGAGTTGTTAAAGGGTGGTGGAATATCGTCTAAGAGGAGATGGTGCTTTTCCAATTTTATATTATTTTTTCAGATCAGTTATTTAATTTTGTGAAGCAACAATTTGTCTTTAAGAAATAGCAATTAATTATTCTAATAAATAATTATTTATTCAGGAGCTCTAGAATATTTTTCCTGATTTTATAATTATTTTTTAGAATTTTTAATTAACTTTTCTGAATTTTTAATTATTTTTTGCAATTTTTAAATAATTAATTCGAATAATAAATAATATAAAAGGATTAATCAAATCCAATATCGACGTGGCGTCATCCAAGCCGTTTATTTTTTGAAGTAATCGGAGGGCTGTCCTGGAGTGGAAGTGTTTTCTCCTCACGTTGGGGTCGGTGCCACGGTGGATCGGTGACCATACATCGAGGGACGTGGCTACATCTGGAGCATCCATCTGCTTCGGTGCAGATTTTAGAGGGATCGGACAGTTGGCCAGATGCGAGGAGGTTTTTTCTTCATACGACGCTCTCGGTGCCACGGTGGATCGGTGACCATACACCGAGAGACGTGGCTTCATCTAGAGCGTCCATCTGATTCGGCGCGAATCTTGGATGGATCGGACGGTCAGCCAGATGCGAGGAGGTTTTTTCTCTACATGACGCGCTCGGTGCCACGGTGGATCAGTGTAATATTACCGAGGGTCGTGGCTTCATCTGGAGCGTCCATCTGCTTCGGTGCGAATCTTGGATGGATCGAATGGTCGGCCAGATGCGAGGAGATTTCTTCTCCACATGATGCGCTCGGTATCACGGTGGACTGGTGTAATATCACTGAGAGACGTGGCTTCATCTGGAGCGTCCATCTGCTTCGGTGCGAATCTTGGATGGATCGGACGGTCGGCAAGATGCGAAGAGGTTTTTTCTCCTCGTGATGCACTTGGTGGGAGTTTTTTCTCCACATGACGCTCTCGGTGCTACGGTGGATCGGTGTAATATTACTGAGGGATGTGGCTCCATCTGGGTCGTCTAATGAGGATCAGGCACGAATCACGACGAAAATGGCGTGGATCACGAGAATAAAACGATTTCTGCCAATGCGGCCATATTTGAGTCATCTGATCGAGGATCAGGCACGAATCACGATGAGGAACTAGTTTTTCTCCAATACGCTGCTCGGTGCCATGGTGGATCAGTGTTTGGTCACCAAGGGACGTGGCTTCATCTGGGCCGCTTGATCCCGGTTGGGCGCGAAAGTTGAAGCGACCGATCAGTTTGCAGCTTCTAGGGCGTCGCATGGGATTCCACCCTTTGGCCTTCCGTCGTTATGTCTTCTTGGGCTTTTGACGTTTGCCCGGCCCAATTGCTTCAGAAGCCCAAGCGGCCTCGCTCTCAGCACTATAAGTCTGCCCTGCCTTGCTCATTTTTTTTCACTTCTCCACTTCTTCACTTTTTACTCTTTAGAAGTTTTTACTCTCGAGCGGCGCTACTAGCGGAGGTCTTTGCTCTCGAGCGGTGCTGCTAGCTATCGCGGCCAGGCTACTTGGCTTTCCGGCGAGATATTCTGACCGTAGTTGTCACATCACGGTAAGTTATCCCCTCTTTCGTAGTCTTAGCGAAATGTCTAGGGTATCTTCGGGGAGTGAGACCTCTACCTCGGATCATGAAAGGGGGGCAGTCCCTGGCCCCGGTTCAGAGCGCGGACAAGGGGAAGGCGGTGGTTAAACCGGTGAAGTTGGTAACTATAGTTGAATCGGAGCGTAGGGCCGGGGCATTGGGTCGGCTCCCGGGCCCCTTGTCGAACCTCGGGGGAGTGAGGCAGTACTCTCCTGAGCTTCTGGCAAAGGTGGTACATGGTATGTCAGCATCCTACGAAGAGGGTAGGGCGAGGGAGGTCACCGAGGTCGATGACGTCCCCTCGATGTTGATGGAGAAGGACCTGGTCCGGATCCGAAGGAGCTTTCAGATCTCGAAGGGATTTGTGCTCCTTCTTCCGGGTCTAGGTATCTGAGCTTGCACACCGATGTCTCCTGACACGTGCATATTTCCCTTCGACACCTTCTTCGCCGGGTTGCGTCTGTCCATTCACCCATTCATCACGGAGGTTTTGCAGTTCTACGGTCTGAGTTCGATGCAGTATATGCCGAACATGTGGTGACATGTCACTGGCTTCATCCTCCAGTGCCAGGCGATAGGCATCGCACCCCAACTCATCATACTTCAGGGTATGTATCGTATTTATCGAAAGAGTAAAACCGAGTACCGGTACTATTTATCGCCAAAGCGGGGGGTGAAATTGATCGAGAACCCAAAGTCTATCAAATTTTGGAAGGAGAAGTACTTCTTGGTTCGAGGCGAAGCTCTGTGGACGATCCCGACCATGTGGAGAGAGGAGGTGCCAAAGTGGGCAAAGACCGACCCGGTCTTGACTCCGAAGGAAGAAGACACCGTGGCCAAGCTTATGGCTCGGGAGCCACTTGGGTGGAAGGAGGTAACCGAGGAAGTCCTCTATGGTGGGGGTCTCACTCCGATCGACCCTAGTATGCTTCGCCTTTAGATTTTTGCCTTTGCTTTCTCGCTTAAGTCTCAACCTCTTCGTGAACTAACACTTGTCTTTCTTCTTTTACAAAGACTCCAGGCATGGACTTCAAGGCGATGCTCTTGGACCGAACCGGGGTGGCATACAAGGCCTCCGATGGCAAGAAAAGGAAGAGAACTTCCTCGGGCCCTTCTTCTGCGAAAGTGCCCAAGGCCTCGATGGTAGTGGCACCGAGTGTCGACGCGACCCCGATCATTACTCTGGACCCGGAGTCGCAGACCCCTGTCACTACCCCCGCCGCGACCACCGAAGGGACTTCCCTCGATCAGGTCTTGGCGCTCAAAGCTCCCCC
Organism: Hemerocallis citrina; assembly: GCA_017893485.1. Lineage (NCBI taxonomy): Eukaryota > Viridiplantae > Streptophyta > Magnoliopsida > Asparagales > Asphodelaceae > Hemerocallis > Hemerocallis citrina. The sequence continues at coordinate 61,115,803 of CM030358.1, forward strand.
TCTGACTGCGGTGGCGGAGAGTATACTAACCAAGGAGCATAAGAGGCTATTTGTCCCCGACTAGCGAGTCATGAGGCACGATGGCTTCCTCGGGGATGCCATCAACTATATACAGGCGATTCGGCACTTGTCAACCCCCAAAGACCGGGCTGCGCTGAAGGCGGGGACGGTTGGCGACGACGCCCTCGAGATTGCCAAGGCCTCAATGACGGTAAGTCGACTCCGACCCATTCCTCTTTGACTCCGGCCCTTTTGTTTCTCTCTGTGTTAAGTGCTTGCATGGTTCTGCCTTACATGCAGATGACTTGCCACTTTAGCCATATGCTGGAGAAAATCACCGAGCAGGAGAAAGAGTTGAAGATGGTGAGCGACAAGGATAGCACCGAGCGAGCCAAGGTCGTAAAGATGTTCGAGGCGGAGAGGTGTTTGGCCGAGTCGTAAGCAGTGGATATCCAAGCTCTCGAGGCCGCCCTTGCCGCCGTGAAGGAACAACTCGGCTTGGAGAAGAAGAGGGCGGATAAGGCAGAAGAGCTGGTTGCCAAAGAGAGGGAGGTGGCTGCAAAGGTCTCTGAGGATGCAGCTCGGGAGAGGGAGGCAGCGGTGCAGGCGGCTTTGGAGGCCGTCAGAGAGGAGGCGAAGGCTCACATGCGAACCAACATGGAGCAGTCCTACGCGCGAGCTCTGAAGCACGTAGCCGTCTGTGTCCCCGGGTTTGACGGTGCGGGGTACAGCCTCTACGACCCCCCTTGAAGACGATGTTGTCGCTACCACTGAGGGGTCGGCGGAGGCCGAAGGAGAAGAAGAAGAAGAATAAGAAGAAGAAGAAAAAGAAGAAGAAGAAGAAGAAGAAGGCGTGGGTGACGCCGTTGCTAAGGTGCTTCCCACCGAGGTGGCCTCCTGATCCCCATTGTTCTTCCTTTTTTTTTCCCGCAAGTAGGCCTTGTAGCGGATTGGTCACCACCCGATGTACTAGTAAACATCTTTGAATGAAAAAGAAGACTCTTTTCTTTTGGCTAAGTGTTGGAGTGCTTTGTCTTTGAGTCGCCTTGTAGCTTGAATGTATTCTCTTGTGGACTTGCTTCTTGACCTTATGAGATTTTACTTATTTTGTTCTCCCCAGGATCGCATCGTAGCTCGTCTTCGCATTGAACTCAGGGTTGCCAAGCTAGGGCTTTCGCGAAGTTAGGAGCTACTTCGCAAAGCGGAGACTAAGCTTAGTTATCTGAGGTCGATCCTTGCTCATCGCAACATAGAGGTGAAACAATTGGAAGAGAGGCGTCATGAGGCGGAGCCTGAAGGCGAGGAAATGGGTACGTCGATGGCTGTCAACCTCGGCTTGAGACTCTCACATCTTTGGCGCTCTCTATGTCAGACCGCTGTGGATAGGGACGAACTGGAGAAGGTGGTTGTTAAAAAGAGCATCGAGGTCCCCCATCTACGGTGGACAATCTCCGATGCCTCTCGTGGGGCAGGGTCAATGCGGCTGCTACGCCTGGAGATAAATGTCACAGACGTCTCGCTTAGGGAGCGGATTGTCTAGTTGGAGAAGGAGAATGCTTGTTTGTAATGGCTATCTAAGAGAAGCAATGTCAGGACCACTCCCCATACCCCAAAGGGGTATGCTCGAGGAACAATGTTCCAAGGACCTGCGCTTCGCTCGCCCCTGGTACCTCGAAGTCCCGGAGAAGCGCAAAGTGGCGTGGCTGGTTCGTCGAGTGGAACATCTGTTGGGGCCACCGTTAGGTCGGGGCCAGATGATGCTTCTCAATTTGCTAGCCTGGGCATGTCCGCAGAGGTGGGGCGACGACAACACGGTATTCGTCGTCCTCGTGTATCGCTCAAGAGAAGCATTCCCATCCCCCGAAGATGCTAGGGATAAGTCAAGTAGTTTTGTGCCGCCTCGTATGAATTTTGGCCTTTGATAGAGGTTGTCTTTTTTTTTGTAGAGCTTGTGTGTTGAATGATACTTGTAATGACAATTTTGATCAAATAATATAAGACTTCTTCTGAGTGCTCGCTGCCTCGTTTATGCTTCGTAAGTGTTCCAACAGTTGTGGGAGCTATTCAGATGGCGAACCACTTCATACTCACTTGTAAGCAAGTGTTGAAAGCGGAATCGAGCCAAGTGTTGGGTTCTGAACTCGTCGTTTAAGAGAGAGCCAACGGTTGTGGGAGCAATTCCGAATGGCGAACCGCTTCGTACTCACTTATAAGCAAGTATTTAAAGCGGAATCGAGCCAAGTGTTGGACTCCGAACTTGTTGTTTAAGAGGATGCCAACGGTTGTGGGAGCAATTCCAAATGGCGAACTGCTTCGTACTCACTTATAAGCAAGTATTTAAAGCGAAATCGAGCCAAGTGTTGGACTCCGAACTCGTCATTTAAGAGAGAGCCAACGGTTGTGGGAGCAATTCCGAATGGCGAACCGCTTCATACTCACTTATAAGCAAGTATTTAAAGCGGAATCGAGCCAAGTGTTGGACTCCGAACTCGTTGTTTAAGAAAGAGCCAACGGTTGTGGGAGCAATTCCGAATGGCGAACCGCTTCGTACTCACTTATAAGCAAGTATTTAAAGCGGAATCGAGTCAAGTGTTGGACTCCGAACTCGTTGTTTGAAAATTTTTTGGTAAGTAGAGTTAGCTAATTCAGAACATAGAAAAGTTGTGGGGAGAAATTTCCTTTTATTGCAAACAACTAGGCGGCCACTTCTAAGTTGCGAGCCGCCTTTACATTGTGACAAAGGGAAAATACAAGTAGGGAGTTTGGACACGTCTTCTGGAGCTCTCTTGGGGAAGTTGCTTGGAGCGGTATTTAGACACCCTCTCGGTACTTTATCAAGTGCTCCGCGTTCCATGTCCTCGGTATCTTCCTGCCCCCCGGGTCTTCGAGTTGATATGCTCCCAGGTGAATAACTCTGGAGACCCTATATGGTCCTTCCCAATTGGGTGCCAACTTGCCTCTTTTGCTTGGATCGAAGATCGATAACTTTTTGAGCACTAAGTCACCCTCTTTTAGGTTGGCGGGCCGTACCTTCTTATTATAGGCCTGAGTGATCCTATGGCGGTAGGTCTCTTGCCGAATCGCGGCTCTCTCGCGGACCTCATCAATGAGGTCTAGGCAGTTGTGAAGCTGGTTCGCATTCTATGCTTCACTGTAAGCAATGATTCGAGGTGAAGGTAGGCCCACCTCCAAAGGGATGAGAGCTTCAGATCCGTATGTGAGGTTGAAAGGGAACTCTCCCGTTGGAGCTCTTTTGGTGGTGCGATAGTTTCAAAGCACATTGGGGAGTTGTTCGACCCATAGCCGCTTAGTGGACTTGTCAAGCCTCTTCTTCAAGCCAGACGAGATTTGTCGGTTCGCATTTTCTGCTTGGCCATTGGACTGGGGGTGCGCTACCGAAGAGAACCACTGTTGAATGCCAAGGTCGGTGCAAAAGTCACAAAAGGCCGCTCCTGTGAATTGAGTCCCGTTGTCGGTCACGAGGATGTGAGGTACCCCGAACCGACAGACAATGTTCTTCGAAAAGAACTTCTGGACCTTGTGCTCGGTGATTGTTGAAAGAGGTTCAGCTTCTATCCATTTTGAGAAGTAGTCTATTGCTACCACTAAGAACTTCAACTGGCCCGGTGCTGGAGGGAAGGGTCTGAGCAAATCCATTCCCCACATGGCGAAGGAGATTGGACTTGACAAGGAAGTGAGTTGTGCTTGGGGCAGGCGACAGATTGGGGCGAACTTTTGGCAGGGGTCACACCGACGGACGTACTCCTCGGAGTCACTTAGTAGTGTGGGCCAGAAGTAGCCGTAGTTCAAGAGCTTTCGGGCGAGCGATCTCGCTCCCAAGTGTGCACCACATAGACCATCGTGGGCCTCCTTAAGGGTGAATAGTGCTGCCTTCGGGGAAAGGCATCTCAGATAGGGTCGCCCGTCTATCTGGGTGTAGGTGCGTTTGTACATTACCCCATCCAGGAGTGTGTACCGCTCTGCTCGTGTCTTGACACTCCTTGCTTCTTTTGGATCTTTGGGAAGGATTCCATCTCGGAGGTACTCGAGGAGGGGCTTCATCCAGTTTTTCCCAAGTGTTCGGGGGTAGGCTTCCATTGGCTCTGAGCCATCTTCGTCAATGCTTGATTTAAAAAGGACCTCTATCAAGACGGTTCTTTCTAGACCCTGGAGAGACGAGGATGCGAGCTTAGAGAGGGCATCTGCTTGCGCGTTTTCCTCTCGGGGAACCCGCTGGAGTTGGACATCTTCGAATAGAGCTAGAAGCTCCCTCACTTTTGCCAAGTACCTGGCCATATGGCCATCCCTCGCCTCGTATTCCCCGGACACCTGGTTGACTACTAACTGGGAGTCGCTGAAGATCCTTACGCCCTTGGCGCCTGCCTTGCGAGCCATGCAGAGCCCCGCTATGAGGGCCTCATACTTTACCTCATTATTTGATGTCGGGAAGTTTAGGCGGAGGGAGTACTGGAGGACGAAAGCGTCAGGGCCAGTTAGGATGACGCCAGCCCCGCTTCTATCGGCGCAAGAGGACCCGTCCACATAGACGGTCCAGACAAAGGGGTCGGTAGACAACTCACCTGAGTCGGGGATGGTGTTCTCCACAATGAATTCGGCCAGAGCTTGGGCCTTTATTGCCATTCTGGGCTGGTAGCTGATGTCATGCTGACTCAGCTTGATGAACCACTTTATGAGCCGCCCGGATGTCTCGAGCTTGTGGAGAACTTGTTTCAGCGGTTGGTCGGTAAGAACGACCAACGAATGGAATTGGAAGTAGGGGCAGAGCTTTCGGGCTGCCATGACCAGAGCGAGAGCCATCTTCTCCAGCTTTGGGTAACGGAGTTCGGCGTCGCGGAGCACCTTGCTCACGTAATAGATGGGCTTCTACGTATTCTCCTCTTCCCTTATAAGGACCGTGCTGAGCGTCTGCTCCGAAGCTGCGAGATAGAGGTAGAGGACCTCCCCAGGTGCTGGCTTGCTCAAGAGCGGGGGGTTAGCCAAATATTCCTTGAGCTTGTTAAAGGACTCCTATTGCTGATGTCCCCATTCGAAGCCTTTAGCCCCCCTGAGGGCCTTGAAGAAGGGGAGGCACTTCTCCCCGGACTTGGAGAGGAAGCGCCCAATCGCGGCGAGGCGTCTTATGAGCCTCTGTACTTCTTTGACGTTGGAGGGAGGAGCCATTTTAAGAATGGTTTGGATCTTTTTGGGGTTGGCCTCTATGTCCCTCTGGCTGACCATAAACCCCAGGAATTTACCCAATGAGACACCGTACGCACACTTGTTCGGGTTAAGTCTCATATTGTGCCTCCTAAGCACCCCGAAAGCTTCTTGAAGGTCTAGAGTGTGCTCCTGCCCTCGGGTGCTCTTGACCAACATATCGTCGACGTAGACCTCCATGTTTCGGCCAATCTGGTCCTGGAGGACTGTTCATAAGGTGCTAATAGGTCACTCCTGCATTTTTTAAGCCAAAGGGCATAACACGGTAGCAATAGAGGCCTTAGTTCGTCACGAACGAGGTCTTCGGGATGTCGGGAGGGAACATACTGATTTGGTTGTACCCTGAGAAGGCATCCATAAAACTGAGGAGCTCATGCCCAGAGGTCGCATCAATCAGGGCATCGATGCTGGGAAGAGGGAAAGGGTCCTTCGGGCATGCCTTACTGAGATCGGTGAAGTCAATGCATATTCTTCACCTCTTATTGGCCTTCTTGACCATCACCACATTGGAAAGCCACTCAGGGTAGTTTACCTCCTGGATAAAGCGGGCGTTGAGGAGTTTCTTAATCTCCTCCTTGATCTCCTGTTGTCTCTCGGGGGCAAACTTCTGCCTTTTCTGTTGGACAGGCTTGACCCCAGGGGTGACGCTCAAACGATGCATTGAGAGCTCCTCTGAGATCCCGGGCATATCGGCTGCAGTCCAGGTGAAGAGGTCGCGTTCTCCCGTATGCACCGGGATATTTCTTGCTTAATAGAGGGGGGGGGGGGGGAGAGCCTTGCTGACACGAAACGTCTTAGTGGTATCTTCTTCGGAGAAGGCCACTTCCTCCAATTCGTCCATGGGCTCAGAGATAGTTTGACCGCCTTCCTGAGGAAGTTCGAGCGCTTCTAAAAAGAGAACTGGGCCCCCATCAAGGTTATATAGCACTTCCGAGCTGCTTCTTGGTTTCCCCTCACTTCTCCCACTCCTAAGGGCGTGGGGAACTTCATCTTCATGTGGTAGGCTGAAGGGATGGCTTGAAGTGCGGCCAAACCCGATCTACTCAGGATAACATTATAGGCGGCCATGACGTCGACCACCATGAAGTCCATTGGCTCCGTGCGAGTTACTGAGGCCTTTCCAGCCGTTACATCGAGGGTTATAACTCCCTTGACCATAACCGGGACCCCAGTGAATCCGTGAAGAGTGTAGCCTGCGGGCTTGAGCCGGTCCCTCGACAGCTGGAGGCCCTTGAAAGCCTCCAAGAAAAAGATTTTGACGGAGCTTCCGTTATCCACCAAGATTCGACGAATGTCGAAGTTTGCCATTCGGAGGTTGATGATGAGGGTATCGCAGTGGGGTGTGCGGACGCCCTCCAGGTCCCTATTGGATAACGTCACCGGGACTCCTAGGCCTTTTGGGGGAGGATGGCTCTGCACAGAGTTAACCTCCCTTACGAAGGCTTTTCGGGAGGAGTTGGAATCTCTCCCCATTGGGCCTCGGTGTATTAAGTGCAAGATGCCCTCTACTTCGACCTCCGGAGTCTCCGTGCACTGCTCACTTTGCCTGTTAGCCCCCCTAGGCAGCGGAGGCGGATCGGCTCGGTCTCTCTTCACGAACCGGGTGAGCTGCCCACTCTGAATGAGGGCCTCGATTTCATTCTTCAAGGCCCACCAATCGTTGGTTTCGTGCCCGTGGTCCCGGTGGAAACGACACCACTTCTCCCGGTTTCTCTTCTTCCTGGGGGTGTTCATCCTTAGAGGTGGCGGTAGGAGACCTTCGTTCCCGATCTCCATTAAGATGATGGATACACTCGAGTTTAGCGAAGTGAATTTCTCGAAATGGGGGAGAGGACGCCGCTGACCCCATTGTCTTTCTGGAGCTTCTTAGCTCCTTCTTCTGCACCCTTCCGCTTATTCCTGGAAGTTGATGCCTCAAAGGTGGGGTGATGGAGAGCCTCTTCCGCTCGGATGTACTTCTCGCTCCGGAGAAGGAGCTCGGAGAAGTCCCGAGGGGGCTTCTTGGCGAGGGATGCTCTGAGATCAGCGCTGAGGACGTTGGACCGGAAGGCGACAGTGGCAACCGAGGGTTCCAAGGAAGCGATGGACCTGGCTTCAGCAGTGAAGCGCTTGACATAGTCCCTCAATCGTTCGCCCTTCTTTTGACTGAGGAACAGTAGGGAGTCGCTCGTCTTCTCAGCACTGCGACTACTCACGAAATGCGTGAGAAAAAGACCATCGAATTGGTCAAAGGAAAAAATAGATGCCGGTGCAAGTCACGAGTACCACTCACGGTCTGACCCTTTAAGGGTGGCCGGGAAGGTCTTACAAAGGAGGGCGTTGGATGCATGGTGGATCATCATGAGAGTTTTAAAACTCTCGATGTGATTTGCGAGGTCCGACTCCCCAGTGTAGGTCTCGAAGTGTAGAGGCTTGAAGTGGTTTGTGACTGGAGCCTCCATGATGGTGCGAGAGAATGGGGGCCTGCTTGGGCGGAGGTCCCTAGCCTATTGTTCTTCGTCCCGGTCGAGCTGGCCGAGGCGCCTCTCCATCTCATGGAGACGGCGGTAGACCGATTCCTCTCTTCGGTCATGTCTTGCTGAGCCTCGAGACTCTTCCTCGTGCCGAGGAGGGGTGGAACTGCAGTGGCGATGACTCTGAGTAGGTGGCGGATTGATGGAACGACGGGGTGGCTCGGAGCGGGTCGTGGACTCCGGGAGCGACGGTGATGGTCGGGAGAAGGGCGGCGATGGCTCGGAGCTGGTCTGGGACTTCGGGAGCGACGAGGGTGGCTCGGAGCAGGTCGAGGGCTGCGGGAGCGGTGAGGATGGCGAGGAGCTGGTCGAGGGCTGCGAGCCCGACGGCCATTGTTGGGGGCAGCGTTGAGCGCCTGGAGGATTGCCTCTGGAATTGCTGAAATTCTGCCCTCGTGACGGGGCCTCCTGCTCATGATGGGCTCAAGGTGCGGGGCGGCCTGGCGGGGAGCGGCTCCGTCTTGGGCGATGTTGGGATGATTCTCTCTCCCTCCGGGGAGAGTTGGACCCTCCGTGACGGGATCGGCGCCTCGAGTGATCCCTCGGTTGCTCGCGGCGAAGGTTTGCCTCTTGGGCCCGCCTCTCGTTTACATGGGTACGAAGATCGGGTCCATGCTCGGCCTGCCGATTGTTGATCACGTTCCGTATATTCTTTAGAGTGGGAGGAGTATAGGAAGCCATTGAGTCTGTGTCAGCATTGTGGATGGAAACCCAAACCTGATGCACAGGTTGCTTGTGGCGGCTTCGTCGAGAGTGTTCCCCCACCGTGCCTTGGGGATCCAAAGGCTGCTGATGCAGAGCCTGTGGATCGAGCTGCAGGGTCGGTTGGTTGGGAGGAGGGAAATCCCCCTGCGAAGAAGGAGGAGGAAGATGAGAAGAGGTCGTCCTACGATTGGAGTTTGCGGGTCTCTTCTTGGGAGGCTGTGGCTTTTGTGGAAGGAGGAAGGTTGGATTGCTTGTCGAGAGGTTCCTACAGACGGCGCCAATCTGTTGCAGCTGGATTCTGGTGTGGGGGCAATAGATGAGATTTGTAGATTCGTGAGGGACTTGAACAGGCTGGATCTCCCTTCTTCCTTGTTGGCAAGTTGACTCCTTGGTGCTCCCGCTGACCTGCACAAACGTTCGAAACACCGGGATGGATCCCGGCGACGAACCGTCCGACGCTCTTATCAATACCAGAGAAAGTAAAGGGAAAGAACTCAAGTGTGCAAAGAGTGATCACCTTTTACAGTATGAGGTAAGGGGGTTTTTATTGTCGCCATGGGGATCTCCTTCAGGATAAGATCAAATCCCTTCTTCCCGGCGTGGCAGGATAGAGGTGGTTAGAACCACCTTCTCAAGATCAGGGTGAGCCAGGATTTCCTCCAATCCTGTTGAGCTGGCCCTCAACGGGTTGAGACCCATTCCCGACTGAGCAGATCCGTTCACGGGTTAGCGGGTCTAAGAGGAGGGACCCCGTGCCCAATTCAGACCCATCTGTAAGTAAAATTACTATTTTGCCCCTGTGACTTTGAGATTCGTGTCCACTTTGAACAGTTCCGATTTAACCCCACTTTTGGCCATATCACTCATTATTCTCATGGCTTATATATAGGCTCAAAACAAATCTTCAAAATATTCAAATGCTTAAAATAAAGGGTGCAAATTGCAAAACTACTACATATGACTAAATCTCAAAATAAAACAAAATAGAACCGATGTCTTCATCAGTATCAATATATAAAACTAAAGGAGATATACAATAAAAATAAAGAAGATATACAAAGTTGCTCCAATTACCGACGGATTAAATTAATGGGCCATACGATAAAAAATTGGACGAGAGTGATCGAACATAGACTGAGACTATAAACTATAGTGTCTAAGAATCAGTTTGGATTTATGCCTAGGAGATCAACAATGGAAGCAATTTATGTACTGAGGAGACTTATGAAAAATATAGGGATACATATGGTGTTTATAGATATAGAAAAAGCATATGATAAAATTCTTAGAGACATAGTATGGTGGGTGTTAAATAATAAAAGAGTAACTATTCGGTATATTGAGGTATTTAACGATATGTATGAAGGGGCAAAGACCACAATTAGAACAACCACAGGAGAGACTAGTGATTTTCCTATTTCAGTAGGTTTATACCAAAGTTCGGCTTTAAGCCCCTACTACCTCTTTGCTTTGGTTATGGATGAATTGACACGAGGAATACAAGATGAGGTGCCTTGGTGTATACTTTTTGTCGATGACGTCATCTTAGTGGGCGAGACTAGAGTAAGAGTCAATGCTAAATTAGAATTACGGAGTTCTTTAGAAGCTAGAGGCTTTAGAATAAGCAAGACTAAAACACAGTATATGGAGTATAATTTTAGTGATAATCGGAACACAATTGAGAAAGTAGTGAAGCTTTATAGTCAAGAGATACCTAACAGAGTCTGTTTCCGATATTTAGGCTCGATTATACCGAGAGATGGGGAGATTTGTGAAGATGTTATATATAGGATCTAAGCAGGGTGGTGGAGAAGTATCAGTGGTGTTTTGTGTGACAAACATATACCTTTGAAGTTGAAAGAAAATTTTTATAGGATGACTGTTAGACCATCAATAATGTATGGAGCAAGGTGTTGGGAAACAAAGAAATAACATGTCCAAAAAATGAGTGTAGCGGAGATGAGGATGCTAAGATGGACGTGTGGTAAAATCAGGAAGGATAGAGTTATAAACGAGCATATATGAGACATGCTAAAGGTAGCTCCTATCCAAGATAAGTTTAGAGAGAACCGCCCAAGTGGTTTGAACATGTCACACGTAGACCTAGTAGTCTCCCCATTAGAAAGAGTGATTTGATAAGTATTAAAGGTAGAGTTAGGGGTAGAGGAAGACCTAAATTTACTTGGGTAAAAACGGTGAGAAAAGATATGATAGCTTGTGACCTTACAGAAGATATTGCACTAAACCGAGCAGAATGGAAAATCAGGATTTATGTAGCCGACCCCAACTAGTTGGAAAAAAAAAGCTTTGTTGTTGTTGTTGTATATAAAATGAAAAATCCGAACCGTTCATTTTGATCTACATATTTAAATTAGACTACAGATGAGAAATCAAGTCATTTTAGATTTGTTTGTACATTTAAAGTTATAAATTGTATGGTTGAACATCGTTACTTTTTATAATGACATGATGTATGGACAAATAAATTTCAAATGATTTGATTTTACATATTTAGGCTAATTCAGGCTAATTCAGTCATTCTAAACAATGTGAACGGTTTGGATCATCCATGTGATGACTATGTAAAAAGTTTACACGAAGGTTATTGTGAGAACTAGTTCTTACATTATCACTCCCCATATATATATATAAGGAATGCTACATTGCAAACGCTACTTTAGCATGCAAATACATGTAAACCACCTAAGCTGTTATTTAACCTAAGCCGTTGTTTGCTTTGGTGGTTTGTACGAGTTTGCATGCTACAACAACGTTTACAATGGAGTATTCCTCCCTCTCTATATATATCTTTTGCATTTTTTTCTGCTGTCTATGATTATTGATTGAGTATAGGATTAAAATATGTTCATATATACTGGAGGAGCATACCAAAACCAATCTCTTAGTAATAATTAATTGTAATGAAGGGAATGCAAGAATTTCAACCATGAGCTTAAAGACAGTTCAAATGCCCAATACGGGGCGACTAAATGTCGATTTTCACTCCCTTGAAACTCTTATGTCTTTATCTTTTCTGATTACTCGTTGTTTTACTTGTTTTTCACATATATTATGGCCTTTGTCTATTACCTCAGAGTTGAATGTAATTTCTTATGGCAATCAATCATCTTATCCTTTTTCTTGTTTTCTCCTTGCAAGCTAGCTATCTCTTTTAATTATGGCGAAAATTTCGAGCTAGTTGGAGGAGGAACGACAACTATGTTTATAGAAGTTTTCAAACCTTTCATGGAATCTTGTGATTTATAGCTGGCTCCGTTAAGATAAATCAGAGAGAATAAAAACAATACTTAATATTGAATTGAGAAATAACTGAGTACAATATCTCTTATATATAGGAGTGAACCAACTACAAAATTAGTCAAATATCCAATATGGGACTATAATATCTAACACCCCCTCTCAAACTCAGGGTGGGTCATACATTGTGAGTTTGCCTACTAAATATCGAAATCTTTGAATAGTATGAGATTTGGTGAAGAAGTCTGTCGGCTGCTGTGATGAGGTAATAGAATGAAGAGAAATGGTCTCTGCTTCAAAGCGCTCACGAACATAATGACAATCAATCTCTATATGCTTCGTTCGCTCATGAAAGACCGGGTTGCTTACAATGTGTAGTGCACTCCGGTTATCACAATGAAGAGGAGTAGGTCTTGAAAGAGTGACACCCATATCTGATAAAAGCTAACGAACATGAACAATCTTTCTAGTAGTAGCTGCCATTGCTCTGTACTCAGCTTCAGTCGAAGAACATGCAACAACTGACTGTTTCTTACTTCGCCATGAGATCAGAGAATCATCAAGAAATAGACAGAAACCAGTGGTAGACCGTCTGGTAGTAGGATCACCTGCCCAATCTGAATCAGAATATGCACTCAGCTCTAGTTTGCATGTAGCAGGCATGAATAATGAGCGAGTAATAGTGCCCCGAAGATATCTGAGAATCCAAAGAAGAGCACCGTAGTGAACTGATGTAGGAGCAGAAACAAACTGACTGACAACACTGACTGCGTAAGCAATATCGGGTCTGGTCATGCATAAGTAGAGAAGCTGTCCAACAATCTGTCTGTATCTAGTGGGGTCCGGAAGGAGCTCACCATCAGTGGGACGAAGTTTCACATGAAGCTCTAAGGGTGTATTGGCTGATCGACTGTTAGAAAGGCATGCAGCGGAGATAATATCTGATGTGTATTTCTGTTGAGAGACGAGTATCCCCTGAGATCCATGAGCAATCTCTAGGCCCAGAAAATAATGTAGTCTGCCAAGGTCTTTCATATGGAACTGCTGATAAAGGTATTTCTGGGTGGATGTAATGCCCGCAGAGTCATTCCCAGTAATGATCATATCGTCAACATAGAGTAATAGAAGTGCCTTCCCTTGCGGTGATGACCGCATAAACATACAATGGTCCTGAGAAGTCTGACTAAAACCAGTCTTGGTGATGACAAGGCGAAAACACTCAAACCAGGCTCGAGCCTGCTTCAAACCATATATGGTCCGACGCAACCGACAAGCATGATGAGGAGGAGTAGGGCGGCTAGGAGGAGGATCCATATAAATAACCTCGGATAAGGTACCATAAAGAAAAGCATTCTTCACGTCCATCTGGTATAACAGCCATTGGCAGATGACTGCAACAGCAAGAAGAGTACGAACAGTAGTTATCTGTGCAACGGGAGCAAAGGTCTCATCATAATCAATGTCATGCTCCTGAGTAAATCCTCGAACTACTAGACAAGCCTTGTGCCGCTCAATAGATCCATCAGGTTGATATTTGATCTTGAAGATCCACTTGCAGCTAATAGGCTGAACGGCCTATGGCAGAGGAACACCATCTCAAGTGCCAGTCTAATCAAATGCACTGAATTCCTCTGCAATAGCGTTCCTCCATTCAGGATATTGAATTGCGTCTTGATAGGTTCTGAGCTTACGTGTAAAGTATATAGCAGGGAGATATGCATGAAACTGTGGTGAGTAGGAAGCTAGGGTGACAAAGCCAAACTGGTCAGAAGGACCAGTGGCATCAGGTGTATAACGTGCCGGAGGAATATCAGAAGTGGAACGGGCAGACTGACAAAGAGGTGGTGGAATGACAGGGTGTGGGGGTGAGGACGGTGGAGTAGGTGCATGTGTCGGTGGGGAAGTGGGTGGGGTGGGTGCTGGCTGTTGTGGGGATGCAGGTGGTGTTTCGGTAGGGGGAACAACATGTGTAAGGACAGCAGGAGATGTGAATGGAGCTAGAGGAGTGGGATTAAAAGGAACGCGAGAAGATGAAGTCAGGGGGCTAGCAACAACTAGGGAATCGAGAAATCTAGTATCCTCGGGGGGATTCAGGTAGTAAGGGGAGTTTTTCACAAAGGATACATGTCGAGAAATACGGACACGATCCGCTGATGGATCAAAACAACGATAACCTTTGTGTTCGGGACTGAAACCGAGGTGAACGCACTTAGCAGCATGAGCGGAGAGCTTCGTGCACTCAGTAGGAGGGAGAAGGACGTAACAGGTACACCCAAAGGTACGTAGCATACTGTAGTTGGGAGGTGAGTGATAAAGAGCCTCATAAGGCTTCGTACCAGCTAGAGCAGACGATGGAGTAATGTTGATGAGACTAATAGAGGTCACGATAGCTTCAGCCCAGAAAGATCGAGGAGCGGAAGAGGAGAGTAAAAGAATGCGAGCCGTCTCAAGGATGTGATGATACTTGCGTTCAGCTACACCATTCTGCTCATGTGTGTGAGGGCATAATTGCTGAAAAAGGGTGCCGTGAGACTGAAGGATCGATCTCATAGTGGTGGAAGTGTACTCATGTGCACCGTCCGATCAAAAATTCTTAATGTGCACACCGAAATGAGTGTGAATCATAGTTGTAAAGTACCGGTAAATATCAGGTATCTCAGATCGCAGACGCATAAGAAAAACCCATGTTTGTTTAGTGAAGTCATCGATGAAGGCAACATAATAGAGATAGGCTTTCCACGAAGGTACGGGAGAGGGTTCCTATATGTCAGAATGAACAAGCTGAAAAGGATGAGTGATTTCAGAAGTGCTTTGTGACTAAAAGGTAGGGCAATGTGTTTGGCCAAATGACAACCCTGGCAATCAGATAAATGTTTAAAAGTGAGAGAACCAAGGGCACCACTGCGAGCTATAGTCTGGAGTCGTGACGCACTAATATGACCTAAATGTCTGTGCCACAGATCAACATCAGATGAAACAATACCGGCAAAACTAGAAGGAGAATGATGTGCTCGAAGAAAATCTAGATAATATAGATGACCCTGACGACGAGCATGCCCAAACTCCTCATCTGTAGAGGAATCAGTAATAGAACAACCTAAAGAGTCAAAAGTAACGACAAGATCACTATCGCACAACACATTAATAGAAATAAGGTTTATTGATAAATGAGGAGCACAAAGAACATATGGTAATATGAGAGTGGGAGAGCTAATTGTTCCTGAGAGTGTAATAAGAAGTGGTCAGCCATCAGCTGCGTGTAAAGATGGAGAGTGAGAGAGAAGTGTTGTGCAGGTGGTGAACAGTGTCTGATTACTAGTGAGATGATGTGATGCACCAGAATCTAAAATCCAGAACGAATTCATACCGGGAGTGGCAGAAAGTGCAGGAGCAGAGGAGCCAGCATTGATAGATTGACCCATGAGCTGTAGTTCCAGCTGAGTGAGGCATTGCTGAAGATTAGCCCAATCAGCAGGAGACGGCAAGGCTGGAGTGACGGGCATGGCCGAGGATGTGAGGGAAACAACACTGCGAGGAGAAATAAGACTAGCACTGCTTTGACTGAGAGCACAATATGGAGGGTGATACTGTTGGTGTTTGGATGGGGGTAGGGAGTAGGGTGGTGCTACCGGTGGCAGAAGTAGAGGTGGGGTAGGGTGAGGAATGATGTTGGGAGAAGGTAGGAGGCCGGAGGCAGACTGAACGTGGTGCTGCTGCTGTTTGAATCTGGAGGAGGAACGAGAGGCGGTTGCTGCGGGGAAGTCGGTGGAGGCGGAAATATGTGGAAGAGATTGAGATTCCATCCAGTGTACCTGTACTTTTTTTTTGACTTGTTTTTAAAAAAAAAAATTTTTCGGCTTATTTTTTTGGGGTTTTTATTTTTGATTTTTGAATTTTTTTTTTGAAAACAGGGAAAAAAAGGGTTTGTGGGGTTAGGGTTAGGAGATATAGGATATGGGTTTCGGGTTATGGGTAGTAGAAGGAAAAGGGGAAAAGGAAAAAAATAGGGTTTTCAGAGATTTGGGGGGGGGGGGGGGAGGAGAGAGGTGGAGAAGGAGGACAGGGGTGGCGTGGTGTCGATGATGAGGAGCTTCGGACTTAGGTGTTGGCGGATTTCGGTGGGTAGCTTGGACGAGGGAGGACGACGAGAGAGGACGACGGCCGATGGGTTTGATCGGTGTTGTTGTTGGACTTCGGTGTTGGGTTGAGGAGACCTCAACAGATTGGAGTGTTGCTGATGGGTTGAGGAGATTGGAGATTTGCTGAACAGGTTTTTTTTTTTTTTTTTTTTTTTTTTTCTTTCTAGGCTGTGGGAATTTTAGGGTTTGATGAAGAAATTCAAGAGGAAAATTTTGTATAACTGACTTTGATACCATGTTAAGATAAATCAGAAAGAATGAAAATAATACTGAATATTGAATTGAGAAATAACTGAGTGCAATATCTCCTATATGAGTAATGCTTCAGCCACTACCAATTTCACTATATTTCTCTTCACTACCTTAGGTGGCATACTCCTATTGGAGAGTTTCCCCACCTACTCTATCTTTTCCTACCTATTGGAGTGTGCCATCTAAGGTAGTGAAGAGAAATGTAGTGAAATTGGTAGTGGATGTAGCATTACTCCTACTAGTAATTTGCACGTGCGATGCACGTCCTAATAAATATAGTTTTTTAAAATAAAAATTTAGACATAATCTGGATTTGAACTTAGAACCTCCGTTATAATAGTTATGCACGTGTATTGCACGGGTTGGTAGATTGACAAAACATTTACAAATGATACTAAGGTCTTCTCCCATTATAATATTAGAAATAGTAGTATGCCTTAGTTTTTAAAAATAGTGGGGGTATATGCTAATTTTCACATTTTAAATGGGGGCATTTGCTTAAATATTCCTTTTTTAGGAGCTGCACGTGCATCACACGGGTATGTTTGGTGGATTTAGTTTGCCGTATATTGCACGTGTTTACTCAGTTACAAAATTAGGGTTTGTTTGTTTACAACCCCAACTCTCCCATTAAAATAGTAGAGATATATAGGAGTTAACCAAATACAAAATTAGTCCAATACCCAATATGAGACTATAATATCTAACAGGCTACATTTTGATGTGAAAGATATTTATAGTAGAAAGATATTTAATAAACGGTCACATATTCTATAGAAAATATTATAGAAAGCATATTATAGAAATTTTATTGAAAACTAGGTTACAGGGTAAACATTTTTAGGACTGGGTCATTCTGACAAATATTTCAAAACACAGGGTCATGCTGATAATTAGCACAAAAAATTATAAAGTACAGAAGTTGTTGATAGTTACTTGTAGGAAATGGCAAGCTAGGAAATTTCATCAAGTGTCATTATGATTACTTGATTATTATATTAACTCAATGAATAATGAAAAAAATTATAAAAAGTTAATCATTTGAAGTGTCACTAGAAGGTGGGACTAAATGGTGGGATCCCCTCATGATATGGACCCCACTGAGATGTTTGATCAGCACACTCCATTCCATTAGGTGAACCCAATTTGGTTTGGATCTCAATCATAACCCATGCTTGGACTTCATCCCACATAGGAAGTAATTTCATCTTGAGAAATAGGTTCAATCCGTCAAGCTCAGGCGCTTATATTTTAAAGCTGTATTATGTCATGAATGTCTGTGATGCTTGTGGTTACATTTATCGAACATGAAACTGTATGTTTCAATGTAGAATCTTAGAATTTTCCATCTGTCAACGTATCCCATCACTTTGTGTATGTTTTCACGTGTCTTGTGTATGTGCTTTCTTATGGTTTATTACTCAACTTTAAGTGGTACTTTGCTAAGCTTTGCTTTCATAATTATGTATGCCTTTTTCTCCCTCATAGTAACCAAAATCTCCTATATATTCAATTAATCAAATAATACGGGCTTTCCCTTGTATGATTATATAACAAGGACAATGATTGTTTTCGTAGGAGGTATGCTATGATTATATGATGTGACAAACGGATTTTCAATATAATTTTAGAAAGAAGTTATGAACATTTTTTGGGCTTTGAATAAGTGTATGATTCACGCACTAAAACATTACCTTGATCCTTTAAGTGCATAAGATGTTGCACAAGTATGCACATGAATCAAAAGGACATTAAATAACCATGTAGCATGGACACTAACACTTCATGACCACTCCTTGAATATTTGTCCTACGCATACCAGTTGCCACACCTGTCCTAAATTTTAATGCAAATGCTACATTTTTGACACTTCTAATGCATAATCGAGAATTTTAAAACACTTATTAATTTTGTTATACTAGTAAATTTGATTACTCTTGTCATGACTGTAAAGCTTCATGTATTTTGTTACTGTGTTAACCTATTCTTACTTTTCTCTGTACTTTAGATCTCTTACATTGATTAAAAACTATACTCTTGAATGTCCTTTGGAATGAATCTGTGTGACATTATGATCTATTATATTTACAGAGTAAACTATAATGGCAATGTCCCTGTGCCCTACTTTCTAACAAATGTGTCATGTTCATTAGTGTACCAGTTTCATAACTACCTTAGTACCTTTTGTAGTGAACCTCTACCGGTGTCAAGCCTCTTAGTTAAACAGTTACAAAGTTATTAAATATTAAATATCATTAAGGAATCATGTTATTAGTGAAGTCGAGCCACACCCTTGGTATGGAGGCTAAAATGTAATTGTCCAAGTCTGTACGTACCATGGTTCCAAATTGCAGTCAATACAAATATGCACTGGCCATACTAGATTGGTATGTTTGATGCTCATACTTCTGATATGTCCAATTTTCCAGCGATTGACATGGTTTTTTAACCATCTTTACCATCATATCTAAAGAGTTAGGGATGAAGCTGAGTGTATTGTACAAATGATCGACCCAAGAAGAATACCTAAATTTACATTGAAGTTCATGTGCCATATGATCAGATTTTAGTAATCTGTATCGTAAATTAAATGGAGTTGTTTTATTTTCTGTGTGACATTCTCAGCATGGTAAAATGACAATTAAATATTGGTCGTCAACCAAATATATATCTAATGCCTAATTATACCTTTATAGTCGATGCACATGCACGAAGCTAGTGTTTATAACCAAGGAGTTGGCTATAATTTTATCAGGGATTTTCAAGTTTTTTAAAATTATTAAAATTGTTAAGATAAATCAGAGTGATGAAAACAATAATGATTATTGAATTGAGAAATAACTGAGTACAAAAGCTCCTATATATAGGAGTGAACCAAATACAAGGTTAGCCCAGTACCCAATATGAGACTATAATATCTAACACTCCCTCTCAAACTCATGGTGGGTCAAACAGTGTGAGTTTGCCTACTAAATATCGAAATCTCTGAATAGTATGAGATTTAGTGAAGAAGTCTGCCGTCTGCTGTGATGAGGTAATAGAATGAAGAGAAATGGTCCATGCTTCAAAGCGCTCACGAACATAATGACAATCAATCTCTATATGCTTCGTTCGCGCATGAAAGACCGGGTTACTTGCAATGTGTAGTGCACTCCGGTTATCACAATGAAGAGGAGTAGGTCCTGAAAGAGTGACACCCATATCTGATAAAAGCCAACGAATATGAACAATCTCTCTAGTAGTAGCTGCCATTGCTCTGTAATCAGCTTCAGTCGAAGAACATACAACAACTGCCTGTTTCTTACTTCGCCATGAGATCAGCGAATCACCAAGAAATAGACAGAAATCGGTGGTAGACCGTCTGACAGTAGGATTACCTGTCCAACCTGAATCAGAATATGCACTCAGCTTTAGTTTGGATGTAGCAGGCATGAATATTGTAATATCCCGGACGGATATTACCGTATATAAATTATTATTTTATTATTATTTTATTATTATTTTATTATTATTTTGTTTTAATTCCAAAATTAGAATATTTTGGTGATTTTTACCCGGTTTGCTCCTAAACATTATCTGTATCCAGATATCGGTCAGTATACATCCGTATTGTATCAAATTGATACCGTGACCTTCCGAACTAATAATAAATATTATTTTATTATTATTTCCAAGATTTAATTATTTTATATGGATTATGCAAAGATTTTCCGGTATACGGACATATATGCGCACGTACGAGTAGTATGTCGATTAGTGCATTATACGAATTGTGTGTTGTGTATTTTTGGACAACACTTGTTTTGTTATGACAAACTTAATTAGATGGTTAGGGTTTGATTTAGAGACTAAACCTAGGGTTACAAGACATAAGAAGGTTAAGAATTCTTCTAGAAATCTTCTCCCCCACATCAACCTCCCCCTCACATAACACCTCCCCCACTCTCCCCCTTCTCCTAGGTATGGCCGGCCCCCTAAAAGAGGGAATGAGTTTTGTGAAATTATGTGGGTGTATATTGCAAATATCCACCCTTCTCCCCTTCTATAAATAGCCCTTCATTCTCCTTCTTCTCTCATTTTAGAAAACAAAAGAAAGAAAGAAAGAAAGAAAGAAAGAAAGGAAAAGAAAGAGAGAACAAAAAAAATAACTTGAGAGTTTTGTTTTGTAGGTTGATTAGAAAAGTTCTAAAAAGCTAGGGGAAGGAGAAGGATTAGCAAGCTAGTTCTTCCAAATAGAAAGGCTAAGGTGGGGGTTTCTTCACTTTGATTCTTTCTTGTTTGTTTGTTTGTTTGTTTGTTGTTTGTTGTTGGACTTCTTCTTCTTCTACCTTCTTGTTTTGTTTTGTTTTTGGGTTGAGTGTGTGGTATGTTGTAGTAAGTAAAAGAGGAAAAAGAAGAGTAGTAGTAGTAAGTACTAAAGATCATAACTTTAGTATTGTAATCTTTTGTTTGTATGTTATTGGACTAAAAACTTACATATTGCATAATGTTGGACATACAACTATGGTTGGTTGTAGGACTTGATTCACATAAGCATATGAACACTCATTTTACAACCATTATGGGTTGTAGGACTCTTTATGAAACTTGGACTAATAAGAACATAAGTTCTAATAAAAAGATATTTCCTTGTAAACACTAGTTGTAGAATTAATTAAAAAGATATTTCTTTTATTTTTAACCACTAGTTGTAATTAATTAAAAAGATCTTTCTTTTATTTTTAATCACTAGTTGTAATTAATTAAAAAGGATCTTTCTTTCATTTTTAACCACTAGTGTAATTAATTAAAAAGATCTTTCTTTTATCACTAGTTGTAATTAATAAAAAAAAAGGGATCTTCCTTTCATTCTTAACCACTAGTTGTAATTAATTAAAAAGATCTTTCTTTTATTTTTAATCACTAGTTGTAATTAATTAAAAAGGATCTTTCTTTCATTTTTAATCACTAGTTGTAGCTAATTAAAAAGATCTTTTCTTTTGTAAAGTAAAATAAAATAAAAAATGATCTTTTCTTTATCACTAGTAATAACAAAGATTAGTAAGTAACTAAGTAGTAGTAAGCTAAAATAATAAGTAGTAGTATGTAATAAAATGAAGTAGTAGTAGCATGTATGTTGATTAATAAGGTAGTAATAATAGTAAGTTGTATGTTGTGATTTTTGATGAGAATGAAGTAGTAGTAATAGTAGTAAGTTGTATGTTGTAGTAGTAGTAGTAGATAATTATGTTTTGTTAAAATAGGAGTAGTAGTAGTAGCAAAATGTTGTAGGATTACTTCTAAAAATGTTTAGAAGCCATTTCCATGCTACTAATATTGTAGGATTACTTCTAAAAATGTTTAGAAGCCATTTTTATGCTACTAATATTGTAGGATTACTTCTAAAAATGTTTAGAAGCCATTTTCATGCTACTAATATTGTAGGATTATTTCTAAAAATGATTAGAAGCCTTATTCATGCTTCACATGTTGTAGGATCTTTTCTAAAAATAATTAGAAGCCATATTCATGCTTAATTAGTTGTAGGATTACCTCTAAAAAAATCCTACCATGTTTCCATGTTTAGAATGTTGTAGGATTGTTTATAAAAATATCCTACCATGCTTTTATACTTAAAATGTTGTAGGATGTATTCTAAAAATATCCTATCATGTTTCATGCTTAGTTAATGGTAGGATTTATTCTAAAAATATCTAGCATGCTTAATGATGTTAGAATGATGTAGGACAAATTCTAAGAGTTTCCTACCATGCTTGGATTAATTAATTATGCTTAGAATGTTGTAGGAATCAATCCAAGAGTTTCCTACCATGTTTGGATAAATTTTATTGTGCCTAGAGTGTTGTAGGATCCATGATAAAATCATATACCATGCTAATTTAATTGTTGGAAAGCGATATACCATGCTAGCTAAATTGTAAGTATTTTGCATATCATGCTAGTTTAAATTGTACACAAGTTGTATACCATGCTAGATAAATGGTAGAGAAGTGTATACTATGTTAGTTTGATTGTAAGTAGGTAATATACCATGCTAGTTTTATCTATGCCATACTAGCTTAATAGTAATTAAGTGTGTACCATGCTAGTTTATATGAATACTCGTGTTTACATGGTACCCATGCTTAGATAAGTGTTTGTTCATGCTATGTTAGTGAATGATCATGATTCATGCTAAGTAAGTAGGTATCATGCTAATTATTAATCATGTTAAGTTAAGGATACCCATACTATGATATTCATGCTTAGAGTAAAGAAACTACCCATGGCTAGTTATAGTGATTTATGTTGGGTTCTATACCATGCTAGAGTAATACTTGCTTAGAATGTTGTAGAGTAGTGTTAGGACTACCTACTATACCTTGGAATATTGCTTAGTTGGGTGGTGGTGGTTGGTTATTATAAGTAGTAGGCTTCCATGCTCAATTTGTAACCTACGATTGACTATAGAGGATTTTATGTTTAAGGTCGTTAGTGATTTTCATGCTTGAGCTCAATGTAAGCATAAGCATTAATCATATCCATACATAGGAATATCATGGTGGTTGTGCTATATGATTGATTGTCGTAGGAAGCTGCTTGTAATTGTATGCCATACTTAAGGCGCAATAGGTTGAAGTAGGAAGGATTGGGAAGACCACTAG
The DNA here is from genome assembly GCA_017893485.1 of Hemerocallis citrina. NCBI lineage: Eukaryota > Viridiplantae > Streptophyta > Magnoliopsida > Asparagales > Asphodelaceae > Hemerocallis > Hemerocallis citrina. Next base: position 61,138,531 of record CM030358.1, read on the forward strand.
GGATAGTTAGTCCGATAAAGGCCATTTTATCGCCTTCGGTTCTTCCCTAGTACAATACCCATCATAGACTACTAGTAGATTCTTTTGTTGCTTCTAATAATAGAAGATTAAGTTTGTTAGTAAGCACGTTTGGTTGCTTCTAGGATTGATTACCTGTATGGTTGTTTGCACACGGTTGTGCTCGTACGTGGCTCGACTGGCCCGTATGTAGCTGTGGGTCTCATACGTAGCTTAGTCGGCTCGTATGTAGGTGGTTGTCTCGTACGCGGCCCGACCGGCCCGTGCGTAGCTGTTGGTCTCATACGCGGCCTAGTTGGCTGGTATGTACGTGGTTATCTCCTATGAGGCCCACCTGGCTCGTAGGTAGTTATTGTTTCATACGTAGCTTAGTTGGCTCGTATGTGGTTATTACTCGTGTATAGCTTGTTAGCTAGTACACAGTTAGTTGTGCTCGTCTAGGGTGATGTTACCATCCTAAGGGCTATCTATCCTCAAGACATATGATTTCTACCCTAAGGAACTGTGGAGGAGTCACTCCTTGTGTACCGTCGAATCTTAACCAGGGGAGGTTGATCGAGGACCGGAGTATAGACGAAATCCAAGTCTAGGGTAGCGGCATGCATGTATATCCGCACAGCCAAAGTCTTGGATCGATGAGCCACGAACCGGGTCCTGAGGGATTCTGGTAAGTCTAGGTTGAGCGGCCTAGCAGAGTTGTCTTGCGAAGCCTAATTTAAGGCCTAGCACGTTGTGTTATAATATCGTCATCCCTAGGATTGTTCGAGTCAGGGACATCACTAGGATAGTGACTTATAAGGATCAGTTTACTTAAACCCTTTTGCCGGGAGAGAGGGGTCAGTTGTAGGGGGCCCCTTACACTAACTCGTCCCTTGAGGCAGATCATAGGTAGTATACTGGGTTGTACCTTCCCGTCAAAGGGATACGTACGGTGCCGTCTCACAAGTTGAGGACACGGGTTGCGTATCTCGCTCTGTTAATTCCTGGAGTACCGTGGCTAGGGGTGCCACAGGATGCATTGTGCAGTCCTGCGCTTGCGATACCCCAGAGGGTGCCACAGGGTAGGCTTCGTGCTACCCTGCGCTTGCGAAACCCTATGATTTGATTTTTGTTATGACGCCCGATATATTGGGTTCGTCTATTTTGAGTGAGGTCCGGTTAGCCGGGTCGCGGTGGCGAACATAGACACCACGGGCAAAATGCAACAGTGGCACATGACCACATCTGCAGCCTCGCGAGTCACGTGTAGTTGTCAGGAACATGTTGCGTACAATTAGAAGTTCGTAACGCGGGTTCAATCCCTGTATATGGAGAAACGGCTTGAGATGGAGTCGCATGTATTTATGGGCTGCATGTTGCTTCGGAGACTTGCTGACATTAGAATAGGAAGCATCCTTGTTCTACCTTCCCGTCAAAGGGATACGTACGGTGCCATCTCACAAGTTGAGGACACGGGTTGCGTATCTCGCGCTGTTAATTCCTGAAGTACCATGGCTGGGGTGCCACAGGATGCATTGTGCAGTCCTGTGCTTGCGATACCCCAGAGGGTGCCACAGGGTAGGCTTCGCGCTGCCCTGCGCTTGCGAAACCCTATGATTTGGATTTTGGATTAAGGCCCGATACACCGGGCAATAGTGGCAAACATGGACACCACTATATGACTGCAGTGGCGGAACTAGACCGCACCTGCAACCTTGTTGAGTGAGGTCCGGCATGCCGGGTAGTAGTGGAAAACGGAGACACCATAAGCAGACTGCATAGGGGGACTTGACCCCTTCTGCAACCTCACAGAGTCATGGAGTATTGTCAGGAACGGGTTGTGTATAATTAGTTCTATTTTAAGTATCGCATTAGAGTCTAGTCCTAGCACTCACGAACACTTAAACTACACCAACACAATTGCTATGTTTGTATATTTTGTATATTGTTTGGAAGATTCGCTGCTATATGATCAGCCTTTAAGCGTCAGTGAATACTGACGTCCCCACTTTCATAGGTACTGGATCGCCGAAGTACAAAGGTGAGATTCAGGAGGACTCAAGGCAAGGAAAGCAAGGAGTCAGTGCTATGTTTTAGTTCCGCTGCAGTATATGTATTGATTATCTGTTAAGTGAGAGGTACTCTGATGTAAGATGTGAAAGTTGTAATACTTAGAAATGTAAAGGTGATATTGTAACTCTATTATAAGGTATTACAGTTGTACAATGTTCAGACTTGTAACACTTTGTGTATTGAATAAAAAGTTTTAAATTCTCCTGTTTTTTCTGTGTATTGTGACTAATTGAAGAAAAGATCTTGGCTCGTGTCACGGTTTCCCGGTATTTGGAAATCGGGGCGCTATAGAGTGGTATCAGAGCTAACTTCAATTTACAGTCCAACACAGCAGGAAAATTAAACTTAGATGCCCTTTAGGAGTCGGGTCTTAGTTAGTTATAGGCAATTGTAATTCATATTGTTGTTCCTTTCAACTTATGTTTTATGATTTTCCTATATCTGGACTAATTCCAGTATGTATATTTTAGGATGGTACCCGAAGATTTCCTAACCGAGGGTGTATTGATAGGGTAGAATGAGCAAATTACCGGAGGAAATCCTAGAAATCGGAAGTAATGTCCATAGGTCATGTCCTATTCTAAGGAGGGAGTAGCCACCGAATTGCAAATATTGGGTTCTTTGGAGAACCAGTTCGTGGATGAGCCACTTGGGAGCCGGAAAGCTGCATAAGCTTTCTTTCCCCGAGTTATTAGGGTCTGGATGTTTTGCCTGTTCCCCTAACTTAACGTAGTTCTGAGGACAGAACTATTCTAAGGAGGGAGTATTGTAATATCCCGGACGGATATTACCGTATATAAATTATTATTTTATTATTATTTTGTTTTAATTCCAAAATTAGAATATTTTGGTGATTTTTACCCGGTTTGCTCCTAAACATTATCTGTATCCAGATATCGGTCAGTATACATCCGTATTGTATCAAATTGATACCGTGACCTTCCGAACTAATAATAAATATTATTTTATTATTATTTCCAAGATTTAATTATTTTATATGGATTATGCAAATATTTTCCGGTATACGGACATATATGCGCACGTACGAGTAGTATGTCGATTAGTGCATTATACGAATTGTGTGTTGTGTATTTTTGGACAACACTTGTTTTGTTATGACAAACTTAATTAGATGGTTAGGGTTTGATTTAGAGACTAAACCTAGGGTTACAAGACATAAGAAGGTTAAGAATTCTTCTAGAAATCTTCTCCCCCACATCAACCTCCCCCTCACATAACACCTCCCCCACTCTCCCCCTTCTCCTAGGTATGGCCGGCCCCCTAAAAGAGGAATGAGTTTTGTGAAATTATGTGGGTGTATATTGCAAATATCCACCCTTCTCCCCTTCTATAAATAGCCCTTCATTCTCCTTCTTCTCTCATTTTAGAAAACAAAAGAAAGAAAGAAAGAAAGAAAGAAAGAAAGGAAAAGAAAGAGAGAACAAAAAAAATAACTTGAGAGTTTTGTTTTGTAGGTTGATTAGAAAAGTTCTAAAAAGCTAGGGGAAGGAGAAGGATTAGCAAGCTAGTTCTTCCAAATAGAAAGGCTAAGGTGGGGGTTTCTTCACTTTGATTCTTTCTTGTATGTTTGTTTGTTTGTTTGTTTGTTGTTTGTTGTTGGACTTCTTCTTCTTCTACCTTCTTGTTTTGTTTTATTTTTGGGTTGAGTGTGTGGTATGTTGTAGTAAGTAAAAGAGGAAAAAGAAGAGTAGTAGTAGTAAGTACTAAAGATCATAACTTTAGTATTGTAATCTTTTGTTTGTATGTTATTGGACTAAAAACTTACATATTGCATAATGTTGGACATACAACTATGGTTGGTTGTAGGACTTGATTCACATAAGCATATGAACACTCATTTTACAACCATTATGGGTTGTAGGACTCTTTATGAAACTTGGACTAATAAGAACATAAGTTCTAATAAAAAGATATTTCCTTGTAAACACTAGTTGTAGAATTAATTAAAAAGATATTTCTTTTATTTTTAACCACTAGTTGTAATTAATTAAAAAGATCTTTCTTTTATTTTTAATCACTAGTTGTAATTAATTAAAAAGGATCTTTCTTTCATTTTTAACCACTAGTGTAATTAATTAAAAAGATCTTTCTTTTATCACTAGTTGTAATTAATAAAAAAAAAGGGATCTTCCTTTCATTCTTAACCACTAGTTGTAATTAATTAAAAAGATCTTTCTTTTATTTTTAATCACTAGTTGTAATTAATTAAAAAGGATCTTTCTTTCATTTTTAATCACTAGTTGTAGCTAATTAAAAAGATCTTTTCTTTTGTAAAGTAAAATAAAATAAAAAATGATCTTTTCTTTATCACTAGTAATAACAAAGATTAGTAAGTAACTAAGTAGTAGTAAGCTAAAATAATAAGTAGTAGTATGTAATAAAATGAAGTAGTAGTAGCATGTATGTTGATTAATAAGGTAGTAATAATAGTAAGTTGTATGTTGTGATTTTTGATGAGAATGAAGTAGTAGTAATAGTAGTAAGTTGTATGTTGTAGTAGTAGTAGTAGATAATTATGTTTTGTTAAAATAGGAGTAGTAGTAGTAGCAAAATGTTGTAGGATTACTTCTAAAAATGTTTAGAAGCCATTTTTATGCTACTAATATTGTAGGATTACTTCTAAAAATGTTTAGAAGCCATTTTCATGCTACTAATATTGTAGGATTATTTCTAAAAATGATTAGAAGCCTTATTCATGCTTCACATGTTGTAGGATCTTTTCTAAAAATAATTAGAAGCCATATTCATGCTTAATTAGTTGTAGGATTACCTCTAAAAAAATCCTACCATGTTTCCATGTTTAGAATGTTGTAGGATTGTTTATAAAAATATCCTACCATGCTTTTATACTTAAAATGTTGTAGGATGTATTCTAAAAATATCCTATCATGTTTCATGCTTAGTTAATGGTAGGATTTATTCTAAAAATATCTAGCATGCTTAATGATGTTAGAATGATGTAGGACAAATTCTAAGAGTTTCCTACCATGCTTGGATTAATTAATTATGCTTAGAATGTTGTAGGAATCAATCCAAGAGTTTCCTACCATGTTTGGATAAATTTTATTGTGCCTAGAGTGTTGTAGGATCCATGATAAAATCATATACCATGCTAATTTAATTGTTGGAAAGCGATATACCATGCTAGCTAAATTGTAAGTATTTTGCATATCATGCTAGTTTAAATTGTACACAAGTTGTATACCATGCTAGATAAATGGTAGAGAAGTGTATACTATGTTAGTTTGATTGTAAGTAGGTAATATACCATGCTAGTTTTATCTATGCCATACTAGCTTAATAGTAATTAAGTGTGTACCATGCTAGTTTATATGAATACTCGTGTTTACATGGTACCCATGCTTAGATAAGTGTTTGTTCATGCTATGTTAGTGAATGATCATGATTCATGCTAAGTAAGTAGGTATCATGCTAATTATTAATCATGTTAAGTTAAGGATACCCATACTATGATGTTCATGCTTAGAGTAAAGAAACTACCCATGGCTAGTTATAGTGATTTATGTTGGGTTCTATACCATGCTAGAGTAATACTTGCTTAGAATGTTGTAGAGTAGTGTTAGGACTACCTACTATACCTTGGAATATTGCTTAGTTGGGTGGTGGTGGTTGGTTATGATAAGTAGTAGGCTTCCATGCTCAATTTGTAACCTACGATTGACTATAGAGGATTTTATGTTTAAGGTCGTTAGTGATTTTCATGCTTGAGCTCAATGTAAGCATAAGCATTAATCATATCCATACATAGGAATATCATGGTGGTTGTGCTATATGATTGATTGTCGTAGGAAGCTGCTTGTAATTGTATGCCATACTTAAGGCGCAATAGGTTGAAGTAGGAAGGATTGGGAAGACCACTAGGGATAGTTAGTCCGATAAAGGCCATTTTATCGCCTTCGGTTCTTCCCTAGTACAATACCCATCATAGACTACTAGTAGATTCTTTTGTTGCTTCTAATAATAGAAGATTAAGTTTGTTAGTAAGCACGTTTGGTTGCTTCTAGGATTGATTACCTGTATGGTTGTTTGCACACGGTTGTGCTCGTACGTGGCTCGACTGGCCCGTATGTAGCTGTGGGTCTCATACGTAGCTTAGTCGGCTCGTATGTAGGTGGTTGTCTCGTACGCGGCCCGACCGGCCCGTGCGTAGCTGTTGGTCTCATACGCGGCCTAGTTGGCTGGTATGTACGTGGTTATCTCCTATGAGGCCCACCTGGCTCGTAGGTAGTTATTGTTTCATACGTAGCTTAGTTGGCTCGTATGTGGTTATTACTCGTGTATAGCTTGTTAGCTAGTACACAGTTAGTTGTGCTCGTCTAGGGTGATGTTACCACCCTAAGGGCTATCGATCCTCAAGACATATGATTTCTACCCTAAGGAACTGTGGAGGAGTCACTCCTTGTGTACCGTCGAATCTTAACCAGGGTAGGTTGATCGAGGACCGGAGTATAGACGAAATCCAAGTCTAGGGTAGCGGCATGCATGTATATCCGCACAGCCAAAGTCTTGGATCGATGAGCCACGAACCGGGTCCTGAGGGATTCTGGTAAGTCTAGGTTGAGCGGCCTAGCAGAGTTGTCTTGCGAAGCCTAATTTAAGGCCTAGCACGTTGTGTTATAATATCGTCATCCCTAGGATTGTTCGAGTCAGGGACATCACTAGGATAGTGACTTATAAGGATCAGTTTACTTAAACCCTTTTGCCGGGAGAGAGGGGTCAGTTGTAGGGGGCCCCTTACACTAACTCGTCCCTTGAGGCAGATCATAGGTGGTGTACTGGATTGTACCTTCCCGTCAAAGGGATACGTACGGTGCCGTCTCACAAGTTGAGGACACGGGTTGCGTATCTCGCTCTGTTAATTCCTGGAGTACCGTGGCTAGGGGTGCCACAGGATGCATTGTGCAGTCCTGCGCTTGCGATACCCCAGAGGGTGCCACAGGGTAGGCTTCGTGCTACCCTGCGCTTGCGAAACCCTATGATTTGATTTTTGTTATGACGCCCGATATATTGGGTTCGTCTATTTTGAGTGAGGTCCGGTTAGCCGGGTCGCGGTGGCGAACATAGACACCACGGGCGAAATGCAACAGTGGCACATGACCACATCTGCAGCCTCGCGAGTCACGTGTAGTTGTCAGGAACAGGTTGTGTACAATTAGAAGTTCGTAACGCGGGTTCAATCCCTATATATGGAGAAACGGCTTGAGATGGAGTCGCATGTATTTATGGGCTGCATGTTGCTTCGGAGACTTGCTGACATTAGAATAGGAAGCATCCTTGTTCTACCTTCCCGTCAAAGGGATACGTACGGTGCCATCTCACAAGTTGAGGACACGGGTTGCGTATCTCGCGCTGTTAATTCCTGAAGTACCATGGCTGGGGTGCCACAGGATGCATTGTGCAGTCCTGTGCTTGCGATACCCCAGAGGGTGCCACAGGGTAGGCTTCGCACTGCCCGGCGCTTGCGAAACCCTATGATTTGGATTTTGGATTAAGGCTCGATACACCGGGCAATAGTGGCAAACATGGACACCACTATATGACTGCAGTGGCGGAACTAGACCGCACCTGTAACCTTGTTGAGTGAGGTCCGGCATGCCGGGTAGTAGTGGAAAACGGAGACACCATAAGCAGACTGCATAGGGGGACTTGACCCCTTCTGCAACCTCACAGAGTCATGGAGTATTGTCAGGAACGGGTTGTGTATAATTAGTTCTATTTTAAGTATCGCATTAGAGTCTAGTCCTAGCACTCACGAACACTTAAACTACACCAACACAATTGCTATGTTTGTATATTTTGTATATTGTTTGGAAGATTCGCTGCTATATGATCAGCCTTTAAGCGTCAGTGAATACTGACGTCCCCACTTTCATAGGTACTGGATCGCCGAAGTACAAAGGCGAGATTCAGGAGGACTCAAGGCAAGGAAAGCAAGGAGTCAGTGCTATGTTTTAGTTCCGCTGCAGTATATGTATTGATTATCTGTTAAGTGAGAGGTACTCTGATGTAAGATGTGAAAGTTGTAATACTTAGAAATGTAAAGGTGATATTGTAACTCTAATATAAGGTATTACAGTTGTACAATGTTCAGACTTGTAACACTTTGTGTATTGAATAAAAAGTTTTAAATTCTCCTGTTTTTTCTGTGTATTGTGACTAATTGAAGAAAAAATCTTGGCTCGTGTCACGGTTTCCCGGTATTTGGAAATCGGGGCGCTACAAATAATAAGCGAGTAATAGTGCCCCGAAGATATCTGAGAATCCGTAGAAGAGCACGTAATGAACTGATGTAGAAGCAGAAACAAACTGAATTGCAACACTAACTGCATGAGCAATATCGGGTATGGTCATGCATAAGTAGACAAGCTGTCCGATAATCTGTCTATATCTAGTAGGATCAAGAAGGAGCTCACCATCAGTGGGACGAAGCTTCACATGAAGCTCTAAGGGTGTATCGGCTAATCGACTGTCAGAAAGGCATGCAGCAGAGATAATATCTGATGTTTATTTCTGTTGAGAGATGAGTATCCCCCGAGATCCATGCGCAATCTCTAGGCCCAGAAAATAGCATAGTCTGCCATGATCTTTCATATAGAACTGCCCATGAAGGTATTTCTGGGTGGATGTAATGCCTGCAGAGTCATCTCTAGTAATGATTATATCGTCAACATAGAGTAGTAGAAGTACTCTCCCCTGCGGTGATGACCGCATAAACATAGAATGATCCTAAAAACTCTGACTAGAACCAGCGTTGGTGATGACAAGGTGAAAACATTCAAACCAGGCTCGAGAGGCCTACTTCAAACCATATATAGCCCGACGTAACTGGCAAACATGACGAGAGGGAGTAGGGAGGCCAGAAGGAGGATCCATGTAAACAACCTCAGATAAGGTACCATAAAGAAAAGCGTTCTTCATGTCCATCTAGTATAACGGCCATTGACGGATGACTGCAACAGCAAGAAGAGTGCGAACAATAGTCATCTGTGCAACGAGAGCAAAGGTCTCATCATAATCAATGCCATGCTCCTGAGTAAATCAATGCCATGCTCTTGAGTAAATCCTTGGGCTACTAGACGAGCCTTGTGCTGCTCAATAGATCCATCAGGTTGATATTTGACCTTGAAGATCCACTTGCAGCTAATAGGCTGAACGCCCTCTGGCAGTGGAACAACATCCCAAGTGCCAGTCTGATCAAATACACTGAATTCCTCTGAAATAGCTTTTCTCCATTCAGAATATTGAATTGCGTCTTGATAGGTTCTGGGCTCACATGTAGAGTGTATAGCAGTGAGATATGCATGAAACTGTGGTGAGTAAGAAGTTAGGGTGTCAAAACCAAACTGATCAGAAGGGCCAGGGCATCAGTTGTATAACGTGCTGGAGGAATACCAGAAGTGGAACGGGTATACTGACAAAGAGGTGGTGGACTGACAGGGTGTGGGGGTAAGGACGGTGGAGTAGGTGCATGTGTCGGAAAGGAAGTAGGTGGGGTGGGTGTTAGCTGCTGTGGGGATGCATGTGGTGTTTCGGTAGGGAGAACAACAGGTGTAAGGACTGCAGGAGATGTGAATGGAGCCAGAGGAGTGGAATCAAAAGGAATGCGAGAAGATGAAGTCGGGGGGCTAGGAACAACAGGGGAATCAAGAAATCTAGTATCCTCGGAGGGAGTCAGGTAGTAAGGAGAGTCTTCCACAAAGGATACATGTCGAGAAATGCAGACACGACCCACTGATGGATCAAAACAACGATAACCTTTGTGTTCGGGACTAAGACCTAGGTGAACGCACTTAGCAGCACGAGCGGAGAGCTTCGTGCGCTCAGTAGGAGGGAGAAGGATGTAATAGAGACACCCAAAGGTACGGAGCATACTGTAGTCGGGAGGTGAGTGATAAAGAGCCTCATAAGGCTTCGTACCAGCTAGAGCAGACGATGGAGTAATGTTGGTGAGACTAATAGATGTCATGATAGCTTCAGCCCAGAAAGATCGAGGAGCGGAAGGGGAAAGTAAAAGAACGCGAGCTGTCTCAAGGATGTGACGATACTTGCGTTCAGCTACACCATTCTGCTCATGTGTGTGAGGGCATGATTGCTGAAAAAGGGTGCCGTGAGACTGAAGGATCGATCTCATAGTGGTGGAAGTGTACTCATGTGCACCGTCCGATCAAAAATTCTTAATGCGCACACCGAAATGAGTGTGAATCATAGTTGTAAAGTACCGGTAAATATCAGGTATCTCAGATCGCAAACGCATAAGAAAAACCCATATTTGTTTAGTGAAGTCATCGATGAAGGCAACATAATAGAGATAGGCTTTCCACGAAGGTACGGGAGAGGGTTCCCATATGTCAGAATGAACAAGTTGAAAAGGATGAGTGGTTTCAGAAGTGCTTTGTGACTAAAAGGTAGGGCAATGTGTTTGGCCAAATGATAACTCTGGCAATCAGATAAATGTTTAAAAGTGAGAGAACCAAGGGCACCACTGCGAGCTATAGTCTGGAGTCGTGACGCGCTAATATGACCTAAACGTCTGTGTCACAGATCAACATCAGATGAAACAATACCGGCAAAACTAGAAGGAGAATGATGTGCTCGAAGAAAATCTAGATAATATAGACGACCCTGATGACGAGCACGCCCAAACTCCTTATCGGTAGAGGAATCAGTAATAGAACAACCTAAAGAGTCAAAAGTAATGAAAAGACCACTATTGCACAACGCACTAATAGAAATAAGGTTTATTGATAAATGAGGAGCATAAAGAACATATGGTAATGTGAGAGTGGGAGAGCTAATTCTCCCAGAGTGTGCAATAAGAAGTGGTGAACCATCAGCTGTGTGTAGAGATGGAGAGTGAGAGGGAAGAGCTGTGCAGGTGGTGAACAGTGTCTGATTACTAGTGAGATGATGTGATGCACCAGAATCTAAAATCCAGAACGAATTCATACCTGGAGTGGCAGAAAGTGCAGGAGTAGAGGAGCCAGCATTGATAGACTAACCCATGAGCTGTAGTTCTAGCTAAGTGAGGCGTTGCTGTAGATTAGCCCAATCAGCAGGAGACAGCAAGGCTGGAGTGACGGGCATAGCCGAGGATGTGGGGGAAGAAGCACTGCGAGGAGAAATAAGACTAGTGCTGCTGTGACTGAGAGCACAATGTGGAGGGAGATGCTACTAGTGTCTGAATCGGGGTAGGGAGTAGGGCGGTGTTACCGGTGGCAGAAGTAGAGGTGGGGTAGGGTGAGGAATTATGTTGGGAGAAGGTAGGAGGCCGGAGGTAGACTGAAGATGGTGCTGCTGCTGTTTGAATCTGGAGGAGGAACGAGAGGCAGTTGCAGCGGGGAAGTCGGTGGAGGCGGAAATATGTGGAAAAAACTGAGATTCCATCCAGTGGTAGTAGTAGTACCTGTAATTTTTTATTTTTTTCGGATTTTTTTTCTTCTTTTCGGATTATTATTATTATTATTATTAACAGGAAAGAAAAGAAAAAATGGGTTTGTGGATTTAGGGTTAGAAGATATAGGATATGGGTTTCGGGTAAAAAAAAAAGGGTTTCGGGTAGTAGACGGAAAATAAAAATAAAGAAATTAGGGTTTTAGAAAAATTGGGGGGGGGGGGGGGGGGATGTGGGAGAGGTGCTGGTTTCGATGGGTAGCTTCGACGAGGGAGGACGACAACCGAGGTTGTTGACGATGAGGGATCAGAGGTTGTTGATGGAAGGATCAGAAGGTAGCTGAGGTTGTTGATGAGGAGGATCAGGTTGTTGTTGAAGAAGGTAGCCGAGGTTGCTGACGATTTTTTTTTTTTTTTTTTGTGGAATTTGAGGATTTTTGGATGGGAAAACTTAAGAGAAGAAAATTTGTATAATTGGCTCTGATACCATGTTAAGATAAATCAGAGTGATGAAAACAATAATGATTATTGAATTAAGAAATAACTGAGTACAATATCTCCTATATATATAGGAGTGAATCAAATAAAAGATTAGCACAATTTTATTATATAAAAAAAAAAAAAGATTAGCCCAATACCCTGGGACTATAATATATAACAAAAAATATTATTGTATTTATATAATATTAGTGATTAGTCTTACATGTGAGATTGCCATCCAGAGAATTTTCAACGCTTGTCTCCTCACCAACTATACTTTATATAATTCAAACATTTTTTTGTTATAAAATATATATAATTCAAACATTTTGAATCCAGCCAACTCTTTTGGAAAAAAAGAAAAAGAAATCTAAGTGAATGAAGGTTCCCACATAAATACACAATTAAGAAGCAAAGGTATACCTAGTCTTTGCTAGACTATCTTTATCTTTCTTTATCTTTCTCTTTGCTGTGCTGGTCTTCATTTCAGCATCGATGTACTCTTTTGGATGTTTGGATGGTTTGCATGTAAATAGTACTACTATGTTTCTTTAATTTCGCATTAATGAAGCGATGACTGGGTCATCTTTTTATCAAAAAAAAAAAAAAAAAAAAGGTATACCTAGGCCATGTTGGCAGGTAGCTGAGCTATATAAGTTATTCTAGAAAGAGTGTTTTTGGTAAAGCTATTCATTAGCCTATTAATATACATGTCCCTTCATTCAATCATATATATGCTTTAAGTTCTCCTTCGTAACTCCAGAAGGATATCAATGGGGTATGAAATGAAGTTGATTAGGAATGTTAGTAGAGCTGAACCCCATAAACTTGGATTAGCTTTGGTTGCAGGGTGCTTTCTTTTCTCAATGGCCTTTCTTTCAGTGCCTAAGCTAGGTAAATCTTTAAAATATTTTTATTAAAGAATTAAAGCTCAACTTTGATTGATGAAATGTTATGGTTTGTAAATTATTATTTTTTAAAGTTCTTTTTAAAATTATCCTGCTCATTAAAGTCTGTAATGAGATGTATTCCTAGAAGTATTGTTAGGATGAAATGTGCTGCAACTAACAAGCCCTGCTTAATTCTGCAGTGGGTTTCCGGCAGATGATGAACCCTGTTCAATACATTCTAGTAGCTGAAGGCTCCAAGAAGAGCTCCGAATTGACTGGTATGGTATTTAGTTCTAAAAATTATGATCTTTTGTTTGTCTTTCATTTATATTGGATTTTTGGGAGTAAATTGTATAAGTAATCCTTGATGGTTTTGTTTTTCTGCAGTATAAAAACAAAAGTTGTCTATAGTTTTGTGTTAATTGTTATATTTAATAAAACATTATTATTTTTTGGTTCTTTTTTGGAAGAAACTAAAATTCCTTGTATTTACTTAATAGAGATTGTCATAAACTCTCTGAGACGTAATAAACTTTTTTAAGCAGTTGTAGATTTACGAGAAACAATCTCTTCTAAAATTAGTTACAATACTGATTCTTAATGCTTATTTTACATGCACATTCTTCTATTGATATGGTTTTTCTTTTTAATTTCTTCATTTTATTTTATTTTTCATGTCAATAATAAAAGCATTTGATGTCAGAGATATCATTCTACGCTTATAGATGTAATATTATTTTCTCATTACATTTGAGTCTAGGCTCTAGAAATAAATTTTTATTATTCTTCTGGAGGAAAAAAATGTCAATGAAAAAGGAGTAGAAAGATATTAGAGACATTTACTTATAAGCAGAGGAATGCAATTCATACACCTTTACAATCCTGTCCTTTTTTTAGTGAGGCAAGTATACCAACTATTTGAATGCTGCTTTATGCAAGTAGTCAAAAGAGGAGTATAGGTTTAAGATGGAGTGCACTGAATTAACAAAGTGTTAGGCAAGACTTAGATACGTAGTTGGTGAGCAGGTTGCGTATGCACTAAACTTATTCATCCTATACGAATCCAGACCACTGTTGAATCAAGTACTCTGAAAAATTCTCTGACATCATTTACAGCGTCAAATACACAAGATGGCGCAGATTTCAATTTAACTGGTAAATTTGATATATCACTCTCTTATTCCAATATAAGTTAACATTCTGAGCTTGGTACATTCCATTTGTTTTCATTTAAGAGCAAATAAAGGACCACATGATTTTTTTTTTTTACATAAACCAGAAGTAAAAAAAAAAGACTAAAGAAGTTTTTTTATTTTTTTATTTTTTATTTTTGTTTGATAAAGGTGACCGACGAGGTCACCTGTTTCATAAATGAGAATTTAAAAGGAACCAAAATATTACAGATCTTATAAAATTCAATCTAGATCACATCATCTAAAAACCAAAATACATCCAGGTACAAAAACAAATTAGCATATTGCAAAAGACAACACCAAAACAACCAAAAGTACATAATAACTGTAGCACCCCATCCCCAACACAAATGCTGAGTACCCTGCAAAGGCCAGCAGTAGTATGGCATACTGCTGGTCAGAACGAGTGTAATCCTCCCTGCTATACTGCCACATGGCAGAGGAAAAGAGACTAAAGAAGTTCCAAATGCAAATTATGAGTCTACACAAGACAGGACACCCGTAGTTTCTTGTATTGTCTTTCTGAGCAAAATGATGGAAAAAAATCTCGTGTCATACATAAGAGTTTAATGGTGGAAAACCGTGGGCTTTCTTTTTGGGTAATACTTTCGAAGTCATTACTTAAAGAATTAGAGTTAAATTTTTTTTTTGCTAAGAAAAACCGGTGTGGTGGTATACACTACATATAACTAGAATTTATTAGATGTCAACAATGAGGCACACTGATTACAATCTATACATACATAACATTATAGGGTTAGCTTGTTGCATGTTCAAGATAAATTTATTTCGTTTGCTAAGAAAGGTCCAAATAAGCCTACTCTTTTGTTACTTTATTCCACGTACCGAACCGAGGAATCCTCGTTGCTAGACATTGATTCAAAGTAACAAGCAAACCTGGCTGATCTAAATGACCTTGTAATGTTTTCAGATTTAAGCAATGAGAAGGCAATGCCAGGCACAAAACCTTTATGTGATTTCTCCGATCGAAGGTCAGATGTGTGCAAGATGGAAGGTGATATCAGAATCCTCTGTAACTCTTCCTCTATCGTTTTCCTGAATCACTCTCTGAGTGTCGCTTCACATAGAGAAGAGACGTGGCTGATCAAGCCCCATGCTCGCAAGGGTGACTCAATTGCATTGCATCTTGTTTCGGAGATATCGGTGAAGGCCTTGTCGAAGGATTATGATGACTCATTTCAGTGTACAGTCAACCACTCTGTTCCTGCAGTCGTGTTCTCAACTGGAGGCTATATGGGAAACATCTTCCATGATTTCACTGATGTACTCATCCCGCTGTTCATAACTTCATACCATTACCAAGGACAGGTTCGGCCTTTTTCTCTTTTCAGAACTGCCTGTGTTCCCACTAAGATGAGCTTAAAGAGCTGAAGTATATCAACAATTGAACATAACAAGTGTCCCTGCTACATCGTAGAGTGTAGTATTTCCTCATCCGAGGAGAGGGGAGGAACAGATTTTCAACAAACAAAAAACAAACAAAATGAACAAAAGAAGAGAAAAGTTTGGCGAACTTGATCAGTCTTATTTACTTCATGTTCATCTTTGATTCCGACAGGTCCAGTTCCTCATAAGCGAAACACATTCGTGGTGGCTCTCCAAATACAGACCGCTCCTCAAAGAGCTTTCCCACCATGAAATCATCGATTTCAGCAACGAGAAGCAGCGTGTTCACTGCTACCCTCATGCGACCATCGGCCTCACAAGCCACAAAGAAATGACAATCGACCCTTCCCGCTCTCCCAACCGTTACTCCATGCTCAACTTCACTCACTTACTCCGGAAGTCTTACTCCCTGGAGAGACAAACTGCAACCGAACTCCTAGAAGCTACTCAGGCTAAGAAGAAGCCTAGGCTTCTCATCATAGCCCGCAAGTGGACGAGGTCATTCAGGAATGTTAACGAAATTGTAGAGCTGGCAGAAGCGCTCGGGTACGAAATTGTGGTGGCAGAAGCTGATGTATCGTCAAATCTCGCAAATTATTCTCGAATCGTGAACTCGTGTGATGTGATGATGGGGGTCCATGGCGCCGGGCTCACCAATCTAGTCTTTCTACCAATGAATGCTGTTGTTATTCAGGTGGTTCCCTTAGGGGGGTTAGAGAAGATGGCATGGGCTGATTTTGGAGGGCCTTCATTAGATATGAAGTTGAAATACTTGCAGTATAGTATTACTGAAGACGAGAGTACGCTAATCGATATGTATCCTAGGGATCACCCTGTTTTCAAAGACCCCGTTTCAATTCATAGACAAGGGTGGATGGCTCTTAGAGGAGTGTACTTGGACAAGCAGAGTGTGAGGCTTGATGTTGCCAGGTTCAAGGGTTATTTGGAGCAAGCCCTTCAATTGCTTCGTTAGGGGAGAAATACATGGATCAGTTTGAGGGTTTAGCTAAGGGATTTCCTTTATTTTTTTGCACTTCTATTTATCTTACTGCTGTAGGATCTCAAGTTTTGCATCGCAAAATTTGTATATATATATATATATATATTTTGAAATAAAAGTAACTCGAGATCACGTGTTTCATTAATGATAAATTAACGAAACTGAAAGTATTGTATATTTATTTTGTATAGTAGATGTAGAGGATATGATTCCCCTTCTTATGAGTGAACTTTTTAATGTAAAGAAAAAGAGTGATTATTAAAGTTTTACATGAATGTTTATATTTTGTATGTACAAGTAAGTTATGGAGAAAATCAGTTACTTTTACAAGTATATCCATGTCCCAGGAACTTGACTGTGTATCCTATGCTTTTGCAGGTGT
This sequence comes from Hemerocallis citrina, assembly GCA_017893485.1. Taxonomy (NCBI): domain Eukaryota; kingdom Viridiplantae; phylum Streptophyta; class Magnoliopsida; order Asparagales; family Asphodelaceae; genus Hemerocallis; species Hemerocallis citrina. Next base: position 61,155,385 of record CM030358.1, read on the forward strand.
TTGACATACTTTTCTGCTGAGGACACTTAGCTTAACTGAAGCTCGACTATTTCAAACAAAAGGGAGTGCTGGTAACAGTCCAAGGAGGTGGGTGCACCTCTTGAGGAAATTCCAGTGTTTTTTTTTTTTTGAAATAAAAGTGACTAAGGTCACCGGTTTCATTAATGATCGGTTAACGAAACAACAAGTCCAAGTCATTACAAATAGCCCCTATTGAAGCCTATTACAAGATCAACATCCACAAAATATAAATTGCGACAAAAGATACATAAATAGGACCCGAAGCCATCCGTGCTATCTAGCTTGATCTTTCCCAATCCTAGCTAGTTGCTTCCCCGCCTTGGTCCATCCCTCCTCTGCTAAGCTCCCTCCAGCCTTGGTTTCTTCCATGTGCCTGCTTGACCTGCCCAGACCTCTATTAGCATTAACAATTTATGCATTAACATATGAAAAGTGCATCTAGAATTACGGAAGCAAATATCATTCCTATCAAGCCAAAGTGACCACAAGATCGCCCCCACCGTAATATCCCAGAGTACCCTATGTTCTATGTTAATATGTCTTGTTCTCCATTCCCCCCCACACGTCATCAGTGCAGTTCGGAATTTCAGTCGAGTGAAATCCCAAACCCATGACCTCCCAAACCAACCTAGCTCTAGGGCAAACGAAAAAAATGTGGGATGTATCCACTTCCTCTATGTTACAACGTTGGCGCGTAGCGTCAACCAAAATGTTTCGTTTCTTCAGGTTTATCTTGGATAGGATTCCGTCATTTAGTACCAGCCACATGAAAGCTTTGACTTTTGGGGGGGGGGGGGGGGGGGGGAGGGGGGGGCTTTAGTCTTCCAGATGTTGTCATACATTGCTGAAACTGAGAACCCGTGGTTCTGACCTATTAACCATTCTCTTTCGTCCTCCTCTATCCTATCTTGGGGTCTTTCTTCCTGCATCATCGCATTAAGCCTTATCAGCTGCTCTTGGCCCTCGTTAGAGAGGTTTCCTGTGAGCTCCACTCTCAGCCTTCTGTTCCTCCATACGTCAATGACAAGATCGTCCTTTCTCTTGGCAGACGATGCGAGCTCTGGAAAGAGTGATTGTAACGTATTATCTACATACCATTTGTCTTTCCAGAATCTAATATTATTTTCCTTCCCCAACTTGCACTTTGTGTTCATATGGTATATATCTCCTACCTTTGCGACGCCTTTCCATATACCGGACACCTTTTCATGCCTACATTTCCCTTCAAATCTGACGATTTTCCTCCTATGGTATCTCATGAACGAATTGCTCCACCAGGCTTTGCGTTGTTTGTGCATCTTCCACCACCACTTAGACAATAGAGCCTTGTTCATGTCTCTGAGTTTCAGGATCCCCAATCCACCGAACTCTTTCTTCTTGCATACCCTATCCTATCTGATGAGGTTAATTCCCTTCCTATCGTCGCGCGCTCCTTTCCAGAGGAAGTTGCGTCTACATTTATCGATTCTTTCGATGGCCCAACTGGGAATCTCATAGATCGACATAAGGTATGTAGGGATGCTACTAAGGACGGAGTTGATGAGGGTGATTCTGCCCCCAAGTGAAAGGAATTTACCTTTCCATCCTGCCAACTTTTTCTCAATCTTTTCCACCAAAGGAATCCAGTCGTCTTTAATCAACTTTCCTGGTCTAATCGGTGTTCCCAGATATTTGAGCGGGTATTCCTTTGTTTCGCACTGAAGCAAAGCTGACGAAAAATTTGCGGAAGTAGCGAAGTTGTTGCAAAGCAGAGTAGCGCAGCTCTTTTGTAGATTAACCGTTAGTCCGGACAGTATTCAAAGCACCTTAGGAGTACCCTAATAGCCAGAATTTCTTCCACCTTAGCCATCCCGAAAAGTAGGGTATCATCAGCGTATTGAAGTATTGATAAAGGTTCAGAGATCCCTTTAACAGTAACCCCTCTAGACACCCCTGCCTCCAAACCTCTCTTATTCTTCTCAGACAATCCATTATCAATTATTGCAAAAATAAGCGGAGATAGCGGGTCTCCTTGTCTCAACCCTCTCTGGTATCTTATCTCCCTACCTGTTAATCCATTGACAATGACGAAGGACTTGCCATTCCTAATACACTTCTTCATCCAAAGCCTCCATTTTTCTCCGAACCCTTTTAGCTTCATTGCCTCATCAATACATCCTCATTCTACCGTGTCGTACGCCTTTTCGAAGTCTAGCTTTAGAAGGAACCCGTCAACTTTGTCCTTTTGCCCTCTAAAGACCATTTCATGGGCCGATGCAATGCTATCCAGGATGTCTCTACCTTTTACAAACCTGCTCTGATTCTCCTCCACAATGTCGTTTAAAACTGGTGATAATCTACTGGCCAGTGCCTTCGTGATGATTTTGAAAGAGCCGTTGAGCAAGCTGATAGGCCTGAGGTCCTTAAATCTTAGGACTTCTGCCTTTTTCGGGATAAGAACTACGTTCGCGTAATTTAGTCTCTCTATCTGCGCTTCCCCTCTGAAAAACTCGTGGAAGATATCTAGCAGGTCCTCCTTAATGATGGACCAATATTTGGTGTAGAAAAAAAATCGGGAAGCCGTCTGGGCCTGGGGCTTTGTCTTGGCCCAACATTTTGATGGCCTTTAGCACCTCCTCCTCTGTGAAGGCCTCCTCTAGTCTCTCATATCCCTCAATTTTCCCCTCGCTCCACATGTTCGAACTCAGTTCACATCTTAGCGCCCTTTTCTTTCCCAATAGATCTCTGAACGATGTATCAATATGGTTTCTAATTTCCGCGTCATCCTCTGTTCAAACGTCTTCCACAAATAGACCCCCAATGTGGTTCCGTCGCCTTCTCCCATTGGCCACCTTGTGGAAAAATACAGTGTTTGCGTCTCCTTCCCTGAGCCATTGAACTCTCAATCTTTGCCTCCAATAGCATTCTTCTATTTCTCAAATTCTATGGATCTCTGCTCTAGTGGCGGCCAGCTCGTCGAATTCCCCCGGGTGAAGATCTCTAACCTCCTCGTTTTTTTCAAGTTCTCTAACCAGCTTGTCGAAATTCCAGTGTTGTTTTAGAATTACCTGGATTTGGAAGAGAGGGAGACTCTACTAAAGGTAATTGACTAATTGATGTTTGTACTTGCGTTCATGTTTTTATCTCTCTTTCATGTGCAATTGTTGGTTAACATTATTAAGCATGAGATTATAATACTATTTACTTGTTTTACACACAGAATAGTCAACCAATGTTTTTGAATATAATAATTGGTCAACTTAAATCAGTATACGGTTAATAATATGTGTCTTTAGGATCGGAGAAAGTACATGCAATGCACCTGTCCAGAAATATTGGAATTACTCCACAGACACACGAGTGAACACAACCGCACACCCTCTTTTCAGAGCTATAATAGCAGATATATTAGATGTAATGAGTTCAAGAAATGATACAGAAAAAAGCTTCTTCCTCTAGAATTTCTAGTGAGAGAGAGAAGCTATCCCAAAGAATCACAAAAAAGAAAACCCTAACTCTAGATGTTAGTCTGTCGTGGGTTTGGTTGCTTAGAGATACCTAGTTCGATCAATGAGGCATGGGATTTGGGCAGGGCCTCACTACAACACGGATCGTCTTCTCTGCCATTTTTTATTGGATTCCCCGACGTTTATAAATGCCGGTGTAGAATACACCGACATTTTTTAAAACGTCGGTAGAAATGCCGGGGAAGAGGGCTTCGCTGTAGAGTGGGGGTCTATACCGGCATTTTTAACAAACGTCGGTATAGATCGAAACATACGCCGGCGTTTGTAAAAACGCCGCAGTAGGGGGATTTTCAGCTGAAAGGAACTGCTTCTACCCCGACGCTTTACAAACGCGAGGGTGGGTGTAAATAAAAATAATAATAAAGATGCCAGGGTTACTTAGTAACTCCAGGCCACTTCATCTCATCTGGAGTTCCACACAGTTCAAATATCTTGAGAAAAGTAATGATAGACATGCATCAAGAAATGTAGCCAACCAGCAAAATAAATAATGTAGGATATATAAACCGATAACTAAATCATAACCACTCATATTCCATCTATTATAAAGAAGAGATCAACCACTCTGCCATCAGGAGTTGTCGAGACCTTCACTCTATGGATCAAGAACTCAAGTTCATAAAGGACATGAGTGACATCTACACCAAATCATAAAACCCGTGAGAAACCCATGTTCACAACACAAAACCACAAACAATATAAAAAAAGTTGCAAGCATTTTACCATGCAATAGTCCCTTGCGATCCACTGAAAAGAGCTTCAAGAGATACTCCTGAGATATTGCAGGTTGAGTGGAAACATCATAATAAAATGGAATCGGGTTCGACGGGCATAAAGATAATTAAAAGCCGATTCTTCAAACTCATCCACTGAATATGGCTAAACCAACTGAACATGAAGCAACTGATCATGAAGGCAATTTAAATGTGGTTAAACCAACTGAACATGAAGCAACTGAACATGAAGCTAAAACTAAAAGCACTGCAAAACATATATTAAATGAGTGAACATGAACATGGAGCTTCCTATATATTTCATTCCAGGTATATATAGTTTAAGCATGTTCTCTATATATTTGTGAGGACAACATAGAAAAAATACAATATGGAATCTGTGTATAACCAAAATTAAGATAAGGTTGAAACGACCAAGTAGTCTGCTAAAACTATTGTCTTCAGTTTACAAAAAGCAACTGAATCAGTAAGTAGTTAATTACCTAGGTGTCAGTAATAGAAACATTAACAGTTGCCTATTATATGGTGCACTTCCAATGCTGCTATATCTTTCTTTGCAACAAGATCCCTTGCAATATTGTTCAACAGTGAACGTTTTTTTATAAAGTAAATGGCATTCTGAAACACATCTGTAACCCCTGTTTCCATTAATACGTATTTTAAAATTATTTTCCGTATTTAAATCCTCAGCATCTTATGATTATTTTTTCTTAATTGATTTTATTATTTTAACTATTTTTATGAACCCAGTAGTTTGACTATTTATTAAAAACCCAAGTTTGTATTTTGATTTTACTATTTGTTAATAAGAAACTCAATTGTCTATTATAAGCCCAAGTTTACATTATTAATTTTATTAAATGTGAGCCCAATTATTTAATTGTTGTTTTAAGCCCAAGTTGTATTTTGATCTTATTTATTTAATTAATCAATTTGAGCCCAATTGATTACCCCAATACACTAATTACTTCATTTAAATATTTGAGCCCATTATTAAAGCCAAACCCGGTATCCATATTTGTACAGATTACTATTCTACACTTACCGTATACAATATTTTCTCCACACCCCACTTTCTGTCCCGTACTCCAACTTTCCCCATTTTGCTTGCACGTTCCCCCATGCTTCTTGTAACTACCCCCACTATTCCACTACTTTACTTTATTTATTATATTAAACCCCTTCTCCCCGTTCTCTATCTCTCCCATTCAATCTCTTCCTCCCTCATCTGTCTCCACCCAAAACAGAGAAACCAAACAAATTAGAAACCAACTCGTCTTCTTCCTCCCACAACTCCCGACTTCTCTTCCATTCCTCCGCTCGACTCAACCACATCGTCTTCAACATCCCACCCCTCTTCATCGCCATCTCCACTTCATCTCCATCCCGCATCACTCTCTGCAGTCGCGTTGCCATCCCCCGGACCTCGACAACTCCCGCTCTTCTCCGTCGTCTTCAACCTCGAGTTCCCCCGCTACTCGAACCATTGCCGAAGTCCCCGTCGCTCCATCCAGTCGACCCCCGTAGCACCCTCGAGCGCTTCCCGCTCGAGTTCCGTCGCCATCGCCAGACGCCCTCCGCCTCTGTCTCCGCTCGTCGACAGCTCACCACCCCGAGCGCCCCAACCACAGCAACCGCCGCTCGAAGCTCCGCTGTTCACCTTCGCCCCTGCCGCCATTGTTGCCGCTCAACCTCCAGCTTTGACTTCGACCCCGAGTTCCGTCGTCAAAGCTCCTCCTCGCCTCGACAACACCTCGAACCTCTCGTCGACGCCGTTGCCAGACTCCGCCATACTCCTCCTCCACTGTCTTCCACCTTCGAAGAACCACCAGTCGAGCGATGCCCTCCTCTGTCGACATCCGCAGTTGCCGCACCGCCTTGGTCGCTCACCTCTCCCTGAGCGCGTCGCCGTCGCAGCCCCGCCTCCCGTCGCTGCTCCCCTCCTTGTCGCTTTCCGCTCGAGCCCAGTCGCGCCACGCCAGTCGCTCGCCGATCGCAGCCTCTTCTCCCTTTCCCGTCATCGCTCTCCTTCTCTCTCCCCTCTCTCTCTCTCAGTCTGTGTTGAGGTGAAGAAGAAAAGGAAGAAGTGTATTGGGATTGTTGCTGTTTGGGTATCATATTGATGTTTGGAGTTGTGTTGGAGTTGGGGATTATATCCTGTTTGTAGTGAAGTAGATTATTGTTGCTGTTTGGTGGTTGGGAGTGGATTGGATTGTTGTTTACTATTTTGGAGTTATTGAAGAAGTTGACTGCTATTTTGGGAGTTTGCTTTGGGAGTTGTTGTTTGGAGATTTACTGACTTGGAGTTGTTGTTGTTTGCTATTTGGAGTTGCTGATTTGGCGTGGCTACCACAAATATCTTGCACGTGTTCTACTGCCCGGGATACTGGTCCCGGTATTCTATTTTTAAATTCATCGTCGTCAACTAACAGGCAAGTGTCTCTTGTACAATTTTATTTGTTCTAGTACAAGCCCTTGTAAAAATATCGCAAGTATATTATTTTTGACTCCAATTCGCATTCATAAGTCGAATTGATAACCGTTTCCATACCTAATCCGTCGATCTGTATTCACATGTGATCGTGAATACTTTGTTCTCGTATGCATGACACGAACACAAAAATTAATACACACATATATACTCCTATAATTATACATGATGTTGTGCATGAATTGCTTGTTACTAGGTTGCATGTTGTTATAATAAATTTTATTCTTGATTATTAAGTATTATGTATGTCATTAGTTGCATCACATATTTTATAAGCCCTGGAATATGTTTCCTGCCTCGTATAAGTCTTGATACTTGATCTTGTCATGTTACCATTGCCATGTTGCCCGTCCATGTTGTTGCATGTAGTCATTGTTCATGTTTAATTGTAATTAGAAAGATAACAAGCCGGGATATAAAGGGAAAAGATTTAGTAGTGGACAATATAGAAGAGCGTACTCGGACGGGGGCTCGTGGTTCCTCGCTGCAAATTTGTAAGTTACAAGTTACAAGTTTGCTAAATTACATGTTACTTGACATGTTTCACGCTACAAGTTACACTACATGTTCCACATTGCACGTATCTCGAACAAGATACAACTTTGCCGAGTACGTGACCTATAGAATCCACTACTAGTCTAAACGTTCACTTGATTGCGAGTAGCAACCATGTGGTATGGGACGCATGAAGTGCTACCTAGTTAGGTTAATAAAAGACATGACATTGACACGTACACTTGCATGATCCGTTTACATGTTACATGGTTATGATGACTTGTTTACTTGTCTACATGTTACTCATTTATGTTGACACGTTTACTTGCTTACTTGTTTACATGTTACATGTTACTATGGATTATTTAATTGTTTACATGCATGCTATTTATTCCATGAGGTCTTGCTCTTGATTCTGTCACATGTTGTATTTGCTTTATTATATGATTCTTGATTCTCTGTTCTTTCTTTTTTTTGTTTCATTCTATTATTGTCCCGTTAGCTTGTCCACTTGCGGCCCGTGACTTGCATTAACGGGTACATCTTTGTCTTTTCCTTTGTAATAATATACTTGCAGGCCCAGATGGAGAATTACCCGAAGGTGTTGCTGAACAGAGATTCTAGTCTTGTTTAATTTCATGTTATTTTAATTCTTGTTTTATTCATGTAATCCTTGTTGTAATCCGGGCGTGTTTGACCCCGTAACTATGTTTTTTTCCAGTTGTTGGTTATGTTCATATAATATGTCATGTACTTTGTTATCCTGTTGTGATTTTATATGCTTTCGTGGTTGAAATTGTTATCGTGTTGTTGAGTTAAATTTACAGCTTATGAATGATGTATCCGCATCATTCGCTGGGCCTCGGTTACGTGCCTGTGTTCCCGTATTCTGGGAAGCGGGGCGTGACAACATCAATTGAAGACAAGTCAAAAGATGCCTATTATATGGTGCATTTGACCAACCATGCACTATATAGTTACCTATTCACACATCTACTGAACTAATAAGTAGATTACTTAAAAATTATTTATACACTGAAGAACCAATATATTAGTGCAGACAATCAAACCAATCAGACTTCAAAAGAGTGCCACTGCTACTTATGACCATCCAAAAACTAAATGATGAAAATTAGCTTCAAAACATTCACTAAAACACTTAACAGAAGTTGATTCTATATAACAGACAGTTCTCAATTTAATTATTGGACATTCCTATTTTAATCCTGTCTTTGTTAAAATTTTAATAATCACAGTAGTTGTAGGTTGTTAGTGTTTGTTTAGAAAGGCTAGTTTTGATATAGGTATAATTAGTAAACCCCACACACCCACCACTTGGGAGTAATAAGCCTACTTAAGATCCCTTGCAATATCATAAGAAATACAACAATGCCACAAATTCAACCACAATGTAATCAAGTTTTGCACGCAAAAAAAAAAAAAAAAAAAAAAAAAAAAAAAAAAAAAAAAAAAAAAAACTTCAGAAGGTACGTTCCCTCACCTTGATCTCATCGTCAACAACTTCAATTTCCGTAGAAACACACAATTCAACTAAAATTCTCTACATTGATACTTCAAATAATATTCAAAAAAGCACAAGATTGATCCTGACCTGCAACCTCTCCGAAAGCAACGATCGCAGTAGCGTGCAATCTCCTCGTCTCATCCGCTACTCATCCGGACAAATATCGCAGTCTCCCAACCAAACACTACCTGAAAAAACTTACCCAAACCCTGAAAACTCAAAGAATTAAGAACAATCAAACAACAACAATCCCAAACCTAGGGTTTGTGTAGAGAGAGAGTGAGAAGAGATAATAAATTTTTTTCTTCTTAATTGAAGAACAAACCTAGGGTTTGTGTAGAGAAAGGGGCAACTGCGGGGGAGGGGGCGACGGCGGGGGAGGGGGGACCGGCGATGGGGGAAGGGGCGACGGTGGGGTAGGGGGGCGGCGATGGGGCAGCAATGGGGGAAGGGGCGACGTCGGAGGAGGGGGGCGGCGATGGGGATAGGGGCGACGTCGGGGGTGGGGGGCAGATTTGTGAGGAGGGAGATGGAGAGATTAGAAAAAAATTGGGGGAAAGTAAAATGAGAGAGAGAGAGCGCGAGCGCCAGCTGAGTTTCGACTTATCCGTAACCTACACCGGCGTTTCGACGAAAAAACGTCGGTGTATACCTACATATGCCGGCATTTTTCAAAAATGTCGGTGTAGCGTTGGATTTTTTGTCCCCATAGAATACCTGGTTTCTACTGCGGCTTTTCTACCACAACGCCGGGGTAGAAACGCCGGAGTAGAACCATTTTGTTGTAGTGAGGGGATTAACATTAGAAAGAATGATAGGGAGGCATGGGATCTGTTGGTGGCTGCGACGATCTGGGGCATGTGGCTAGACCGAAATACTACTATTTTTGTAATTGCACTCAGAGTTTTCATATCATAATGCATAATATTTTCGGTTTCATCTATGCCTGGGCAGGTCAGACAAGGACAAGGAAGAGGCTGCGTATGGAGGAGCACTAAGCTGTCAGAGAGGATAAGGATGTACTGAAAGGATATAACTTGGTTGTATCTGTACCTGGGTTATATTTTGGTTTTTGGTTTTTGATGCATCGGAATGTTGAGATGCTTGACTTAGCTTTATATTTTGTATGTTACTTTGTAACTGGCCCTACTATGTTACGTTAATTCTCATTAATGAAACGATGACGATGTCTTCTTTATTCTAAAAAAAAACAGAATACGTTAGAAAAGAGGAAAAATAAACCATGCACTAGTTGGCTTCATACGCTAGAATGCGATCAATATACATATGTGAGATCTTCTACTGCAAGCGTACTGTAGCGTGTAAATACGAGCAAAGCACTGAAGCCGTTGTTTCAATGTGTGTGTGTGTGTGTGTGTGTGGGTGTGTGTGTGTGTGTGTGTATATATATATATATATATATATATATATATATATATATATATATATATATATGGGAGCCCTTCGGTTGAGAACTAATTTTGGTGAGAACTCCGTGAGAACTCACGAAGTTGACCCCCCATGAAAAATCCGAACCGATCATCTCGTTCTACATGCCTTAGATAGCATAACATAAAGAATTCAAATAATTTGAAGTTCGTTTGCTCATCCATCAAATGGAGTAGAACTTTCAGCCATACAATTTTGCGATGATGTAAATCATGGGAAAATAAACTTCAAATTAAGTGATTTCTTTATGTTATGCTATCTAAGGCATGTAGAACGAGATGGCCGGTTCGGATTTTTTATGGGGGGTATACTCCTTGAGTTCTCACGGAGTTCTCACCAAATTAGTTCTCAACCGAAGGGCCACCGGGCCACCTATCCTCACGGAGTTCTCACCAAATTAGTTCTCAACCGAAGGGCCACCGGGCCACCTATCTATATATATATATATATATATATATATATATATATATATATATATATATATATATATATATATATATATATATATATATATATATATATATATATATATATATATATATGGGTGTGTGATTAACTCTATAAATGAAGCAGATAAACCAATTTATGAGGAACATGCATTCCACACCTTCGAAAAACTGAAAATTATCATTAAATATTTTCAGTTAGATTAAATATAGAAGAAAGCTCGTCTTTAGCTGGAATGTCAACCACTCTAAAGAATCTTAGGGTTTGTCCCAAGAAACTACATTGTACACATGCCATTATGCCAATATGCATATTAAATTAATACTTGATGATGTAACCTTGTTGTGCTTGCATATTCATTTAACTTATGTTCATTCCTTTTTTTCTCCCCTACATTATCGAGGAACTTATGGGAAATTCTTTTTGAGACCCTTATTGGACCACATTTTCCCCTCAGCCTGAGGAACTTATGGGAAATTCTTTTTGAGACCCTTATTGGACTACATTTCCTCCTCAGCCCCTTTGACTATTTATGCACTTTAACCCATCCAAACTCTTTTTAAAAATTCTCTTGAAAATATTAAAATATATTTAAAAACCCATGCATGTCTGAATCAATATATAATTAAATTTAACATAAACTCCATACATATTTGCCAAAAATAGCACACTACTATTAGTTAGTAGATTTTATATATATAAGGAGTGTTTGAAGGGTATAAGATAGTCGGTATACCTAATAATAATTGACAGTCTTATGAGGACCGGAACAAAGTCTTTCTAGAACTAATATTCCAAAGGGCAGTTAGATTCCTTGGGGAAATTGGGCATAAGAGAAGCTTCTCCTTCTTCAACCCATGTGTGGTTCAAGAGGAGCAGACTTTGTGCTGTTGATATGCTAACTACTACTTAGACTTGAACCACTAAAGGGAACTATAACAGCTGGCTACCTAGCTCTTATCGTGCATGTTATCTACTATGCAAACAATATGATACAATTTGACCGGCCCACAAGTTGTTCATTAATTTTGTTTGTAGCTTAGTTTTTAGTCTAGCTAGAACTAGTAATTTGCATGAGTTCAAATATATGAGGCTCCAATTCCATCTTGGACCACAAGCAAAGAATAGGTAACTTGCCACCAAGTTAAGGTTTTACGTCCAAATTTTGAGAGGGTTTAACTAAATTTTAGACAGCTTTTCTTTACTTGTGGACACTACAAACCTTATAGGTGCAATTTATTTGGCACTTAGATTTTGTTTGTGCTTCATAGTTGAATGAGAATGTCTAAGGCTTGCACACCTTAAACCGGTGATGCATTGATGATATATATAGAGCTTTTACAGATCCTATCAGATCCTATGATTAGTTACAGATCCTATCTTTTAGGAATACAAGTAGTGCAGTTACAGATCTATTCTTTTGGAATCAGTTGTTGCCGCAGTTACAGATCTGTAGATCTTTAGGAGTTGTTACAGATTGGGTTCAGTCGACTGTAGTGGGCTTCAGTCGACTGTACAGATCTATTCTTTAGGATTTGTTGCAGTAATTACAGATTTGGTTCAGTCGACTGTAATAGGCTTCAGTCGACTTATCAAGACTAAGTCGGCTTAGTAGGTTCAGTCGACTTAGTCTTGACAATAGTAAATATATATATCATCTTACTCTGGCAAACTTATTTTTAGGATTATGTTTATATTGCCATATCTGAAAAAAATTGAAACATTATGAGAAGATTGAAGTCAACTCAGCATCTTACCATGTATATATGTTTTGATGAGAAGAAGATTAGATGATAATTACTAATAATAAACTACCTTCAACTTGATTAGTTCCAGATGCATGGTGTGAGTAAAAAGGAAAGACCATACTACTCCATAGTAGAGTCTACCAAATTTAATATTGGGAAAAAAACATAAATTGAGTATATCTTAATTTATAAGTTACATTTTAATTCAGCTGCTCTATTAATCTATATGTCAGTGAAAAAGTGTGTTGCTCTATACATTCTATGGGAATTACAAATATACAGGACATTCCTAGGAGATGAGAGCAGAATATTAATTACATGCAATAGGAATCTATTACCTGCCAAAAAGATTAAAATCAAATAGGTATCTATAAATTTTATAGTTCTTTGCTTAATATTTTTGGTCGTTTAATCAATTACTTTCTTAATTATCTTTATTCCAATCCATTGATGTGACGAGTTAACTCCCACGATCATTAGTCATTATTCTTGAATACTTCATGTTTCTATTTGATTGACCTTTTATGCGTACTGATTCTTTTGAATGTCATTATCTGAGGATTAATATCTTAGTTTCTCCCCCCCTCTCATGTCATTTAGATCGGAGTATGAATTGCATCTATAAGATTTTAATCTATGATTGTCCATCTATGAAAGGACTGTCATGTTATTTTGTTTTATTTTATTTAGAGTAGATGAAGAATTATGACAATTGAGCAACAACATTTAAAACAATTTTAAAAAATTATTTTTAAGTGAGATCAAGCAATAACTTTGGTGCAGGCATATGGAGAGTTTGCTTCGATGAGAAGGTCAGAAAACTATTCTCCGAAGTAGATATGGGTGCAGATATATGCTGAAGAGACAGGAATTAATTCTCAAATCTCTTACAAAAAGGTATGAAGAAAAACATACTAATAATTAAAAGGAATCTAAGATGAATTATAATTATTGTCTAGCTCCCATACTGATTGGGTGGATAGACGACAGAGCTTGTCTTGGAGTTTAATTATATGTATTTGTATCTTCTTTTCGCATTCACTTTTAGATTTGAGATATCTTGTATTAGATGTATGGTTAGTGCTCTTCAGATGGTATTTTGTACTATTATGATTCGTTAATTATCATTAATGAAGCGATGACGACGTCATCTTTTAAATAAAAAATAAATAAAATAATAATAATTATTGTCTAACTAATTATAATTAACCCGGCTACTAACAACAACAAAAAGTATAAATCGTATAAATTAAACGTATCAAAATTAATTTCAAATCAACTTGAGCTAGCCTAAAATGATTAAATTCTTTTCAAAAAGGTATATATGAAGAAACACATACTAATAATTAAAAGGAAAACTGATGATAACAAAATCTAAGATGAATGATAATTATTGTCTAGCTAATTATAATGAATCCGGCTACTAACAACAACACAAAGTCTAAATCCTATAAATTAAACCTATCAAAATTTCATAAATTAATCAACTTGAGCTAGCCTATAATGATTAAATTATTTTCCATTTGGACCGCATAAAACTCATAATTAAGAAGATAATTGAAAGATGCATGGCAACTTATTGGAGCACAATCATGCTGCAAATAAATGTTTCACATTATTAATTGAACTATGGCATCATTACTATTGAAAGTAGGATCCTTCTGAAGGTGTTGAGTTGAAAATTCAATTAAATCAAACTAAGGTTGTTGTAGATCTAATTAAATTGCAAATTTCCTTAAATTGGGGTTATGGGTCCATATGCTTACCAACTAAACAGCTTGCTAGACATTTTGCTATCCTCCTATAGCTACCATGTGGTATTTACATATTCAAAAATTAGAAATTAGGTCAGCTTGATTCTTCTCCACAATAAACATGTTCCAAGGGTTGGTGAGAGGGCTTTATCAATTATAAGTTATAAGACAAGAGAGTAGGAGTAGGTAACTAACTGTAATAAAGTTCTTTAGCCACCTTGATAATAATAGAATCTTTAAAGGTTCACTTCCTTCCATCTTAATCATGCAAGAGTGAGGGATAGAGAAGGCAAAATAAGAAGAAAACTGATTTTGTACCTTCGTATAGTTCAATTATTCATGCAGTAATATTAATAATTAAGAATCAAGTAAATATATGTAATATAAAAATATTTGAATTTGCAGAAGAGTACATGTATACCGACAATTTTGTAACCAAAGTAGGCAAACAAGAAAGTGGGTTTCAAAATAGGGGCATCGAACAATTCTTCCGAAGAAAGAAAATTAGAAAGAGTCTGAAAGACTGTATATGATAGTCAACTATGGAGAGCATCCTATCACAACCCGTTCATTGGGGAAAAAAATATATGGTTACCTACACTATCATGCATGATATGAATCTCTTAAATAAAAGAGAGCTCTTTATACCTTAACTCACACCTTCAACTCTCTTCCCTGAGTCTTCTCATATCTTCTCTTATATGAGAAGAGTACCTCTTATGTTACTATAGCCTCCTAAACACTAAGAGTTAAGTTCTCATAGAGCTATCCTTCAAACCCAAAGCTATGGGTTATGAAGCAAAGCTTCCCAAGAACTTCAATCCAATGGAAAACCGAAGGGTTGGATTAGGGTTGCTTGCAGGTCTTCTTCTCTCCGTCACCTATCTATCTCCTTCCATTTTCTACTCATTCCCTTTCTCCAATGGTAAGCTTGTCTTTGAAATATATATAATTAGTTGTAACCTGTAAGAACATGAACCTAACTTGTTTGTTATTGCAGTGAATTTAGGGTCATCGTCGATGAATGCAGCTCCTACAAGCCAATTGACAGATGATACTGTGATTACCTCTCAAAACTTAGGTATGAGACGTACTCAATGAACTCGTAAATTAATGTGAATTAATTTGATACAAAAAAAAGATGTTATAAATGATTATACTGATCAATATTATAACTATATTAAGGAGTTGAGAGTGCAACACTTGAAAGCATGAAGAAGTGTCAAGGTTCTAACTCAAGTGAAGGGCTTTGTGACACTGGTGGACTCATTAAAATGAATGGGAGTTCAACAGTTCCCAATACTACTGCTGAAGTTGGAAGAGAAAAAACTAACACTACCCAGTTACTTTTAGGTAAATAAATAAACACTCTTATAATCATTGGACAAAATTTTTTCCATGCCCGTTTTTTGAATTGATTTATGGTTAGGTCCATCCCCTCACAAAATTATGTATATACACAGTTTTACCCATCTCTGTTATTTTAATGCAAGAGTTTATCACCAAATTAACTCTATTTGTAACCAAACAAATACGTACATTGCAAGCAAATAAATACGTATAATGTACATGCAAAATTAATTTAAAGAAATCCTTAAGTTTGAAGTCAGAAAACGTCATAATTTTTTTAAAATATATATATTAATAAAAACATGCATCGCACTTGCGAGAATCTTATTTTTGCTACTCAATGGTACAAAATTGACGG
The DNA here is from genome assembly GCA_017893485.1 of Hemerocallis citrina. Taxonomy (NCBI): domain Eukaryota; kingdom Viridiplantae; phylum Streptophyta; class Magnoliopsida; order Asparagales; family Asphodelaceae; genus Hemerocallis; species Hemerocallis citrina. The sequence continues at coordinate 61,171,263 of CM030358.1, forward strand.
GTATATATCCATAATTGTAAAATCGTCACGGATGAAAGAAAATTTGTCCTGAAATACAAGAAAATAAATTTCCTTTATTATATTTTCTTTTTTTTTTTTTTATTGTTTTTTCAAAAACTTTGTGTTGAAGCATTGGGAGTCCTCGAGTTAGCGAGATAACAACTTGTTGACTAGAAGTTTTCATACACAGGCGAGCTCAATAACAATCAAAGTAAACTCATTCCAAGCCCTTTGTTTGACTTTTCTTTACCTAAAACGTACTTGTTACATTTTCAAATCACTTAAAAGTTTTCACTGCCAAAGACGTTGTAATTTCTCTGTTGCGTGATAAAAGTAGACATATCTTTTAAAATGGCAAATTAACCCCTTCACAGTTATCTCTTTTTTATTATTATTATCAAAAATATGTATTTTCTTTATAATATACTGTTCTTTAGTTTGTAGGGTAATTTAGTATTTTGACTCAAAACTTTATCACAAAAATTGATCATCTATAATGTACTAATGCTTTTAAGTGACATATACTATTGTTTGCAGAAATATAGCCTTTCTTAAAGGGTACCTTCATCCAAAGCTTTTACTTGTAGATATCACAGGACTGTTAAAGTAGAAACTAACATTCCAAAAGATCAAGAATGGCTTAAGAATTACTCAGAATAATGAGGGTGCTAAAGTAAATTTTCCCTAGTCTATGAACCATGATGAGTTGTACTACGTATAAACTGATCCTTCGTTGTTTCAGGGAAAAATATTAATTTCGGAGAGGGAGAAGAAGTGACACTGAATGAGAAAAAAATTAATCAAAAAAATATGAGCAGTGATGTGATGGTGTCAAATCTGGATTCCTCACATAATACAATCATGACATCAAATTCAACTCTGCAACAACTTGCAAGCAATCCAAAACAATCAGGTATGTTGGATCCTTTTAATTAAGTATATGTTTAATCTAATAGGGAAGAAACCCTTAACTATTCATCAAGAAAAGGACAAAAAATTATATTAAAAATTTCAAAGAGTTGAATTAAATTATGAACCATGGTTACTTTTTTGTTTGCAGGGAATAGAACTGAATCATTTGAGGGGAGTACAATCTTAGAAGATCCAAAACCTGATGCTAATTTAACCACCATCATTTATTCAACAACTAAGGAAGAAGTTGCGAGCAACCTGACATTATTACAAACAGAAGCAGGTAACACCAACTGATTGACTAGTTATATCAATGTCTGGCTTGATCAACCATTTGAAGAAGGTCAAAACCAATAACTGCATTTAAGTTACAACCATTCATTTTAATTAATTAAACCTTTTCAAACCAGAGATAAGAGAGTTGGGGTTTTGGCTGTATAAATTTTGAACAGTGCTGTGGCATTGCACATGTATTACATGTACTTTTCATGTTAATACTAAAAAGTATTTATCCTAAATTTTAGGATCAGCTACATGAATCATGCTCCTCCACTCAACTCTATTGAGGGTCATTTCCTTTGTCTAGTTAGTACATTTCACATCCCTATTACTAGGTTCAACCCAAGCTCGTTTATGTTTATTCTAGTCCTTTTTTATTCCTTAATCATCATCATACGAATTTTCTTAATTGTTGCAGTTACCAATCTTTTTGTATGTGTCCAATCTTCTTGTATGTGTCCAAACCATCTCAATCAATTTCTCTGTATTTTATCTTCACTTGGGTCAACCAATACTTTCTTCTGTATGTATTCATTTATTTTTTTTGTCTTTTAGTGTGTTTCACTTATCCACTTTTACATCCTTATTTCACCTACACACTTTTTGAACACTTCACATGTTAATTATCATGTATTTCGTATTGAAAGAAAGGACTCTGTTCCATAAGATCATGAATAGCAATATCCTTCAATTCTCGTCATTAAAGGGTAAATATCAAAATTGTAAGGTAAGATGAACACATCACCATTTTGAGCATAATATAAGCTAAATACTCTCTTGTCTCTCTCAGATACTATAGGAATCAAATATAAATAAACACAGAATAGGACTCAGGATAATAGTCTAATACTTATGTGACTGAATAAATCCATTGATTAATGATTATATATAATGATAAGAACAAAAATCAATTGCAAATTCAATGAAATAATTTAAGAGAATGGATTACTTCTTTCTTAATTTGCAGGGAACTATAGCTACTCAAATGAGGGAAGTATAATGGTTGGAGATCCAAAATCTGATGCAAATGTAACCACCATCCTTAATTCAACTAAGGAGGAAGTTCCAAGCAACTCGACATTAAAAACAGAAACAGGTAATTAATTGACTGAAAGATTTTACATCAGTATATGACTTGATCAACCAATTCTTGTTTTTACTATTATAAATTACAGTGACTAATTTTAATTTTGTTCATTTTTGTTATAGATGCAAAGATAGAGGATCCAGAGCCAAAGCAAATGAAGCCATTATGTGACTTGTCGAACCGAAGATCCAATATTTGTGACATGGAGGGTGAAATCAGAATTCATGGGAAGTCATCTTCCGTAGTTTCTGTCACTCCCGGTAGTCCACCTAGGAACGAATCCTGGCGAATTAAACCATATGCTCGTAAAACCGACCTCACTTGTATGGCCAATGTGAGAGAACTGACTGTGAGTTCGTCGAATAATTACGACGACCCTCCTCGTTGTAGCGTGAATCACAATGTTCCGGCAGTCATTTTCTCGGTCACAGGTTACACGGGTAACTTCTTCCATGACTTCACCGATGTTTGGGTACCGCTTTTCCTCACTTCTTACCAGTTTGGCCGGGAAGTCCAGTTCCTCATAGTCAACTACCGTTCTTGGTACATTAATAAATATATGACAATCTTGAAGAGCCTCTCGAACTACGAGCTCATCGATCTTGATAACGACGATAGGGTCCACTGCTTCCACCGTGCAATCGTCGGTCTATACAGTCACGACGACCTGAAAATCGACACGTTGCGGTCGCCAAATGGGTACTCAATGGTGGACTTCACGAAATTTCTAAGGAAAGCCTACTCTCTTCCGAAAGAGAGTCCACTTAGAGTCGAAGAACTGAAGCGCAAGAAACCCAGACTACTCATAGTGGCTAGAAGCCGCACAAGGAGGTTCACCAATCTCAACCAATTAGTCAAGATGGCTGAGAAGTTAGGATTCGAAGTGGTGGAGGCTGAGGCAGAGACGAACGTAGCTCATTTTGCGCACATTGTGAACACATGTGATGTGATGATGGGCGTGCACGGAGCAGGGCTAACAAACTTTGTGTTCCTGCCAACGAACGCGATATTGATCCAAGTCGTGCCGTGGGGGAGGTTGGATTGGATTGCTCGTACTTACTTTGGTGAGCCATCCAAAGGGATGGATTTAAGGTACTTAGAGTACAAGATAAGTGTAGAAGAGAGTACACTATCGGACTTGTATCCTAAGAATGACCCTGTTTTGAAGGATCCGACGTCTATAACCAAAAGAGGGTGGGATGCATTAAGAGACACATTCTTAGTGAAGCAAAACGTGAAGCTCAATCTAAGGAGGTTTAGGCCTGTTCTGTTGAAGGCACTCAAGCTACTACATGAGCACTAGGAAATTATGATACAACAAGTTGTGAGGTTTTACAATGATCTCCACTTTGTAAAGTTGTTCATTTTATACAAATGATTTTCAAAAGATTTTTGTTTTTTTTTTTTTTTTTTTACTTTCGGTCAGTGTAGTACTATAAATTTGTGGATTTTAGATTATAAGAAGCAAATCATACAGATGATAAATTTTCAGTAAACTCAACATTTGTTCTTCCTACTAGGCTACTAGCCTTTAAAAGTGATCTATTTTTTTAATACAAAAGTGACTATTGTCGCCTGTTTCATTAATGAACATTTAACAAAACATAGAAGTCCTCATTACAACTCAACATCCACACAATTTTAGTACTGAAAATGAAAAGATACATCAATACATCTTCAAGTGTTTGTTACCCCAAACACCCTTACAAAATCTCCCTCCGCCGAGTCGCCTCTATGAACACCCACTACACCCACTTAGCGTTACCAGGCGATCTTGGCTAATACACTACTCATTGTTCATGCGCAACTTCTTCCTTGCCCCTGTAGTACCTGTCCAAGCATTACTTAGAGACCAAATTTTATGTAACAACCAACTAAACGAATAGTTTTTGTTATGAAAATAAGAGTCATTTCTATCTAGCCACACAGTCCATAAACAAGCCGCAGTAGTAATATCCCACATAATACGGTATTCTTTTCTAATATGCTTTAACCTCCAGCTCCCCCAAATGTCGTCTATACTACTGGGTGTCTTTGTCGTATCAAATCCCAATCCCACCGTTTTCCAGGTCAGTCTCGCCTTAAGGCAGACAAAGAAGATATGATTGGTATCCTCTTTCCCTGCGCTACACCGCGAGCATGTAACGTCGATCGGAATGTTTCGCTTTCTAATGTTCGTTTTGAAGAGAATTGCGTTATTTACCACAAGCCAAAGGAAAGCCTTGACCTTATGAGGGCATCTCGCCCTCTAGATAACCTCCGTTGTGGAGCTTCTCACCCCCCCATCATTTAAAAAATCATACAACGACCGCACTGAGAAAGAATTATTATTGTCAATCTTCCACTCTCTAATGTCCTCTTCTGTCCTGTACGGATCCCAAAATTCCGCCACCAATCTTTGAAGACCCCGCAGTTGACAGTGAAATTCTAGCGACGTCATTCCTTCACTCTCCAATTTGCGGATTTCCTGTTTACATCCGTCTACCACCAAAGCATCCATATTTCCTGCCTTTTCAGTCAATAGCGGGAATAATGACTGCAATGTGTTCTCCCCGCACCATTTATCCTTTCAAAATCTTGTCTCTTACCCGTTTTCCACTCTGCATCTTGTGTTTGCATAAAACAACTCCCCCACCTTTGCAATCCCTTTTCATATATAGGACGCTTTTCCGTGTTTACTTCTTCCTCCAAATCTAAATTTCTTTCGATACCGATATACTCAGAACGACCTTTTCATATATTTCTTTCGATCCCAAAAGTGATCTATTACCTGACATATATATTGTTATTGTTCCTTTTTTAATCTATTTTTTTTTTCCTGTTGCGACTACAAGAAAATAGGTTGTTTGTATCGGCATTTGTGGAGGCAACAATATTGGCTGAAAAATGTGTCCTTCTTACGACTATTATAATCCGCTATGAATCTAAATGCAAAAAAAGGAATCGCTAAAAAACGCAGTAGATGATGATGACTATTGTGACAGGTCGTATAAGTTGGTTGTATAATTGTCACAAGCGTTATTCTTGTTCCAAGTGGTAGCATTTCCGATGGCTATTTTGACGGGTCGTAATAGCTAACAGCCCCATCACAATTGCTAACATCTCTGAAATGTGTGGCAAACCAAATAAACAGAGTACATGACTAATTTAGCCACCCACACTTTTTTCACCTCTTAAAGTTTGTTCATACAAGGACAATTTTCCTTCAAGAAGAAAGTTCTTCCCAACAATGTCAATATATTTGCCTAAATCAAGAAGAAAACCCATCTTTTTATAAAAGAAAAAGCAAACACCGCATACTATTCTAAAAATTTGGTGGTGACTTCTTACAACTTTTTCCAACTGTTTGACAGTGCCAATGATTTCTCCTAAGCTTAGTTTTATGTCAAAACTTTACCTAGTCAATTTCACATCCATGTACCACTTTCTTTATGATTGCTACTTTTGGGCAAAGTTGTTAGAAGAAAGATGATTAAATTCATATCATGGAAAATGACTTTGATTGTAGAACAGAGCATTTTATTGAAAAAAAGGGAGGAGAAAGAGAAATATAACAAAATTTTCATTTGTATGAAGCAAATTAAACGTGTGGCAACTTGTTTAGTTAAGAAGTGAAGTAATGTGGAGCAACATACAACAATGTCTAAAATTCGGGGTCTTATGATTCATGGGCAGGTAAAGTTGCGATGAGAAAGAGACTTCAGTCAGAGTATGAGGAGTAGGACTCGGTGCGAGTAGAGCAGGAGCACACTACTACTTTTGGGTCTGTTTGGAGGATTGTCCTACCGTCGTTGTAGGATCGATTTATGCGTTATGTTCTTAGATTTCTATGTATCTTCTTTTTTTATGCTCTAGATTGAACTTACGGTGGATGTAATATTTTGTGTTTTTTCGTTAATTCTTTATTAATGACACAGATGACCGTTTGGTCACTTTTATTTTTTTAAAAAAAAACATACAGAAAGATCGTGTTCTTCGTTTTGTTGCTTTAGTTTGTCATTTTGGGACCATAAGAATATGGCCTTGTAATTCAAAAAAAAAAAAAAATCTAACAAAATGTGACATATAAAGACAACCTAGATTTTTCCCCCTTCTTTTTCGGATAAATGAATAGCATATATATAGCTTTATCGATAATCATGAATGTTTGGGACCAAATTATTTGCATCATTGGATAACAACACTCTAGAATTATCGACAAATAATGATAATTGTGCTTAAAATTTTGAGATAAACCTTCTTATTTCATACGATTATTTATTTATTTATTTATTTATTTATTTGACTGGACATGAAAAAGAAATCTTTTTTTTCTATTAAAGAGGGACTTACATGTCAAACTTGAACAAATTCACTATTAAATTTGGCAGTTGCCAAATTAAGCAAACCCAGCTAATTAACTGTCCTTATTAATTCTAAAATCTGATTATAATTAGACCATACGTGAGGTTGTCACAACGTAGGCAGCTAAAAGTCTACTTATTCTCAAGCAACAATAATTAAGAGTTGTTACAAATTTGGAAAATGCATTTTAAGCCCATTATTTGATTGTCTTTTCTATTAGCTCTATTGACTTATATTTCACAGTTCAAAGCCCTTTTAAATAATTCGGAAATAACTTTTTTATTTCCAGAGAAAGAAAAAAAAAGAAAAATAAGCCATCCTCTTCAATAATGAACATATAACAAAACAACTCAGAAATCACCCATTAAAAGTTAACCCACCCCCCCCCCCCCCCCCCCCCCCCCCCCCCCCCCCCCCCCCTTTTTTTTTTTTTTTTTTTTTTTTTTTTTTTTTTTTTATTTTTTATTTTTTATTTAAAGATGACTACGTCATCGCTTCATTAAAGAGTAATTAACGAAACAGAATTAAAAATACATCCCTGGCCCGCAGGCAAAAACATCAAAGTTCTCCTAACAGGCAACAACAGTTAGATCATGCAAAATACATGAACACCCAAAAAACATCAAAATCCGAGTACATCTACTGAATCCTGAACTGTGTTGTCTTAGTCAAAGAAAGCTAATGGCTCCGCCACCTGAGAACTACTCCTCCTCCTCGCCCAAGCGCATCTTCTTCCTAGATTTGAGAAGCCATGTCCATTCATAACAGCAGAAGTAAATTTTGTGCATCAGAAAAGACAGTCTTTGGTTAATGTTATTGAAGCAAGAGTCGTTACGATCTAGCCATAGGTTCAACATAATTGATGCAACAACGAGATCCCACTCTAGTCTAACTTCCTTTCTAATCCTGTTTGCTCTAATGTCCCCCCATACCTCATATGTAGACCCTGGACATTGTAACACCCTGTACGTGTGACCTACCCTCTCCCAAACCCATCTAGCTCTATGGCATTCAAAGATGATGTGATTCGTATCTTCTTCGTGCTATAGGCATCTATTACATATCGCATTGTCTAACATTCCCGCTTCCTCAAATTCACCTTCGAAAGAATCGCATCCTTATCCACCAACCATAAAAATACTTTAACTTTGGAAGGAACGCTGGTGCCCCAAATGATATCTGCTACCTCATTTCTAATTCCTCCATCATTCAGTCATTTGTATAATGAGGAGACCGAAAACTTACGATTCGCCTCCAATGACCACCATCTCTCATCTTCCGACTGTTGAGTGAAATTTTCTTCCATACAAATGAAATTGTTAACCAGTTGTAGTTGACATATTGAATCCTGATCAATAAAGCCGTTGACATCTAATCTCAATATCTGGTTCCTCCATACATCGCTCACAATAGTGTCTTTGTTTAAAACTGCCTCTGCTACAGAGGGGAACAATCCCATCAGTGAGTTATTACCACACCATTTGTCCTTCCAAAATCTTGTATTCTTGCCATTCTTTACCTTACAGAGAGTGTTGCTATGATAAATGTCGCACGTCCTGTACACCCCTTTCCATAAGAGAGACTTCCTACTGCGGACTCCTTTCTCCCCATATCTGAACTTCTTCCTTGTCCGATAATTAGTGAAAGACTTACACCACCAATTGTTTTGTCGGTTAGCCAACTTCCACCACCACTTACTGAGCAGTGCTCTGTTCATATCTCTAAGGTCGATGATCCCCAATCCACCAAACTCTTTCCTTTTGCAAACCCTTCCCTAACTAATAAGGTGAATCCCTTTCCCTTCTTCATTAGCTCCTTTTCAAAGAAATCTCCTTCTATATTTATCTATCTTGTGAATTACCCAAACTGGTAGTTCATAAATAGACTTAAGATAGATAGGAATCCTGTTGATGACAGAATTCAGCAAGGTGATCCTGCCCCCTAGTGTTAAAAATTTCCTCTTCCAACTAGCTAGTCTTTTTTCGATCCCATCTATTAGAGGTTGCCAATATTCCCTAGTTAGCTTTCCAGGCCTGATAGGGACCCCTAGGTATATCAGCGGGAACTCTCCCTTATTGCATCCAAGTATCTGCTGGATCGTTGAGATTGGGGTTGAGCAATTGTCACTAAGCTGGATGATGTAGCTCTTATTGAGGTTGACCTTCATGCCAGACCATGCCTCGAAGCACTTCAATACCGTTCCCATAGCTATGATCTCCTCTTCCGATGACGATTTAAACAATAACGTATCGTCAGCATACTGAAGAATTGAAATAGACTCTATAAAACCTTTTACTTTAATGCCCAAGTTAGCTTTTTCGTTTTTGTCGTTGGCTATCATCTCTGCAAGCCCATCTGCTATAATTACAAATAACAATGACGACAGGAGATCCCCCTATCTAAGGCCCCTATTGCATCTGATTTCTTTTCCTTGTGCTCCGTTAACGATCAGGAACGATTTTCCTCCTCTAATGCACTGGTAGACCCATTTCCTCCACCTTTCCCCGAATCCTTTAAGTAGCATAGCCTCGTCCACCGAGTCCCATTCGACCGAGTCGTATGCCTTTTGAAAATCCACTTTAAAAAGGAAGCCATCCGTTTTTTCCTTGCATCCTCTGAAAACAATCTCATGAGCCGAGGCGACACTATCAATGATGTCTCTTCCTTTGATAAACCCGTTCTGTGATTCCCCAATGATATCCTTCAATTGTGGGCCCAATCTGTTAGGCAACACTTTGGTAATGATCTTAAAGGAGCCATTGAGGAGACTGATGGGTCTTAGGTCTCCAACTTCATTAACCTCATGTTTCTTGGGAATCAGGACTATATTCACATAGTTTAATCTTTCTAACTCCGCTTCTCCCTTGTAAAAATCTTGGACAAAACGCATGAAGTCCTCTCTGATGATTTTCCAGTATAAGTTGTAAAAGAATAACGGAAATCCGTCTGGCCCCAGAGCCTTATCTTGACCTAGACTCCTGATAGGAGAAACGACTTCCTCTTCGTTGAAACTGCCTTCAATACTATCAGAACCGTTAATCCTGGATTCCATCCACATATTCTGACTCAACGAACATCTATATTCCCTTCTTTTACCCAACAACTCCTTATATCTCTCGTTGATGTGAATCTTGATTCTTTCCTCGCTCTCGCACCATACTCCATCCACATTTAACCCGAAAATATGGTTATTTCGCCTTCTTCCACTGGCATTCCTATGGAAAAATTTAGTGTTGGCATCTCCTTCCTTCAACCACTGAATTCTGAAGCGTTGTCTCCAGTAATTTTCCTCCATCCTTCCAATTTGTAGTATATCTTGTCTATGCCTACATAATTCGTCAAATTCGTCCTGCATTAAGTCTCTTTCCTCCTCTATAAGTTCTAGTTGCTCTATCCTCTCCCCTATTTATTCTTTGAATCTTTGGTTCTGAACAAATTCTGCACGTGCCCACTCTTTCAGCTTAACTCTTAGTCTCCTAATCTTTTGAATCCAACATCCCACCGAGGATTCAGACGTAGTAGGCGCATTCCAGCTTTCCTCAATAATCTTCTGGATTCCATCGCATAGCGTCCACGACCCCTCAAATCTAAACTGGTGAATGCTCCTTCTTTCTCCCTCTCTGCAATCCAAGGCCAGCGGAGTATGATCTTAAGTAAATCTAATCATAGCTTTTGCCCTAGCTAATGGAAATTTGTCTTCCCATTCCGTAGACACCAAGATTCTGTCTAATTTTGCCAAAGTAGGGAAAGCTTGTAAATTCGACCAAGTGTATTTCCTATTCGTTGGATCGATTTCCACCAAGTCTAAATCGTTGATAAGCGCATTGAACTGCTCCCTATCGCCCCTGGGTGCTCCTCTGCCTAGATGTTTGAATTGGATGTTGATTCTTGATTTTGATAATTACAACACAATGCAAAGTTTGTTGTGCTATTTTTCATATAATTGCAGGTTGTATCAAAGTTTATCATGTATGATACACAAAGGCCTCAAAGCAAATTGATCAAGCAAGTCACAATATTCTAATGCTGAAAAATGATCAAGTAAAGCTCCATATAAAGATAATGGCTAAAGCTTCACTCAAGACTCAAGACTCAAGTCAAGACCAAAGCTTCAATGTCTTATAGTTTGTGTGTCTTGTAAAATGTAAGTTTTCTCTTTGTTGAGTCTTAGATTGATATACAGTCTTGTCATACACACACACACACACACACACACACACACACACATAATTTATAACTGTGTGTTTTACAAAATCTAAAGGTCGAAACAGCTTGAACTAGATCAGCTGTTGAGTACCTGTTGACTGCCGTTCAGAACCAGTCGATTGAATCTGTACAAAACTATCTGATCTTCTTCAAACTCTGGCCAGTCGACTTATAACGGCAACCCAGTCAACTGTTCAAGTCATTTCGATAGTTTACTAATTTCAAAACTTGTTTTTTCGAATTTAAAACTCTTATCCGTTATTATCCGTTGTTAAATAGTTGTAGGAACTATTTTTACAACGTCCAAGGATTCTAATCTATAAATAGAGCCTTAGAATCACCATTGAAAAGTTCCAAGCATTTTTGAAAAAAAAGTTTAAGTATTGTGCCTTCAAGAAAGAAAAATTTTCAAATTCACTAAGTCTTGGTTCTCTGTTTTCAGTCCAGCATAACATCGATTTCATTTTGGACTGAATTCAGAAGTCGACCAAATAACCACGTACAAAATTACAGTCACAACAAGGCTATAGGTTGATTGTAAACAATTTTATTGTTTTCTTTTTCTCTCGGTTGGAGAGTAGGGCTCTAGGGTGTAGATTCAGGTGTGTCACTCTTGGTGGAAGAGTGGGTTGCTTTCTTTAGTTGTGAGAAAGAACTACGGGTTGGACAAAGTTGTTGTCTAACGCCGTAGGGTGTTCTTGTAATTATTTCAAGAATAGTGAAAAATCTTAAGTGGGTTGCTTGGGGACTGGATGTAGGTCGGGAGGACCGAACCAGGATACATCGTGTGCACTCTGTGGTTATATCTCTTTGAACTTGTATTTCATTTTCTTACTTTATAGTTTTTCTGTGAAACTTGTCTTGACAGTCGACTGTGTACTTCTGAAAGTCGACTGGTCAGACTCGTACTACTCTCTAAAAACTTGTGTGATAAGTCGACTGGCTCATCCATAAGTGGACTCCTCAGACTCGCTTTAAAATTGCTCTTCCTAATTGTCGCTTCAGTCGACTAGCTTATCTATTCAGGTCGACTGATCAGAAGAAAAAAAATTTAATTCCGCATTTTTATATTTTATAAAACACTATTCACCCCCCTCCAGTGTTTATTGCCTTGCCTACAGGATCCAATACTTCGAATGCAAATCAGTACCATGAAGGCCAATCTACACAAAGGCCACCCCTCTTCGATAGAACAAATTACAACTATTGGAAGTGTAGAATGAAGATCTATCTACAATCCATCAACTATGAAACATGGAACATGACGGAAATAAAATACACCGCTCCTACTATTCCATATGCACAATGGAACGATGATATGAAGAACCAAACAATGAACAATGCAAAAGCAATGAATGCACTATTCTGTGCCCTTACAAAGGAGGAGTTCAACCGTGTGTCCAATGCAACAACCGCAAATCAAATTTGGCACACACTCGAGGTAACTCATGAAGAAACAGACAAAGTGAAAGAATCTAAAATATCTGTTCTTGTTCACAGGTTTGAAATGTTCCGCATGAAAGAGAATGAGAATGTGTCCGAGATGATTACTAGGTTCACAGACATTACAAACTCACTTGTGGCACTTGGGAAGACATACACTCAAGCCAAGATGGTGAGAAAAGTACTCCGTGCACTAACCCCCCGAATGGGAGAAGAAGACCACCGCTATAGAAGAGACCAATGATTTATCACAACTTTCTCTTGAGAATCTTGTGGAAAATCTTATGGCTTATGAGGGTTGTTCAATCGGAAGATGGTGAGGTACTCATTTATTCTTCTATAAAAAATAAGAAGATGAAACTCACCTCCGAAAGAATCAACCTTATTTTGGGTATAAACAATGAGGGACTTGACTTAGGAGAAATCTTGATGGACGATACCACCATTTTATCTAGAATTTATTTGCCAAATCATGGACCCCCTATGACAAATAAGTCCATTACCCCTGTTGCAAAAATTGTTGCACGGATACTATCATACAATATCATCCCTAAAACAGGGAGTTATGATCAGTATTCCATGGAATTACAACAAGCCGTCTATGCAATATTTGGCAGAATCAATCTCACTTGGGGTCGTATCATTTTTTCTAGACTTCATAAGTCTCATTCTTCTTTTCTTCCTTTTGGTGCCCTACTTACTCGTGTCTTTTGTGCTTATGATGTCGATCTCGATTTAGAGACCAATGTAGTCAAGCACTATGAATGCTTTGATCGTGCAAGTTTAGCACGCATGAAGCTTCTTACTTCTCTACCTAGGTCTACCGCTAGGACTTCCCCCCAAGTTCCTTTAGCCACTTCAGCTCGTCCGTCTTCTGCTTCTAGTTCCTCTCGTCCTCGAGCAGATTTTGATGATCCACGCAGTATTTATAATGCTGTCAATTATTTCATGGATCGTCAAGATGTTCTTGAATCACAAATTTCCCATCTTACTCATCTGTTCACTGCTCAATTTTCTCCTCCCTCTCAGGATGACGAAGATGACGAAGACGAAGATTAATGAGTTCCTATTTTTCTTATTTTTTAAATATTTTTTTATATTTTTTTTACTTATTGTTGCATTTTGTTATTTTGTACTAGTTTGAACTAAGACTAAGTTTCTATGAATGCATTTTGTGTTCTTTGTTTGTGTGAAGTGTTTCTTCTTCCCATTTTGTTTTTTTTTTGTTGATGACAAAGGGGGAGAGAACATCCAATATCAGTTTTATATATATGAAGTCTCTTTATGTTAATTTTCTGTTGTGAGAATATATGCATGCCTTGTATTTTTTCTTTTAAGTTTTTCACCTATGCATGATGTATATCTGATAGGGAGAGCATGTGAACACTTGTATTTTCTATTCCTTTTATTATAAGCTATTGTGTAGTCATCATCAAAAAGGGGGAGAATGTTGATTCTTGATTTTGATGATTACAACACAATGCAAAGTTTGTTGTGCTATTTTTTCATATAATTGCAGGTTGTATCAAAGTTTATCATGTATGATACACAAAGGCCTCAAAGCAAATTGATCAAGCAAGTCACAATATTCTAATGCTGAAAAATGATCAAGCAAAGCTCCATATAAAGACAATGGCTAAAGCTTCACTCAAGACTCAAGACTCAAGACTCAAGTCAAGACCAAAGCTTCAATATCTTATAATTTGTGTCTTGTAAAATGTAAATTTTCTCTTTGTTGAGTCTTCGATTGATGTACAGCCTTGTCACACACACGCACACTCACACATAATTTATAACTGTGTGTTTTATAAAATCTAAAGGTCGAAACAGCTTGAACTAGATCAGCTGTTGAGTACCAGTCGACTGCCGTTCAGAACCAGTCGACTGAATCTGTACAAAACTGTCTGATCTGCTTCAAACTCTGGCCAGTCGACTCATAACGGCAACCCAGTCAACTGTTCAAATCATTTCGACAGTTTACAAATTTCAAAACTTGTTTTTTCGAATTTAAAACTCTTATCCATTATTATCCGTTATTATCCGTTGTTAAACAGTTGTAGGAACTGTTTTTACAACGTCCAGGGATTCTAATCTATAAATACAGCCTTAGAATCACCATGGAAAAGTTCCAAGCATTTTTGAGAAAAAAGTTTAAGTATTGTGCCTTCAAGAAAGAAAAGTTTTCAAATTCACTAAGTCTTGGTTCTCTGTTTTCAGTCCAGCATAACATCAATTTCGTTTTGGACTGAATTCAGAAGTCGACCAAATAGCCACGTACAAAATCACAGTCACAACAAGGTTATAGGTTGATTGTAAACAATTTTATTGTTTTCTTTTCCTCTCGGTTGGAGAGTAGGGCTTTAGGGTGTAGATTCAGGTGTGTCACTCTTGGTGGAAGAGTGGGTTGCTTTCTCTAGTTGTGAGAAAGGACTACGGGTTGGACAAGGTTGTTGTCTAACACCGTAGGGTGTTCTTATAATTATTTCAAGAATAGTGGAAATTCTCAAGTGGGTTGCTTGGAGACTGGATGTAGGTCGGGAGGACCGAACCAGGATACATCGTGTGTACTCTGTGGTTGTATCTCTTTGAACTTGTATTTTATTTTCTTACTTTATAGTTTTTCTGTGAAACTTTTCTGGACAGTTGACTGTGTACTTCTGAAAGTCGACTGGTCAGACTCGTACTACTCTCTGAAACCTTGTGTGATAAGTCGACTGGCTCATCTATAAGTCGACTCCTCGGACTCGCTTTAAAATTACTCTTCCTAATTGTTGCTTCAGTCGACTAGCTTATCTATTCAATCGACTGAACAGAAAAAAAATTTAATTCCGCATTTTATATTTTATAAAACACTATTCACCCCCCCCCCCCCCCCCCTCTAGTATTTATTGCCTTGCCTGCAGGATCCAACATTGGAATCTTGTAATATTGAAATCACTTCCCACCACCCACGGCCCTCTACATCTTCCTCTAATGGTCCTAAGCTCATCCCAGAACAGACTCCTTTGAGCCGACTCATAAGGACCGTAGACTGTGGTTATAGTGTGAATCCAACTGTCAGCTCGTCTTCTGATAGTAATCGTGACCGAAAATATTCCTGCTATTTCGTCTATAATCTCAAATACTCTAGGGTCTACCCCAATAGCTATACCACCAGAAAACCCTCTCGAGGATTTAAACCTCCACTCAAAGGAACCTATTCCTTTAATTCTCTGAAACTCCTCCATAGTCGGAGATTCCACCCTAGTTTCCTGAAATGCACAAATGGTCGGCTTGTACCTAATTATAGTGTTGCTAATTAACCTTTTTTTTATTTCTGTCTCATCCCCCTTTAATTCCAAAAGATGTAAAACATTGGAAACTAATAGATTGACCACCTATACTCTAAACACCAATGCGACCCCCACGTCACTCTATTTGTTGCTGACTTTCCCCTATAATAATATTCACATTAAACAAATGCTCCTCTCTATTGGAACCCATGGCTAGATCGTAAAGACTAGCAAAATAAATAAGGAGTCATCGTTTAAAAGATTTAATACTGAAAAGTTAGTTGACGGATTACCTTGACAGGCTGAAGTTGGCTCTCTAGTCTTTGCAGCAGCTCTAATCAAGTCCTCTTCGCTGGGGCTGCTCGAACCCCATTTATCCAACTGCCTTTTGCTTTTTCGATGGTACTTTACATTGTTTCTGACCTCACCTACTTCTTCACCCTCTCCTGCATCACCCCCTGCTAATGTTCTAACTTGCTTTGCCCATTTTTCATGTTCTGAGTCGTATGCACTGCCGCCACTTTGTAGACCGTCTAGCACCCCAATCATTCCGTCAAATGGCTCCGAATCAACCACATGAGCGCTCAGCTCTAAGTCATCCTCTACCAAGATGCTGTCATCCCCCAACATAGCAATTCTCCTATTCGAGTTTTCGCCGATTCCTTCTTCTCCTAATACAATTGCTGCTGACGATGGGCCCTGCTGAAGCCCAAGCCCACTTGAGTCTTTACTAGGCCCAAGATCCCCATCATAATTGAACTGGGCCAAGCCTCTGTTGGGCCTTGGATTATTAGCATCCTGTGCAATGGACTGCAGCTGAATAGCTACGTCGACGCCCGTACCCTGTGTCTCTGAATTTCGAAAAATGGCGCCAACCCCCCTCTACGCGCTAGCTCTTCAATTGCCCTCTGGATCGAAGCTTGCAGCTCCTCATTCGACAATAGCGAGAAACCAGGATCGTCTCTCGAAATCCGTTCTCTTGCCTCAATATCGGCATTCAATGCTATCTTGAGAATCCCAGGTTTTCAGGAGATAGATGTTTGTCCCTCTGTACCATCCATCTGCACGGTCTTCCCATCGCGCCGCTGAAGTGCCGACTACGACATAGTTACGTCCTTCAATCCCGCATCCCGTACGCCGCATTGAATTTCCCCCTTGAGATTTGAGCCATACTTGTCTGCGATTTTGATTGAATCTTGTTTATTGAGCGTAGATGAATGGCTGAGATCTTGATCTGCAGGGATGGATGGCCCTCCTTCATCGTCTACCTTCGACTTCTTCAGATCAGTGGCTTTTTTTCGATCATCCAACCTCTCATCTTCCTCCATAGTCGACGCCTTCGCGAAGGACACATTCTTCTTCTTCTCGACTATGACTTTAACATCGAAGAATTCTCCTTCGAACTCCGCTTGGACCATCGACAGAATCTTTGAAAAAAATTTCACATCCAAGTCTGATACGCGCGAATTCTCGCCTCTCCTGGGTGATAGTACTCTTGTCGACTTCCTGAAGGTATCCAAAGCTTCGAACGAGATTTTGGAACCCCGATCGAAGCCAACAGTGAAATGGGAAGTTGAACAATCGAATCCAAATCGATGGCATCTCGTTTGCCTTAAGTGCTCCAAACTTTCGAGACCACTGTGAGAAAGTAACATAGAAGTCATCCGTCCCCATTCCTCTTTTACTTAACACTTCATTCAATCTGCTCTCGTCATGACAGTGAACAAAGAACACGCTAGTATTTAGGCGCTAGACTCGCCATTGAAGAGTCTCCGACGTAGTGATGTTGGCGTAGAGCAAACCTTCGATGTCATCGGCTAATGGATTCCCACTTTGCACCTTGATGATGCAGCACGACCGAAACCGTTGCTCAAACTCTGCCATCAAAGGGGATTGGAGTGATTCACGCTCTAACCATCGATCTACCCCCAGCGAAGCTCTCTTGCGTTTTGCTACTATGGGTGTTAGTCGGCGAGTTTCCTCTTGGAGCTGTGGGCGTCGGCAGTTGCTTAGTGGTTGGACATTCTCTGGAGATGTGGCCGGATCTTTTGCAGGCGTAGCAGAACCATTCGTTGGGGCATAGCGTGATTGTGTGCCCCTATTGTGCACACTTATGACACTGTTGGCCGGAGGCAGCTGACGCAGACTCCTCCCTAGTCTGTCGCTTCTCCTTTTTGATCGATTTACGAGAGCGCACTAGAAGCCATTCTCCTTCTTCGTCGTTCCTGGTGATCCTTGCCGTCTCTGTAGGAGATCTCCTCCTTGAGTTAGTTCGGCCCGGCGATGCCTTCCTCGCTGGCCCCTTGGCGACTTCTACATACGTCAACCGTTTTCTATCAGAGTAATCCTTGTTCTCATCCCTATCCACCGAACCATCTCTCTGCGCCTTTCCCTTGGCTCTATCATCTTCTACTCTATGGCCATCGTTCGTCTTCCCTCTATAGGAAGAGTGATGGACTCTCTATGCTGTTCGACCTCTCGATCTATTCGATTGGTCGTAATCCCTTCTCTGCTCATGCTTCCTCCAGACGCTCATTTCCACGGTGTCTTCTCTCCGTCGCTTAGTCATAAGCCTGTCTTCTTCTATCTGCTTGAGCTGTCTCTGGTTGAAGTTGCTCTGATGAGATTTGGAATGGAGGTGTGAACTTTTGTGAAGGTGAACGTCTAACTCTTCTCTCGCTCCTCTATCGCCCTTTTCCTCTCTCATTTTTTTAGTTTTTGTATTCGAAAATTTAAATATATATATATATATATATATATATATATATATATATATATATATATATATATATATATATATATATTATTATTATTATTTTCATAAGCCCAACTTCTGTTTATGGTACCCCCTTTATTAACACAAGCTCAACTTCTGTTTATGGTATTTTCATACAAAATATTATTTTTTTAACTACCTTATACTAGTTTAATGCACGTGCGATGCACGTGAGAAAAATGGGAAGGGGAATGAAAAGGACAAAAAAAATTCTACCAACACGTGCGCTGCACGTGTTGACACACACACTAAGAAATAAAAAATTGTTTATTTGTTTATAACCCCGTCTCTCCCATTGTAATAGTTATAGATAACGAGAGTAGAGAAGCATTTAGATACCGAGAATTATATTTTAGACAAATTATGAAGGAAATTAATTAAGGTCATCTTGAGCTAAGGACCTAAAATATAATTTACCTACACAAATTTTATACGAAACCCAACCACTTCCTTATAATTTATAAGTCTAAAATCTAAATCATGTGGGGGTATGACTATGACTGAGATTGTTCAACGTGTTGTTATTTTTTAGTAGCACTTGGAAGTACTTGTTCATTATGTGATTAATGATTATTACATGTATGTCAACTAATATGGTTGTTCATATGTCCATGTTGGCACAACTGTGGCTACCAGCTACTTCTAAACTAAATATATAGCTACAGCCTACAGGCTCAATAATGCGCATGCACAGTAGCATTGCTCTTATTTTCCTTGTCATGTTTCTGCACGTCTTGTACTCTTTTGATTCCATGCAATGTGAGTGGGTTGAGTGCATCCCAAATATTTGCTGACTTTTTTAAATTAAAATTGCTTTAACATTAAAAAAGTCCATATTTTAGAAGAGTTTTTATCGTGTATATATATATATATATATATATATATATATATATATATATATATATATATATATATATATACTAGGTTTGCCCGTTGACACGTGCCTATGGCACGTCTTCGGAACGGTGCACCTGGTTTGATTATATAAAATGGTTTTGAAGGTCCAGCAAATTAATTGAAGTAGTAAACAAATTATATGAGGAAACAGTATATCTACCTTTAAGCTCAATTATCATCTTCCTCATCATTAGTTTGAACTTAGTTGGAATGCATATAGTTTGTTATAAACATTGGATAGAGTTTTTTTAACTTCAACATCAATTTTAGATGCTTGTAATAGTTATCATATAGGTTTTATAGAGCTTACTCTAATCCCATAACCACTATGAGCATGTCTAAATACAATGGTAACACAAGTGCAGGTGTGAAAGTATTTACAATACTAATAATCTAAACATTTATTTTTAAAATTTTATTTTTAAAATTAAATTTTTAAAATTTTAAAGTTTTATTTCTAAAATTTTAAAGTTTTATTTCTAAAATTTTAAAAAATGTAAAAAATTTGAAAATTTCTAAAATTTAAAAAAAAATAAAATTTCAAATTTTAAAAATTTTTTTAAAAAATATTTTTTAAAATTTTTAAAAAAAATTAAACTTTTTTTTATAAGTTTTTGATTTTTTTTATTTTTTAAAATTATTTTTAAAGTTTTAAATATTTTAATTTTTTTGGTTTTTAAATTTTTTTTTTAATTTAAATTTTTTATTTTCTATATTTTGTGAATATAAGAGAGAGAGAAAGAAATAATTAAATAAATAAAGGAGTTGTTTTGGGTGGGGGATTTGAATTTGAATTTTGGGAGGAAACTTTTGGCGGGAAAAATATGTTTTGTGAGGTTATATCTGGACCTTTGATTTTGGGGAGGATTGAAGGAGAACCACTTGATAGCTTTCTTTGTGTTTTATTATATAGATATTCCTCATAAATATATATTTTCATATATGTCCCTAACTATTTGGATTTTATTTCATATTTATCCCTATGTTAGATATCATTAAGTTAACTATGATTATATCCTTACGAGGCAAATAGAAATCAAATTAAAAGATCAGATTAGACAATTCAAAGATAAAAGATTTAAGAGTTTTAAGAAAAATAAATGAGGAAGCTTATAATCTATCATCAAAAATTAGATAGATGACAATTTTGAAGAAGTAACATGAGAAAGACTATGTAGTTTAATAGTTTGTCCATTTCTTGAAAAAAATGAAAAAATTTTGAGAAAAGTTAATGAGTCTCGGTTAGATTAATAATGTCCGGATTTACAAGAATGAAGAATATATATTTTGAATGTTAGAGAAGAGAATATTTCATTC
Organism: Hemerocallis citrina; assembly: GCA_017893485.1. Taxonomy (NCBI): domain Eukaryota; kingdom Viridiplantae; phylum Streptophyta; class Magnoliopsida; order Asparagales; family Asphodelaceae; genus Hemerocallis; species Hemerocallis citrina. Next base: position 61,191,796 of record CM030358.1, read on the forward strand.
ATTTTTCATCAAGTACGTCTATAAAAAAAACTGAAAATTATCCATCGTTTTGAGTTTTTTTTAACTAGAGGGTAATTAAGAGATGTATATATTGTTAGGAACAAATATGAAAATACATATTTATGAGGGACATACATGATATTCACATATTTGTTAGGATTATATATGTTAAAAAATCATTTTGGAATGAGGATCGATCCTCTCCAGTACTGCATTTGATTATCAAAGACGGAGGTAAGAATTATATATATCCCTGAGGCGGCCAGAATAAACAAATATATTAAATATTTTGTGTTAAATTCATAATTCAAAAAGAATAATTCCCTTGAGAATTAACTGGACAATTTTATTAGAGTAATGCTAGAGCCACTACCAATTTCACTACATTTCTCTTCACTACCTTATGTGGCACATTCCAATAGGTAGGGAATGATAGACTGGGTGGGAGAACTCTCCAATAGGAGTATGCCACCTAAGGTAGTGAAGGAAATGGTAGTGAAATTGGTAGTGGCTAAAGCATTACTCATTTTATTATAGTAGTTAGCAGGTATAGTATGAATCCAACTTGATTAATCATATATACAGAAAGCAAATGATCCGGTCGATAACCCTTTCTTCATTATTATTTTTTATTTTAATTTTTTTTGGACATAAAAGGTGACTATCGTCATCGCTTCATTAATAAAAAGTTAATAAAACAAAATACAACATAATCAAAAGAGTTAAATCGAATTACTCTCGATTCTAACCCCTCATACAAAATACAGGTACATAATAGAAGATACCTGACAAAAGTACATATAGCAAGAACAACCAAAATATGCCTACATCCAAGAAAAGCCACAATCTGCATCCTCCTGACCTCAGCACTACTCCTTTTTATGAAGCCTCTTCCTCATTCCCGCTTGACTTGCCCAAGAAATAATGAAGGAAAATCTTTTACGCATCAAAACCGAGAATCTATTATTAATATTACGGAAGCAAGAATCATTCCGGTCTAGCCACAGACCACACATAGTAGTAGAAACATTAATATCTCAAGCTAATTTATTCTCTTTTCGAACTAGACTCCCCACCCCTTCATACCAAATCTCACTCGTAGAACTCGGGACTGTAAATCACCCTAGGGGGGGTGAATAGGGTGATCATGCAGAATTAAAAAAATTAAAATAAATTAAAGTAAATGCAAGAGTGATAAGAAAAGTAAACACAGATGACACAACGATATAATGTGGTTCGACCCGCAGGTCTACGTCTACACCACCTACTTGTAGCAATTCTCCGCCACAAGCGTTCCATTATACTTAAAACCCATGTATAGTGATTCTCGGATTTAGGTCAAGAGACTTATTACACCCACAGGACTTCTAATCCAAGTCCCGTCAATCTCACCAAAGTGGAAATGAAAAGAGAAGAACCTCAAGATCGTTAATGATCTTGACTAAAGAATACAACCAAATAAACGCTCACACTCGGATTGATTTACTGAAGGATTAGTTCTCAAGAATTTTATCAGAAGTGATTAGGTGAGCAAAACACAGTGAATTTATCAATATTAATAGACGGGAAAGGGTATCAATCCAAAAATGGAAATGATACTTTCCAAGAATATACACAGCGCAATGTGTGGTCGACCGTCATATAGGTGCGGTCGACTGTTCAGCTCTCTGATGTAAAGTAGAGAGGTGAAAGGTCGACTGCTTCTCAAACAACTCAAGGTTGCGGTCGACCGGTCACGAAGTGTGGTCGACCGGTCACGCGCTGTTTATTCCGAATCCACCATGTTTTCTTACCATAAACTAATCCATCTTTAATCAATCTTATACAATTATAATCTCACGAAAATAGAAAGAAAAATTTAGATCTTGATATATTCCTCTTTTGCTTGTGGACCAATTAATCAAGAATTCTTTTTGAATAACTTCCTCTTTTGCTTATGTTTACCATAATTCTTTGTTTCTTTCCTTGTTTGTATATTTGTGAATCTCTCTTGGATCTCTTTTTGATGTTGTAGGATCCTGAAAATCTGACACACTAAATTCAAACTTATTAGTATGAGTGAGCACGTTTTGTGCACACCAAACTAGGAGTCAACAATCTCCCCCTTTCTGTGTGAACAAAACATGCATGAATGTTTGAAAAATTAAAGCACAACATATGAATACTCCCCCTGAATTTATTAGCACATCCTGTAATACAAATTTTCATATAAATAATTTGAAGATTTATGAAATCAGAAGAGAAAGCATAAACCATATTGAAAACATTCAATAATAAGCATATTGAAAACATTCAATAATTCTCCCCCTTTTTGGAACACACCAAGAGGGGATTAATAGAGAAAATATAAGGAAAATAACCCTCGGAAAGTTCGTAGAATAAATTATCAATGAAAACACCAAAGAGAAAACATATTATGATATTATCAATGAATACAATCTTGTAAAACCAATGGAAGAGAATCTTCTTACATGATACCGTTGATAGCGAAACTCTTTCTATACAGTGAGAGCTCTTCATAATATCATAGATTCTAGATTCTCCCCAATACACATGAAAGCAACAAAACGGAAAACAAACATTTGAGAGAGGAACAGTAATTTTAGAAATTATAGGCCAGAGAGAGAACCGATCAACCGCCCGGTCGACCGTACTCTGCGGTTCTTCAAAAGAGTTCCAGAGAGCGTACCGGTCGACTATACGGTCGACCGCAAAACCAACAGAACCCACAGAGGGCAAACCGGTCGACCGCAGATACTGAGAGACCATTTTTGCTTATAAGGAGGATCTCTTTTGATGAATTCAGTAAGAGCAGTGTATGGGGAAAATGAACCATTTGCAGGTTGTAGGGGTTATAGAGAATGTCTTCTACTGATATATATAGATCTATGATAAAAATCCCCTTTCCTGGTTGCTGTGGAACATTGCAAAAATATGTAGAAGTTAAATACTTTGGTGAATAGAAGTATGTATAAGCTACATCTATAAAATCCGTCTTTTGTTGATATACATCAAGAAGAAATGGGTCCTATGTAGGTATATAGAAAATTGATTCTCTATGCATGCACAACATTCAACTACTGCTTAATCACGTATACTGGATGAGTGGATAAAGATGAACTCTTGTTCATATGTGCACCTGCACAGCAAACTGCATCAAGAAACCATATACTTAACATCTTATCTGTTATTTGAAAACATAGGACTGATTTACTTGATAGTAATCAAGTATATTGGAACTTTCAAAGCATCAATGCTAGCATATGTAAGCTTATGCAAGTTTTCTTCAGATAGCACTTAAGTCATGTAAAGATAAAAGTCTAAGTCATCACATATTTAGATAATAAATTTCATGCTTACATTGAGATGAAACATTTGCAACTACAATTAAGCCTACTCATCATCATCTCCTTCTTCTTCTTCTTCCACTTCTTCACTTTCCTCTTCCTCATCATTGGGAGGAGGAAGAATCTCCCAATCATCCTTATTTTGCAAGAATTCAAGTGTATTAGCATAGTACCCGTAGACTTGCATTTGATGAGCAACAAACTGCTCATAAGTCACGAATGATGATGATAAGTAGGAGGAGGAGGAGGAGGAGGAGGCATTTTTGCGACGCGAGGAGGAAGGAGCTCGTGGTTCTTATTCCGCTTGCAGTGCTTGTTGTTGGGCTTGACGGCGACGAGCCCGCTGATTAAACGGAACATCAATGCCCATTTTGTTGAGGAAGGATGGGCATCAGACTTTTACTGAGCAAATAATTCCCGACTTCAATACAGGAGTCAATGGCGAGGTTGTAGATGAGTGAGCTAAAAGGGAGACCACGATTTGACGTGATAGCATAATTCATCGTACGAATAATGAATGTGGCAATGTCAAATTTGTACTCCCCTAGAATATGAAAAATGATGAATGATTGATTGACCCTGATTTCTGATTTAACATTTTTCTTGGGCCAGATATCAGCATAATTTTATTGAGAACATGAGCGGTATCAGTAAAGTTGGTAGGAGCAGGATGAGGAAGATGAGAAGATTCTTGTTGGACAATCATTGATTTAACAGTATTTTCATTGTGACCGGGCTTATAATTGAGAGTTTTAAAGTCTAGGTGATATGCATCAAACTCCCCTTCGGGAAACTCGTATCTCCCTCGGAGATATTCGGGAGTGATTTTAACCCTACGGCCAAGGATGATAGAAGAGAGGGTAAGATCATCTTCTTGAAGTTCCTCAAGATTTGCATAGAATTGTTGAGTTAAAGACTCGGAGTGAGTGCTAGGGGTAGCAAGATAGTTTTCCCATCCAAACTCCCTAAGAATTCTAACCATGACTAAGAATTGCCCACCCAAGGATGACAGGTTAATAACCTGATTTGCAACAACGAGGGCATTATAGAGAGAAGAGAAGTAAAGATTAGCACACTGTGAGTTGCGAAAAATTATACCGTTTCTAGTGACGGATTTGGAAGCAACAGCTTTCTTGCCCTTCGATTTATGAGAGGAGGAAGCCATTGAGACAGAGGATGAGGGAGTTCTTGAAATATTTTGACGAAAAACTTAAGAGAAGAGAGTTTACTAGATGGGTTTGGAGGCTAGGGTTTCTTTGTGAGGTTGAGAGGTTGGGGGTGAAGGAGTATTTATATTGGAGAGGTAACAGGCAGATCAGTCGACTGGTTCAACAATACAGTCGATCGCTCAACACTAATTAAAAGGTTTTGAATTAGCAATTTGTGACAGAGGGGTGGACGGTCGACCGTTCGGTCGACCGGTCCAGTTTCGACATAAAAGAGATTTTAGGAGGTACGGTTGACCGCTCGGTCGACCGATTACAAACCTTTTGAAGCACAATTCATAAATCATTATTTATTGTAAATTCAAGCAAATATAGATTTTACCCGGTGCTGTGCTTATTTAAAGAACACCGTTCTTCACTTATTTCCTTGATAGAGATGCAGAATACTACTATGCCTATTGAGATTTGTGCGTCTTCTATCAAGGTTCCTGCACTTTTTCTACGTTGGAAACATCGTACTGCCCATCTGTATGTTTGTAGGAATCCATGTGAGCATTGATCCTGCATCAACATTCTTTCTTATCCAGACAAGATTAGTGTTCCTTTTTATTGAACAGTTATAAGAAATATGGCCTGGTCTACAACAGAAATTACATGTGATTCGACTATGCCTTGAGTCATGCACCCTTGCATAGCTTTGGATTGGTTTATGTTTTAGTTAGATTTTATGCAAGTGTGTGTGACTTAATGATTTACATTTTTGAAGATGTATTGGCTCTTAGTAACCAAACCCTCGATTATCATGATAGGATCTTGAATCTTTTGTAATAAAGTAACTGGGCCCTTCATATTTTCCAACAATCTTTTCAAGCTCAATTACCTTTTTACACAGTCATTTCTAGTCATCTCATCGTCTTTTGTGTTCCAACGAAGAGTATCTAGTATGGCATCAAGAATCCTATTTTGTTCAAGGGCTTCATTACACCCCTCCACTACTTCATCAAATTTTCTTTTACATTCATCTAAATCATTTGTGAGCTTGGCAATATAAACAAATTTCTCCTGAATCTCTTTTAAGTGATCATCATGCTTTGCTAGCGATTCACAAATTTGTTGTTTTAAAATCTCATTTTGTTCTAGCAAAATATCATGATCTTTTTGACATGACTCAAGCTTTTCCAAAATTAGGACATTCTTATTTTTCAGTTTGTGATTTTTTGTTATGCAAGCATCATGTATTTCATTAGAATTTTGTTTATATTGCCTAAGTTCACGACTTAGTTTCTTGGCATAGTCTTTCAAACCATTATACATATCTACGAGTTCATCATAAGTTAGTTGTTCGATTACCTCTTCTTGAGAAGGTGATTGCACCTCACCACTCCTAAGAGCCATGAAGCCGACGTCGCCGTGGCCTTGCTCTTCCTCACTTGAGTCCGAGTCTAGCCAAGTTTCCTTTGGCGCCTTCTTCTTCTGACTTGGATTTGAGCGATAATATTCCCTGTTCTTGTCTTGGCAGTTTGCACGGATGTGTCCGTGCTTCTTGCACTTGTAGCACACATCCTCCTTCTCCTTTTCCCTTTCCTCTTGATACCTGCCATACTTTTTTTTGAGGTACTTACGAAATTGTGTTGTTAATAGAGCAATGTCCTCGTCTGACTCCTCATGATCTGAATCAGCTTTTGATGGTCGGGCCTTTTCTGCCTTTAGTGCAATAGTTTTCTCCTCAGTCTTTGGTTCAATCCCGATATTTTGCCTGTATCTTTTTGTCTCTATCATTTCCATATCGTAAGTTTTTAGCTTTCCTTGAAATGTATAATAGTCAAATCCCTTCTCTTCGAGAGTCTCTCTCATTGCCGCAGCCTTAACGTCCCACTCTGACATGAGACAGCTTATGAGCTTTCCGACCTTTCGGTCATCATCAAGCCCCTTATCCAAGCTCTCAAGCTCATTTGCAATTATATCGAAATGGGCGAGCATTTGGTCCACATTTTCACTTGGCAACATGCGAAACACATCAAATTTATAGAAACACAAATTCACTTTAGCTTTTACCTCAAAAGCGGTTCCTTCATGCCGCTTCAGCATGTTATTCTGGATCTCATAGGCTGTTTTGCAGTTACGTCCGCATCGCATTAGCTCTTCATTGTTCAACCCTGCATAAAGAGCCGTCATGGCTTTGGAATTTTCTATTTTGAGAGATAACTCCACCGGTGTGAATGCCTTCTTTCCATTGCTAACTGGAATTTCTGTTTTGTTGATACATACATTCCATACCTCTTCTCCGAGCATCTGTAAAAAATGAGACATATGAACTTTCCAGACGTCATAGCATTTTCCATCAAAAAATGGTGATCGTGTAAGACTTGTCCCATTGGAGACGAAAGGCTCCGATGAGTACAAGTTTTGGGGAGGAGGGATTTCGGCCATTGCACCTTTTTCTTAAGCTTTTAAGCCTTTTATAAGCACCTCGCTCTGATACCACTGTAAATCACCCTAGGAGGGTGAATAGGGTGATCGTGCGGAATTAAAAAAAATTAAAATAAAGTAAAGTAAATGCAAGAGTGATAAGAAAAGCAAATACAGATGATGCAGTGATATAACGTGGTTCGACCCCCAGGTCTCCGTCCACACCACCTACTTGTTGCAATTCTCCGCCACAAGCATTCCACTATACTTAAAATTCTTGTACAGTGATTCTCGAATTCAGGCCGAGAGATCTATTACACCTACAGGACTTCTAATCCAAGTCCCGTCAATCTCACCAAAGTGGAAATGAAAAGAAAAGAACCTCAAAATTGTTAAAGATCTTAACTGAAGAATACAATCAAATAAACGCTCACACTCGGATTGATTTACTGAAGGATTAGTTCTCAACACAGTGAATTTTATCATAAGTGATTAGGTGAGCAAAACACAGTGAATTCGTCAATATTAATAGACGGGGAATGGTATCAATCCAAAAATGGAAATGATACTTTCCAAGAATATACACAGCGCAATGTGCGGTCGACCGTCATATAGGTGCGGTCGACCGTTCAGCTCTCTGATGTAAAGTAGAGAGGTGAAAGGTCGACTGCTTCTTAAACAACTCAAGGTTGCGGTCGACTGCGATGTGGTCGACCGGTCACGAAGTGCGGTCGACCGGTCACGCGCTATTTATTCCGAATCCACCATGTTTTCTTACCATAAACTAATCCCTCTTTAATCAATCGTATACAATTATAATCTCACGAAAATAGAAAGAAAAATTCAGATCTTGATATCTTCCTCTTTTGCTTGTGGACCAATTAATCAAGAATTCTTTTTGAATAACTTCCTCTTTTGCTTGTGTTTGCCATTATTCTTTATTTCTTTCCTTATTTGTATATTTGTGAATCTCTCTTGGATCTCTTTTTGATGTTATAGGATCCTGAAAATCTAACACCCAAAATTTAAACTTATTAGTATGAGTGAGCACGTTTTGTGCACACCAAACTAGGAGTCAACAGGGACATCCAAAAGACCAAAACCAAAACACACTACCTCCCAAGCCAACCTAGCCTTAGGGCACATAAATAAGATATGATTAGTGTCTTGAATGTCAGTCATGCATATAGAACACCTTAACTCCACTGGGATGTTGCGCTTATTTAAGTTAATCTTGGATAATATCGTATCATTCGCAACCAACCAAAGGAAAACCTTCAATTCGTAGGTGCGTTGGAACTCCATATCTTAATTGCCCTCTGCTTCGTACTCCTCCATCGTTAAGCCAGTTATACATCGATCTCACCGTGAAAGTGTTGTTCGGCTCTAAGCTCCACCTCTGCATGTCCTCCATCTCGCCTAACCGATGTCCCTCTTCCCAGAGGAGCGCCTTCAATTGCTCAAACAGTTCTGTGAAAGCTTGGAATGGAGACCTCTTTAATATAATCTTAACATTCCTATTATTCCAAACATCAGCCACTAAGGAATCGAAATTGATAACTTTCATGGCGAAATCTGAAAAAAGTGCTAGCCGAGTATTGTTCCCGCACCATTTATTCTTCCTGAATCCGGTGTCCTTTTGTTACCTACCTTGCATATCGTATTGGCATGGAAGGGATCCCCCACTTTTACAACCCCTTTCCAAAAGTAGGAGGCCTTACTGTGTTTGCTTCTTCCCTTGAATCTGAATCTTTTCCGCCTCCGGTATAACGTGAAGGATTTGTACCACCAGAGCCTGTGCTTCCTATGAAGTTTCCACCACCATTTGCACAACAATGCCATATTCATATCTTTGAGATCCAGGATCCCTAGCCCATCAAATTCTCTTTTCTTGCAAACCCTTTCCCAGTTGACCAGGTGAAGGCCTCTATCCTCCTCATATATGGGCCCTTTCCACAGGAATTTTCTTCTACATCTGTCAATTCTGTGGATCACCCATTTTGGAAGTTCATAAATCGACATGAGATATGTCGGCAAACTGCTCAGAACCGAATTGAAAAGCGTGATCCTACCTCGTATTGACAAGAAATGTCATTTTCAACTTGCAAATCTCATTTCAACTTTTTCCACTAGCATCATCCAGTCCTCCCGACGCAGATTTCTAGGCCTGATCAGAGTACCTAGATATATAAGTGGGAAGTGTGCAATCTCACAGCCTAAGTAGCTCTTGATATCCCCGATAGAAAAGGACAGTTGATCTTCGAAAGCAACAATGCAACTTTTGTGAAAGTTAACTCGTAATTCGGCCCAAGCATCAAAGCATTTAATAACAACCCCAATGCCATGATTTCCTCTTCCTTAGCTGTGCCGAACATTAAAGTATCGTCAGCGTATTGTAAGATAGTCACCGCATTGGAAATTTCTTTAATGTTCAACCCCCTGATGATGTAGGCATCTTTTCCCCTCCTTATCATTTCTACGAATTCATTTGCTACCAAAGTAAAGAGAAGAAGAGAAAGCGGGCCCCCTTGTCTAAGACCACTTCGGCATCGAATTTCGCATCACGCTTTACCGTTGAGCTGTATGAATGACTTCTCACCTCCGACACACATTTGCATCCACAATCTCCATTTTTCTCCAAAATCTTTGAGCTAAGATTCGTCTAGACAATCCCACTCAACTGAATCATTTTTTCAAAGTCTAGCTTAAGTAAGAAATCATCTACTTTATCTTTGCATCCTCTGAAGACAATCTCGTGAGCCGACACAATGTTGTCCACAATTTCTCGCCCCCTAACAAATCCACTTTGGGACTCCCCCACCAGGTTAGAGAGGTGAGGGGAAAGTCTATTACCAAAAACTTTGGTAATGATCTTAAAGGACCCGTTGAGCAGACTGATAGGCCTGAGGTCTGAAGCTCTTGAAACTTCTGACTTTTTAGGTATCAGAACAATGTTCGTATAATTAAGTCTCTCAATCTCTGTGACACCATTATAGATATCATAAAGACACCCATAAGGTCCTCTTTGATAATGTTCCAATATAGTCTATAGAAGAAGATGGGGAAACCATCTGGCCCAGGTGCCTTATCTTGCCCCAACCTCTTGATTGCCGTTAGCACCTCATCTTCTATGAAAGCGCCCTCTAATCCTTCGCTCACATCTATCCTGGAATCTAGCCACATCTCCTGGACCAAACTACATCTGTTAACCATCTTAGACCCGAGCAGATCCGTAAATCTCCTATCGATATGATGTTTGATCAGACCTACATCCTCGGTCCATAGGTCGTTGACGTACATACCAGAGATGTGAATCATTCTCCTTCTCCCGTTGGCCACCTTGTGAAAAAATTTGTTATTGGCATCCCCCTCATGAAACCATTGAACCCTAAAGCGCTGTCTACAATAGAGCTCTTCCATCTCTCCGATTTGATGGATTTCATGTCTACTCCCTGCAAGCTCTTGTATTCTGAATCCAAAAGATCTCGCTCTTCCTCTTTTAATTCCAATACCTGATTTTTTTCACCTAACAACTCCTTTCTTCTCATTTGACCAAATTCTCGATTCGCCCAATCCTTAAGTCACTTGTGCAATCTTCTAATCTTGAGAATCCATCTGCTTGTAGCATCTACTCCTCCCGTAAGGGATTTCCGTAACTCATCAATCACCTTTCGAATGTTACCATGAATGGTCCAAGCTTTTTCGAAATGGAAAGGCCGAGCCGGAGAACCACAATCTAGAACTAACGGAACATGATCCGAAGTATATCTAGCACCTGATTTAGTAGTGGCTAAGCTCCTACCATTCAGCATATACTAATATCCTGTCAAATTTGGCTAAAATCGGGTTGGCCTGCATATTTGACCACGTGAACTTCCTATATGTTGGCCGGATTTCCTGAAGTTCTAACTCATTGATAATTTGTTTTAAAATGTCTCTATCGTGTTGACACGCCCCTCTGCCTCTATGTTCAGTAAGAACCTTGTGATATTAAAATCTCCTCCAATGATCCAAGGCCCCTCCCACCGGTTCCTAATTGATTTCAATTTGTCCTAAAATCGGTCCCTAAGTCGAGAGTCGTATGGCCCATATATGGACGACACCAAATGCACCAAATCATCACTTCTATGTCTAAGTCTAACAGACACCGAGAAGACCCCCCAAAATGATCAACAATCTCGAAGATGCTAGGATCAACTCCCAAAGCAATCCCGCTTGAGAATCCTACAGCTAGCTTGAAATGCCACTCAAAATTACGAAGGGGGTTTAATACACTGAAAAATCTCACAACTTGGATTCTCTATCCTAGTTTCTTGTAAAGCACAAATGTAGGGTCTATACTTCGCTAAGGTATCGTTAATGAGTCTCCTCTTAGATTTTTGCCGCATTCCCCTAACATTCCAGAAGATGCATAACAATAAACTCGAAAAAAAAAACCTAACCTCCAGCCTAATGCTTTGCAACATAACTATAGGCATAATCTATAAGCCTTGCATCCTAACGGATTAACTTTTTCGATATGTTCTGCTCTAGTGGCACCCATGGCTAGACCAAAAAGGCTGGCATAATAAATGAGAGTATTATCAAGAATTAAACTCATAATAGACAAATTACCAGTTGACATACCTCCCCGAGCAGATGTTGGCTCTTTGGATTTTGCTGCCGCTCTGATTAAATCCTCCTCTCGTGGTCCTTGTGAACCCCATTTGACAAGTTGCCTCATTCTCTTCCTTTGATATTCCACAGTGGTTTTAGAAACTTCTCTGGTCACATTCTCCTTTGTAAATCAACGGGGGGGGGGGGGGGGGTGAATACGGTGATTGTGCGGAATTAAAAATTAACAAAATAAAGTGCAAAGTAAATAAAAGAGTTAAGAGAAGCAAACACAGATGACGCAGCGATATAATGTGGTTCGATCCCAGGTCTACGTCCACACCACCTATTTGTAGAAATTCTCCGCTACAAGCGTTCCACTATACTTAAAACCCTTTGTACAGTGATTCTCGGATTCACGCCGATAAACCTATTACACCCACAAAACTTCTAATACAAATCCTGTCAATCTCACCGAAGTGGAAAAGAAAGAAAAACCAAAACTCAAGATCGTTTAATGATCCTAACTGAAAAATACAGAAAAATTATCGCTCAAACTCGGATTGATTATCGAAAGATTAGTTCAGAATTATTTTATCGGAAGTAATAGGGTGAAGAATATGTAGTGGATTCATCCAATATTAATAGACCAGGAAGTGTATCGATCAAAAATAGAAATGATAATTTCCAAGAATATACACAGCACAAAGTGCGGTCAACCATCATATAGGTACGGTCGACCATCATATAGGTGCGGTCAACCGTTCAGCTCTCTGGCGTAAAGTAGAGAGGTGAAAGGTCGACCGCTTCTCAAGCAACTCAAGGTTGCGGTCGACTGCGATGCGGTCGACCGGTCATGAAGTACGGTCGACTGGTATCGCTGTATATTCCGAATCCACCCTGTTTTCTTACCATAAACTAATCAATCTTTAATCAATCTTATACAATTAAAATCTCACGAAAATAGAAGGAAAAATTCAGGTCTTGATATCTTCCTCTTTTGCTTGTAGACAAATTAATCATGAACTCTTTTTGAATAACTTCATCTTTTGCTTGTATTTGCAATCTTTCTTTATTGCATTCCTTGTTTGAATATTCTTGAATCTCTCTTAGATCTCTTGTTGATATTATTTGATCCTGAAATTCTGAACAACTAACTTTAAACTTATTAGTATTAATGAGCACGTTTTGTGCACACCAAACTAAGAGTCAACAATCTCCCTCCTTTGGTGTGAACAAAACATGCTGGAATATTTGAAAATTAAAACAGGCCACATAAATACTCCCCCTGAGTTTAGTATATCCTGTTACATAGATTTTTATAAGTAAGAGCTTTTAAGAGAGATGTAAATACTCCCCCTTAATTCAATGCCACCGGTTATACTGAATTATAACATATATGATTAGTGTAAAACTTTTGAAACCATATTTGTAGTTGAAAACATTCATAGAATCATTGTAAAGTATTTGAAAACATTTCACGAATACATGTCATGAATACTTTAGACTTTATTTGAAAACATTCCAAAAAAATTATCCCCCTTTTTGGAACACACCAAGAGGGATTTAAGTAGAAGAAAAGTGAAAGCACATTAAAAATATTCTAGTGAAAAAAAAACTCATTAATCAAAATAGACAAGAGGGATAGAGTTTGAAAAGAACGAAACGTTACTGTAAACAAGAGGAAGAGAATATTCTTACATGATACCGTTGATAGCGAGACTCTTTGCTGTACAGTGAGCGCTCTTCATAATATTATAGATTTGAGATCCTCCCCAATACAAGTATAATAAAAAATTGAATTTCAAGAATCACAAAAAAATGGTTTTAAAAAGAGTTTTTATCAAAGACCAGAGAGGAGACTGGTCGATCGTACGTTCGGCCGCAATAGAGATGATTTAAAAAATTTCCCGAGAGCATACCGTTCGACCGCACAGTCGACCACACCTCTTTGTCAAAAACACAATAGATCACAGAGGGCAAACCGGTCGACTGCACGGTCGACCGTTTATTTTGTAAAGACAAGAAAAATTTCCAGAGGATGAGTCGGTCGACCGCAAATAGTAGAAACCAAATTTTGAAAATAATGTGTAAAACCAATTTTAACTGAGAGGAAACCGGTCGACTGCCCAGTCAACCATACACCCTCACAGGCATACGTTCAGTCGACCATAGAATGGAATTTCATGCTGAGATATCAATCACATTTAGCTCTCCTTTCAAAAAATGAAATCGTTTTTCATCTAAAGGTTTTGTAAAATTATCAGCAAGTTGTGAATCAGTAGAAATATATTCAAGTAAAATTTCCCCCTTTTGAAAGTGATCTTTAATAAAATGATACCTAATATCAATGTGTTTTGTGCAACTGTGTTGGTCAGAATTTTTGGTCATATGAACAGTGCTAGTGTTGTCACATTTTATTGGAATATGATCAAAGAATACCTTGTAATCTTCGAGAGTATATTTAATCCATAATACCTGCGTACAGCAGGATCCTGCTGCGATATATTCAGCTTCGACAGTTGAGAGAGTTACAGAGTTTTGCTTCTTGGATGCCCATGAGACAAGGCAGTTTTCCAAGAAGTGACATGTACCGCTAGTGCTCTTTCTATCGGTCAAGCTACCGGCATAATCTGCATCAGAATATCCTACAAGAGAAAAATTTCTATTTTTTGGATACCAAAGTACAATATTTGGTGTGCCTTTGAGATATCGAATGATACGCTTAATGGCAACCAAATCTGATTCTTTGGGACACGATTGAAAGTGTCCACATAGACAAACACTAAACATAATATCTGGACGAGATTCAGTAATATAGAGTAAACTACTAATCATACCTTGATAAGTAGAGATATCAACATTATTACCAGATTCATCTTTTGAAAGCTTGGTGGTAGTGGCCATAGGTGTTTTGTAAGCATTTGCAGTTTCAAGTCCAAACTTTTTGACTAATTCCTTTGCATACTTGGATTGATTGATACAGATGACATCCTTTCTTTGTTGTATTTGAAGCCCAAGAAAATAAGTTAGTTCTCCCATCATACTCATTTCGAATTCATCCTGCATTTGCTTTGAGAATTCCTTGCAAAGATTTTCATTAGTGGATCCAAATATAATATCATCAACATATATTTGAACGATTAAAATATCTTTAGAAACATGTTTTATAAAAAGTGTAGTGTCTACTTTTTCTTTAGAAAAACCTATGTGAAGTAAAAATGAACTTAGTCGTTCATACCAAGCACGAGGAGCTTGCTTCAAACCATACAATGCTTTATCAAGCCGAAATACATGGTTGGGGTGTGTAGGATCAGTGAATCCGGATGGTTGTGCAACATAAACTTCTTCCGAAATAAAACCATTTAAAAATACACTTTTAACATCCATTTAAAGAGAGTAAAATCCATATAAGCAGCAAATGCAAGTAAAATACGAATGGCTTCAAGCCGTGCAACAGGTGTAAAAGTTTCATCAAAATCTATACCTTCTTGTTGATTATAACCTTATGCAATAAGGCGGGCCTTATTTCTAGTGATTGATCCGGATTCATCTAACTTATTCCTAAACACCCACTTAGTTCCAAGTATAGTTCTATTATGAGGTCTAGAAATAAGTCTCTATACTTGATTCCTTTCGAATTGATTAAGTTCTTCTTGCATGGCAATGATCCAGTCATTATCTTGCAAGAACTCCTTAATGTTCTTAGGTTCAAGTATGGAAACAAATGCGGAAAAACACATGAAATTTTGAGCTTGGTTGCTAGTAGTTACCTCTTTTGACATGTCACTTCGTATAAGAGTTGGTGGATGGCTAGACATGATTTTCTATGCGGGGCGTCTTTCACCTATGGAAACTTGATGTTGTACATGTTCATCTTTCATAGCATTAATTTGTTCTGCAAGCATCTCTTCTATTTGCGATTTGGATGCATCTTCATCTTGATGAGATTTCTGATTTTGAGCATTCATATGTGGGTCTTCTTCAATGTGAACTTATTTCTTTTCAACCTGAACATCTGTCTCATCATCATCAACAATATGCAATATTTCTTTGGTGTAAGGATTAGTTTCATCAAAAATAACATTAATAGATTTCTGAATTGTGCATTTTCTTTTATTAAATACACGATATGCTTTGCTACTAAGAGAATATCCTAAGAATACACCTTCATCACTTTTACGATCAAAATTTTCCAAATTATCAAGAGTATTTAAAATGAACATTTTACATCCGAAGACGCGAAAGTAACTTAGGTTGGGAATTTTGCCATAATATAGTTCAAAAGAAGTTTTCTTAAGATATTTTCTAATGATTACTTGGTTAATTGTATAACATGCTGTATTGACAGCCTCCGCCCAAAACGATTTAGGTAAATTTTTTTCACTAAGCATGGTTCGGGCAATTTCTTGAAGAGACCGATTTTTCCTTTCAACAACCCCATTTTGTTGGAGAGTGCGAGGACAAGAGAACTCATTTTTTTGTCACAAAATGAGGTGAAGAATTCATTTTGAAATTCTCCACCATGATCACTACTAATAGTGACAATGGTGAGGCTTTTCTCATTTTCCACTATTCGACAGAATTTTTGAAATATATACAATGTGTCATCTTTTTGTGGCAAAAAGGCAACTCAAGTAAATCTACTATAATCATCAACAATTACAAAAGCATATCGTGCTCCTCCATTACTACGTGTCCATGATGGTCCAAAAAGATCCATGTGCAAGAGTTCAAGGGTCTAGAAGTGATACCCTTTTCTTGGGTTTGTGAGAACTTTTAGTTTGCTTACCAAATTGGCACGACTCACATGATTTATCTTTCTCAAATTTGATTTTAGGAATCCCCCTTACAAGCTCCTTGGTTAAAAGTTTGTTGAGATTGTCCATGACCGTGTGTCCAAGTCTTCCGTGCCTTAACCAACCGTACGTCCTCATTTCTTGCAACAAAGCACCTCATATTTTCTTGTGCTAATTCATTAGAATTTATAACATAAACATTGTTACATCGGTTAGCTAGAAGTGAACAAGATTTATTGCTATCTAGTACACTGCATGAATTTTTATCAAAAATAACTGTGTAGCCTTTATCACATAATTGGCTGACACTAATTAGATTATGTTTCAAACCGCTTACCAATAGAACATCCTCAATGGATCATGAGGAACCAAAGTTTATTTTACCTTTACCAATGGTTTGTCCCGTGCTATTATCTCCAAAGATGATATCCTTTCCTTTTTCCCTTGATAGTGATGTAAAATATTTGCTGTCACATGTCATATGATTTGAGCATCCACTATCAAGGTACCACCGATCTTTAGTCTTGACACGCTGAGGTACCTACACCAAGATTAGTAGGTATAATTTTGCGTGCCCAAGTTTGTTTTGACCCTGCATTTGCAGTCTTTCTTATCCAAACAAAATTAGTATTCCTTTTTAATGAACAGATATATGAAATATGTACTAATCTACAGCAGTAATGACATGTGATACGACTATGTCTTGAGTCATGCACACTTTCAGAGCTTTGGGTTGGTTTATGATTTTGTTGGAGATTGTGCAAGTGTGTATGACATGATAATTTACATTTTTGATGGTGTATTGGCTCTTCGTAACCAAGCCCTCGATTATCATGATAAGATCTTAAAATTTTTGTAATAAGGTAACTGAGCCCTTCATATTTTTCAACAATCTTTTCAAGCTCAGTTACTCTTTTACATAATCTTTTCCTAGTCATCTCATCGTCTTTTGTGTTCCAACGAAGAGTGTCTAGTGTAGCATCAAGAATCCTATTTTATTCAAGAGCTTCATTACATCCTTCCACTACCTCATCAAATTTTTTTTTACATTATTTCAAATTATCTGTGAGTTTGACTATATAAAAAGGTTTCTCATGAATTTCTCTTAAGTGATCATCATGCGTTGCTAAAGATTCTCGAATTTGTTGTTTTAAGATTTCATTTTCTTCTAGCAATACATCATGATCTTTTCTAAATGACTCAAATTTTTCGAAGATCGAGGCATTCTTATTTTTCAGTTTTTGATTTTTTGTAATACAAGAGTCATGGGTATCATTTGAAATTTGTTTATATTGCCTAAGTTCATGACTTATTTTCTTAGCATAGTCTTTCAAACCATTACACATGTCTACTAGTTCATCATAAGTGGGTTCTTCGATTACCTCTTCTTGAGATGGTGATTGCACCTCACTATTCCCAAGAGCCATGAAGCCGACGCCATCGTAGCCTTGCTCTCCCTTACTTGAATCGAAATCTAACCATGTTGTCTTCAGCGCCTTCTTTTTCCGACCTGGGTTTGAGCGATAGTAGTCCTTATTCCTGTCTTGTGAGAAGGGATAATTTGCACGAATGTGTCCAGGTTTCTTGCACTTATAGCACACATCATCTTTATCCTTCTCCCTTTCTCCTTGGTACCTGTCATATTTTTTTATGTTTGTGGTACTTACGAAATTATTTTGTCAATAGGGCAATGTCCTCATCTGACTCCTTATGGTCTGAATCTGTTTTTGATGGTCGGGATTTTTCTGCCTTCAGTGCAATGGTTTTCTCTTCGGTCTTTGGTTCAATCCTGATGTTTTGTCTGTATCTTTTTGTTTCTGACATTTCCAACTCGTAAGTCTTCAGCTTTCCTTGAAATGTGTAGTAGTCGAATCCCTTCTCTTCAAGAGTCTCCCTCATTGCAGCGGCCTTTACACCCCATTCTAGCATGAGACAGCTTATGAGCTTTCTGACCTTTCGGTCATTATCTAGCCTCTTACCTAAGCTTTCAAGTTCCTGGGCATTGATATCGAAGCGGGCGAACATTTGATCCACATTTCCCCCTGGCAACATGCGTAACACATCAAACTTATAGAAACATAAATTAACTTTAGCTTTTACCTCGGAAGCGGTTCCTTCATGCCGCTTCAGCATGTTGTTCCGGATCTCGTATGTTGTTTTGCAGTTACGCCCGCATCGCATTAGTTCTTCGTTATTCAACCCTGCATAGAGAGCCTTCATGGCTTTGGAATTTACTGTCTTGAGGGCCAAGTCTGCTTTTGTAAAGGATGTCTTCCCATCGCTAACTGGAATTTCTGTTTTATTGATGCACACATTCCATACTTCTTCTCTGAGCATCTGTAGAAAATGAGACATACAAATTTTCCAGACGTCATAGCATTTTCCATCAAAAAATGGTGATCGTGTATGGCTTGTCCCATTGGAGATAAATGGCTCTGATGAGTACAAGTTATCGGGAGGATGGATTTCGGCCATTGGACCTTTTGCTGAAGCTTTTAAGCTTTTTGACAAGCACCTCGCTCTTAAACCACTGTAAATCACCCTGGGGGGTAGGGGGGGTGAATAGGGTGATTGTGCAGAATTAAAAAATAACAAAATAAAGTGAAAAGTAAATAAAAGAGTTAAGAGCAGCAAACACAGATGACGCAGCGATATAACGAGGTTCGACCCCCAGATCTACGCCCACACCACTTACTTGTAGCAATTCTCCGCTACAAGCGTTCCACTATACTTAAAACCCTTTGTACAGTGATTCTCGGATTCAGGCCGAGAGATCTATTACACCCATAGGACTTCAATACAAGTCCCGTCAATATCATCGAAGTGGAAAAGAAAGAAAAACCAAAACTCAAGATCGTTTAATGATCCTGACTGAAGAATACAGAAAAATTATCGCTCAAAATCAGATTGATTATCGAAAGATTAGTTCAGAATTATTTTATCGGAAGTAATAGGGTGAAGAATATGTAGTGGATTCATCCAATATTAATAGACCAGGAAGTGTATCGATCAAAAATAGAAACAATAATTTCCAAAAATATACACAGCACAAAGTGCGGAAGACCGTTATATTGGTGCGGTCGACCGTTCAGCTCTCTGACGTAAAGTAGAGAGGTGAAAGGTCGACTACTTCTCAAGCAACTCAAGGTTGCAGTCGACTGGTCATGAAGTACGGTCGACAGGTATTGCGCTGTATATTCCGAATCCACCTTGTTTTCTTACCATAAACTAATCAATATTTAATCAATCTTATACAATTAAAATCTCATTAAAATAGAAGGAAAAATTCAGGTCTTGCTATCTTCCTCTTTTGCCTGTAGACCAATTAATCATGAACTCTCTTTGAATAACATTATCTTTTGCTTGTATTTGCAATCTTTCTTTATTGCATTCCTTGTTTGAATATTCTTGAATCTCTTTTGGATCTCTTGTTGATATTATTTGATCCTAAAAATCTGAACAAATAACTTTAAACTTATTAGTATTAATGAGTACGTTTTGTGCACACCAAAGTAAGAGTCAACATCCTTAGCCTCACAACCCGGCAAGACCCCTGCACATTTTTCCCACTCCTCAGTGTCCGAGTCGGTGCTGATTGCACTCTCTTGCAATTCATCAAGAGCTCCTATCCTCTAAATCTCTATCTCTTTATCTCCAATATTTTCCTCCTTGTGTTTCCTTTTGCCTGTCACCTTAATTTGCTACAACTTAGGATTCAAGTCCCCATCATCTATAGAATTATTACCACATGATTCTGCTGAGAAATTATCCAAAGGTGGACCTCCCTCTACAATTTGTAAAGCCAACTCGCTATTCTGGCCCACATCATAAACCCCTTCACATCTCAACTGCTTACTATTATAGTAGGACCCAATAAACTCTTTTCCCAGCCCACCAAAGTCAACATTCTTAGACAACATCAATACTGCATTTCAAACAGTCTCCTCGAAGTCAGCTTTGGACAGAGTCAAAAGCTGTAAATCCTTCATGCCAGTTGCCGCTCCTCCCTCGAGCCCAGCGCTAGAGTGCGATTTCAACATACGTCGTCTCCCTAGGTACGACATTGTACAAGAGCTGGGGCTGGTGGACTATCCTGATGTGATGTTTCAACAACAATGGCAGTGCCTCTCTCCTCATATGCAATATGCCTCTCCCCCCTCCAACCTGATCCTTACACGTCTCCCCTATGTCCCCCCCCACCCACACACACAAAGAGATAGAGGCCCTTTACGTGCAACTGAGTGCATTTGATGTGATGAACAGGCTAGATTCAACTTTCTAACATCCAACAGCTGATCGTTATCTTTGATATCATATTTAGAAGAATGTCCATGATTAAATTCTCTCTGATCCAATGCTCCCTGTGTGTCGTCTACCTCCAGTGTTCTAAATCCCCCGACACCTCTCCCACCTCCCTAGTCATGGCAGTTGTCACGCCCCACTTCCCAAAAATACGGAATACGAGTACATGACATAGGTCCAGCGAATGATTAACGTCACCCATAAGCTGTTTATCCGATCAACTCAACAATATATACAATTTAGAACAATTGCACAGGCAATAATAATAATCTCATGAACAATAATACTTGGAATAAAGCAATAAAAATATCCAAATACAATAATAATTCAACGTCTGGAAATAAATAATAATATTCGGGACATAAGCTCAATACAATGAAATGATAATAGTTCAACAATTAAGTCTTCATGACAAAAATAATTATTTATTAAGCGGCGATGCAATCAATTCTTTCACCAATGTTGTACTCCCAATCCATCAGGTAATTCTTCATCAACACCTGTAAATATTTCATCTAAAGAGAGGAGAAAAATTGTCCTTAGAGCAAATCATGGACAGCAAGTAGATAAAGCAGGGAACAATGGAATAACGGTATAACAATGAATTCAATGGATCATTAGGAATCAATAATATGGCATGATAACAATAATCAATAGCACGGTAATCGATGCAATGGATATAAATAATGATGCAATATTCGATAACAATAATCAATGATCAATTTGATATCAATAAAAACAATGAGGAACAATATGCAGTGTCGATGTAGTGTGATCCTTAAGTCTATTAATTATTTTAATCCTAACTAATGTAGCACTTCATGCGTCCATCCTTTTACCACATGGTTGCTACATACAAATAAGTTACATTTGGACTTGGTGGTGGGCTCTATAGTTCATGTACTCGACAACAATATTCAATAATGACCGATGACCGAATCAATCGAGATACTGTAGTCAGTAATCTACAATTAATCGATGACCAATATGACCGATAGACCGATAGACCGATAGACCGATAGACCAATAGACCGATAAATAGGGAAACACGGGCCTCTCCTCCGAGTACAGTTCCTATATTGTCCACTACTTAAGTCAACTCTTAAACCCTGGCTTGTTAATTATTTATCAATGCAACAATACAATATTCAATTTGTGACATGAGATGAACGATAGTAACAATAGAGAAACAATAGGATGATAACATGGATAGAACGATTAGAATGATGACAATAACTCATTAGGATCATGCAATGCAACATACATACATTAATTCATGCAATAGTATGATATAGAAATAGATAATTCATTAAAAAGTGGAAACCTAAAATTCTGGACAGCAAGCGCAGTCTGCACAAAAATGCAGTTTTCTGCTGACTCGGAAATCGAAAGTTGAATCCGTCAGAAAATCTGGAAATTATACTTCCACGCGGTTCCAACGCATATTTAAAGTTCAAATTCCGACAACAGTAGCTAGGTCAATCACATGATTCTTTATAGGTTTTATGTTCAGGCAGATATTCGATTTCATGTTGTTTTAATTTTTGAATCAGCAAAAACTCAATATTAAAATCAGCAAAAATATTTTATGGACTCCTAAACATGTTAAGCAACAATCTGGAAATTTTCATTGCAAAATTCTATCATTTGATCAGCCTTTTTACTGTTTAAACATGAAAGGTACCAGAATCTGAAAAACTGAAAGTAAAAACATATCTGTAGTAAAACAAGCATAACTTTTGCTACAAAACTCGGAATTCAAAAATTCAAGATGATCTGGAAACTAGAAAGATAAGGCTATAATTCATATTCAGAAAGTAGTTTAATTTGAGGTCATTTACTGGTTCGAAAACAACGGTCAATATTCAGGTCAGCAAGCACATACAGTTTTTAGGGTATTTTTCTTGAAAATAAATTAATTAAACAATAGGTGTATTGATTTTCTAGTCCATAAATTGTGTAATCAACATGATGGGTGTCAAAACATTATAAATAAAACTAGAACACGCTCATACATCAATTTATCATTAATCAACCATCAACGAACAAACAACATACAACATAGCGATTGTCTCTACAATAGTTTATGTGTGTCGTGACTGTATGTGTAACTCTATTGTCCATACTATATGATGTATGCAAGATTCAATATTTTTGGAGTCAAATTGGTACGATGTCAAAAGTATTGGGGTTAGCTCGTGTAAACCCTCAATAAACCCAACGAAGAGGTGAACAAAGTATAATACGATAAATAAGGGATCTACTTGCAAGAATTTTAATGAAACTTGAATTTGATACAATTAACAATTCAAGAGGACGGTGACTTGCCAGTTAGACGGTGAAAACGAATACCAAGAATAACGGGATAAAAATTCTGAAGCAGCGAACCTACGAACTAACTCAATCACCAATAGCACGCGCACAATACGTGCACAAAAAGAGACTCAAGTAATAACAGCAACTGAAGAAACCCAGCAGCACAGAGAGACAGCAACGACAGAGGAAGGGGGGACTGGCGGTGCGGTGACTGGCGTCGACGCCACTGGCGACGGCACGCAGGGTGGAACAGAGGGGCGGCGCCGGCGTCGCGGTCGGTGGCCGAACAGAGGAGGACAGGGGGTTAAAGGTCTTGGGTTCTGCAGCAGGTCGAGGGCAGAGGAGGAGGAGGGTCGGGTGCTGACGGCGCGCGTCAGGAGGGAGCGCGACGGCGACGGGGTTGGGGGTCACTGGAGGGGCGCCGGAGGACGAACGGAGAAGAAGCAGGAAGGGGGCTTGGGGTTTTGGCAGTAAAAACAACACAGGGAGAGAGAGAATGAGAGGAGAGAGATTAGACGGCTAGGGTTTCAGAATTGTGCAATTTTTTAGGGTTTGCAATAGGGTTGTATATATAGGGTACAATTAGGGTACTGGGCGAGAGAATTATGGTCCAATAAAAGTGTTTTTGGGTCAAGAACACATCAAATTGGGTGTTAGGATTCAAATAAGAGACAAATCTAAATCAATAGGGTTCAAATAAAAATTCCCACAATTAAATAAAAGATAAAACCCACAACATAGATAGCTTAACGAGAAGAGAAGAATAGTTCATGAACGAAAATTTCAATCCAATTAAATAAATAAATAATATAATGAATAAAATATCATTTGGGCTTGCAATTAAATTGGGATTCACCGGACAATTAGATCAAGTACAAAAATAATTTAATAGATGAATTTTAAATAAATAATCAAGAATAACAATTAATTAAAACAATGAAATCATACAACAAAATAGTATCCGGGTTTAACAATTTTATTAAAATAATCCAATAATGATAATATATATGATTTGGGCCCAAATGCAATTAACCGATAAATTAATATTATAAAACAAGTTTAAAATACACCCTCATTCCAAATAATATAATTTTCGATTGGAAAAATATTTTAATAGAAAATCACAAAATAAATTTATCAATAATCGAAATACAGAAAATATTCAGAAATATGTATTTACGGGAATGGGGGTCACAGTAGTGGTGAACGACAACTTCTTTCTTCTTTCAACAATGACTTTAAACTCATACACCTCGTCTTCAAATTCCACTTTGATCATCGATGGAATTGCAACGAGGTCTTCTAACTCGATTCGAAGTCTAGCGTACTCTCTACAACTTTGAATCATGGTATTTCGATCAATTTCTACTATGAGGCTGAATCCTCTAACCAAATTCTGAAAACCTGACCTCACCCAACAATAAAACAGAAAGTTGAAAACTCTGATCCACACTGATGGGAGAGTATCGACCTTCAACGTGCTTATGTTGTGCTTCCATTGAACTAATGTGATGTAAAAGTCGTCGACCTCCAATCCTTTGAATGCTAACACCTCCTTCAGTCTCTCCTCATTACCACAGTGCAAAAAAAAATCATCTTGAAATAGACATTGAACCCTACATATCCAGTCAGAGTTCTTCTCAGTATTTGCGACGATTGGCTTCTCAATCTCCTCGATGGAAGGATGGCCAGTACACGCTCTGATCACAGCACACATCATAAAACTTCTCTCGAGCTCGGCCAAGATAAGACTAGGCGTGATCACGACATTCATGACTTTTCTCCCTTCGGCGATACTCTATTGAATGACGTTATGCTTGGAAGGGATAGGAACCACAGTTTTTGGCAACGACTTTGTCGAAGACTTCACTGGAGTTGCTCCTATATTGCTATCCCTGAAAATGTGGCCAAATCGCTTACACACATAACAAAACTATTCATTCGTGCAATCATGGATAGTATGTACGCCCCTTTTGAGCACATTTATGACACTATTGATCGAACCCAGACTTTGGTGACATCAAAGATGACATGCTTGGCTTCGTCTCTGTCTTCTTGAGTTTCTTAGGGCGAACAAGGATCCATTCACCCTATAACCCCCATTCCCGATAATTAGTATTTTCTGTATATTTTCTACAATTTGATTTTTATAAATTATTTTGTCCTAAATTCGTTTCAGATTTGTATTAAAGTATTTTCTAATCGAAAATTTTATTTTTTTCGAATAATTATGTATTTCGATCTTATTTTCTATATCTTATTGATCGGATATTTATATTTGAGTCCAAAAACAAATATATTATTATTATTGGATTATTTTATTAAATTGTTAAACCGAATACTGATTTGTTATATAATTATATTTTTATTATTAATTGTTATTTCTTGATTATTCTATTAAAGTTTATTTATCGAATTATTTTATTTTCGTACTTGATCTAATTTTCATGGCGAATTCCAAGTTATTTCTAAGGTAATTTATATTCTTTCCATTTGTATTATTTATTTATTTATTTGGATTTAAATTTCCATTCATGAAATCTCCGTTCTTCTTGATTGAGCTTTTCTTGTTGAACCTATTATCTTTTATTTAATTGTGTGTATTTTTATTGGAACCCTATTAATTTTGATCTATCTCTTAATTGAACCCTAAATCCCAGTTTCATTTGTTCTTGACCCAAATCCGCTATTATTGGACCCTAATTCACTAACCCAATACCCCAATTGTACCCTATAAATACAACCACAGTACAAATCCTAAAAACACATATTTGCAATTTCCTAGCCGTCTTTCTCTTTCCTCTGTGTTTCTCTCTCCCCGAATTCCCGCCCAAACCACCCAACCCATCCTGTGCATCTTCCCCGTTCACCATCTCCAGCGCCCCTTCATCCACCTCCAACTCCGGCGAATCCCCCCACTCGTCGACCTCCCGACCCCCTCTAGGCGCCGCCCTAGTCCCCGTCGAGCACCGCCGCTCGAGCCACCTTCAGCCATAGTCGCCCCCGCCAGGTTATCGATCCCTATTGCTTCCCTCTCCCGATCGACGAGCAACCATACCCCGCTGCTCCTCCCTCGGTCGTCGATGCCACCGATCGACGTGTCGTTTGCCACCGATCAACGCGTCGAACCTACTGATCGACGCGTCATTCACCGTCGATGCCAGCGCGGTCGCCCACCTCAGCCGCCGTCGATTCGCCAGCCATTGCTGCCCTCTTTTACTGTTGTTGCTGGTGTCCCCTTTGCTGTTATTGCTTGGATCTCTTCGTTAGCACGTAGTATACACGTGAAATTTGTGGGTTTGTGTGTTCGTTGCTTCGGGATTCTTATCCTGTTATTCTTTGTATTCGTTTTCACCGTCTAACAGGCAAGTCACCATCCTATTGAATTGCTAATTGTATCAAATTCAAGTTTTGTTAAAACTCTTGCAAGTAGATCTCTTTGTTATCGTATTATCCATTGTTCATTTCTTCATTGGGTCAATTGAGGGTTTACACGAGCTAACCCCAATATTCTTGACATCGTGCCACTTTTGACTCTAAAGTTTGGATCTTTCATGAGTGTATATAGAATTGATAATAGGGTTGTTCATATAATCGTCACACAAATAAATTATTGTACAGACAATTGATAGGTTGTATGTTGTTTTGATCAATTGATGATTGATTGATGATAAATTAATGTATGAGCGTGTTCTAATTTTATTTATCATGTTTTGAAACCCATCATGCTGATTACACAAATTATTGACTAAAGAATTGATACCCATCACGTTTAATTAAATTTTATTTTATGAAAACTACCCAAAACCTGTATATCGCTTGCTGACCTGTATGCTAACTGCTGTTTTTGAACCAGTAAACGATCTTAAAATAAAATACTTTCTGAATAAGAATTGTAGCCTTATCTTTCTAGTTTGCAGAACATCTTGAATTTTTGAATTCCGGGTTTTGTAGCAAAAGTTATGCTGTTTTTACTGCATCTGTATTTTTATTTCCAGAATTATACTTTTAAGATTTTCTTGAATTAATTGTTCCTATATAGTAGTATTGCATGAATTAATGTATGTATGTTGCATTGCATGATCCTAATGTCTTATTGTCATTATTCTAATTTTCCTATTTCATGTTACCTTCCTATTGTTCCCATATTGATACTATTGTTCATTTCATGTCTCATATTGCATATTGTATTGTTGCATTAATAAAATAATTAATAAGCCGGGGTTTAAGGGATTGACTAGAGTAGTTGATGATATAGTGACTGTACTCGGAGGAGGGGCCCGTGTTTTTCTATATATTGTTTCGGCTATTTTTTTATCGTGTGATTGTGGTTACGACGGTAACCCAATCTATCGTGTATTGTATCGTTGCCGATGACCGAATTGTTCCGGCTATTATTTTATCGTGTGATTGTGGTTACGGCGGTAACCCAATCTATCGTGTATTGTATCATTGCCGATGACCGTACCGTGCACCAAAAGGTGAATATTGATTATCGTTGCCGAGTACAGGATCTATAGAATCTTCCACTTAAGTCTAAAACGACATTGATTGTATGCATCGAACCTGTAGTATGGAATGCAGTAGTACATACATTAGTTAGGATAAAAATGATTAATAGACTTAAGGATCACACAACATCGACACTGCATATTGTTCCTCATTGTTTCTAGTGATATTGAATATTGGCTAAGTGTTACCGTTATTGATCATTGATTTCTGTTACCGAATTTTGCATCATTGTTTATAGTCAATTGCATCGATTATCATGATTGTCCCATTTTATTGATTCCTATTGATCCATTGACTTCATTATTATACTGTTATTCATTGTTCCCTGCTTTCTCTACTTGCTGTCCATGACTTGCTCTAAGGAAATTTTTTTTTATCTTTTTAGATGAAGTGTATACAATGAAGGAGAATTGCCTGCTAGAATTGGAGAACAAACATTCTGAAGACTACTGCTTTCTAATTGCTTATTGCTTTAATAAACTTAATGTATTGAGACTTGTTATTATTTTGGATTGGATTATTATTGTTTTGGGCTTATGTACCAGATTTTATTATTATTTCCAGACATTGGATTATTATTATTGTATTTGGATATTTTTATTGCTTCATTCTAAGTACTATTGTTCATGAAATTATTATTATTGCCTGCGCAATTTTCTATGGTAATTATATTGTTGAGTTGATCGAATAAACAGTTTATGGGTGACGTAAGTCATTCACTGGGCCAATGTCATGTACTCGTATTCCATATTTTTAAGAAGCAGAGCGTGACAAGATTTTTAGTGGTATCAGAGCTTTGGTTTGGATAATATATCAGTCAAATGTGACTAACGAAAGGAAATTTTGCTTTGATTGATATATTAATTAGATTTGGGTTTTATCGGATCGACTCAACAGTATGAGTAATACAGGAATCCCATGAACAATTGATAACCAACGATCTGGAAACTAGTCTCTTTTGATTCCTTTTTGATCCCTTCACATTCAGTTCCTCCATTTCTTGTTGTCTTTTGTCCCTTCCATTCATTGATTCCTCATCGGGTATAATTTTATTATTTTGTACCCATATTTTTTTGATTATAATGCTATTCTTTCTTTTCTTCCTGCTTGATCCGTCGATCGGCATCGCTTGATCTACAACGACATATCAACAGCTTGGAGCTTCACCATCAGAGTAGCGCAGCGGAAGCGTGGTGGGCCCATAACCCACAGGTCCCAGAATTCTCTTGTTGCTTCTCTTTCTTTGCATTGTTTGCTCCCTTATTCATTCATTTGCATTGTCATCATTCATTGAATCTTTATTCACATCATTCTTGATCACTTCATTCCTATCCATGTCCTTTCTTATTCTGGTGTTACCACCATTTTGTTGTTTTCTCTTTAATTCCCAGTTTTGATTTCATCGGTTTCCGTTTTCTTTGTCCTATGTACTGCCTGAGCAAATATCGAGGACGAAATTTTGTTCTAAGGTGGGTAGGATTGTAACCCCATTTCCGATAATTAGTATTTCAACAATTTGATTTTTATAAATTATTTTGTGCTAAATTCATTTCAGATTTGTATTAAAGTATTTTCTAATCGAAAATTTTATTTATTTCGAATAATTAAGTATTTTGATCTTATTTTTTATATCTTATTGATCGGATATTTATATTTGAGTCCAAAAATAAATATATTATTATTATTGGATTATTTTAACAAATTGTTAAACCGAATACAAATTTGTTATATAATTCTATTTTTATTATTAATTGTTATTTCTTGATTATTCAAATAAAGTTCATTTATCGAATTATTCTATTTTCGTACTTGATCTAATTTTCATGGCGAATTTCAAGTTATTTCCAAGCTAATTTATATTCTTCCCATTTGTATTATTTATTTATTTATTTGGTTTTAAATTTTCGTTCATGAAATTTCGGTTCTTCTTGATTGAGCTTTTCTTGTTGAACCTATTATCTTTTATTTAATTGTGGGTATTTTTATTGGAATCCTATTGATTTTGATATATCTCTTAATTGAACCCTAAACCCCAATTTTATTTGTTCTTGACCCAAATCCGCTATTATTGGACCCTAATTCACTAACCCAATACCCTAATTGTACCCAATAAATACAATCCTAGTACAAACCCTAAAAACACAAATTTACAATTCCCTAGCCGTCTTTCTCTCTCCCCGAATTCCCGCCCAAACCACCAAACCCATCCTGTGCATCTTCCCCGTTCACCATCTCCGGCGCCCCTTCGTCCACCTCCAACTCCGGCAAATCCCCCCAATCGGCGACTTCCCGACCCCCCTCCCGGCACTGCCCTAGTCCCCATCGAGCGCCGCCACTCGAGCCATCTTCAGCCATAGTCGCCCTCACCAGGTCATCGATCCCTGTTGCTTCCCTCTCCGGATCGACAAGCAACCATACCCCGCTGCTCCTCCCTCGGTTGTCGACGCCACCGATCGACGCGTCGTTCGCTGTCGATGCCAGCACGGCCGCCCACCTCAGCCATCGTCGACCCGCCAGCCATTGCTGCCCTCTTTTACTGTTGTTGCTGGTGTCCTCTTTGCTGTTATTGCTTGGATCTCTTCGTTAGCACGTAGTATACACGTGCTAATTTGTGGGTTTGTGTGTTCGTTGCTTTCGGATTCTTATCCCGTTATTCTTGGTATTCGTTTTCACCATCTAACAGGCAAGTCACCGTCCTCTTGAATTGCTAATTGTAAAAAATTTAAGTTTTGTTGAAACTCTTGCAAGTAGATCTCTTTGTTATCGTATTATCTATTGTTCATCTCTTCGTTGGGTCTATTGAGGGTTTACACGAGCTAACCTTAATATTCTTGACATCGTGCCACTTTTGACTCTAAAGTTTGGATCTTTCATGAGTGCATATAGAATTGATAATAGAGTTGTTTATATAATCGTCACACAAATAAATTATTGTACAGACAATTGATAGGTTGTATGTTGTTTTGATCGATTGATGATAAATTAGTGTATGAGCATGTTCTAATTTTATTTATCATATTTTGACACCCATCATGCTGATTACACAAATTATTGACTAAAGAATTGATACCCATCACGTTTAATTAAATTTTATTTTATGAAAACTACCCAAAACCTGTATATCGCTTGCTGACCTATATGTTGACTGCTGTTTTTGAACCAGTAAACGATCTTAAAATAAAATACTTTCTGAATAAGAATTGTAGCCTTATCTTTCTAGTTTGCAGAACATCTTGAATTTTTGAATTCCGGGTTTTGTAGCAAAAGTTATGCCTTTTTTACTGCATCTGTATTTTTATTTCCAGAATTATCTCTTAAGATTTTCTTGAATTAATTGTTCCTATATAGTTGTATTGCATGAATTAATGTATGTATGTTGCATTGCATGATCCTAATGTCTTATTGTCATTATTCTAATTGTCCTATTTCATGTTACCCTCCCATTATTCCCATATTGATACTATTGTTCATCTCATGTCTCATATTGCATATTGTATTATTGCATTAATAAAACAATTAATAAGCCGGGGTTTAAGAGATTGACTAGAGTAGTTGATGATGTAGTGACTGTGCTCGGGGGAGGGGCCCGTATTTCCTTAAATATCGTTCCGGCTATTGTTTTATCGTGTGATTGTGGTTACGACGGTAACCCAATCTATCATGTATTGTATCGTTGCCGATGACCGTATTGTTCCGGCTATTGTTTTATCGTGTGATTGTGATTATGACGGTAACCCAATCTATCGTGTATTGTATCGTTGCCGATGACCATACCGTGCACCGAAAGATGAATATTGATTATTGTTGCCAAGTACATGATCTATAGAATATTCCACTTATGTCTAAAACGACATTGATTGTATGTATCGAATCTGTAGTATGGGATGCAGTAATACATACATTAGTTAGGATAAAAATGATTAATAGATTTAAGGATCACACAACATCGACACTGCATATTGTTCCTCATTATTTCTAGTGATATTGGATATTGGCTAAGTGTTACCGTTATTGATCATTGATTACTATTACCAAAATTTTCATCATTGTTTATAGCCAATTGCATCGATTATCATGATTGTCCCATGTTATTGATTCCTAATGATCCATTGACTTCATTGTTATTCCGTTATTCCATTGTTTCCTGCTTTCTCTACATGCTGTCCATGACTTGCTCTAAGGACAAATTTTCTCATATTTTTAGATGAAGTGTATACAGGTAATAAAGGAGAATTGCCTGCTGAAATTGGAGAATAAATATCCTGAAGACTACTGCTTTCTAATTGCTTATTGCTTTAATAAACTTAATGTATTGAGACTTCTTATTATTTTGGATTGGATTGTTATTATTTTGGGCTTAATCCCGGATTTTATTATTGTTTCCAGACGTTGGATTATTATTATTGTATTTGGATATTTTTATTGCTTCATTCCAAGTACTATTGTTCATGAGATTATTATTATTGCTTGCGCAATTGTCTGTATTGAATATATTGTTGAGTTGATCGAATAAACAGCTTATGTGTGACGTTAGTCATTCGCTAGGCCAATGTCATGTACTCGTATTCTGTATTTTTGGAAAGCGGGGCGTGACACACCCTCTTCATCCTCTATCTTCTTAATCTCCTCCGCCACCGAAGCCTTTCTCAGGAGTTGCTCAGAATGTTCTTTCTAACCACCTCTACCATTCTTAGCGACCTCCACGTAAGATCTCCTTTTATTCTTCGTTCGTCGGAGATCCTCTCTATCGACCTCCGGTGAACGAATGGTCCTCCTCTCCTCTGAATACATCTCTTTTTTACCTCTAATCGCCTCTCTCGAGCACCCTCTATGGACCGCTCGATGCTCCTTCGTCGCAGAGCGACCTCTTCCCCGAGCTTGGTCGTCGAAGACATACCTCTCTTCACCACCTCTGAGCAGACGCCTCTCAGGTTCAGAGTCTCTGCCACACTTGGCCATGGGGACATTGAAGAAAGAAGGGGATTGTTTGGAGTTCCTGAATGGGTTGAAATGGTGGCTCGAGTCTCTCTGTTTTCTCTCTCCCAGTGGTGTCTCTCTTCTGCTATGGATGGGTGGAAAAAAGTTGAGAACTCTATTTGTGAAAACCAAATGAGAACTCTATTTTCGAATATTCTTTTGAATAATCCTGACTGTCTATTTTGATATAAGTACATATATACACAACACAACTGTATTCAAGAGTAGGGTAAATTTCAGTAAACCTACCCTAGGCTTCACGAGCTTGCAGATAACCCACCCCATATCTTTCTTTTTGCATTTTGGCTACCTATTCGCCAAACTTGGTTGCGATTTGGCTACCTATTCGCTAAACTTGGTTGCGGTTTGACTACCTCGGTCCTTTTATGACCATTTTACCCTTACACTTACTGATTTAATATATATTCTCTTTCTCTCTTTTACCTAATATATATATCTCACTAATAAATGTTAATATTTAATAGTGTTTTAATACATAATAAAAAATTGAACAAAACAATGATAGATTAATCATTTAATTAGGACAGGGTCTGAAAAATTAGGCTAGATTAATCTTTTAATTATGACTAGTAATTTGCAAGTGCGATGCACATCCTAATAAAAAAAAGTAAATACTAAGACGTAATATGGTATCGAACCTGAGACCTCCCTTTATTAATCACATATTCTTTACAAATTACCCTTAGTGACATCAACTTTTATTTTGTATGAGTATCACTTTTGTAAATAATTATGTCGTAAATAAATTTGAACTTTGAGGGTATTATGGTAACTAACAACAGTTGAGTAAATTAATAGTTAATATAACTCCCACTTAAAAATAAATGATTGAGATTAGATAGTTAATTGTCTACAAATTACAGCTTGTCTACAAATTACACAAGCCCAACTCTCACATTATAGTATTAGAGATAGATTAGTCCATTAGTAACTAGGGGTATTTTAATTAAAAAAACACCCATAAATGCCACAGAAACTATCGCGTAAGGTCATAATACGTTTTTTAAGCAAAGGTAGCCAAATCGCAACCATGTTTAGCAAAATAGGTAGCCAAACCGTAAAAAAGAAATATGGAGTGGGTTACTCACAAACTCGTGAAACCTAAGGTAGGTTTAGTGAAATTCACCCTAAAGATTATTTAATTAGCTTTAATGATTGCAAAAAAAATATTATTGTTATGTATCTTTAAAAAATTTGAAAGGTTATTAACATTCTTAAACAATAGAAGGGCTAGGATTGACCCTCCATAACATCACCCTCCTCGAAGTGTATTCACTTTTATTTGGAAAGTTCAACCAGTACTAAAAAGAACCATAATCCTTTATTTGAATCCAACTTTCTCTATTATAATACCACAGTTTTTTTAAAAAAATTTTAGAATAAATATGAACCCGTCAGCCTTCCATTAATGATATGTTAACGGAACACAGTAGAACCAAGTACAAATAATATTACAAAATATGGAGATATGACTCACATCTCAACTGTCTAATGCAACAACAATTAAAGGTAAAATACAGATACAACAGGTACAAAGAAATCCAAAAGTTCACATGCCAACTTCCCTGCCGACTCTGGCAACTCACTCTCCCTCCATGCGCAGCTTCTTCCTATTACCTGCTTGACCGACCCAGGCATAAATGAGACCAAAAATATTATGCATCAGTACGGAAAATCTATGATTGCAGTTACAAAAACAGAAATTATTTCGATCTAGCCACAAGCCCCAGACTACCGCAACTACTGACAAGTCCCAGGCTTCCTTATCCTCTTTTCTTATGCTACCCACCCTCCCTATGTCCCAAGCCTCGAAAATTGAGGAATGACTCTGAAGACACCCAAAACCGAGACAGACGACCTCCCAAGCTTGTTTAGCCCTATGTCACTTGAAGAAGATGTGATCAGAGTCTTCTTCGCCATTGTTGCATCTAGAGCACTCCACCTGAAGCTGCATACATCGCTTCTGTAAATTGACCTTTGAGAGGACAGCATCATTCGCGACCAGCCAAAGGAATACTTTTACTTTCAAAGGCACTTGGGACCTCCATATGGTCTTACAGTTATCGTTTCTTATTCCTCCGTCGTTCAATCTGTTATAAAGGGATGCAACCGAGAAGTTTTCATTTGTCTCTAAAGACCATGTCCTGACATCTTACGTGCCTTCAGTCCACCTTCCTTCGGTTCGAATGAGGCAAGTCATGCTCTGTAGTTGTAACCCATGTTTTCTGTATTTGTATTTTTCTACTGTATTTTATTTCACTGTACTATTTTATCAGTCCAAGATCTGTATTTTTTTGTTCCAGTTCTAATAAAAATCATTTCATTGTTTTGACTCAATTTTGTGTCAATATTTATTGCAATTGCATTGCTCTTATCAGCTCTGATTTGTTGTTCTTCCTGAAGAGTTGACTGTTTCATCTCATCTCATTCATGTAGCCTAATTATAGTGAATTTTGACCCAATCTCCTTTTGGATCCTACTCAAACCTGTTATCCAATAACCCATAATCCACAACCCAAAACCCTACTATATAACCTAATTAACCCCTAACTCTAATTAACCCTAACCTACTCTGCTGTTTTAATTTTTGCACAGTAGCCGCCCCCGTCTCCTTCTTCCTCCGCTCTCAATTGAAACCCAATTTCGCCCATGTGCTTCGTCCCTAGCCTCGCCGACTCTCCGACTTCCTCCGACCTTTCATCTCCTTGTCGTCCTTCCCCTGCCCCCTGTGCACCTTCGTCGACTATCGAACCCATCACCACCGCCTCATCTCGCTCATCCCTCATCGTCTTCTTCATCCTCGACGTTGCCGAGCCATCAAAACCCACCTTCACCATCTCCTTTCACCCACCACCATTGCCATGTTTCTCCACCAAAACAGAGCCTCGCCGCTGCCACCACCTGTTGCTACCTCGCTCGAACGCCACCGTCATCCTCCTGCGTCGAGCTTCCCTCGATGTCACTGCCGCCTGCCGCCGCCATAGCCGCCGAAGTCCTACACTCCCTCTCTCTGTCGCTGAAGAAGGAGGAAGGACGAGGAAAGGTTGTTTGAATCTCAGCCATCAGATCTCCTCAAGATCGTGACCAGATCTGATCTTCTCTATCAGATCGTATCTCAGCCCTCCATCATCAGATCTGATCAAGATCCGATCTGAGCCGTCCATTGGTCTGATCTTGATCGCCATCAAGATCCGTGCCGGGATCCGTTCCCGTTATTCTTTCGTCGAATTTGTCGTTTACACCCTAAACCAAGTATCTTCTTGTACATTTCATTTTCTAGTACAAGCCTTTCCTTGAAAATACTGCAAGTAAATTGTAAATGTGACTCCTCTTTGTTTATCGTTGATGATCTCATGTTTCGCCTTATCTATTACATGATCTAAGAGTCACAACCCTTCGTTGATATACTTGTTCACAACTAGTATAATTATGATACATTTCATTCAAAAAGTGTCTTATTTGGTTTATGTCCTGTCTTGGCTTGCTGTTTCAACCTTGATAACACCAGAATTTGAACTTGAACCCTGAATAAAATGTATCTCCAGACGTCTAGTTTACCACCCTTTTGATGGAATTGAATTCTGAGTTACGGTTTAGGAGATATCGCAGTTTTACTGCTGCGGTGTCTGTAATCGCAGATTTATAAAAACTGCTGCACCACTTTGGTTTACAATTATTTTAACTATGCTACCAATAAGCAAATGACTTGAAAATTTTTATGCTGATACTGGACACCCTATAGAACATTCCCTAATTTTCTTAGAATTATTTAATGAAGTTTCAAACCAGTTTCATATATATAAACTCAGTTTTACAAATTCTAGTTGAACACAAATGTTATATAGTTTGCTGTTTTGACATCAATTGCTACAACTTTTATGTGTCTTAATTATATGCGTTGGAACCGGAAAAGAGTCTAGTTTCTAGAACTTCTGACGGATCCACATTTTCTATCTTGTAGCAACGGGAATTGCAGTTTTGGTGTAGCAACGTCATGCTGTCCAGAATTGGAATTCTCGTAGTTCTTGAAAATCTTAATTTGTGTTGACCCTCGAATATACTTTATAATTATCTTAAACTTGTTCCGTGTTCTTGATCATATTTACTTGGCTTGTTTCGCACACTTTCATGCTTGTTTGATCAAAATAATAAATAATTAGTCGGGGTTTAAGGGAAAGACCATAGTAGTGGACAATATAGGTAAGTGTACTTGGAAGGGGGCTCGTGTTTCCTATGTGATACATGCTTCGTGAACTAGTTATATTATTATTCGATTCATGAACTAGTATATTATTTGATTCATGAACTAGTATATTATTATTCGATTCATGAACTAGTATATATTTGATTCATGACTTGTCTTGTCATGACTTGACACATGAACTAGTTATATGATTACTCGATTCATGAGCCTGGCTTGCTTGATACTTGATACCTGAGTACACCGCCCTATAAACTCCACCACTAGGCCTAAATATAACTGATTGTATGTAACAACCATGTAGTAAAAGTATGGATGCATGAAGTGCTACCTAGATAGAATTAAACATTAGACTTAAGATTAACTTATCACTTGTACACACTTGATACCCTACTTGATGCTCGTTACTTGAGACTTGTTACTTGAGACTTGTTACTTGTTACTTGTTACTTGACACTTGTACGTGATACTTGTTACTTGATGCTTGATACCATTACATATTCACTTGCCACTTGTTCTACTACTAGTACTTTGTTGGCAAAATTTAAAAAAACAGCACAAAAGTTTGGATCTGTTTAAAAAAACAGCACAAAAGTTTCACTTTTTAAAAAAACAGCACAATCTTTAATTTTGAGCTGACAGAGTTAACAAACTGTTAACTCCCTTATACGTGCACTGCACGTACGTACAGGAAATCTCCAAAATACCCCCTACAGCCATCGATTCCTTCCTCTCCCTCTTATTCCCCATTTACCGAGCGGTAAAAAAAAAAACCCCCGATCGGCAGAAAACCCTAATTTACCCAGCGGTAAAAAAACCCCCAAATCGGAGAAGACCCTATTGCGGAGCCTGTTGTCGACATTAGATCCGCGGTGAGAAAGCCCTACCACTGAAAGCCCCAAATTGTCGACATTAGAGACGCGGTGAATCATTCGAAGGTGCCGAGTCTGTTGGGTTGCAAAGCTGTCGAAAGTTGGAATTTGTCAGGGTGTTTTGTGATCGATTCGCAGTTGAGCCATCGACGAAGGTTAGTTCTACTATTTTTTCCGTTAGTTAATTTGGTTTCATTATATTTGGTGGGTTATGTATTATGAATATTTTTTGAATTTGATAATAATCTATTGTGGGGGACCATTGTTGTGGGGGACCATTGTTTGAATTTAGAAAGAAATATGAATAATGTTGTGAGTGTTGGTCTGATCTCATTTGTTAAATCAAATAATTGGATGTGGTGCAGGACAATGCTAAACCTAAACATCCAGTGCAGTGGGTATTTTGTGAAGAATCGCACTTGGAAATACGTGGGAGGGAAGAAGGGGAGATATAGATTCCTCATCCCCGAATTGACCAGATGGGAAGGGTTGAAGTACATCTTGAAGACGGTGTGTGATTACAATGAGTCACATCATGTGTACTACAAAATTGGAGTAGGGGATTTTGCCTACAATTTCACATTGGTAGATGATGATGCCAAAACTAAGGAGATGTGGGATGAACACAATGTGGAACCCGAAGTTGGTGAAGTGTATTTGTATGTTGATAATCGAACGGGTGTCGTAGAACAAACCAGCATTGTTGATGTGGAGATGGAAGGTAAGTTATATATGTATATTGTTCAATAACTGTACGTAAATGTTAATTTGAATTAATGTGCTAATATATCTATATTCTCTCGTTGGAATTGGATAACTTTGCAGATGATATTACCCTCGTAGAAGAGCCTATCGAAGTTGTCACGATTGTTGATGATTCGCAGTTGAGCGGAGTGGAACAAACCGGCGTTGAGGTTGTGGGCATGGAAGGTATTTTTTTGTTGCTAATCTTATTCGACAACCTTGCATAATATTTTGGATATGTTCAAGATTGCAATATATGTATCTTATCTTGTTGGACTTTGAAAACTTTGTAGGTGATGTTCCAAGTGAAGGAAAACCTATAGAAGTTGCTTCGATTGTTGGTGATACACAGCTAGCGGTGGAACACTCTGGCAATGTGGTTGTGGAGTCGCAAGGTAATTTTTTCTTGTTTTGTAAACAATCCATACACTGTTGTTTTCAAATAATGTACTAGTATATGTGTCTTATCTTTTTGGAATTTGCTAAATTTGCAGATGATATTACGATCGAAGATAAACATATGGAAGTTGTAACGATGATTGATGATACACAGTTGGGGGAAGTGGAACACACCAGCCTTGAGGTTGTGGAGATGGAAGGTAAATTTTTATGTAATTTTATCTACATCCCTGCATACTCTTTTGTTTTTCAAACAATGTTCTAATATTTGTATGTTCTCTTGCTGGATTTTGAAAAATTTGTAGCTGATATTCCAATGCGAGGAGACCCTACCGAAGTTGCGACATCTAGTGTACCCTTTGGTAGTTCCAGCCAGTATACATTTGTACATGAGGCTCAAGTAAATGTCAGCATGGGTGGGAGACATGGAGGTGGTAGGCCATCTACTTC
This sequence comes from Hemerocallis citrina, assembly GCA_017893485.1. NCBI lineage: Eukaryota > Viridiplantae > Streptophyta > Magnoliopsida > Asparagales > Asphodelaceae > Hemerocallis > Hemerocallis citrina. The sequence goes on from CM030358.1 coordinate 61,230,904, forward strand.
AAGGTATAAAGTAGAGGAGAAATTTTGTGGAGAAGAATGTGATGTTCCCTATTTGGATTCCGACTATGCTGATAGTGAGGAACTGGGAGATGTAGTCAGCTCAGATGATGACACTCTGGGGAATATACAGTACAATGAAGAGAGACATCTGGCGGATCCAGTGATCCTAGTAGGTATGGAGTTCCCACACGCGCGAGATTTTCGAGCATGTGTACGAGAGTGGGCAATTAGGAATGGTTATGATCTTTTTTGGAGAAGAAATACTTCGGTGAGGATTACAGTAGAATGTGCATCTCAGAATGGGTGTCCTTTCTACGTTGGAGGTGCATGGAAAGAAGCCGCCAGGGTATTTAGGATTGTTTCTCTTTGTGAAGAGCATACCTGTGAGAGGGGAATGGAGAACAGTCAAGTGAGTGCTCCTTGGCTAGCTAACAAGTACCTGGAGTCGTTTCGAGATGATCCAACATGGAATGTTAATGCCTTCATTTCAGCGGTGAATAGAGATTACGGTGTGACCATAAACAAACAAACGGCTTATAGGGCAAGGAGAATGGCCATTGATGAGGTGGATGGGAAGCATGTGGAGCAGTATCGTAGACTATGGGATTATGCGAACGAAATGTTGAAGAAAATGCCGGATACTGCAGTAGTAATCAAAACCGAGGAGATTGTAGGTTGTGAGGATAGAAGATTTGGTGGCATGTTTGTGTGTTTTGGCGCACTTGTGAAGGGAATGTTGAACGGATGTCGGAAGATAATTGGTATGGACGGTTGTCATTTGAAAACCGTCTCTGGTGGTGTGTTATTGACGGCGTGTTCAAGAGATCCCAACAATCAAATGTGGCCAATTGCATGGGCGGTGGTCGGCGTAGAGAACAAGGAGACATGGACTTGGTTTTTGAATAACTTGATAGAAGCAATAGGGGTCTTATCACTGCGGGGATGGACCTTCATTTCGGATAGACAAAAGGTACTTATTCTTCTCGGTAATTTAATTCCTTAAATAATATACTTACTAAGTATCGTGAGATGTTACTTTGAAATCTTCTTCTATTGCAGGGGTTACTGGAGACATTTAAGGAGCTAGTTCCCGAGGCTCAAATCAGGTACTGTGTACGGCATTTATATGCCAACTTTGCAAAGAAGTTTAGGGGGCTAGACCTAAAGGGTCATCTATGGGCTGCGGCGAGGTCGTACACAAAGCATGGGTGGGAGACTTCAATGAAGGCCATGAGCAATGTAGATGAGGAGGCCGCAAAGTGGTGGATGGATGTAGGTCCAGAGAAATGGGCAAGGTCACACTTTCAAGACTCCAACAAATGTGATCTACTTTGCAACAATATATGCGAAGCATGGAACAAGTACATTATGGAGGCCAGAGATTGCCCAATAATCACTATGTTGGAAAAAATCAGGCGTTTGGTTATGGTGAGATTGCAGAAGAAAAGGGAGATGATTGAAAAGTACACTGGAATTGTCACTCCAAAGATCAGAGAAAAATTGAGGTCACAGTATCAAAGGTCTAGAGCTTGTTTTATATTTAGATCATCAGAAAGTAAGTACGAGATAATGGAGCATGGGACCAATTTCGGGGTCGACTTGGAAGCAAGATCATGCGACTGTGGAGAGTGGCAATTGAGTGGGGTGGTGTGCAGGCATGCGTTGGTCTGCCTGAACAATGCAAGGAAGAATGTTGAGGAGTACTGCGACACAAGCTATAGTAGGAGTACGTATGTGAAAGTTTACGAAGGTACCTTTTTTTCTTTAAGTACCGACTACTTATTTTAGTATCTGATACCATCAAGTTTCGTTAGTTTTCAAATTGTTACAAATTTTTCTTTTTTTGCAGGCACCATAGACTCAATTCCAAACTCCTTACTTTGGGACAAGTTGGAATATGCGCGGATACTCCCCCCTAAAATGAGAAGAGCGGCAGGTAGACCACCAAAAGCTAGGAAGAAAGACCCTGATGAGTCAAAGAAAAAAATCGCAGGAGTCCAAGCTAGCATGCAAAGAGCAGGCAGGGGTGGGTACAAACTGAAATGTGCAAGGTGTCAACAATTTGGGCACAATATTAGAAGTTGCAAAAATGAAGCGGCACCACCACCACCACCACCAGAAAGATCCCCCAATAAGGGTGGAAGACCTAAGGGTAAGAGAACAGATGAGGTGGTAAGTAGGGTAAGGAAGATATTAGCTAATCTTGGAGGAGGAGAGGTTGGAAATGAAGCTAGTGGTAGTGGTGTAGGTAGAGTTATTCATCGTGGAAAGTCTTCTGGAAGTACAGCTGATGCTAATCCACTAGGATTTGGTACCGGTAAGAAGAAGTGTGGGAGAAAAAAGAAGGAGAAGGAGCCATATGTGCAAGGAAGTCAACATAAGAAGCAAAAGGTTAGTATACGAAACAACTTTATATTGGAAGGGATAGATCATAAAAAGGCTTACAGTACATATGCTTGTTCATTTTTTTGATGACACCTTATAGGTGTCAAACAAGGTAGATGGACCTACAGAGAGTCAAAGCCAGACTCAGCCTACCCAAGAGTGAAGCCAGATTCATTCGGTAACTTTCGTGAGATGTATCCAATTTTTTTTGGCAGGTAGACTAACTTGTACTCCTTAAGATACAGTATTGTAGTTTTGGTGCAAGATTTTCATTTTTTGGTTTCATATGCAGGGAAGATGAGGGAGAAGATGGAGAATGTTTTGATATGTAGGCAAACCAAATTTTGTAGAGGGTATGAAGCTTGGATAGGCTGAGTCCTCATATGTGGATATATAATTTTTTGGTGTACAGTGGTATTTCTTAATTTTTGATGCAGTGAAGAAGAGGGAGAAGTGGGAGAATGTTTGATGCTGCTTCATGCTGATTGATGCTTCGAAATTTCTTTTTTGATGCAGTGAAGAAGAGGGAGAAGTGAAGAAGAGGGAGAGTACAAGGAGCTGTGAAATGATGCTGCTACTTCTTTTTTTGATGCTGCTCTTTCTTTTTTGTTTCTTTTTTTGTTTCAATTGCTTGATGATTCTCTTCGAAAACATGAGCACATTATTCTGAAAAAGGAGAGTGCAAAATGTCAAATGTGAAAAATGTCAGATCTGTACAAAGGGAGAGTATCAATAGAATTTTGTACACATTATAAACTGAATTGTATCAGATCTGTGAAATTTTGTATCAAAACTAAATCGTATATGCTATAGAATTGGAAATTTGCATCAGAACTGAATGTATCAGCATTGTGAAAGATGTGAATGTATCAGCATTGTGAAAAATTTGCATAATGATACACGTGAATGATAATGATACACGTGAACTGTTGATTGATCTAGAGAATTGGTTGGGTCAGTCTATGATGACCCTGATACTTAGAAATTGTAGCATTAAATCACTTATTCAATTCTGATCCATGTCAGATATAAAGCATTGACAAGTAGACAAGTTAATCCATGGCAAAATCAATTCTGATCATAGCACACAAGTAGACAAGTAGACAAATTAATCAAAACTGATCATAGCACACAAGGATATATATATAGAACTTTCAAATGACAGCATATAAAGTATCTTCACCAACGTACATTATTCAATCAAATCAAAAGATAACAATTTTGCAAAGTGATCAGCACTACAAGCTGCCACAATTCTGACTCTGCATTCACCCACCTTAAATGAAACCTTACGCTTTCCCTTGTCAATGACTAAGTCTTGTGAATACTTCTCCAGAAACAAGCATGATGCATTGAAAACTTGTTAGTCATCTTTTGAGGATCTTACAATGATACATTGGTACCTTAGAAGTCAGTAGTAGTACTCATTCAGCCATGTCCTATAAGTTGCAATGTTAATTACTGAGTGTTTTTTCCTGGCATATTGAGAAGAGGAAAAAAATTCAAACCAAAGAATTGAAGGGATTTACTCACATTTAACATATCAAACTGCATATTAAGACACCTACTGCTGCCAATCCCCTCAACAAACTGTGTAAGCAACTCGCTGTGTTCATCCATCTCCCACCCATTTATCCAGAAACTGCACTTCCTCACTTTTGGAACGTAAACACAAAGCGAACGCACTTTCATTTGCAATTCCAAAACCCATTCAGAAAATGGTCCCCCACAATTACTTTGATATCACAATTACTCCAAGTATAAGAACAATTCTTTAAATGCATTGACAAGTAGACGAGTTAATCCATGGTTCACATTTCATGGTTCACATTTCAAAAAAACATCGATTACATTGTCATCAAGATACATTCATTGAACATTACAATGTTGCTATTTCAAGACATACAATAAGAACAAAACAAATACAAGCAACGACAAAGCAAAACCCTTCACTGTTCCCTTCACTGTTCCCTCCTTCACCTTCAAAGCGACCACCTTCTTACGCAATGAGTCGCACTCCACTTCCAATTTTTTTAACCTACTAGCAGTTTCCTCAATTACCAAACTCATCTTCGCATTCTCCGCCATCAAATCAGAGTGTGCTTTCTCCCTCTTGTTATCTCCCACAATTTCTACCCACTTAAAAAAACGGCAATTATCAGTTTCCCATTTTGGGCATCCAGCGAAATACCTTCCAGCATTGGTACGGGTACTGGCTATCTTCACTACTGCTGGCTCCTTGTGATGACACAATAAGGTTCCACCTCCATCGCAATTCTTTGTGAACCTCCTCATTGGAGCTTTCGAAATTGTCGAATCTGCAAGAAAAGTATGCAAAGATTTAAATTGTACAACCAAAATATCATATGAGACATGGAAACATCAAAATGGGTTGATAGATTAAAGTTAAAATAAAGATTCAACCTGACATGGAGCTTTTGGAAAGAATGATCACTTCCGATTACATCATCGGATCTGGTAATATAGATGAATATATGGGTTCATTAACATAATCTAGTCCCAAACAACATTAACAACCGAAAAATTATTCAAATTCGTCCACCCACCCATTTTTCAGTTTCAATTGGTTCAAACAAAATCGGAATGGTTCAAACAAAATCGGAATACCAATACCAACATACACAAATATAATAATTTCACAACCAACCTTCCCCAATTGACGAATCGAAGGGTGTCTTCGAATTGGGAACACGTTCCTGATCGGTGAGTTAGTTAGGGTTTTTCTCCGATTTGGGGTTTTTTTTGGGGGCTGAGTAATTGGGGAAGAAGAGAAAGGAGAACGATTGGATCACAGGGAAACGAATCGAAGGGTGTCTCTAATGTCGACAGCGGCCAGCGCAACTTAGGGTTTTCGAAAAATTTGTGGGTTTTCTTTCCGCTCGTTAATTGGGGAAGAAGAGGACAGAAACGATTCGATGGTTATATGGGGGGTATTTTGGACTTTTTACGTACATACGTGCAGTGCACGTATAAACAAGTTAACAGTTTGTTAACTCTGTCAGCTGAGATTTAAAGATTGTGCTGTTTTTTTAAAAAATGAAACTTTTGTGCTGTTTTTTTAAACAGATCCAAACTTCTGTGCGGTTTTTTTAAATTTTGCCTACTTTGTTACCCAATCTTGTCACTTGAGTCGTCTTTCTTGCTAGCTAGTTTCTTGAATCCCACTACTTATTGCATCCCTATTATATTATGTTATACATTCTTGATTTCAAATCTTATTTCATATTTTCTTATACTTATTTTCATACCCTTGCTTGTACTACTTGCGGCCCTAACTTGCACTAAGGGCGTTTATCTTTGTTTCTCTATTTTCTTCTATATATATATATATATATATATATATATATATATATATATAGACTTTGAAGACGAATTGCCTGCTAGAATTGGTGAGCAGACGTTCTAGGCTTCACTTGGAGAAAAGACTGCTTTAATTATTTTGTATTTGAGTTATTTATATTTGTTGCTACTTGAATCTTGTATCGGGCTTATAGTCCCGAGTTTCTATCTTTTGATCCAGATTTGAAAACTATTTGGGATATTATTATTTTGTTTCAATTTTCTCTGTTGATTAATAAGCTTTTCATCCATGCTTGATTGTGTATATCTTGTTATATTTCTTGTTATGATACTGAGTCGATCCTACAGTTTATGAATAATGAGAATCATTCGCTGGACTTCGTCACGTGCTTATATTCCGTATTTTTGGAAAGCGGAGCATGACAAGGTTTTTAGTGGTATCAGAGCTAGGTTTGGCTAATGTGTTAGTTTGACTAATACTTTAGACAGACTTGACTCAGTCCAGATTAACTCAACATTAAACAGGACATGCAACCACATGAATAATTTGATAATGAACTCGATCTGGACACTAGTCTTATCCCATTCATTTTGATCCCTTCATATTCAATTCCTTGATTCCTTGTTTTCTTCCGACTTTTTTTCAGTCGTCCTGATTTGTTGATTCCTTATTGGGTATAAATTTATTCTTTCCGTACCCATGCTTTTTTTATCCCAGTGCAGGCAATCTCTTATTTTCTCTGGCCTCGTTGATTCTTTCTTATTTCAGCTCGTGTGTCGTTCATTGCTTTCCGTGTCTTGCATTCATCTTCGTTTGTTGATTTATATTGTGTATTATACTAGTTGTTTCTTCCCTATCTTGTTCTCCTTAAATTCCGGTGCTATCCATTCTTTTCTTCCCGCTTAGTTCGTCGATCGGCATCGGTGGATCTTCAACGACTTGTTAGAGGCTTGTTTAATTCCTACGTTACTGTATATTTTTATGATATATTTATTGTGTAAATTTTCTACACTACATATTTATTTTCTCACTCACATTTGCATTGTGCTTATACATATATTTTATTCTGTTTTTCTCCCTACTTTTATAAATCGTTTTCACAACTACTATTTTGTACTATTGTGTTTGATATTTATAATCTATACATCTATTTTGATATTCTATTGTGTGACTTTCAACTCTATTTCTTACTTTTCTACTATTTTTATATCACGAATTTCAAAACAGAACATCATACTTAAATTAAATGTTCCATATCTCTGTGCATATGGAAGGTTACATCTTCCATTTCACCATTTCGGTGCAACCTAATGTCGAGATGACAAATATGCAACTCGGTGTCAATGGAGGCGAATTGCAACTGGATGTCGGGAGGTAAAATGTGCAACCAAATATCCAGACGGTAACCTACAACCTGATGTCGTGAAGGCAAACATGCAACTCAATGTTAAGGAGGCAAGATTTTCTACATATTTGCTAATTGATATTTCAAGACTTTTTACTTATATAATGAAACTAATGGTAAAGAAATATTTTCTTTATAATATTTTGTTTATACAATTACACCTTATGTTTCCATACAATTTGAACTATTATAGTTGATTTTACTCTATTTTGTGTTTACAATTTTTTTTCATTTATGTTAAGATTAAGTACATCAACTATGGTCTAAGTTTTCTTTCTTTTGTGAATTACTATTTATTGCCACTGTTTTCCAATTCTTTAACATTTTAGATTTCTCACTTACTTTTGTTTCCACGTCCTAATTAATGATTTGATGCTTATTTTTGTAATATTTAATGAACTCCTTTTTAAGTCTTCTTGCATATATATATATTGGTCTATTTTGCTCGTTACCCTCTAATGTGTTTTTCGAGTATTGATTATAATGTCAACATTCACTAATTATTATATGTCTTTTACGTTCATTGTTATAAATATTTTCTTTACTTAGATTAATTAATTTGTTGTATTTCTATGACTGGTTATTTTTCCAAACTATTTTTATATATAACCTTTAAAGGTTGTGTTCCTTTGTTGTTTGTATAGTTATCAACCTTTTATATTTGAGTTTTATCTCTTCACTTTTGACTTCGTATTCTATGTGAATAGTCTTCCTATTTTCTTACGATTGGGGATTAATAGTGTATTTTGACTTCACTTTCCATTTATAATTGATCAACTATATATATTTCTGTTTGATTTATTTATAGAGTTGATAAGCCAATTCTTATTTTGTTTTATAATGTTATTATTATTGCTATGGTTTTTCGTTATTATTATTGGTATCATTATTATTATTGATATTACCATTGTTATTATTATTGTTGTTTTCATTTGTTTATTATTGTTGTTAATATTGAATTACCTTCATACAAAAAAAATGTTGAACCCAAATTATATTCTGTCTTGCATTATTATTCTTACCAGTATTGTTAATATATATATATATATATATATATATATATATTTTATTGTTATTGTTATTATTATTATTATTATTATTATTATTATTATTATTATTATTGCATTATGTTCATGAATGTGTTGAATCCTATTCTGTCATGTATATATTATCATTATTATCGGTATTGTTAACATTTTTAATTTTATTATTATTATTATTACCAGTATGAAGATGATGATTTTTATTACTGTTATTATTATTGCTATTATTATTTTTAATATTATTGTTATTATTATTTTATTATTGTTATTACTATTCTATTATTATTGATATTATTATTTTTATTATTAATATTTGTTGTTATTATTATTTTTGTTAAAGCCTATTAGTTTTGATCTATAGCATATCTTTTAATTATTTAAATTGAAGCCAAACTTTATGTACATTTTGCATTATTTATTTATATATATCTTGAGCTCATACTCTCCTTGATCCTGGTGTCTTAGTCTTGTCTTCCTGCTCGGTTCGTCGATTGGTGTCATGCGGCCTACAATGACATGTATGTTGTTTGGGACATCACCATCGGAGTAGCGCAGCGGAAGCGTGGTGGGCCCATAACCCACAGGTCCTAGGATTCCCTTGTTGCTTCTAGTTCTTGGTATTGTTGCTTTCCTCTATTCCTTGCATTCGTCCTCATCCGTTGACTCATTGTTTGGTTCAACTCTTCCTTGTCCATCTTTTCTTCGATTCCAGCTCTATCTATTTCTTCATCTCCTTACTTTGTTATCTTGCGCTATTCTTTCCTTTTGATACCGTTATTCTCTTTCATGCGTTCCATTTGACATCGTTGTTATCCACTTTCTTCTTTTTCTGGTGTTGCCACTGCTTGTCCGTTCCCTTTAACTCTCCGTTTTGTTATTTCCCAAGTTTGTTTTTACCTTGTCCTATGTACCGCCTAAGCAAATTTCGGGGACGAAATTTTATTGCAAGGTGGGTAGGATTTGTAAACCCTATTTTCTGTATTTGTATTTTTCTGCTGTATTTCATTTCACTGTACTCTTTTATCAATCCAAGATCTGTATTTTTTCGTTCCAGTTCTAATAAAAATCATTTCATTGTTTCGACTCAATTTTGTGCCAATATTTATTGCAATTGCATTACTCTTATCAGTTCTGATTTGTTGTTCTTCCTGAAGAGTTGACTGTTTCATCTCATCTAATTCATGTAGCCTAATTATAGTGAATTTTGACTCAATCTCCTTTTGGATTCTACTCAAACCCGCTATCCAATAACCCATAACCCACAACCCAAAACCCTACTATATAACCTAATTAACCCCTAACCCTAATTAACCTTAACCTACTCTACTGTTTTAACCTATGCATAGTAGCCGCCCATCGTCTCCTTCTTCCTCCGCTCTCAACAGAAACCCAATTTCACCCATGTGCTTCGTCCCTAGCCTCGCCGATTCTCCGACTTCCTCCGACCTTTCATCTCCTCATCATCCTTCCCCTGCTCCCTATGCACCTTCGTCAACTACCGAACCCATCACCACCGCCTTATCTCGCTCACCCCCCATCGTCTTCTTCATCCTCGACGTTGCTGAGCCATCGAAACCCACCTTCACTATCTCCTTTACCCACCGTCATTGCCCTGTTTCTCCACCAAAACAGAGCCTCGCCACCACCACCACCCGTTGCTGCCTTGCTCGAATGCCGCCGTCATCCTCCTGCATCAAGCTTCCCTCGACGTCACTGCCGCCTGCCGCCACCATAGCCGCCGAAGTCCCGCACTCCCTCTCACTGTCGCTGAAGATGGAGGAAGGAAGAGGAAAGGTTGTTTGAATCTCAGCCATCAGATCTCCTCAAGATCGTGACCAGATCTGATCATCTCCATCTGATTGCATCTCAGCCCTCCATCATCAGATCTGATCAATATCCGATCTGAGCCGTTCGATTGGTCTGATCTTGATCGCCATCAAGATCCGTGCCGGGATCCGTTCCCATTATTCTTTCGTCGAATTCATCGTTTACACCCTAAGGCAAGTATCTTCTTGTACATTTCATTTTCTAGTACAAGCTTTTCCTTGAAAATACTGTAAGTAGATTGTAAATGTGACTCCTCTTTATTTATCGTTGACGATCTCATGTTTCGCCTTATCTATTAGATGATCTAAGAGTCACAACTCTTCGTTGATACACATGTTCATAACTAGTATAATTATGATACATTTCATGCAAAAGTGTCTTATTTGGTTTCTGTCCTATCTTGGCTTGCTGTTTCGACCCCGATAACACCAGAATATGAAATGTAGCCCCAAACGTCTAGTTTACCACCCTTTTGAAGGAATTGAATTCCGAGTTACGGTTTAGGAGATATCGCAGTTTTACTGCTGCTGTGTCTGTAATCGTAGATTCATAAAATCTGCTGCACCACTTTGGTTTACAATTATTTTAACTATGCTTCCAGTAAGTAAATGAATTGAAAATTTGCATGCTGATAGAGAACATTTTCTAATTTTCTTAGAATTAATTAATGAAGTTTCAAACCTGTTTCATATATATAAACTCAGTTTTACAAATCCTGGCTGAACACAAATGTTGTATAGTTTGTTGTTTTGACATCAATTGCTACAACTTTTATGTGTCTTAATTATATGCGTTGGAACCGGACAAGAGTCTAGTTTCTAGGCCTTCTTACGGATCCACACTTGCTATCTTGTAGCAACGGAAATCGCAGTTTTGGTGCAGCAACGTAATACTGTCCAGAATTGGAATTCTCGTAGTTCTTGAAAATCTTAATTTGTGTTGACCCTTGAATATACTTTATAATTATCTTAAACTTGTTCCATGTTCTTGATCATGTTTAATTGACCTGTTTCGCATACTTTCATGCTTGTTTGATGATAATAATAAATAATAAGCCGGGGTTTAAAGAAAAGGCCATAGTAGTGAACAATATAGGTAAGTGTACTCGGAAGGGGACCCGTGTTTCCTACTTGATACATGCTTCGTGAACTAGTTATATTATTATTCGATTCATAAACTAGTATATTGTTTGATTCATGAACTAGTATATTATTATTTGATTCATGAACTAGTATATATTTGATTCATGAACTAGTATATATTTGATTCATGACTTGTCTTATTATGACTTGAAACATGAACTAGTTATATGATTACTCGATTCTTGAGTATGGCTTGCTTGATACTTGATACCTGAGTACACCGCCCTATAAACTACACCACTAGGCCTAAACGTAACTAATTGTATGTAGCAACCATGTAGTAAAAGTATGGATGCATGAAGTGCTACCTAGATAGAATTAAATATTAGACTTAATATTAACTTGTCACTTGTACACACTTGATACCCTACTTGATGCTCGTTACTTGAGAATTGTTACTTGAGACTTTTTACTTGAGACTTGTTACTTGTTACTTGACACTTGTACATGATACTTGTTACTTGATGCTTGATACCATTACATATTTACTTTCCACTTGTTCTACTACTACTACTTGTTACTCAATCTTGTCACTTGAGTTGTCTTTCTTGCTAACTAGTTTCTTGAATCCCACTACTTATTGCATCCCTATTATATTATGTTATATATTCTTGATTCCAAATCTTGTTTCATATTTTCTTGCACTTATTTTCATACCCTTGCTTGTACTACTTGCGGCCCTAACTTGCACTAAGGGCGTTTGTCTTTGCTTCTCTATTTTCTTCTATATATATATATACAGACTTTGGAAACGAATTGCTTGCTGGAATTGGTGAACAGACGTTCTAGGCTTCGTTTGGAGAAAAGACTACTTTAATTATTTTGTATTTGAGTTATTTATATTTGTTGCTACTTGAATCTTGTATCGAGCTTATAGTCCCGAGTTTCTATCTTTTGATCCAGATTTGAAAACTATTTGGGATATTATTATTTTGTTTCAATTTTTTTGTTGATTAATAAATTTTTCATGCATGCGTGGTTGTGTATATCTTGTTATATTTCTTGTTATGATGCTAAGTCGATCCTACAGCTTATGAATGATGAAAATCATTCGTTGGGCTTCGTCATGCGCTCGTATTCCGTATTTTTAGGAAGCGGGGCATGACAGTAGTTGTCTGATACTCTCCTGTGACACTTCCTCTCTCACTTGTAGCTTAAGATTTCCATTTCTCTAGACAACCGCAACTAGCAAGTCTATAGTAACCATGCTCCTTGCTGCTTTCGGAAACATACTTAGTAGAGTATTGTTACCACACCATTTATCCTTCCAAAAACGTGTATTTTTTATGTTCCCTACTCTACAAATGGTATTTGTGTAGAAAATACCCCCTACTTTTGCCACTCCTTTCCACAGATATGATGACCTTCCGTATGCACTTCTTCCTCCAAATCTGTATTTCTTTAGTTTCTGATAGCTTCCAAAAGATTTGCACCACCAGTTGTTTCTTCTCCTGCTCATTTTCCACCACTACTTGCTCATCAGCGCCCAATTCATATCCCTTAGATCGATTATTCCTAGGCCTCCAAATTCTTTCCTCTTACTCACCCTTCCCCATTTCACCAAATGGTATCCCATGTTGGTTTCGTCCGCTCCCTTCCATATGAACCTTCTTCTACATTTGTCGACCCTATTGATAACCCACTTCGGGAGCTCGTAAATCGACATTAAATACACCGGTAGACTACTGAGGACAGGATTGAGCAAAGTGATCCTCCCTCCGAGTGTAAGAAAATGTCCTTTCCATCCTGCCAACTTCCTTTCCACCTTCTCTATTAAAGGTTTCCAGTCTTCCTTCCACAGTGTTCCTGGTCTAATGGGCGTGCCATGATCCATCATTGGATAGGTAGCCGCCTCGCATCCCAACAAACTCTTGATAGTATTTATCGAAATGGATAAATTATCGCTGAGGAGAGTCACACAGCTCTTGATGAGATTCACTTTCAGGACTGTCCACTCTTGGATACACCTCAATGTGATGTTAATTGCCAAGATCTCCTCCTCATTCACCTTCCCGAAGATTATCGTGTCGTCAGCATATTGCAGAATCAATATGGTTTCCGGGATCCCTTTTACCCGAACTCCCGTGATAATTCGTTCCACCCTTCCCCTCCTGAACATTTCTGCTATACCATCAGCCAGTAATGTGAAAATTAATGAGGACAAGGGATCGCCCTGACGCAGTCCTCTCCGACATTTGATTTCCTTCCCTGACTTCCCGTTAAATTGTACGAACGACTTCCCACCTCTCACACATTTCATGATCCAAGATCTCCATTTGTTTCCAAATCCTTTCAGCTGGAGTACCTCCTCCAAGCAAGCCCACTCTACCGATTCGTATGCCTTTTCGAAGTCTAGTTTTAGTAGGAATCCATCCGAATTCTCTTTGTTTCCTCTATATACTATCTTGTGCGCAGAGGCAATGCTGTCCATAATGTCTCTCTCTTTGATGAACCCACTCCGTGATTCACCCACCACGTCATTAAGCTGAGGTGCTAGCCTTGAGGCTAAAACCTTGTAAGGTCCCTTTTGATGATTTTCCAGTATATTCTATAAAAGAAGATAAGGAATCCGTCAGGTCCCGGGGCTTTGTCCTGTCCTAGGTCCTTGATTGCCTGCAGCACTTTTTCCTCTGCAAACAGTCCTTCTATCCCCTCGCTTCCTTCTATTCTGGTTCCATTCCAGAACTCGGGCTGTAGGCTGCATCTATGTCGATTAGTTTGTCCCAACAGTTCTTTGAATTTGTCGTCTAGATGTCTTCTAATCTCGCCTTCATCTTCGGTCCACCTATTTCCCACCTCAATTCCAATAATGCGATTATGCCTCCTTCTTCTGTTGGCGACTTTGTGGAAGAACTTTGTATTTACATCTCCTTCCTTTAGCCATTGAATCCTGCATTGTTGTCTCCAATATTGTTCCTCCATTTCTGCGTACTGATGTAATTGTAATATGCTATTTTCCAGCTCCTCCACCTCTGTTCCCATTAAATCCCTTCCCTCCTCTGTCTCTTCTAATTACCAAACTCTTTCTCCCAGCTCCTCGATCTTTCTTTTGATCTCACCAAACTCCTGCCTAGCTCTATCCTTCAGCTTTTTGCGCAGTCTCCTAGTTTTCGTGATCCACTTCCCAATGGCATCGGTTGATGCAGTTTCCACATTCAAGGACTCCTCAATAATCTTACGGATGTTGTTATGCAAAATCCAAGCTTTCTCAAAGCGGAATGGTGGTGGCACGCTTCTTTGTCCTTCACCGCATTGTAGTACTAACGGGACGTGGTCCGACATAAATTTTGTGATCGATTTGACGGACACGAAAAGGAAAGTCTCTTCCCATTCTGAGGACACAAAAATCCTATCTAGCTTCACTATGATCGAATTCTGCTGCATATTCGTCCATGTGAATCTTCTATCAGTCGGATTGAGCTCCAAGAGCTCTAAATCGTCAATGGTGCTGTTGAAATTATTTCTATCACTACCACTTGCCCCCTACCTCTGTGTTCGTGCTGAAATCTGGTAATATTGATATCTCCTCCAATCACCCACGGGCCTGCCCATCGTTATCTGATTGCTCTTAATTCCTCCCACAGTACCCCACGCCTTCTCGAGTCATAGGGTCCATAGACTATCGTTACCACTTGGACCCAATTATCACTCCACCGTCTAATTGTAACTTAGACTGTGAACGTACCAATAGTCTCTCCAATAATTTCAAACATGGTTGAGTCTATACCTACAGCAATCCCTCCTAAGAATCCTATAGCCGATTTATATCTCCATTGAAATCCTCTAAGAGAACTTAACCTATCAAAATATTCTCCCTTAGGATTCTCTATTCTAGTCTCTTGCAGCGCGCAGATTGATGGTCTAAACTTAGAAATGGTTTTGTTAATTAACCTAATCTTCGAACCCTGCCTCATACCTCTAACGTTCCAGAAGATGTATAACATTACTAACAATTTTATTGCCCTCCCTTCTATCATCTATTCTAGCTTGACCCCTACCCCGGTTAGAGGATTACCCCATCAAAGTTTCCTCTAAGGGAATTTACTGTATGAAGCTGCTCAGCCTTATTGGAACCCATGGCTAGACCGAGAAGACCACCGTAATAAAGAAGAATATCATCAGAAATATAATTCAATATGGAAATATTACAACTAGACATACCTCCACATGCTGAGACTGACTCGTTTGCCTTAGCCGCCACTCTAATCAGATCATCCTCATTTGGTCTCTGTTCGCCCTATTTATCTAGTTGCCTCTTACTCTTTCTCTGTTTTTAAAATGTTCTCTTGCTTGCGCTCTTTCCACCGGCCAATTCCCAAACTTGTTTCTCCCATTTGTCAGTGTCAGTCTCTGAGACGTGTGAATCCTCGCCCACTCCATCTAATGCTTCAATTCTATCTCTTCTACCATCACTAGAAACGAGCTCCTTATCGCAAATATCCTGATCCTCCTCCCTGAAATCATCTTCATCTTCCTGTTCCTCTAAATTCTCGCAAACTTCGGCAGCGCCCTTCAATTTTTATTAAGTCCCATGCCAATCTCGTTTCGCTACAATTGGGCCTGCATTCCTTTCGGTTGTTCATTTGATTGTGTCATTAATTGGGCTTTTCTCATGCTGTTGGCCCATCCCACTAAGACCCATGATAGCCTCTTTTACTGCTTGTATAACATAGCGGTCAAACTCTTCTCTACTCATCTCATTAATGAATCCTTGGCCCCTCGTTAGCAATGTCGACTCCATATTTTCCGCACTCTTCCTTTTGAGAATGCCCCCTAACTGTGACCTATTGATTTGGTTTTCATGCGAGTGTACAGTGCAAACATCTCCCTCAACTGCCCCTCTATCCTCTAGGCGCTGACAGCTATCCCCTGCTATCTTGTCTCGCACGTCAATGCCTGGCTCAACATTTGGCTCAAGGTGTGCTCGGCGCGCCCTTTGAATTGGACGCTCGAGATGTTCCTTCTTTCGATCCGATGGCTCACAAACCTCTAGAGCTTCTTTTGATCCGCACCATATCCAATGATCTTCGCTCATCTTCAACCTCACGACCTTTGGACTCTTCTGATTCCGAAGGCAATAGTCTACCCCCCGCACCACTGAACGAAATGATTTTCTTCTTCCCCGTAATGACCTTCACTTCGTAGACCTCTCCGTCAAACACCGCTTGGATCATGGACGGTATAGCCTCCTTCGCTTCTACTCCGATTCTTATACGCGCGAAATTCCTTCGGTTATGTAATAGCGTACTCTTATCTATTTCAATTAAGTAACCAAAGCTTCTTATGAGATTTTGGAAGGCAGATCTAACCCACACATGAAAGGGTAGATTAAAAAGTCGAATCCAAATTGACAGTAGCTATTCTGGTTTCAGAGCTCCTACCTTCCTCGACCATCTAGTGAAGGTTATGAAGAACTCCTATTAACCTTGTCCTTCTAAACCTTTTAAATCTAGTACCTCCTGCACTCTCTCGGAGCTTTGACAATGGGCAAAGAAGCCATTCTGGTTTAGTTGTTGCACGTGCCACGTCTAGTCCGACGATCTCTTAGTATTCGCTGTCAAAATCTTCTCAATCTCCACAGTGGTAGGATTTCCGCTTTGTGCTTTAATCATAATGCATGAAGAGTAGCGTCTTTCGAACTCTACCATGATCGGCGTCGGCGTGATGATAGCTTTAATTACTTTCCTCCCTCCTGTAGCGCTTTCCTCCGTTCGACTCTGCCTAGAATCAGCCTTGACTGGGACCATCGTAGTTGGTGTCAGCTCTGGGGTAGACTTTGCTTGGGTTTTTCCTTTGTTGTAGGCGGTCGAGATGTGCCCGTAGCGCTCGCAAGCGTAGCAAAACCATTGGTTTTGACACTCCTGGATAGTATGACCCCATTGAGCGCACTTGTGGCACTGTGTTGCTGCCGCCGACCTTGGAGACTCAGACGATGCACTGTGGGTAGTCTTTACTAGCCGATCCTCCTTTCTCGACTTCTTGGGTCTCACAAGTATCCACTCCCCCTCCTCATCCTCTTTCGTCTTCCTGACC
Organism: Hemerocallis citrina; assembly: GCA_017893485.1. Lineage (NCBI taxonomy): Eukaryota > Viridiplantae > Streptophyta > Magnoliopsida > Asparagales > Asphodelaceae > Hemerocallis > Hemerocallis citrina. The sequence continues at coordinate 61,248,061 of CM030358.1, forward strand.
TCTACTTCCGACGAAGCACTCCTCTGTGCCTTGGCGTGGTCTCCGTAGTTGCGAAGTTGGGGCCTTGTGACCTCGGCGTAAGATTTCTTCCCGATGTTTGCTCTCTGAGATTTATCTGTGACCCTCTCCGGCGACCCTCTATTCCGTTCTTCATCTCTGCCTCTATCACAATCTCTATCATCTCTAACTCTAGATCTCTCTCTTGAACGTCCTTTATGGACCGTTCGAGATAATCTCTTCTCCGGGTGCTCCTTTCTTTTGTCAGGTGCGCCGTACTTGGGTTCATCTCTAGTGTGTCGAGCATGGCGTTTGTAATCATCCTCCCTCTCTCGCTTGCCCATGGTTGAGCGTGCCTTGGTTCAAAGTCTCCACTCTTCCGTCCTTCATCTTTGCTAGTACTGGTTGTTCCTTTTGGTTTCTTGTTTTAATAATACCACAGTTTAGCTTAGTATAGCTCTGGTGCTACATAAAAAATAGGTTATATAGAAAGAATTGGAAGAATTGCACTATCTCTTAACAAGTTTAATTCAATAATTTAATTTTCTTTTAAGAAAATCTTATCTTTTAACTCTATGTTGCCAAAATGGCCGTCTAGTTTTATTAAACAGATACTAAAAGTTTATCAGCTAAACACAAACACTCCTATAAAAAATGAAAGTAAAACTATGAAATCGGAGAATAGGGTACATATATTAATGATGTGAAATTTAGGGGTGGGCATCGGTCGGTATCCGACCTAATATGGACCATCCACTACCGATCCAAAGATCGGTTTTTTAATTTTTTCATCCGCAACCAATCCGAACATTAATTGGATCGGTTTCCATCCAAGCCGATTAAGCTCGGTTTTGATTGGATTGGATGGTCAGTTTGGCGTGTTACTTTTCACCTTTAACATCATTCATAATGTTGTTGAAATTTAAAAGATCAACTTCAATCAAACTTAAGAAACAACGTGCTATTTGTTATTCAGAAATGAATTTAAAATGAAGATTCATAAAATTACAAGTTGTTAATGAATTTTGCATTAATTGTTTAAGATGATGACGTTTAAATGGGTGAGATAAACAACTTTTTCACTTACATACTTCTGTAATCTTAGTTTATTATCATACAAGAAACATCAATAACCATAGCTAATTGAATTTCAGCTACAATAAAAAAAGATTTAGAAAACAATTTCTGCTTGACTTGATTAAAATAACTACTAAATGTTACATCAACTTCATAATTTTATTAAGCTGAGCCACACTGTAAATCAAGCCTTTCTCAACACAATAACACACAGGATTATGGACAATCAAAACATAGGTAGAACAACTGCTTGGTTTGGATTAAAAAAATTAAAAAAGACCATTTGTATCCCTTAGAAAATGATAAATGACTATTTGTATATTCAAGAAATTAAAGGAGAACTATATTTTTTATGGACATATGCATAGAGGTACGGTCAGTTCGGTTTCATCGGTTATTTGAAAGCCTCATCCAACAACCGAACCGGTCCTGTTGGTTTTTGAAGATCAAGAACCAGACCAACCCAAACCCCTAATTGGTTCGGTTAAAAACCAGTTGGTTCAGGTTGGATTGGTTCGAATTGGTCGGTTCGGATAATAGTTGTCCACCCCTAGTGAAATTAATAGAAGTTCCTCTGATGCATTATAACTATATATATTACTACCAGTATAATATACGTGCGATGCAGATCTAAAAAAATTAAACTCATCAAATTAAATGAATATATATCGAATAATAAAAAAATAGTTTATATTTGAATGTTTTGATTTGGGCTACACGTGCGATGCACATTTATATTTGTTGGATATAGTTTGGACGTACATTATAGGTGTTTATATAGTTACAAAGTTAGGGTTTATTTGTTACAAACCTTAACTCTCCTATTAAAATAGTGTGACAGTGTAAAAATGGCCTGAGGCCCAACCAGAGCCCAATACAATTCCCACTCAGAAAGGTAAAGATAGCAACCTGGTTCGGCTCCGGACCACTTCAGGGTCGGCGCCGAACCTCGTGTTTTCCCTCACGATACTGGCCTCCTCGTACCGACGAGCCTCAGTAGCCCTCGGAGTCCGATCCGGGACAGTCCTACAGGCCGTCCCCCCTCTCTGGCGGGGCAGAAGGATGACCTGGCGCAGCCTAGGCCCTCTGATTCCCCCCCGAAGCACAGGAGACCCACGATCAGCCACGTCAACTCCAAATACCGCCAAGGGTTTCGCCACGTCAGCCCTATACCACTCCTGGTATTGCCACGTCCGCCCTAAACCCCCTGGGCCTTCTGCCACGTCAGGCCCACGGGCTTTCGGATCCAGACCCGGCCCCCAAGTGGAACCAAACCCGGTTGGGATTCTCTATAAATACTAGACCCCCACCCACCTTTTGAGGTAATGAATCTTTTGCCACTTAAATATACCTAGTTATCGCTACTCTCTCACAGAGACTGACTAGAGCGTCGGAGGGTCCGCCGCCGGGATAAACCCCGGTGTTTCAGGACCGTCTGCAGGTACACAAGACCTCGGATCCGACCCTTCCGATCCGAGCCCAGCCTTCAACATCTTTCCGAGCTCATCGCAGGTCCCCGAGGGTCAACCGAAGATCGGCAGACGAGCGGCATTCTCCTCCAATACAAATCGAGTCCGAACTCACACCTGGTGCATCCACACGTCTCCCAGAAATAAACAGCATCAGGTTGGCGCCGTCTGTGGGAAACGCTGCTCCAGAAGCCGATCCGATCCAGACCCTCAAAGGCCATCGACAGCCGAACCCTCATGGCCTCCAAAGGCAAGGGGGCTGCTTCCTCCGTCAATCAACGGGACTCGCCCCCACCCACTGATAAAGCCAGGCCACGCACGTCGAAACACAAGGCTCTCCCTCGGGAGTCCCAAAGGAGCGTCGGCCGGCCGGCCCAGCCCGACCTCCGGGGAATAATCCTCAACCGCAGGATTACCCGCAGCAGGGGAAGGGCCGCTTCCAACCCGGTCCCGAACCGTCCGAGACAGCCGCCCGAGGTACGAAGATCCGCACTCAGCCGAGTCGGAAGACAACCCTCGGACCAACCAAACCAAGTCGAGGGAGCCCCCGTCACTCACAAGGAGTTCCAAGACTTCCGAAGAGAAATTCTGGGAGCCCTCCGACGGACCCCCAGGGAAGAAACCCCCCATTCCCAAACAAGGTCGGACGCCGAAGCCAGCGCGTCCGCCCTTCAATAATCCAGCCTGAGGATGATGGCGTTCTCCTAAGGCGCCTACAAGGGATGGAGGATCGCCTCGATCACATAAGGGACGGCGGCCAAAGAGCAACACAGGGGTACAGACCTGTCCGTCCTCCCTTCTCCACCCCCATCCTCCAAGCGGAAATACCCCGGAATTTCCGACCCCCTCAATTCGAGACCTACGATGGCGAGGGAGATCCTGCTGATCACATGGAGGGTTTCAAAACCCTCATGATGATTCACAGCGCCTCGGATCCCCTGCTCTGCCGAGCCTTCCCTGCCACCCTTCGGGGTCCAGCTCGCGAGTGGTTCTCGAAACTCGCCCCCGGCTCCATTTACTCCTTCGACCAACTCGAGGGCAATTTTCTTGCCCATTTTGTCACTAGCCGGAAGGCCGAAAGGACCAGCGCCTCATTACTTGGGCTCAAGCAGATAGAGGGGGAATCACTCAGAGTGTTCGTCCGGAGATTTACTGCGGAGGCAAGGTCGGTCTCCTCCCTCGACCCAGGCGTCGCTTCAGCGGCATTCCGACACAACGTCCGCCCCGGACAGCTGAAGGCCTCTCTGGCCAAGAGACCCCCCGTCGACTTTCCCGACCTCCTTAATAGGGTCGAGAAATACATTAGGGCAGAAGAGGCCCTTAATCCCGAAGATGCCAGGGATGCCACCGGGAAAGGAAAGCGGAAGACCGAGGAAGTCGAACCACCAAAGAAAGCTCCAAGGGACCCGGGGGCCATGAAGAAGGTCCCGCCAGTCCCCCGCTTCGAGAGATACACTCCCTTGACGCACAACGTATCCGCCATCCTCCTAGAAATCGAAGACAAAGGCATTGTTCGACTACCTCCCCGACCTAACAATGGCAAGAACCGAGATCAGCGCTTCTACTGCCGCTTCCACCAAGACCATGGACACGACACAGATCAATGCCGGGCCCTAAAAGACGAGATTGAGGAACTCATCTCCAGAGGATACCTCCGAGAATTCACCCGAGAAGTCCCGCGGGGTCGACGAGAAACTAGGAGCGGGATACACTCGCCCCCGAACCCCCCTCCGAGCCGCATACCGGGTCGGGATCCCGAATCCGAGGGAGCCGCGGACACACCATTTATCTTACATTGAGTCCATGGAGGGCTAATAGGAGGGAAATCAAATACTTTCCGAAAAGCCTTCATCCGAGGGATGAATACTGTCCAAGGCGATCCCTCTCCCGAGCTACAAACCGCGCCAGTCTCATTCTCAGGGGAGGACCTTGAAGGCGTTCGCCTCCCCCACTGCGACGCCCTCGTCATTAGCCTCCGCATGGCTAAGTGTGAAGTCCTCCGAATCCTTGTCGACAACGGCAGCTCGGTGAACATTCTTTTCCTCAAAGCCTTCGAGAAACTGGAGTTACCTAGAGGCAAGCTCCAACCGGTCGGATACACCTTACATGGGTTCTACGGCGCCCCTGTCGTGCTAGAAAGGATTGTCACAACGCCAAGACAGCTTACAACGCCATACTCGGCCGATCCAGATTATGCTCCCCCCAAACGATGCCTTCGTCCTACCGTCCGGAGCTCGAATTTTCCACCCCACAAGGGGTCGGCGTCGTCCGAGGCAGCCAAGAAGCAACGCGATCGTACTGCATGACCATCGACGGAGGAGCAATGTTCCCCCTGAACGCCGTCATGTTCAAACCCAAGAAGGACGGCCCTACCCCCGAACCTACCGTCGAGCCAGAGGGGTTCCCCCTTGACGCCTAGCACCCAGTAAACTCCTGCAAAGAGCAAGACTAGACTTTAACTTAGCTAGAAGTAAACCTTTTGTAAAGCTTTCCTTTGTATAGGACCGTTTTAGCGGCCCCTCCTATCTCATACTAAGGAAATCTCATTGTATCGTACTCCAAACGCCTCGGCAGACCCGACCTAATACCCGGTTAGAGGGTCGACCGCCAAGGCGTCACCTCGCCCCACTCCGATTCCTCGCGAAACAATAAGGCCGAGCCACATCCCCTTCATCACTTTGTATACTGTCAACAGGGGCAAAGGCCGTTACAGAAAAACTCCCCTCGTCTCGAGTGGCACGCCACGTCGGGACGACGGGGCCCACCTCGGGAAGGGAAGCCGCAACCTCCGAAGTGAGCCAACTCGAAGCACATAAGCGGGGAGATCCGGAAACGACCGGCGTCAAAACCCTTGGCAAGTCCGAATTACCTTTTTATATATACACAAAAAGGCGGGGGCCAGTCCGCGGGAGGCAAATACAATCGAAAGGAGGAAAGAAGAAAGAAAAACAAAACTATACAACTCGATTTCCCTCCTCGGCGTCAATCGGGTTCACAGGACGATCGACGGCCGGGTTGTCAACAAGCCCCTCTCCGGCAGGAATCTTCGGGGTCCCACCAATCTCCATGTCGTACTCGAAGTTCGACAGATCGAGGGTCGGATAGAAATGCCTCACGTGACTGAGCGCCTTCGCGTAGCACTCATCCTGGGCGGCTATCACCATCCGCTGGCCCGCATCCGTCAGCTCTTTCCTCTCATTGGCAAACGCAGCTATCAACTCCCCCTTCTCCTTGGCAAACTTCCTCTTCAAGGAGGCCACCCTCTTCCCCCACTCGGTGTCCTTGGCCTCGAGCTCCAGCTTCATCTGCTGCTCCCTCTGACGCGAACCCTCGAGCTCGATCCGCGTCTCCTTCGTCTCTCGTTCGCTCTTGTCCGCCCGGGCACGCTCTTGTAACAGGGACGCTTCGTAAAGATTCTTCACGTTAGCTCCCTGCATACAAGCCTGCAACCGAAAGAAGCAGATGAAGAAGAAAACTCCTGAGGCAAGACCAAACAGAAAGGAAGAGGTCGACAAGCTTACCGACACGGTGGCCCGCGCCAGGCGCGTGAAAGCCACCTCCACGGGCTTGTTCTCCATCATCTGGCGATCACGAGGCATTGCCAGCTTCTCCACCACCTCTACGGCCTGGGCTTCCTCGGTCAGACAGTCGCCCATCCGAACCGACCAGTCCGGCGCCCACCGCTGCCGCAGTAACTCCACCACCGGGTCCTCCTCCTTGACCCCTGCCAAGGGACCTTTCCCCTTGTCAAGATCGGAGGCCCTCGCCGGGCCCTTACCCCTCAAAGGGGCACCCCCCTTGCCCGTCTCCAAACGAGTCCTCTTAAAAGTCGGCTCGAGCGGTACCTCCGAGATAACAAGGGGCGGCACCCTCGGCCTCTTCGCCGCCTCCGCCTTCTTCTTCTCGGCATTTTCCTTCTTCATGGCGAGCCTCCTTGCTTGGATCGATGCCTCATCCATATCTGCAGAAAAAACCATTAAGAGCAATGAGCGAGAATGTACGAAAGGATCGAGGGAAAAGAAACAACTACATACGGAGAACGGCTGGGCTCAGTCCAACGCTCGGCAGGCGAACCTCCGTCACCTTCGTCCAATTAATACTAGGGGACAAACGGAGACGCTCGACAAATCCCCACTCCTCGACCGTCAGATCCCCCTGCCCCGGCGCAGGATAACTCGGCTTGGAGTAGTTCCATCGAGTCGGAATGTCCCAGGGCTCTTCACTCCGGATCACCAGATATTTTTTCTTCCAATCCTTGATAGAGTCTGGGTGGCTATGAACAACCTTCCTCCTGCTCCGGGGGGAAATATAGTAAACCCCCTCGGCCGCCGAACTAATCATCAGCATCGCTCGGAACACGTTCAAGCGCAGGGGTACCCGTTGTTCCTCGCACATCAGTACAAAACTGATTATCTGCTTCCAAGAGTTCGGCCCATACTGCATCGGCGCCAAGGAGGCCCAGTTCAACACTTCCCGAACAAACGGATGGACCGGCAACCTCAGTCCAGAAATAAACGCGTCCACGGGGAAGACACAATACCACGCAGACAGGGGATCGGTCGGGCGAAGAGTAGAGCTCGGCAGCATCAATTCGTAACTAGGACCTATGTGGTACGCCAGCTGCAAGACCTCCAAATCCCCGCCATCCAAGGCGGTCAGAATCGCGTCCATCAACACTCTCGGCCAACTCGGCGAAGAGGCCTGCACACCAAAGAGCTCCTGGTCGGACAGGTCGTCAGGATATTGACGGAAATGCTTCGGCTGCGCGGGCGAACCTGTCCCCTGGCTCGAGCCACCAGTCCCCAACCCTACCTTCCTCGGAGCCTTCTTCCTCTTCTCGGGTCGCTCCGGCGAGGGAGTGAATAAGGGCCCCCGACCAGTCAGCATGGAACTCGGACCTGCCCTCGGAACCGTGGATCTCCTTACAATGCCGCCCTCGCCTCTCTCACCCTCGGTAGCCGACTCCAAAACACGGACGTCGTCCGAGCCAGCAGTCGCTTCCTCTGACTCACTGCTCTCCACCACGAAGGGGCGACGAGAGCGCGACAGCCTCCTCAACCACCGGTTCCTCCCACGAAACCGTGTCAGAAGACTCATCAACGTGCACTGACTCCTCCTCGAGTACGGGCTCCTCCCAGGACGTCGAGTCAGAGATAGGCTCCACCTCCCCCCTAGACGTCGACGCTGATGAGCCGGACTGAGCCCTGTCCATCTATGCCTAGACTAAGTAGACTTGCTAACTCACCTGGGGTTACTTTGGAAGGGCAAGCCTGGTACAGCAAGACGCGAAGATGAGCGCTGAAGTGTTGAAAAATTTTATTTTGAAAAAGAAAGGAGTGGACAGATAGGGGAGAGGGGGGACTATTTATAGGAGATAGAAGCGACTCCTCGATTCCCGCAAGTACTGTTCACCTATCTGACATGCAACTGCCGCCTAAGAATTCGCGCCACATCCTCAAAACGTGCGATGCTGACATCATCCATTGACAGGCTGGCAGCCAGTCAAGGAGGCCAGCGCGGAAGAAGTATTCGGAGGAGGGAACATTTTTATTTTTAAGATTTAAGGCGCCGTCCTCAGACAGACGCCCCGGGCTCCGAGACTGGGTCGGTTCCCCTTTCACCCGCGAGCAGCTCGGGGCTTACAGCGTCATCGGCCGAAGACCCGAACTGTTCCCGGGTGAGACAGAAACCGCCTCAACCTGGAGCCCTATTGGGACGCAGAATAGTCAGCCTCCAATCGGAGAACTACTCATCTACCCGGGGCCCAAAGCTTCAAGACGCCCCCCTCGGCAAGCACCCCGGTCAAAAGCAGATCAACACCCGAAGGCCGAAAGAAGTGCTCCATTCCGAGCCAGTTGATGCAACTGCAAAAGTCCAGCCTACTCCAGCAACGGAACCTTCGCAGTTGCAAACAACCGGCCCGGAACGCCCTTCATCCCTCTCGGAAGGATAGAACCTCCACAGTTGCAGACTGCTCACCCTTCGAAGTTCGGTCGTTATCCCTCTCGCCCGGATCCCCCCTGGATCTGGCCGCCACATCAGGGCCATCAGATCCAAGAGAAGATCGGGCGACAAAGAAACTACCTCTCCGACAAAACCAGGGGTAAGAATTATCAAGAAACAGGCATCCGCCGAAGTAGACACCTTTAAGGGCCAAGCAGACCACCCTTGCTTTGATCTGAACCACTACGAGAAAAAGGGGGGGGGGGGGGTACTTATAGCCTCCCCCAGACGCCGACCTTTATGACATGGGGAAAACCAAACGACGGAAGACCATGCGCCGTACATTTATTAGGCGGCGCCATTTACGCACCTAGGAAATGGGAATCTTGCACAGATCCCAGGGCGCCCCCAAATGCTCCGCGAAAACAACAGACTACCCTACTCAAACAGCCCCAAGGCACAACGGTTCGCCCACAAACGGCCCGACCTATAATCCCCTCACCAGCTCAAGGTCCGATCTGGCACCAGGGCACCCCTCTTCAGAGGATCCACCGGCTGGCCATCACCCTTACCAGCCCATAATTCCCCCTCATCTCGAGGTTCGACCTGGCACCAGGGTACTCTTCTCAGGAAGAAACAACGGCTCGCCTTCACCCTCACCGACCCGTAATACCTCGCCAGCTCGAGGTCCGGTCTGGCACCTGGGTACTCTTCTTCGGAAGATCCACCGGCTGGCCATCACCCTTACCAGCCCATAATTCCCCCTCATCTCGAGGTTCGGTCTGGCACCTGGGTACTCTTCTCCGGAAGAAACAACGGCTCGCCTTCACCCTCACCGACCCGTAATCCCTCGCCCGCTCGAGGTCCGGTCTGGCACCTGGGTACTCTTCTTCGGAAGATCCACCGGCTGGCCATCACCCTTACCAGCCCATAATTCCCCCTCATCTCGAGGTTCGGTCTGGCACCAGGGTACTCTTCTCAGGAAGAAACAACGGCTCGCCTTCACCCTCACCGACCCGTAATCCCTCGCCCGCTCGAAGTCCGGTCTGGCACCTGGGTACTCTTCTTCGGAAGATCCACCGGCTGGCCATCACCCTTACCAGCCCATAATTCCCCCTCATCTCGAGGTTCGGTCTGGCACCAGGGTACTCTTCTCAGGAAGAAACAGCGGCTCTCCTTCACCCTCACCGACCCGTAATCCCTCGCCCGCTCGAGGTCCGGTCTGGCACCTGGGTACTCTTCTTCGGAAGATCCACCGGCTAGCCATCACCCTTACCAGCCCATAATTCCCCCTCATCTCGAGGTTCGGTCTGGCACCAGGGTACTCTTCTCAGGAAGAAACAACGGCTCGCCTTCACCCTTACCGGCCCAAAATCCCTCGCCAGCTCGAGGTTCGGTCTGGCACCCGGGTACTCTTCTCAGGAAGAAACAACGGCTCGCCATCGCCCTTGTCGACACATAATCCCTCGACCTCTCGAGGTTCTGTCGAACACCAGGGTACTCTTCTCCGGAAGGGACAACGGATCGCCATCGCCTTCACCTACACGTAGACCCTCGACTATCTCGAGGTCCTATCCAAGCCTCAGGGCAGCACCATCAGGATAACCCTCTCATGAAGGCCCAGCGACTCGCCATCCCATTTCTACAACCATAAGCACTCCTCCACGGCTAGCTCCCGCACCCCCTGCAGGAGTGGGGGGCTTGTGTGACAGTGTAAAAATGGCCTGAGGCCCAACCAGAGCCCAATACAATTCCCACTCAGAAAGGTAAAGATAGCAACCTGGTTCGGCTCCGGACCACTTCAGGGTCGGCGCCGAACCTCGTGTTTTCCCTCACGATACTGGCCTCCTCGTACCGACGAGCCTCAGTAGCCCTCGGAGTCCGATCCGGGACAGTCCCACAGGCCGTCCCCCCTCTCTGGCGGGGCAGAAGGATGACCTGGCACAGCCTAGGCCCTCTGATTCCCCCCCCCGAAGCACAGGAGACCCACGATCAGCCACGTCAACTCCAAATACCGCCAAGGGTTTCGCCACGTCAGCCCTATACCACTCCTGGTATTGCCACGTCCGCCCTAAACCCCCTGGGCCTTCTGCCACGTCAGGCCCACGGGCTTTCGGATCCAGACCCGGCCCCCAAGTGGAACCAAACCCGGTTGGGATTCTCTATAAATACTAGACCCCCACCCACCTTTTGAGGTAATGAATCTTTTGCCACTTAAATATACCTAGTTATCGCTACTCTCTCACAGAGACTGACTAGAGCGTCGGAGGGTCCGCCGCCGGGATAAACCCCGGTGTTTCAGGACCGTCTGCAGGTACACAAGACCTCGGATCCGACCCTTCCGATCCGAGCCCAGCCTTCAACATCTTTCCGAGCTCATCGCAGGTCCCCGAGGGTCAACCGAAGATCGGCAGACGAGCGGCATTCTCCTCCAATACAAATCGAGTCCGAACTCACACCTGGTGCATCCACACGTCTCCCAGAAATAAACAGCATCAAATAGTAATAAAGATTTATTAAGTAAATGGGAATACCTCTCGCTTCTTTCTTTATTTTGAAACAGAAAATGAGAGCAAAAGTGGGAAAATCTCATTTAAACTAATACGTGTGGTTCACACGTTTTCATAAAATAAAGAAAAATAAATTAAAAATCATAAACCCTCCCAAGCTACGATCTTATTCTCAACCTCTCTCACTTACAAACTCTCCCAAACCCTCCACCTTGCGCACTCCCACGCGGCCATCCACCTTGCACTTCGCTGCCGCCTTCAACGACGATCCCTTCGCCCACACCGACCTCCCCAACTCTCAAACTCTTCCCTTCCACATCCACCTCGACCTCCCCAATCATATGCCTCGCCTCCGGTGCTGCCCCCTCCTGCGTGGCCCTCTCTAAACCTCGACCACGCCTCCGATGCTGCAGTCTCCCACGTACTGCGTCGCCTCCTTCGCCATTTTTGAACCACCACGTTCATCAAGACAGTATTTCAGGCAGAAATCGGGAAGAGTACGGGTTGAAGATGGGGATGATTGCAGTGTCGATTTAAGAATGAGATTTGGTAAGGTTTATTCTATTTTTTCTTTTTTCTATTGTCCCATGCATATTTGAATAGGAAACACTTGAAAACTTAGAAATCCGGTACTTAATTTCTAGAACTGTACTAGAAATATATTACTTAATTTCAAGAACTGTGTTTTGTGCATTAATTGTTCGATGAAATGCCAATGTAGCACGCAAGGTATTTGTGAAATTGCTTTTGAGAAATTTTGCTTAACTAAATTAGTTGTATCTATATGTGGAATATGTGTTCTTTTCTGAAACCCTTATTTATTACCTGATTTTATTTTCAATTTCTAATTTGTGTTTTTAAAATTCTGAATTTTGGATTTGAGAAAGAGTACAGTTGAAGATGAAGATTGCGATGTCGGATTTAAGAATGAGATTTTGTAAGGTTTCTTCCACTTGTTCCTTTTTTGCGATTGCCTCATGCATATTTGAATAGGTAACATTTGAAAACCTAGAAATCTGGTACTTCATTTCTAGAACTGTGTGTTGCTCATCAACTGTCCAATGAAATACCTATGTAACACGTAATTTCTCTCAATTCTCGCACGTTGTTTTAGTTCCATGCAATTTTATGAGTCCCTAAAATTATTTAAGTCTGTACAATTTTCACATTATAAGACTAGTTTATTTTGGAACAAATTAAAGTTGCCTTCATACTTGCTCAATTTCAAATTCATGGATACATCTGTCTAAATTCGTATAAAATAAGAAAAAAGATATTATAAATTTAAGCAAATCGCTCACTACTAACTACTATATATTTCTTAAATATTTGCCTTGATATTCTCTTCATTAAGATACATCAATAAATAGTTTGACCCCACTAATTAAATCCATCCAAGAAAAATTTCCAGTGTGCCTGTTGGCAACAAAACAGTGATCAATCAATCAAGGAACGGCAAATGGCAAAAAAAGAAAGAGAAGAGGCAAAGCATGAGGTAACTTGGTTGTTCCATACATGAATTATTAACTCCACATCATCATCGCTAAGTTAATTATTCTCTCATAAACAAAATCAAATCATCATATGCAACTGTACAAAAATGTATAACTTATTCCTGAAACCTAAAGCACAACTAACAACTCTATGCATGAAGTTTATAGAAAATGCTACAAAATTTGCTAACCATCATAACTTAATACCCTTCTTAAACCTCTGCCTCTTTCTTATGAAAACTAAATGCCATCCTTTCAAAGTTAAAAGAAGAAAGCATTTGATCACTTAATCAAAAAATGGAGCACAAGATGAAAGTTTTGAAGAGCTTTAGAATTCATGACCAGAAAGTTGGTCTAATGCTAGCTCTATGCTTTGTTGCTTCCATGACATTCCTTGCCTTGTCTAAACCTTTTGACCAATGTAAGTATTCATCTAAAAGAACATTAACTTTTTTTTCTTATTTAGAGATTTCTTTTTTTTTTTTCTTCAGAATAAAGGACTGCGTTGTAGTATGGTCTCGAATCTGAGCGCTACCTTTATACATCTCAACCCCTCACCATCTTACTTACAACTCAGTGTTTAGAGATATTTGTAATGAGTGATTTTTTGTGTTTTCTGTTATACAAATTCATTCTAATGAAATAGGGTAGAAATTTTCTAACTTTTACTTTAAAAAATGTGTGTTTGTAGATATTATGCTTGGAGCTATTTCTAATTCTTGATTGTTTTGTAGTGACTCCAAAAGTACATTTGCATTCAGAGCAAACCAACCTCAAGGTTGAACTAGGTAACTATTATGTATTTCAATTAACTTGAGCTGGTGATGGATTAATTACACTGTTTTATGAAATCTTCTTTATTATTCTCGAGGTGAAGATTCAAGCCAAGAGAGAGCAGGGAAGGAGAACACAAATGCAACTGTGTTGAGTGAGAATTCCACCACAGGTTCCCCTGTTTCAAGAGATGCTAATGTTAACCACCAATTAGGTAAACTAATTATATGATTAGTTATAATTTGATCAAGAAAACATAGAGATTATATATACTTGTAGTTATATAATGCATGCAACTAATATTTTTGTACAAATGTAGGTTCTATGGATGTTGAGATTAAGCACCAAAAGCGTTCTTCTAGTACTCTTAGTGCAGCTCGTATAAACAAGTATTCAAAAGAACTAGGTCTGAATTCTCATAATTAACTCATATATATCCACCATGATTCCATGCATGTGACCATGAATTTCATTTTATATTTCTTTTTGACCTGTATATATAGGTTCTAGGGCTCAACATGTAAGCACCAATACCAAGCCACTATGTGACATTTTGGACCCAAGATCTGAATTCTGCGAAATCGCAGGCGAAATCCGAATCCATGGTAACTCATCCACCGTAACCCTTATTTCGGAAAGAAATGAATCATACCGAATCAGGCCTTACGCTCGCAAGGGAGATGAAGGAGCCATGGGCCGAATAAGAGAAGTGTTTGTAAGATCCAACGTCGACGAAGGTTCACACTCTCCATGCACTGTAAATCACACCACACCTGCAATCGTGTTTGCCACAAATGGATACATAGGAAACCTCTTCCACGATTTCACCGACTTACTAATCCCTCTCTTCGTCACTTCCCGCGAGTTCAACGGGGAAGTCCATTTCCTTGTAACCAACTTGAACCCTTGGTGGACCTTCAAGTACCAACTTGTGCTAAGTAAGCTCTCAAAGTACCCCATCATCGACTTTGACAAGGATAATCAAGTGCATTGCTTCCCCCATGCAATCATAGGCCTCAAGTGCCACAAGGAACTAAGTATCGACCCTAAAAGAGCCTCGAACAACTACTCAATGCACGATTTTGGCAAGTTCATGAGGACCACCTACACGTTAGAGCGAGACACAGTCCGTCCAAGTCAGAACAAACCAAGGATACTAATCATAACGAGGAAAAGGACACGGGTGTTCATGAACGTAGACGAGATAGTAAAATTAGCAAACGAGCTAGGGTATGAACCAATACTCGCAGAGCCCCAAATCGGTTCGAATGTGACTGAATTTGCACGAATCGTGAACTCTTGTGACACGATGATGGGTGTGCATGGGGCCGGACTGACCAACATGGTGTACCTACCGAGAAATGCGACGGTGATCCAAGTGGTGCCGTGGGGGGGGCTTGGAGGGGTGGCTAGGTTCGACTTCGAGTATTCGGCAAAGGACTTGGGGATGAATTACTTGCACTACGAGATAGGTTTGGAGGAGAGCTCACTGATAGAGGAGTACCCTAGGGAGCATCCAGCGTTGAAGGACCCTTACTCTTATCACAAGAAAGGGTGGGATGTGTTGAGAGATACTTTCATGGGAGCAAATGTGAGGCTTGATTTGAAGAGGTTTAGGGCTACTTTGTTGGAAGCACTTGCACTTTTTCATAAGTCGTAGAGTACGTGCATGATTATAATTGATTTAATTCTTTCTTTTTTCTAATTTCTTTTTATGATCATTTGTGTTTCTTTATTTTAATTTTTTTTGTTGAAGATTTCTCGAAATAATGTAAGAAATTGATGATTGCAAACACGCAAGAATCACAATTTGTTTGTTTGTTTTTTTTCCTGAGTTAAGGATGACATATCACATATCTCATGAAAAACCCTTTTTTTTTTTTTTTTTGGTTTTTCTTCAGCTCTGAATATATGTGTTAAGAGAAATGTTCCGTTATGCACTAGGCCTTCGTGTGCACTGGGCCTTCCCGTCTTCGTATCGACGATCCAAATCGTTCACATTGATCTGCACATATAAATTAGTCTAAATATGTAAAATCAAATTATTTGAAATTTATTTGCCCATTCATCACGTGACTACAAAAAAACAACGATTTTTAGCCATACAATTTTATAACACTTAAATGAATTTCAGATGATTTGATTTTACATATTTAGACTAATTTATATGTGTAGATCAATGTGAATGGTTTGGATCGTCGATACGAAGACGGGAAGGCCGAGTGCATTTGAGTGCAAACAAAGACCTAGACCTTAGTTAAATAGGACTAAGGACTAGTCATTTATAGGACTTCTTCATGTTTCGTGTATGCTGTAGGTTAATTATTAAGAATGTTTTTTTTTTTTTTTTGGGTCTAAAATGTGGTGGCTCTGGCCAAACGTCAATATGAAACTCATACCTATAAATGAGTAGTAAGTAAATCAATCAAATATTTCTACCAACCTAACTACTTTTATTGATCATTGCCAAAAAAACAACCTAACTACTTTTATAATTTACAATCAGTGTTGTAGAATTGATTCATTCGAGTTAGCCATGCATTCTGCAACATGCCTAGCTACTCAACATCGACTCTCCTGTTTGATGGAGATTTGGTGAGAGCTACATTTGGTTTGCTCCTTTCCCTTTTCCTTTTCCTTTGTTCCCTTGCCTTGATTCTAACTCCTCACCTAATAGGCATGGGTTAGGCCAATTGTTGGGGGGTTTGGACCATTATTAAGCTTCTTTTTTTGTAGCTTGCTCGTTAGCTATACTTATATAATTAATCTCCATATGTACAATGACAAAATAGACATGAAATTGGCCCACCACGCAATTTAAGAGCTAGGAAGTCTCCCTCTTTTAGAAGCCGCCTGCTTAATGAGATAACCATAATTACTTTAAATTGATATAAACAAATTTAATCCCACGGATGGATGAAGAAAGGTCTCACGTTAAAGACGAAGCTACGACGGAGCAAAATTACTAAGAATTGGAAAACCTAATTGCAAATACATGTGAATTAGGATGGCCGGACTTTATCCCTTAAGGGGGTCAACCCTATGGTTTGTAATGTAGTTTGAGAGCCACATTTGGCCTACAGTTGGACTTACTCTAATACTCTCTTGAGACAATTGATGCTTTTGATTCCAACCACTCTTTCATCAATGGCCAGTGTATATGAACTTTTTTTCCCGTACTGACCAACTTTTTTTGAAAATAATGACCTAACTGACCCACTTTCGAAAATATTTATGCAACCGATCTAATTTTGGACACGTCAGCATAAAACGCTATTGGCAATAACGACATCTATTATATTGATGTCGTTGTTGTCAATAGCGGCATCTGTAAATAAAAAAGAAAAAATTATTGCCGCTATTAGGAGTAATGTCATCAGTATTTTTCGCATTCACTTAGGAGTTCTATGACTTGAGATAAAAATTGTAAGTGAAAATTGCTTATAACTAATGTCGCTATTGGTATAATAAATTTTTTTTAAAAATTAGTAGCATCAATAAAATAAAATAAAAATAAAAATATTTCTCTCTCTTCCTGCTCTTCATCTTCTTCTTTTCTTCATTAATGTGTGTGTGTATCTATATAATAAAACACAAAGAAAGCTATCAAGTGGCTCTTCTTCAATCCCTTCAAAATCAAAGGCCCAGATCTAACCTCACAAAACACATTTTTTTCCCAACAGTTTTCCCCTAAAACTCAAATTCAAATTCCCAAAACAACTCCTTTATTGATTTAATTCTCTCTCTCTCTCTCTCTCTCTCTCTCTCTCTCTCTCTCTCTCTCTATATATATATATATATATATATAGAGAGAGAGAGAGAGAGAGAGAGAGAGAGAGAGAGAGAGAGAGATAGATAGAATTATGAGGGATTTGAATTTGAGTTTTGGGTATATTCCCCCAAAACTCAAATTCAAATCCCTCATAATTCTATCTCTCTCTCTCTCTCTCTCTCTCTCTATATATATATATATATATATATGGAAATATTGACTTTTATACCTAAATTTATAATTATTTTTCAACATATACTAATTAAAATATGGACTTTTATTTACAACTAATTATTGTCATACTATTCAAACTTGAGCAATATAATTGTTGATTTATTGTTTACAATGCTTTTCATATGCTGTATCGTTCTGAAGACGTGTCGTAGGCACGTGGCCACGGGAAAATCTAGTATATATATAAAACACAAAGAAAACTACTTTATTTATTTAATTCTCTACCTCTCTCTCTCTCTCTCTCTCTCTCTCTCTCTCTCTCTCTCTCTCTCTCTCTATATATATATATATATATATATACACACACACACACACACACACACACACACACACACACACACACACACACACACACGCACACACACACACTATTATTAAGCAAAGCCTCATTTTTATGGCTTTTTACTATCATGCCCTCATAAACATAAAAAGCTAAAAAAAATGTAGGGTTAATTCTGTCAAATTTTACCCCTCATCCCTACACAATCAGAGGGCACAAGCGTAATTTTCACTTCACATTTACTTCAATCTCCACTCTCTCTCTCTCTCTCTCCTTCTCTCCAAAATTGAACTTCTTTTACCCCCAATTCCCCAATTCCCCGTCTTCTTCATCGCCGCTCTCGACCTCATTCCCCATCGACCTTGATATTCGAGTCAGCAATGGCCGTTCCCGCGTTTTCCCAATGGATTGCGGAGCGGTACTCGCTCTCGATTTCCGACGTCGTTGAGGACGAATCGGAGGGCGTCGACCTCGCAAATCCTAACCCTAACAGCGTCGAGTTCGACAACCGCGCGACCACCGCGACCCCCCCACCCCCACCCCCCCACCCCCCCCCCCCCCCCCGCGATTACTTGCAAGGTATATAAATATTTATTTATTTATTTAGATATGGAGTTTGCTTATGAAATACTTTGGTGTTTCCCTCCCGTCGATTCCTCTCCTTCTCATCTCCTCATCCCCACCGTCGATGCATCGGAATATTTTGGCCCGATAATTTCGTGTTTGGGCAGAGCGGGACCAGGAATAACTGGGCGAAAGGGCATTATACGGAAGGGGTAGAGTTAATCGATTCGGTGCTGGATGTTGTTAGGAAGGAGGCCGAGAACTACCACTGCTTGCAAGGTATATAAATATTTATTTATTTATTTAGATCTAGAGTTTGCTTATGAAATACTTTGATGTTTTAGTTTAGATCTAATGTTTTTTTTGGCAGATTAAATAAATCGATGAAGTTTGTTTAGTTTCAATGCATAGTGTGATTATTCGAATGATTCAGTCATGTTGCTAATTTTTCAAGGTTTAGTAGCGATGTTTTAGTACATGGAATAGCTATTTAGTATATATGTTTTTTGTACGCGTGCATCGCACGCACGCGCATCGTCGCCAACACAGCATTATACTTCATTGGGGTTTTTTTTATAGGGGAAATTATTGGGTTTTGTTTCTAATTGGATTAATTTATTCATTTGTAGCAAGAACACAAGTTTGATGATTGGATGCAGTTGCAGTTGCGACGATTCCGATGGTGAAGTACAGCAGTGAGTCGTTTGAGTCGTTTGAGTCGTTTGAGTCGTTTGAGTCTAAACAAGATGCTCAGTAAGTGTTTGATTTTTTGCTTTTTTAGAATTTTTTATAAAATTAATGCAGTGTTGTTTTGTAATTTTTGGTGTTTGATTTAAAATTAGTGCACATTATAGTCTTCTGATTGAACCGAATTGATGTTACGAATGAATGTTGGGTCAAAAAAAAAGGAAAAAAAGTCGCTCAATTTCAGGTTATTTAATTAAAAATTGTTAGAGATTATTGGTCTACTAGATTTTCGAGTAATTACATACTAGAAAATTGATACATTAATTATCCATTTTGTTAAGAGTAATTACATATTTATACAGGAGATTACTACGAGTGTTGTATGAGGTGAAAATTTCTCAATTATACCATGAGGGCAACACACTGGCTAATCGGGTTACTAATCACAGTCATTTGATCGGGAAAGATGCAAGGTGGGTGACCCAATTCCTGGTTAAGCCCATGCAAGTTGGATGTTTATGAAGATTGTTATCTTAGAGGTTAGTTTTTTGTAGTTTCTTTTCTGATTACGAAAAAAATTTAATACCAGTGGAATGTTTTACTGATACGATCAAAAACCTATATCCACCTGTCGTTGTGCACAGATGCTATAGTATATAGCTAAATCCAATTATAAACACCCTACATTTTATACCTAATCCCATATGATACAATTATTATTACCAAACAACATTCCCAAATAATAGGTCACATTTGTACATATAGGTTGCAATGAAACATAATAAACTCTATGCCAAAATTATTCTGCTTACCTGTCTGGCCTTCTCCAGCAGTGAAAAATGAATGCACCAATCCCTTTACATGTACTTTATCGCACTTTTTTCAAACAATCGTAGTATTTACATAAAAAAGAAAAAAAATTAGGGCGTGCATCGCACGCATGCGAATAGCTAGTATATATATAAGGAAAGCTTCGGTTGTGCACTCCTCTAGAGCACACGGCGTGTGAACTAGGCCTTCAGGCATTCATATCGACGATCCGAACCGTTCACATTGATCTACACATCTAAATTAGTCTAAATATGTAAAATCAAATCATTTGAAATTCATTTACCCATCCATTGAAGTGTTACAAAATTGAATGTTATATATATATATATATATATATATATATATATATATATATATATATATATATTTATCTATTTATTTATTTATTTATTTATGGAAACATAAACTTTTATGCCTCAATTTATAATTATTGTCAACATATACTAATGAAAATATGGATTTTTATTTACAGCTAATTAATGTCATACTATTCAAACTTGAGTTATATAATTGTTGATTTATTGTTTACAAGGCTTTTCATATGCTGTATCGTTCTGAAGACGTGCCGTAGGCACGTGTCCACGGGCAAATCTAGTATATAATAAAACAGAAAGATAGCTATCAAGAGGCTCTCCTTCAATCCCCCAAAATCAAAGGCCTAGATCTAACATCACAAAACACATCCCCCCTCCTCCCAAAAAAAAAAAGAAAAAAAATTCTCAAATTCAAATCATCCCCAAAACAACTCCTTTATTTATTTTATTATTTCTCTCTTTTTGTCTCTCTCCTAATCTTCTTCTTCCTCCTCTCAATTTCTTGATATCATCTTCTCTACTTTCAAATGCAATGGAAGATTTAAATAGATATTCACTTGGGTAAATTTCAACCTCTAAAGTTACATTGAATTGCATATACATGTTGATACCTATGTGATTTGTTAGTTAGATAGGATTGCATATATTTTATTGTTTACAGGGCTTTTTATATGCTGCATTTTTTCAAATATATCGTAGGCATGTGCCTACGGGCAACTGGGGGGGGGGGGGGGGAGGGGGGGGGGGGGATGATGATTCTCCTTTTCTTCATCTTTACTATTTAAATAAGAGAGTTGGAGTTTGTAACCAAACAAATCCTAACTTTATAATCAAACAAACATGTGTAATACACGGCCAAACTAAATTCAACAAATACATATATTTATATAAAAACAAACCTGTGTATACCTAATATTAGCATTGGTATAAATACCCGAAACCCGAACCCGACCCGGACCCGGCATTGGACCGAAACCGACCCGGTCTATCCGGGTCCAGGTCCAGGTCCTAAAATGGTACCCGTTGTATTTTCGGGTTCGGGTCTGGGTCCGCTCAAAAGAGACCCGACCCGGACCCGTTAAAAAAATCCAAAAAATCAACAAAAAATAAATATTCTATCATCATCCCTCCTCTGCTTCCTCCTCA
Organism: Hemerocallis citrina; assembly: GCA_017893485.1. Taxonomy (NCBI): domain Eukaryota; kingdom Viridiplantae; phylum Streptophyta; class Magnoliopsida; order Asparagales; family Asphodelaceae; genus Hemerocallis; species Hemerocallis citrina. Next base: position 61,269,152 of record CM030358.1, read on the forward strand.
ATTCTAAATCTTTCTCTTCCAAACTCAAAATTCATGTCTTTTTCTTCTCTCCTCTATTCTAAATCTTCTACTCGCCGCCTCCGCTTGTCGCCCACACTCCTGCTCCTATCCGAACGGGTAAAAATATTTTAATAAGATCCGGACCCGGTTCTTACGGGTCCGGGTCCGGGTCCAATTTTTGGACCCGTAGGGGACCGAGTCCGGGTAGTAAAAGACCCGACCCGACCCGATACCAATGCTACCTAATATAAATGAAGTCTCGGGTTCAAGGCCAGCCTATGTTGAAGTTTTTAATTTAAAAAATATATATATTTATTAAAATGTGCACCGCACGAGTAAATTACTAGTTAATGTCGAGAGGGAGAGAGAGAGAGAGGGAGAGAGAGAGAGAGATTATGATTGGATGAGAGAGAGAGAGAAAGAGAGATGATGATGATGATTGAACTCGTCATCACATCATCTCTCTCTTTCTCCATTAATGAAGACAAGATGTAGAAGGAGAAGAGGAAGAAAAGAGAAAGAAAATTTTATTTTTTAATTATACAAATTCCGGTATTTTCAATAGTGGCATCAGTTATAATGATTCCGTTATTGGGAATAACGGTATCGGTTATAAGATATTTTTTCTTGCAATTTTTTTCTTAAGTCATAGAGTTGTTAAGTGAATGCGAGATGTACTGATGTCGTTGCTGCCTATAGTGACAATGAAAAAAAATTGTTGTAGGTGCCGCTATTGGCAACAACAACATCAAAAAAACATATGTCGTTATTGCCAATAGCGTTTTATGTTGACGGTCCAAAACTGGGTCAGTTGGGTAAATATTTTCAAAAGTGTGTCAGTTTGGTCAATATTTTCAAAAATTGAGCCAGCACAGGAAAAAAATTAGCAGGGTATGAAGTTTGAATTTTACTGAAATGACCCAATTTTTAAAATAATTACCAAACTACTCACTTTTGAAAGTCAATCAAAATCACCTAACCAGTTTGTTGAAAATACTTCCGCGGTTTGAGATAGCCAGTGTAGGCTTAAAATTTTCTTCACAAGTTGGAGAAAAAACTTAAAGAAAAAATATCAAAGTAAGACTCATTGTTTTAAATAGCGAGCGTAGTTGTACTGCACTCGTTGTTTCAAATAGCGAGTTTGACTTAATTTTTTTTTGTAGGTCAATTTTTTAAAAAAATTCAAAGTCAGGCTCACTATCTCAGCCTACACTTGTTATATCAAACAGCGAGGGTGTTTTCACCAAAGACTCTATCTGATAGCAAGTGGGTTATTTTGGTAAATATTTTCGAAAGTGGGTCAGTTTCGATAATACTTTCAAAAGGTGGGTCATTTTGTAAAAGATTCATGAACTTTGGGCATCCATTAAATTTATTTGTAGCTTTTCTTAGTTAGAAGCTAATGTTGACAAAAATATAGATTGATTACCGTAAGTGGTCCTCATTCCGAATTTGTTAATCTAACTGTTTACCAATTATTGAAAGCCAAGAACTTTTCACTTCACAATATAAATTAAACAAGCGGATTAACGACGACGGTTAACAATGTAAGGGCACAAATATTATCTGGAAGCTATTGATTCCATTGAGAATAAAAGTATTTGCTTGGTTAGTCATGAACGATGCTATTTTATCGAAGATCAAACTTCATAGAAGGAATTTACAAATTGATGTTAGATACGGGGAATGTGCGAGCGCTGATGAGGACACCAATCATTTATTATTCTCTTGTACTAAGGCCAAACTAGCTTGGGAGGTGGTATGCCTAGGTTTTGGGTGTCTAGAAAGTCCTAGGTCTAGCTTAGATGTCTGGGGCCATTGGTGGGTAGATCTAGTTAGAAAGGAAGATAGAGAAGCCTAGGGTATCGTCGCATCGGCTACTATGTGGTGTCTGTGGCTAATCCGGAATGATTTATATTTTCGCAATATCAACTGTACAATTTTGGTTCTCATGCATAAAATATTGGCTCTAACTCATGAATGGACAAGTCATAGGGAAGCAATGAAACGGCTGCTTATGGAAGAGGAGGAGTAGGACTCGATGGCGGAGAGCAAGCAAAGGGAAGGAGTTCACTACTCTTTCAGATTGAGTAGATGTGGTTATGTCTACTTTCCCTTATATCTTACTACTGTCGCGCGTGTGTGTGGCATAGTGTGGGACATTGTCTACAATCCATTGTATCTTACTTTCTGCTTTTCTAGTAATTACATGGTTGTAGTAAGGTTGACAGAGGAGGTATTTTGGATCTTTTGTAATTAGTACTATTGTGTTTTTTTAATTTCGCATTAATGAAGCGATGACTGGATCACCTTTTTATCAAAAATATATAAATATAAATGAAACAAGTTATTAGGCATTATGTCGCAATTGTGTCTATAGTTTTGCATTCTTAAGCATGGTACATTGCAGCTATTCATTAATAGTCAGATATTAGATAGACAATTTTACGATGATATATTAGTAATTACAGCTTGATATTCCCTCATAATTATCAACTTCTATGTTAGGTATTCAATCTTTTTCACTAGATTTGTAGGCATATATCAACTCCTCATAGATTGATGGTGAAATGGTTATAAGATATAATAACGAGAAAAAATAATGTTTTGTAAGAACTCGACGGAGAAGAAACGAAAGAAACAAGTTTTGCTTATAGGGGTGGCAACAGGTTGGATTCAATTTCGATCCTATAAGATCCACATGTAGATTAAAATTTATTCGGGTTGGATTTGCATCGGATCATCCCACTATTATTTTGAAATTAGAATCTTGTTTACGGATTATCCAATATTCAATTTTTTAAATATATTATTAACTTCTTGGAAAAAAAAATATCTATTTATAAAACTTATTGGTAAAATTTACTTATTACATAATTAAAATACTAAAAGAAACATATAAATAAAAATTATTAAATGAATATTTTTTTATCTCAATAACTAAGCATAAATTTTCATGTTGGTAATCAAAAATATTGATAATCTATTGGCATGTGTGTATAATGAAATGTATAGTATATTAATATTTGCATTGCCTAATTCACAAAATTTATTCCTACTAGATTTTTTCAAAAACAAATTACAATATCTACGCATTCAAATCATTATGAATTTAGAATATATGTTTAAAACATATATAAATATATATAAATATATATATATATATACAACTTAGCCTTATAAGAGCATCTCCAAACCATTTTGGCTCTTTAGAATAGACAAAATGAATAACAACTGAATAATTTGGCTAGTTAAAAAAGTCCACACTCCAACCATAGTAGCTATTTTGACTAGTCACAGATATTTTAAAGCCCAAAACCAAATTAAATTAAATTACAAAGCCCAAGCACACACAAAATGCCCACGTCCAAACCAACATATATATTCTTTTGCAATTACAGGTCGTGCTTTTCGCGAGTTCGCGATCTCGTGTAAGTTCGCAATCACGATTTTGCGAGCTCGCGTTCTCGAGTTCGCATGCGATGATCACGAATTTTGCATCATAGATATTTCGACTTGGTTTTGATTTTTATTTTTTTTTTTTTTTTTGGTGGTGTTTTTTTTCTTTTTGAGTTTTGAGAGGAGAAAAGAATGTAAGGGAAATTTAGCAAGCGATACAAATTCGTTAGATCTGGCGAGTCAATCTGAGAAATCGATTTTAGCGAGTGGTTTGGTAAGTTCCGTTGGAGTATATTTTTATCTTTAAATTAGTTTTTTTTCTACTAAAATTGAGAGATAACTAGTATGGTTGGAGATTGTCGAAAGGTGTTTATCTTTTTGGTTAAGCTTCTGTAAAAGGTTTATGACATAAGGGCCTCATATTGGGCCGGGTATCATTTTCACGGATCAGAAGATGGACCTCTTTGAATGCTCAAAGAGATTCCAATAGCTCCGCAAAACTCTGCGAATACCAAGATTGTTCTATTTGGCAATTTGGCAACCGGACAAGAGCATTGTGAATCTGTGACATTGAAAAAAGATAATTTAATTCCCCTGTTTGGAACAAATGAAAATAATTTACTACTGATAAAACCAAATCATTTGGAGCTAAAACCGAAACATATTATATTATATCTATATTTTATACTAATATGAGAGAAAGTCTACATCCTCGCTTCTTTCTCTATTTTGAAATAGAAAAATGAGAAAAAATGTATTTATTCCTATTTAACTAACACGTGCACTACAACAGCAACAACAAAGTTTTTTTCCCAACAAGTTGGGGTTGGTTACATAAATTGTGGTTTTACATTCTGCTTGGTTTGGCGCAATATCTTCTGTAAGGTCACAAACGATCATATCTTTTCTTACCGTTTCCACCCAAGTAAATTTAAGTCTTCTCCTACCCCTAACTTTATCATCAATACTTATCAAATCACTTTTTTTAACGGAGGGACTACTAGGTCTACGTGTGACATATCCAAACCATCTAAGGCGATTCTCTATTAACTAATCTTGGATAGGAGCTACCTTTAGCATGACTCGTACATGCTCGAATCTAATTCTATCCTTCCTGGTTTTATCACACATCTATCTTAGCATCTACATCTCTACTACACTCATTTTTTGAACATGTTGTTTCTTTGTTGCCCAACACTCTGCTCCATACATTATTGATGGTCTAACACGTGCACTACGCATGATTTCATTAAAAACCCAAAACAAAATAAAAACATCAATCCCTTAAATATAGGATCTTCCCGTTTCACTTTTCCAATCTCACAAAATCCTACGGCTCTTCCCAAACCCCCTCACATCCTCAAACCCCCCCCCCCCCAATGCCACTGGTGCCTCTCGATGCCCCACCTCCACGCTGGTCCCGCCCCACTTCGCTGCCCGACCCGAAGGCGCCGAAATTGAAACATATATCCTTCTTTGGTAACATCAAAACCCTTCTACTCAATTTCCCTAATTTTCAGCAATTTTGATAAAAATTTTTAAATAAAATTTTTTTGCTGGTACTTAAGATTTTAGAGTATTGTTAAATGGCCTAAATGATTAGGACGAGAAAGTACCGTATGCAACTTCCGAAAAATAATTGGTACAATTAATTTTGTTAATTTTTGTGCTTTTTATTTTGTGTTAAAAGAGTGTGTTTTTCTTATAAACACAAATTGTGCATACTTGAATTTGTAGAGAAATGAGTATTTTAAACATAAGAAATATCGCGAAGCGATCGAGTTTTACTCGAGAAGCATAGGGTTGTCTCCCATTGCGGTTGCATATGCGAATTGAGGCTATGTCGTATATCAAAGTAAAGAGACAAGTTTCATGTGCTTTTCTCCGTGCTAACTTTATTTTTGTGTAATTTATCTTTCAGCCAAGGCTAACTTTCACTTACAAATAACTTTAATTACTGTAACTTTATTTCAGAACTCTCTTGAACTCTATCTAGATACAAAGGTAGGATGTCAATATGCATATAATTTGTATACCTGTAACTCACACTTTTGGCTTTAGAAATATAAATTTAATTGATTGGAGTTAGATATTTGCAATATTTTAGCTTTGAAGTGAGGTAACTTGAGGTGACGTTACTCTAAAATATGATCCAAATTGACTAGAATTTACATAGTGTAGGTTTGCAAGTCACCTATAATATTTTATTCGTTGCTTTCGCTTTTAGAAAAATGTCTCGAAATGGGGAAGACGTTTTACATGTAACAGGTCAATTTGTGTTCTCTTTTCATATTTGAGCTTAAATGGTTTTTAGGGAATTGTGTGGGTAACGGTTGTTGGTGTTTTCCTTGTAGGTTTAGAGGGTTAACTTACATTCATATGGTTTTGGGTGTTTGTCATGGAGATGTGAAGCCACATAATCTACTGGTATATTTTTTAATGTCTTATTTCTTAAGTTTGGTAATGTTTATGTCACGCCCCACTTTCCATTATACGGAAACACGGCCACACAACTGAGACCCAGCGAATGATATAAGTATGCCAACTCATATCATCCATAAGCTGTACAATGCCAGTAAGCTTAACAATACAGTAATAATCACAGGAACAAGAATATAGTGCAATAACCGATATCTGAGATACAAGAATTTACAGAATAGCTGGAGAATATACAATGCAATAGCAGTACGTCAAGTTCTTCCAGTAACCCATCATCACTACCTGTATAAACAATAACTCAAAAGAAAGATGGAGAGTACCTATTAGAGCAAGCTTCGGACGACAAGTAGTAGCAAGTAGTTGAGGAAGCAAAGGACTATACAACAAGAACAGAAATTGGAATGATATCGAAGTCAAAAAATGACAGACGATAACAAAATCAAAAGTCGATAATCAATAATCAATATATAATAGTCGATAACAATAAGCAACAATTAATAGAAATAATTATCGAAACAATAGTCAATAATATGATCAATAGATGATGCATTGATCGGTAATCAATAATCGATAAACTAAGGTCGATAAATAATATTCCATGGGCCAAAAGTCGGTAAATAATAATCAATAATCAATAATCAATAATCAATAATCAATGACCAATAATCAACATCAATAAATCAATAATCGATGTTCAGTATCAATCTTTAGGTTTATCCATCTTTTATCAATCCTAACTAATGCACGCAATCATGCGTCCTATATCACAGATTCGGGTGTATACAATCAAGTGAACGTTTACACTCTAGTGGTTCTACAGGATCATGTACTTGGGTCTTGCAATAACAATATTCAATGATCCATAAACAATATTACATGATAAATTGGGATAATATAGTCAGTAATCGCAATCAATCGATAAAACAATAACATATCAATACGGAAAATACAGGCCCCCTTCCGAGTACATTCTCCTATATTATTCTACTAAGTCTTACCCTTATTACCCCGGCTTGTTATTATTTTATTACGATCAATTATGGACATGCAATCAATACGATCAATAAGAACGATGGTATCAAGAATTATGCAATGGGTACAATCAATGAGAACGGTAGTATTAATACAGTGTCAAGAAGATATCAAGGTTGTACAATACATGAAATATACATGGTTCAATTCATTAAATATGAAAAATATTGGGTTTATATGCAAAAATATAACAATGCATGTTCTGGACAGCAACACCTATTGGACTCAAATTCACTTTCCCGCTCCTACGAGAATGCAAATCTGATTTCGTCAGAGATTATAGAAAGTAGACTCTCTACTGGTTCTAGTGCATAATCACACGATATATTACAGTCACAGTAACTATGTTGATCAATCAATTCATTACGGGTTTTGTGCACAGTATCGGTTCTGGAAATTATAACATGCCAATTGTCACGCCCCGCTTCCCAAATTACGGAAATACGAGTCCATGACTAAGGCCCAGCGAATGATGCGAATACACCATTCATAACCTGTATAGGTAACTCAACAACAAGATAACAAAATAAACCACGCAGGCATGTAAAATCACAATATGATAATGAAAATTCATGACTTTGTTCATAACATAACCAACAATTGGGAAATACAAGTAGTTACGGGCCAAACAAGCTCGGAATACAATAGAGAATAGCATTAATGAAACATGAACTAAGATAACATGATAATTAACAAAACTAAAACACTTGTTCAGCAACACCTTCGGGTAACTCTCCTTCTAGGCCTTCAAGTACATTATTACAAAAAGAAAAAAAAAAGATAAGAAGACGCCCGTTAATACAAGTCACGGGCAGCAAGTGGTACAAGCTAAGGGGACAAGTACAAAACAAAACAAAAAAAACAGGAAAAGAGCAAGGAATCGAGAATCATGAAATAGGGAAATGCAATATGTAAACATGATTATGAACAAGGCATTATGGAACAAGTGGCATGTAAACAAGTAAGAGAGTAAACAAGTCAACGGGAACATGTACATGTAGTTGGATTATGCAAGTGCACGTGTTAATCGTAAGTCTAATGTTTGATTCTATCTAGGTAGCACTTCAAGCATCCATACTTTTACTATATGGTTGCTACGTACAATCAGTTACGTTTAGACTTAGTGGTGGATTCTATAGGTCACGTACTCGGAAAAAATATGTACATTCAATATTGTATCGAGATACGTGCAATGTGAATCATGTAGAGTGTAAACTTGTAACGTGAAACAAGTAAACTTGTAATTTGCAAACTTGCAACTTGCATCGAAAAACCACGGCTCCCGTCCGAGTACGCTCTTCTATATTGCCCACTACTTAAATCTTTTTTCTTTTACCTCGGCTTGTTACTTTTATTTCAAGTTAACATGATCATAATGCAATAAGAATGATGTCAAGATATGGACAGGGAACATCAAGGAATTATGCATGAAATATGTTCTAAGTCATGAGATACGAAGCCTGCAGTTTTAATGTCATATCTAGGTCTAATTTCTATTACAAGTCTGGGTCAACAGTATTTTCGGGTTATATAAAACAATATTGCAACTACAAAGATGATCAATGACATATGTAAAACTTAATCAAGAATAAAAAGATATTACAACAACATTCAAACTATTATCATGGGTAAAATAATATTCACAACATCATATATAACCCTAAAAGTACATATGTTTGTATTATCGTGTTCGTGTAATGCATATGACAATAAAGTATTCGCGATCATATGCGAATATAGGACCAACGGATTAAGTATAGCAACATATTTCAATTCAACTGATGAATGCAAATTAGAGTTAAAGAATATACTTGCAGTATTTTTTGCAAGAAAGCTTATACTAGAACAAACGAATTTGTACAAGGGATACTTGCCTGATTTGACGATTCCGATGTGAACGAGAGAATAACGGGATTAGAATCTCGGGCAGTGAGGCACGTGCAAGATACGTGGCAGCAACAACAGTAAACAGCAACCAAAAAATCCAACAGCAACAAGTAATCCAATCCCTTCTCCAAAACAGCAAACACACAAATCCCAATCCACTCCACAACACCAAACTCCAATAAACCAGTCCCTCTGTACCAACACAACCCAATACACCAAACAGAGTCCTCCTTACAAACACCCAATAGCAACAATTCACCCACATAGAAACTCAAAATCCCCAACCCTGCCTTCTTCACCTTTCGACACAGAGAGAGCGAGAGAGAGAGAGAGAGAGTGCGGGAGAAAGAGAGCTAGACTGTGGAGCGACGGCGGGTTGAGTGAATGGAGAGCGACTGGATGGCGACGGGAGAAAGGGGCAGTAACGGGATGGGCTTCTTCGGGGTCAAAACAGAGGAGTTGGGTTGCAGGCAGAGACGAGGAATAGGGTCGAGAATGGCGGTGACGAGGTACTCGAGCAAAAACGGAGCTTCGATGGTGGTGAGCACGAGGTGGATCGGCGACGGAAGACCGCAGTGGAGGAAGAAGACGAGTGGCGAGGGGTTCGGCGGCAATGGCGGTGCGAGCGGGAAGAGGAGTCTTCGATGGGTTCGATTTCGGTAATGGCAGAAGGAGGAGGAAGACGATCGCTCGATGAGGAAGACGAGAGGAGGGGCTAGCGATGCTGGCGTGGGCGACGATGACTAGACGGAGGATGGCGGAGAACTTCGAGGGTTCGAGCGGAGAGGGCGAGCTCGACGGGGGTTCGATGTGGTGAGGCGAGAAGGGCGGCACACGACAGGGAATGGGTTCTCTGTGTTTTTGGGTTTGAACAGAGAAGGAGAGAGAGAGAGAAGGAGATGGCTCTGTTTCGTTTTTCGAAACAGAGGAAAGAAAGAGGGAGATAGAGGTTATATTCAAATAATGCATAATAATAATATATAATAAAGAGGGGAGAGATTATAAGAAGGAGGGGGTTACGGGAATCAATGGCTAATTGTGTGGAGGAGATTTAAAAGGTAATAAAATTGTTATAACAGCCATATTAATGAGGAAGGATAATAGGGCTGAAAAGTTGGGATTCAATTTTCAAATTTTTGGGGGGTTACCGGATGTAGGGAGTGATTAGGAGAGATTTTGGGGATTTGAATGTGGAGTAGAATTGATCTGGTCAACATAGATTAAGGAGAAATTGGGTTAATGGATTTGGGTTTGGGATCTAATAAGAGATGGGCTTGGGTAGGGGTCAGAACAATCTAATAATTTAATTATAGAATTGGGCTTATACTAAATAATTAGACAATTGGGCTTAGATTTCAATTAAATAGTTTAAATTTTAAAAAAAATGTTAATATTAACTGGGCTTAGGCTTCAAGTACTAATTAAATGAAAGGATATATATATATATATATATATATATATATATATATATATATATATATATATATATATATAATTATAGAAAAGTAATCGAATAAATAAATTGATTTAAAATAATTGATCAAAATTAAAAGATTCAACATTTGGATTTCATATCAAAATCACTAGAATGAAATATAATTTAGGTTGAAAATCGATAATCATTTAAGAATAATTAGTTACAAGATACTAAGAATTTGAGATACGGAAAAATATATGAAAAATACGTATTAACGGGAACAGGAGTTACACCAGTACCAAAATAGTGATAACTTACAATCTGTAAATCGGATTGAGAATCCGTAAGATGTTCTAGAAACTAGACATAGTTTGATATAATTTCTATATACAAGGTTTTAAGTTTCGATATCAGGAACTAGGTCAAAACCTCAGTGCAAGCTCAGGAAAGAGACAGGGCAGCAAAGTTGAAAGTTCAATAATACGATAAATTAACGGTTCAAGTTTTATATCGATAACAATGACACGATAAGAATACAATGAATCAAAAACATGATACGACAAAAGAAATAACGAATCAATAATGAATCAACAATGAAATTTCAATTAGCTATGATATTCAATTCAATTACTACTTGCAGGAATTCAATGAATGTTTCCTTGAACTAGAACAATAAAAATGAGTTCAAGGGATGCATGTCTGTTATGACAATTATTCCGAATGTGAAAGAATAACGGGAATGAGAGTCCCAACGGAAACACATGCAAACGACGGACACAGCGAACACACGTGCAAACAACGTACACCGCAGAAGCACGTGCAAACCATGGGGCAACAACAATAGCACAGGCAACAGCAAGATCGATAGCAACAACAGCAAAGGTGGCAGCGACAATGGTCGGCAGGGTTGTCGAGCGGAGGACGGCGGCAGTCACCGGGGGGGTGGGGGGGTGCAAGCGGTTCAAAGCTTAGGTGGAGTTGGGGATGTGGCGAGCAGTCGGTGAAGATTAGCAAGGGGCTGAGACTGTGGTGGGTTGCTCGGCGTCGGGAGAAAACAGTCGAGCAGCGAGGGCTTCACGGAAGGTGGAGGCGGGGTCAGCAAGGCGAAGGTGGCGATGGGTTCAGTCGATGGGCACGGTGGAGGAGGTGGCGAGATGGTGGCAGCATCGGGGCTTCGGGTGCTAAGGGGGTGCTAACGAGCGTGGGGACTCGGGTGGTCGAGCGCAAGAAGTGGCTCGAGCGAGGCTGTCGAAGGTGGAGGTGATCAGCAATGGCAGTGGCTCAAGCGGCTGTGATGGAGGAAGGAGGAAGCTCGGTGGTTGAGCAGCAGCGAGATGAGGCAGGGTGGAAAAGATGGTGGCAAGGATGATTGCGAGTGCTCAGGGTGGCGATAGGGGTAGCGAGTGACGAGGAGAGAAGCTAGCGAGGGCTGTAGGGGGGTCGACGGAGCTCAGAGCGAGCAGTGGAGGCGAGGAGGCTGCAATGGCAGGGGGGAGATGAGGAGATTGAAGACGAGGAGGATCTCGAGTGGTTGCGGCGACGGTGGTTGCTGTCAGCATGGAGCAAGGCAGGAACAGGATGGAGGTTGGACGGCGACGAGGCTGGCGAGAGGTGGTGCGGTGGTGGTGGTCAAGCTCGGGGTTGAAAAAGGCAGGGTTATGCGAAAATTTTGCCGCACTGCCCCACTTTTTGAAAATATTTGGCGCTCTGCCCCACTTCCGAAAACAATTAGCGATCTGCCCCTGTTTAGGACACGTCAGCATAGACCGTTATTGGAAATAACGGCATAGGTTATTTACGTGCCGTTATTTCCGATAACGACATCTATTTTACATTTTTTTCATGTCGTTATTTGGAATAACGGCATCAGTATATTTCTCTTACATGTGTGAATCTTCTAACTTTAAAAAATTCTAAGTGTGAAAAAAACTTATAAATAATGTTGTTATCCTGAATAACGGCATTCGAATTATATATAAATGAACTCTTGCCGTTGTTTGGAAACAGAGAGAATGAATAATAAGTTTTTTTTTTAAATTATAACTGATGCCGTTATTTGGAATAACGGCATCAGTTATAATTTTTTTTTTTAACTTATTCATCAGAGGTGATGAATAATAAGTTTCTTTTTTTATAAAAAAAATTTATAACTGATGCCGTTTTTCCAAATAACGGTATCAGTATTGAGAATGCCGTTATTTGAAATAACGGCATCTGTTATAAGATTTTCACACTTGCAATTTTTTCTTTAAGTGGAGACTACAAGCTGTCGAAAAACAAAATAACCTATGCCGTTACTCCAAATAACGGCATGACACTTTTTTTAAATATAGATGCCGTTATTGGAAATAACAGCACGTAAATAACCTATGCCGTTATTTCCAATAACGGTTTATGTTGACGTGTCCTAAACAGGGGCATATCGCTAATTGTTTTCAAAAGTGGGGCAGAGCACTAAATATTTTCAAAAAGTGGGGCAGTACGGCAAAATTTTCGGGTTCTGTTGGGTTGCGGCCGCAGCGAAAATGAAGAAGAAGAGGAAGGAGAGAGAGTCGGGGAGAGAGAAAGAGTGGGCTAGAAAGAGTGTGTAGGGGGTTCTTAATATAATAATATTAATATTATAATGGGTATTGATTATGGGGTTACTGGAAGAGATAGTGGGCAGTAATTAGGGAAAAGTTGGTGCAGTTATGAGGAGGGGATCTGGTTGGGTTTTGGCTAGTGGGTTTTAAAATGTGGGTTTGGTTTAGGATCTAATATGATTTGGGCTTGGATCTAAAATGTGGGCTCATCTTTGGGTTTACAAATATACATAATCTTGGGTTGGGCTTGAGTTATGAAATCATAAAATGAATAAATAAAAATCAAATAAATATAAGGTATGTTAAGTTGGGCTTTTAAAAAATTAATAAATTAAATAGTAGAATATAGTATGAACTAGAAATTGTGATTGGATTTCTTGCACAAAAATAAGGATAAAAATAATCAATCAATTAGGAATAGAAAATAAACTTATAAACTGGGATAATGTTTGCGTTAAAATATACAATCATTCAAAATAAATATAATTGTTGATAAGAAAAATATTTTAACAATGGTTTGAGTATTCTAATGTGTACAATTGGGTTCAAAAGAGCATAAAAATTGTAAATAATCGAAATACAAGAATACAGAAGAGAAAAGAAAACGAAATTCGTACAATCGGGAACGGAGGTTACAGTTTACCTTGAAAATTGTCTCATCTCTATAATACTCAGCAACTAAAACTACATAGTAAAAAAAGGTGCAAACATTTTGATCATGGTTTCGAGGATGTTGTGGGCTTCAAGAGCCGCCACCTACCTCGAGAGCTCCACTTTCTATAAAGGTTTCGCTACTAGTACAAATCCTAATCTTAATATGAATCTTTCTCTTATCTATCATCATTTGGTTTGGTTAATTAATGTAATATTTGATATATCGATTATGGTATGGTTTTGGTAAATTATTTGTTTAATCTTATGGGTTGTACTAAATTTCAACTGAAGTTTGGATCTTTTTAAATGTGTTTGACTAGGTGTGATGCATTGTATGGATAACTCAGAATTAGATTTTTTTAAGCAAACATAGTTCATAAAGTTATTTTCATATGATTCTCTTAGTCTATCATCTTTACCCTAACATGTGCTATAATGCATGTTTTATAATGTATAACATGTTTACTCAATGTTAATGATGTTATAATATACACGTTAGCATAAATTAGTTGAATTTGCGACATCTTTTCGTAAAGTCGTTGCAATCTTTTGGATTGAAGTCTTTTATTATTATGAACAATGTATTTAAGCCCTATGTTGGATATAATTGGAATTTCAGCATTTGGACAATTGAATGAATATTGTGATTGGGTCTGTAGGTGCATTATTGTATCAAATACTTGAGTTTGAACAGTGTGATAACGAGTATCCTTACTAAATAATTGTTAAATATTGATATACCGAATGAATTTATACAGTGAAAAAGCTTTATGTATCGGATAAGTTTTGCTGAATTTTTGGTAAAGTACGTGCATTTTGCACAGAGGTATCATGGAATTCAGATTGAATAGTCTCATAAAATCGGACCATGAATGGGTAAGACTGTTCACTTTAACTACAATTTTTATTTAAGTATTTGTTGTGTTCTAACTTGGATTTTAACTCAAGGGTTTATGCGAAGATTCATTTAAAGGAAATGAAGGAGAAAGAGAATTGTGAGCACCTAGAGTTGAAGAAGAGAGCGAGAATGAAGAGTTGAGGTACCATAAATATTTGCTTTATGCAGTTCATTGCATGCATTTTTTAGCTTTAGTAATATTCAATTGGATAACATTGTAATTTGGCAGAGATTCTCTAAGTCATCTGCTTATGTGAGGATAATAATAAAGATTACAGTAATTACGGTAGGGATGATACTCATAAGTTTCTCTCGATTTTTTCACACTTTTTTAGAGTTTTATATAATTTTATGAATCTCTCGAAACTATTTTAGACTACATGTGCAATTTGCACAAGGTAAGAATAGTTAATAAGTAGAGTTTAGTTGAAGAGAAAAAGAAGGAAAATAAATTCTAATCAATTTAGTGGCACTTAGTGATGATCAGTTTCTTAAAGTCTAGTTTGTCAACGCTAAATCCTGCAGCATTATATATTTCATAACAAGCAAGCTAATCACAAGTATTGATCTCATTACTGGAACAAAAATTACACTTGCATGCACTTTACATCCAATTTCACCAACACTCGAACTAAAAATGTCTAAAAAATCTTCAAGAAAATTTCTACTCTTGAGGCAAAAGCTTGATTGCATCCAACAATGTATTCCTCAACCTCCCTAATGAGGCCTCACATTTTGCTTATCAAGATACACCTCACTCAATGCAGCCCACCCTCTCTTACGCACTGCATGTGGATCCCTAATCACCTCATCATCCCTTGAATGCTCCTCTATCAAACTACTCTCCTCTTTTATAACATACTCCAAATACTTGACTCCCATACCAAGTGATGGCTCCCCAAATGTGTCTCTTGCCAACCAGTCCAAACCCCCCAGTGGCACTACTTGAATCACCACTGCCCCCATTGGCAAGTACACCATGTTGGTCAGCCCAGCCCCGTGCACGTCGGCCGAATTCACTAGCCTAGCGAACTTTGCCATGTCCGCGTTTATATTGGGCTCCCCTACACGCACGTCGAACCCTAGGCTAGTTGCCACCAACACAATTCCTTGCTCGTTGAGAAATGCCCGCGACCGCTTTCCTTGATATGATTAGTAGCCTAGGACTTTGGTTTGAGGCTTTGACTCTCTCTAGCCCAAATGCATTCCTTAGTAAGGCTTTGAATTCGAGCATTGAACTTGTTGTGTTGGATGTTGGTTTGTCGATGATACCGAGCTCCTTGTGGAATGCAGGACCTATGATGACTTTTGGGAAGCAGCGAACGGTGTTGGCTTGGGATTGGCTATCTGTGTCAATGATTTCGTAGTTAATTAGCTGGCTGAGGACTTTTCTAAACCTGCCTAACCACCAGGGTTTCGTGTCGGACACAAGGAAGTGGACTTCGCATTGGAATTGGCAGGAAGTGATGAAGAGGGGGATGAGCACGTCGGTGTAGTCGTCAAAGAGGTTGCCTGTGAAACCGCCGATGGAGAAGATTAGGGCAGGGGAAGTGTAGTTGTTGGTGCATTGAGGAAGTGATCGAGTGCATGGATGCCATTACTGGGAAGTGACTTCAGTGACCATTCTTGGACATGGGCAAGTGCCCCAGGGTCGTGTTTTCGTGTGCAGGGCTTGATCTTCAGTTCTTGAGATGCAGTAAGTGAGTTCAGGAACACTGTTTTCGAACTGCATTGTACTCTTATTTCGCCTTCGGCTTCACAGATATCCGATCTTGAGCTCGATTCATAGCATATCGGTTTGGTTGTGACTTTTGGTCCGTCGTCGTCTTCTAGAAGATGAAAGAGAACTTTCTAAAATTCCGCATACTTGTTTTAATATGCGTAACTACTAAACTATTTCACTAAATTTTCAAAGAAAAAGAAAATAATTGTCTGTTTCCAAGTTGAAATATTCATAGTCATGAATTAGACTACTGTTTTTTGTTTTTTGGCTCAATGCCAAACCAGTGGCGGAGGGAGGAAGGAGGGAGGGGGGACATTTGGACCCCAAAAATTTTGTAAAACTCTCTAATATAGACCAAAAATTTTGTAAAACCCCCTAATATAGACCAAAATTTTTATTTGGCCCCCCCAGTTAAAAAAAATTTGGGACCCCCACCTCTTATTAAAGACTCAATTATGTCGATACCAGGGGAAAAAAAATTTGGGACCCCCATTTTGAATCGTCTGGCTCCGCCACTGTGCCAAACTAAT
This sequence comes from Hemerocallis citrina, assembly GCA_017893485.1. Taxonomy (NCBI): domain Eukaryota; kingdom Viridiplantae; phylum Streptophyta; class Magnoliopsida; order Asparagales; family Asphodelaceae; genus Hemerocallis; species Hemerocallis citrina. The sequence continues at coordinate 61,285,713 of CM030358.1, forward strand.
GCGAAAAAACACAGCAAAATTAGTTAATCTAGTTTGAAAATCAATGAGATATTAAGTTAAGATTAGCTATGGAATTGAACTACATTGTATAGGAGAATCATCCCCACTTTCTTCGGTTACCATCTTCACCTCAGCCTTTTTAGGCACTTGTAGTTTCAGGGCTGCCTCTGATCTCACTGCAAAGAACAACATAATGGTAGAATTGATAAATTTTCCATCCTGTTCGCTATTTCTCATTAACGAAACCAGACGGTAATTTGCCTTCTTTTGAAGAAAGAATACAAATTGATAAATTTGCGCGAGAGAAATAGAGAGAGCGAACTAGAAGGAGTCGGGCAGTAGTGAGCTTTGACAAGTGAAAGAATGCAGAGAGAGAGAATGGTGCATACTAGGATGAGAAAAGCTTTGACAAGTGAAAGAATGCAGAGAGAGAGAATGGTGCATACAAGGATGAGAAAACTCCCGAGCTTCCGATTCTCTCGCTTTCCAAAACTCTTGACACTCTTCATCCCTCTAACTTCCAACCCCATTTTCCCCCTCTCTCTCTCCTACTCTGTTTTTGGTCATCCCTGTGTTGAAATATAGTAAGTGCTATTGTGTATATTATGTTTCCTAATCTATAGGAAACAGATTTTCCAAATCTCTCACCCCTCAATCTTCTCTCAATCTCCTTTCTTCTCCTCTAAGAATGTAATCCTTATATATAGAAGTATACAGTAAAGAATAACGAAAAAATAAGAAATCACAATTATTTTCCCCCCAATCTGTTTTCAACATGGTATCAGAGCCTAACCAGATCTAGGCTAGTTGAAGAAAAAGAAGAGAAGGAGGTGATCGGATCTGACACCTTCATCCCGATCCGATCCCGACCAAACCCCAATCCCCGAACATCCTTGTCGGCCCTGATTCGGACCAAACCTCGATCCCCGAATCTCCTCGTCGACCCCGATCCCACAACCCTCGTCGCCCAACCGTCAACTACCAACTCCAGTCATCCTGTCGTCGTCTTCCGTCGAGCATCCACCGCAAGCCAGTCGTCGCCCTGCCTTGCCCTACCGCCGCTATCCCTCACCCTCCTGATTGCCGGTTCACAGTGATCACCATCCCACTTGTAGCTCCAGTGCCCCGCCTCCTCATCGTCCACCCGTCGTCCTCCTTACCCTCCTTACCCATCGTCCACCCACAAATTTACCACTCGCCCTCCTTACCCTCTTCGACTTCCCACCCATCGTCCCGAAGCATGATCAGACCAGATCCGTTCGATTTAGATCCGTTGTTTGTTGATGTTGAAGATCTAGTGTGTTGAAGATCAAAATTTCGTTTTTTGTTTGTTGAAGACTTGGAGATGTTCTTGGCCAAGTTGTGTCGTTTGCTATTGGTTGCTGAAGATCAGATCCGTTGTTTTTCTTGTGCCGCTACTATGGGACAAACTGATGGAACTGAGAAGAGAATTGGACTCGCCTCTACATTAGTTACAGCTGCAGGTAATGATGGTAAGGTATTTAATATTTCTACCTCTGTTATGAATAATGCATGGATAATTGATTCGGGTGCTACCGACCATATGACTTTTGATTCTAGACAAGTTCAAAATTTTCAACCATCCACCAAATCAGCTGTGTCCACTGCCAATGGTGATCCTGCCACTGTTACTAGCGAGGGTACCATACCTCTCACAAATAACCTAACCTTAGATACTGCCTTAGTTGTGCCATCCTTGAATTTTAACCTATTATCTGTTGCTCAAATAACTACCTCCTTACATTGTATTGTAGTCTTTTGGCCTTCACATTGTGTGTTTAAAGATATTTGGACTCGCAAGACGATTGGTTATGGGGTTAGACACAAGAAGCTCTATTATCTGGATTTAGAATCTAAAAGTTCAAGCAAGTTGACTCAAGCTCTATGTGTGGAAGGATCCGAAGATGAGAAGAAGAAACCAGATATTTGGCTATGGCATCGACGTCTAGGGCATGCTTCTTTTGGTTAATTGAAGAAATTATTTCCAAGTTTATTTTTGAAGTTGGTGTCACGCCCCGCTTCCCAAAAACACGGAATACGAGTGCGTGACGAAGCCCAGCGAATGATTTTAACATCATCCATAAGCTATAGGATCGACTCAGCATCACAATAAGAATATAACAAGATATATATATACAACCAAGTATGCATGAATAATTTATTAAGCAACAGAAAACAATTGAAACAATTAATAATATCCAAATAGTTTTTAAGTCTGGATCAAAGATAAAACTCGGGAACATAAGCCCGTTACAAGTTTTAAGTCGCAAGAAATAAATAACTCAAAGGAAATAAATAATTTAAGCACGTCTTTTCTCCATTTGAAGCTTAAAATCTCTGCTTACCAATATCAGCAGGCAACACGTCTCCAAAGTATGTTTAATAATTATAAAAAGGGAAAAAATAGAGAAAATAAGAGAAACGCCCTTAGTGCAAGTTAGGACCACAAATAGTAAAAACGAGTACAAGAAATATGGAACAAAATTTGGAATCAAGAATATAATAGGGATACAACAAGTAGTGGGGATTCAAGAACTAGCTAGCAAGAAGGACAACTCGAGTGACAAGATTTTGGTAACAAATACTAGTAGTGGAGTAAGTGGCAAGTGAACATGTAAGGATATCCAACATCAAGTGACAAGTATCAAGTACAAGTGTCATGTAACAAGTCTCAAGTTTAGTGTCAAGCTGTCAAGTACAAGTATCAAGTAACAAGTGTCAAGTATTATGCTCAAGTAACAAGTCTCATGTATCATGTCATCAAGTATCAAGTAAGCATGTATCAAGTTCAAGTTTCATGTTTTCAAGTCTTGTGGTTATTACTATCTAGATAGCACTTCATGCATCCATACTTTTATTACATGGTTGCTACAGTCAATGCAATTTCGTTTAGGCCTAGTAATGAATTTTATAGGGCGGCGTACTCAGGTATCAAGTATCAAGCAAGTACGGTTCATGAATACGAAAATAAATAACAAGTTCACAAAGCGAGTCTGTGAATACTAAAAAGTTCAAGAACCACACAGTGGGTTCATGAATACAACAATTTCATGAGCCAAGTAATGGCTCCATAAATATATCAAGGTGCAATAAGTTCATGAACCGAGTACTGGAAAACACGGTCCCCCTTCCTAGTACACTTACTTATATTGTCCACTACTATAGTCTTTCCCTTAAACCCTGGCTTGTTACTTTTATTAATTTTTATCAAGAAAGCATGAAAGTGTGCGAAACAAGTCAAAAAATCATAATCATGAACATGGAACAAGTTTGAGAAATTTATATAGCATATTCGAGGGTCAACACGAATCAAAATATCAAGAACAACGAAAATCTCAAATCTGGACAGCACGACGTTGCTGTACCAAAACTGCGATTTCCGTTGCTACAAGATAGCAAATGTGGATCCGTAAGAAGGTCTAGAAACTAGACTTCTGCCCGGTTCCAACGTATATAATTAAGGTACATAAAAGTTGTGGTAACATGCGTCCAAATAGCAAACTATACAGTTTTTGTGTTCAGCCAGAATTTGTGAATCTGAGTTTATACATGTGAAACAGGATTGAAACATTACTAATTAATTCTGAGAACGTTTGGAAATGTTCTCTAGGGTGTCCAGCAAAATCATACAAAATTTCAAGTCAATTACTTACTAGTAGCATTGTAACCCATGTTTTTCATTTTTGGTATTTTAGAGTGTATTTTTCATTTTTGTATATTTTATATCTCTTGTATTTTTTTGAAACCATATATTGGATTATTTTCAATACATATTCTTTTTCTTTTATTTTTTGACCTCCTTGTGCTGATTGTGCGTTGTTTATTCATTTTTTCGCCATTTTGAGTTCTTTTTCTCATTTTTTTGGCTTCGTTCATATTTATTATTTTTTTTGGTGTTGTGGTGGACTTTTGAAGGTGATTTGACCGATTTGTGATTTTTGACCCTTAAGGAGATTTTTAGGAGCCATAGAATTCATTGTATTTTGTATCCCCATTTGAAACCTATCCGATACCCATTACCCATTTGTATACCTATTAATTCATATTTATACCCACTACCCATTAACCCACAATTAACTCCTATATAAATACCCTAATCCTAATTAACCCTAACCCTAATCTCTTTTTCTCTCTCCATCTCCAAAATACAATCTGGCCTCCCTCCCTTCCTCTCCAATCCATCCCGGCCTGTGCATTCCCTCCCCAAACCGAGCCTCATCACCCCCATAACAGGCCTCCCTTGTACCAAGTACACCCCCCATCCACCATACTACAAACTCCGATACATCCAAAACACTACTTTTTCTCTCCTATTGTGGCCGGCATCTCCAAACAGCACCACCATCCATAAACCCTCTTCAAAACTCTCCCCCTTGCTGATTTGTGAAGTGGGTAGCACCCACTTTGGTTCGTGCATCAAGGAGTTCGATCATAGGAGCTTTTCGGTTCGTGGGTTCGCTTGGAAACGCGTGAGAAGGCTATTTTGCTCATGGGTTTTCTTCCTTGGACTCGTTGGCATTGTTTTCACTCCATTAAGGGGCAAGTAACTTGTACATAATTTTATTAGGTTGATACAAGTCAAAAAGTTCACATATAGGGTAGTTGAGACTAGAGACGGCCAAAAATTGTATTTTTATTTTTGATTTTTGTCTCTATTGTGTAAATCAGGCTATAGATTACTTAGAATATGAGAATTGATAAGTTGATAACCTAGGTTTACCCAAACTTGATTTTGATCGTGTATGTGACATATTGCATACCATGTGTTTGGTTGATTGTCCATATGAGAATTATTAGGTTTTGACATATTAGAAACCCTTCAATATGATATTTAGATGATTGGTAGGCTGCGATTCAAATTTGGTTGAGTTTGGTTCATCAGTATGAAAGTTATGGCGTGTTTAAGATGAAGTGTGAAATCTGGAATTTGCGGCTGTGCTGTGTTGTTTGCTGTTTTCACCTGTTTTAGAGTCCGAATCTCAACTTGGAGATTTCACGGTAAATTGTAGATAATTGAATCTATTTTCAAACCCCACCGATTTCACTGCATTTGGAGTTCGTATGAATGAGATATGATAATGTTGGTACATGTATGTCGGTAGTTTCCAGATTCAGTTTGGGGTAGATTTTGTAAACTATTTATTTTCAAGATCTAGGTTATACATATTATCATGCCACAATATTTTTCGCAGTGTTTCACCATAATGTTAGGAACTTCCCAGATTTTTGATGTATTTTAAAGAGGAGTTTTGCGCAATGTTTCATATCCTTTTCTATAACCTACTTTCGCTGTAAATTGCGTGTTGTTCTATGTTGAATGCAGTTTTCACCCTATTTATTATTACTGTATGAAAATTATTTGTGAGATATGAAAATTGGAGAATTTTATCTATTTTCACGCCGTTTTGGTGGAATTTGATTTCGATGCGCTGTTTGCGAGATATGTTTGTTTTCGTACAGCAGTATTGAGAAATTCCAGATTCGTCAAACCTTGTTTTTGTGTTGCTTTTCATTTTTGAAGACTTAGCTATACTTCCTGGAATATTATGAAACTTATTATTTTGAGTCTATATCTATAGGGGAATACCCCAGATTTCTCGTGGAATTATTTGAGGAGTTTACATACTGTTTTCATATGATTGAAGTCATTCCCCTGTTTTCTGGCTGTACGTAAAATCTGTGTTGAAATGAGTTTTAAGCTGAGATGTTGTGAACTAGTATATGACTTTATTATAATCGTTAGAAGCGTGTGGTTGTCTAGTTTCCAGATCCTTCGACGGATCATGATTTGCATGTCTGTAGCACTTTGAACCACTGTTTTAGTGCTGACTAGTCTTGCTGTCCTGATTATGAATCTAGACTATTTTGCTCGTATATGTGAATGTATATCATCCGTGCATGTTGATTTGTTAACCTGAACCTAGACCTGATCATATCTTGCTTATTTGACACTATTTTGCACATATACATGCTTGTTGGACATTAGCAATAAAAGTAATCAAGCCGGAGTTTATGGGACAGATCTAGTAGTGGATAGTGCAGAAATGTGTACTCGGAAGAACCTGGTTTGGTTTGGAGCTTGTTTACACTTGGAGCTTGACACGATTTACATGACACGTGCACACATGACACTGGAGCTTGTTTTGGGTTTGGAGCTTGTTTTGGTTTGGAGCTTGTTTACATGATACTTGGAGCTTGTACCTGAGTACGCTGCCCTGCATGGTCCCCTATAAAATCTAAAGCGAAACAGTTGTGCTGTAGAAACCATGTGGTGTGGGTGGCATGTCGTGCTACCTAGATAGTAATCACACAAGACTTGAACTTAATATTTGAACTTAATACTTGAACATGATACTTGACATAATACCTGTTTAATTGATACATGAGACTTAATACCTGAGACATGATACTTGATACATGATTACACGACACTTGACACTTGATGCATGTTTATAGGATACTTGTTTACTTAACACTTGATTTATGCCGTGTACACTTGACACTTTTACCATGCTAGTTTGTCTAGGTTGACACCTTACCTATACCATATGCTAGTTAGTTTTCCCCATTCCATGTGCTTGTATCCTACTCTATTTGTGACCCGAACTTGCAATTAACGGGTACTTGTATTTTCTCTTTTTTCTCTTTCCTGCATTCGATGAATTGCAGATTATGGCGAACAGGTTCAAGATGGTGTTGGAGACTTGAAGTATTAGTTGCTTTTGGTTATTACTATTTCTTGTATCGTGCTAGAACAATACTGTATTCGTGAGACTTGTATTATTCTTGTGTTTTGAAACTTGGATATTATTTGTATTTGGGTGATGTGACCCAGGATATTTATTTTTCCAGACTCTGTTTTATTTAAGAACATGGTATTTGATTTCAAGTAATTTCTGTTGGTAAATTTGATTCGATATTGCATGTTGGTTCCACCTTTTGCTTCCGACTCTGATAAATTCTGTGATGTGTTGCAAAGATTTCTTGAAACAGCTTAAGGATGATAATAATCATTCGCTGGGATTTTGTTACGTGCTCGTATTCCGTATTTTTTGGAAGCGGGGCATGACAAGCATAGTTAAAATAATTTATAAACTAAAGAGGTTGAGCAGTTTTGTGAATCTGCGACTATGGACACAGCAGCAGTAAAACTGCGATATCTCCTAGACCATAACTCGGAATTCAAAAATTCTGGATGCTATCGACAACTAGACATTTAGAGCTACATTTCATATTCAGGGCTCAAGTTCAGATTTTGATTTTAAAGTGGTCGAAACAGTAAGTAAAGTCCAGGACAGAAACAAGTGTGAATGTCTTTCATATATAAGTTACATGATAATTGGTTATTATGAGTCTAGATTAATGTGTGATACAAATACGGATGTAGTGGTTATCAAATCAGCAAGCAACATCTATTTCTCAACTCAAGGAATGCAAGATCATCTCATACATGATACAACACAGATCTATAAGTGTAGGGTTTCTTAGTTTCATGTGTTCAAGTGACTAGGAGATAAATGAGTCTAACTAGTTTGTAAATATAACAACGAAAGGGTTGTGACTCTTAAGATTATGGAATGGACGATGAATAATTCAAGATCAACAAATGATAAGATAAGGAGTCACAACTACAACCTATTTGCGGTATTTTCAATTAAATGCTTGTACTGGGACAATAAATTGTACAAGGAGTCGACGAATCCGACGGAGATCACGATCGGCACGGATCTTGACGAAAAGATCAAGAGCAAGGTAATCAACAGCTGCAATCGGATCTGATGGTGAAGATCAGATCAGATCAGATCTGAAGTGGCACGAATCTTGATGAATCCAACGGTCCAGATCAAATCAGACCTCCTTCTTCTTCTTCCCTCCTTCACCGTAACAAAAGAGAGAGGGGGGACTGCGGCATCGGCGGTGGCTGGTTGACGGCACAGGCGGCGGCAACGTCGAGAGGGACTACGGCAGAGGGAGGCGACGGCGGTCACGGGGCGGCGCGGTGGAGCTTGGTGGCGACAAGCTCTGTTTTTGGGTTCGAAAACAAGGGAGGAGAGCGACGGGGGTCTTCTGTGGTGGATGGAAAGAATGAGGGTGATGCGGTGGCGGCGAGGCGAGGAGACAGGGGTGAGGATGATGGCGAGGAAGAAGACGAAAGGGAAGAAGATAGCGTCTGGGTTTTTTTTTGGGTTAAAACAATAATAGGGGGTTAGGGTTAGGGTTTAGGGTTTAAATGGGGGGGTTTGGGTTATTGAGTATTTTGGTAGCGGGTTTGAGGGGGATCCAACAAGAGACTTAGTCAAAATTTAATAAAATGGGAAAAAAGAGATAGATGAGATGAAACAGTCCATATCTTCATGAGGAACGACATAAAAGAGCAGAACGAACAATACAATTGAAATAAAAATTGGCACCAAGATTGAGTTGAAACAAAAAAAAAGATTTTTATTAGATCTGGAAATAAGAATACAGGATCTCAAATTGATAAAAGAATACAATGGAATAAAATACAGCAGAAAAAAATACAGATACGGGAAATAGGAGTTACAGTTGGATATTTCTGCCTTTCGGTGTGATGTGTGTGAACTCGCAAAAGGTCACCGTGTCTCTTTTCCTTCAAATCTAAGTAGAAGCTCTCTTCCATTTATGATTATTCATTCTGATGTTTGGGGTCATCCAAAACCATTATATTTGGAGGAGCCAAATGGTTTGTGACATTTATTGATGATTGTACTCGAATGACCTAGATTTGTTTGATGAAGTCGAAAAGTGAAGTTAGTAGCTTATTTCAGAAATTTCACAAGCATGTTATGATTCAGTATAAATCACAGATTCAAGTTCTTAGGAGTCATAATGGCGGAGAGTACCTGAGTTCAAATCTGCAACAATATTTGGTGGAACACGGCATTGTTCACCATACTACATGCTCATATACACCTCAACAGAATAGGGTTGCAGAAAGAAAAAATAGACACTTGCTTGAGGTGGCCCGTGCTTCTCTTATCCATGAAAATATGTCACTCATTTATTGGGGAAAATCCCTTGCTTCTGCTGCATAGTTAATCAACTGAGTTCCCTCTAGTATCCTAAACTTCCTCACACCATTTCAAGTATAAACTGAAGCTGTGAATCCACCAAAAGTCGCTAACTTGCTACTTCGTGTGTTTGAGTGTGTTGCATTTGTTCATCTTCATCAACATGAACGTAATAAGTTAACTCCTCGAGCTTTCCGCTGTGTTTTTGTGAGATATGCACAGTATAAGAAAGGGTATCGGTGTTATCACCTACCGACTCAAAGGATATTTGTGACTGTGGATATTGTGTTCCATGAAGATGAGATGTATTTTTCTTCTTCTACGACTGAACTTCAAGGGGAGTACAGAAATGAAGTTCAGACTATTGGGTATGATGAAGGGGTTAGTGAATGTCACGCCCTGCTTCCCAAAATACGGGAATACGAACACGTGGCTGAGGCCCAGCAAATGATGCGAATACACCATTCATAAGCTGTACAGGTAACTCAACAATAAGATAACAACAAAATCACGCAAGCATGTAAAATCACAATAAGATAACAAAAAGTACATGACATAGTTCATAACATAACCAGCAGCTGGAAATAAAAACTGAGTTACGAGTCAAACATGCCCGGATTACAATAAAGAGTAGCATAAATAAAACATAAACTAAAGCAACATGAAAATAAATAAGACTAAAATACTTGATCAGCAATACTTTCGGGTAACTCTCCATTCGGGCCTGCAAGTACATGATTACAAAAAGAAGAAACAAGAAGACGCCCGTTAATTTAAGTCACGGGCCGCAAGTGGTATAAGCTAACGGGACAAGTACAAAAAACAAAACAAGAAGCAGGAAAAAGATCATGGAATCAAGAATCATATAATAGGAGAAATACATCATGTAAACAGAATCATGAACGAGACATTATGAAACAAGTGGCATGTAAACAAGTAATCAAGTCAACAAGTCAACAAGAACATGTAACATGTAATTGGATCATGCAAGTGTACGTGTTAATCTTATGTCTTTTATTAATTCCATCTAGGTAGCACTTCATGCATCCATACTTTTACTACATGGCTGCTACATACAATCAGTTATGTTTAGGCCTAATAGTGAATTTTATAAGTCACGTACTCGGGAAAAACATATTAATTGTATCTTGTTCGAGATAAGTGCAAACTTGTAACGTGAAACACGTAGAGTGTAAACTTGTAGCGTGAAACATATAAACATATAATCATGTAATGGATTCTAGAGGTGGCCCCCATAGATTCTAGAGGTGGCCCCCGTCAACTCCTGACGTGGTACTTAGTTCCACGTGGCACTTAGTTCCATATAACTTGTAATCATGGAAAACACGGGCCCCCTTCCGAGTACACTTACCTATATTTTTCACTACTATGGTCTTTCCTTTAAACCTTGGCTTGTTACTTTTATTAATTTTAATCAACAATAACAGATATCATATTTAACTACTATCACGGGTAAAACATTCTTGCACATAATCATGTATAATTCTAAGAGTACATATGTGTGTATCAATCGTGTTCATGTAATGCATGTGGCAACAAGGTATTCACGATCATATGCGAATACGGGATCGATGGATTATGTATAGCAACAGATTTCAATTCGACCGAAGAACACGAATTAGAGTCAAAGAATATACTTGCGGTATTTTTCAGAAGAAGCTTGTACGAGAACAAACAAGTTGTACAAGATGATATTTGTCTGATAACCGACGATGATTGATATCGAATACCAGAATAACGGGATCAGAATCCAGGGTGACGGTCCAAAACCACGTGCCAAAGCAAACAGCAAACTCCCAAATCAGCAACACAATTCCACAGCAAAACAGCAAACAGGGGACTCAAGATCGGATCCACACAACAGCAAGCGGCACTTCAAGATCCACTACACTGGCGAAACAGCAAACACCCAAGCAAAGCACCAATAGAAACCAAGTTCTTCACAACACCAAACAGCAGTGCAGGATCGCCTATACGCCAAACAGCAAACACCCAATTCGACCACTCACACTTCATCTCCTCCTTCACTTCGACAAAGAGAGAGGGAGAGCATGGGAGAGTGGGCGGTGACTGCAGCGAGGCGAGGGCATTGCCAGTGACATTGCAACGAAGGCGAGGTGGCGATGACAGTCGATGCAGAGAGTCGACAAAAACAGGGCTTTGAGGGGGTTGACTGACAGCGGAGGTAGCAGGAGTTCGAGGGTGAGCGAGCGTCGACGAGGGGCTCGAGCGCAAAGGTGACGAGCGGGAAGCGCTCGAAGGTGGGGATGAGGAAGATGGGTTCGATGGAGTGACGAAGACGACGTCGAAGACTGGGGGCTCGAGCGGGAGAGGAAGGAGATGAGGGTGGTAATGGCGGTCGGGAGCTTGCGGAGATGGCGAGGGAGACGAGGGGTAATGGTGGTGGATTCGGTCTAGGGATGAAACAGGGAGAGGGCGGCTCGACAGGGGTGTTCGGAGGTAGGGGATGACGAGGCGGAGGTTGATGGCGATGGGATGGACGAGGCATCGAGGCGATGGATTGGTGAGTCGAAGGAGGAAGATGAGGAGATGGAGGTTCGGTTCTGTGGGGTTCTGTTGGGTTTTAATAACAGAGGAGGGGGAGAGAGGAAGACGGGGAGAGAGAGAAACAGATGGGAGAGTTATATAATAATAAAAATATAAAACAATAAATAATATAATAATGGGTAGAGTAAAGGGGGTGAGAAAGTGTGGGCAATTATGAGGTGGTGGGGGTTATGGAGTTACGGGAGATGAAGAGTGGGGGAATGTGAGGGGTTTTGTATACGGGTAGTTAAATTTGGGTAGGGTTGGGTAATGGGTTAACGGATTGAGGTCCAATACATGTGGGTTTGGGTTGTAAACTTGGGCTTAAAACATTTTAAATAAATCAATTATGATATTGGGCTTGGTTTATGGGCTCAAAAACAATATAATAAATTAGTTATAGGATTGAGCTTAAATTAAACAAGTGGGCTTGGGCTTCAAATTAATTATTTAAACAATTGAATAATTGTATATTGGGCTTCATAAAATAGTTTGAATAATATAATTAATTAAGAAAGAATAGTTACAAGATGCTAAGAATTTAAAATACGGAAAAGTACTTGAAAAATACGTACTAACGGGAACAGGGATTACAATGAAGTTCAGACTCTTGGGTATGATGAAGTAATTACCATTCAGAACGAATAACTGGATACAAATAATGGCGAACACTTGAATGAAGACCTAGCAAGGGAGGAAGGCCCTCATGAAAAAGTGCAACCAAGGGAAGAAGACCCTCTTGAAGAATTGCAACCACTACCGAATTTCAGTGAGAGTGAACCGTCAGAACCCCAAAACCAACGTCATCGTTGTCCGAAGCTCCTAGAAGAGAACTCCTGCACCGTACTAACAGAGGTATTCCAAAACCCACTTATGAACCTGATCCCACTAGTAACGTCAAATATCCCATGAGTAATTATGTATCTACTCACCGCTTGTCGGAATCAAATAAGTCATTTGTAAATCAATTATCTACTGTATCTATTCCTAACAGTGTGTAGGAAGCCCTACTGATCCAAGGTGTAAAGCAGCTATGGATGAGGAGATGAAGTCCTTGAAAAAGAATGAGACTTGGGAGATAGTCGAGCTGCCAGTAGGGAAGAAGCCAGTAGGATGCAGATGGATTTATACGGTGAAGTATAAGTCTGATGGTTCAATAAAGCGATACAAAGCAAGGCTGGTTGCCAAAGGATATACTCAAACGTATGGAATTGATTATGAAGATACATTCGCACTTATGGCAAAATTCAATACTATTTGAGTCCTATTATCACTTACTGCAAATCTTGACTGGTCGTTAGAGAAATTTGATGTGAAGAATGCATTTTTGCATGGCGAATTGACAAAAAAGGTTTATATGGATCTTCCACCAAGGTCAAACAGACCAGTCCAACACAGAAATAAAGTATGTCGTTTGAAGAAAGCATTGTATGGACTTAAGCAGTTGCCAAGAGCTTGGTTTAGAAGATTTACAAAATCAATGAGGACATTCGGATACTATTAGAGTAATTCAGATCATACTCTGTTCCTAAAAAAGAAAGAAGGTAAAATTACTGCTCTCATTATTTATGTGGATGATATGATAGTAACTGAAGATGATTCTGATGAGAGAAATGCATTAAAGAACTACTTGTCACAAGAGTTCGAAATAAAAGATCTTGGCTCTTTGAGATACTTCCTTGATATTGAATTTCTCGCTCAAGAAAGAGGATATTTTTGTCTTAAAGAAAGTATGCTCTTGATTTGTTGAAGAAAACTGGAATGTCTGCTTGTCAGCCGATTGGTACACCGTTAGAAGGACTAAAACTTTGCAACGAATCTGATCATATGCCTTATGATAAGGAAAGATAGAGATTGGTTGGACGACTGATGTATCTTGCGCAAACACAGCCAGATTTATCATATGCTTTAAGTGTGGTAAGTCAGTTTATGCATGTACCTCAGGAATATCACATAAATACAGTGATGAGAATTCTGAGATATATTAAGTCTGCTATAGGAAAAGGGGTCCTATTTGCGAAACATGGTCACTTGAAGGTTGAGGCATATACTGATGCGGATTGGGCAGGATCTATAATTGATAGGCGCTTCACTATAGGATACTTCATCTTTGTTGGAGAAAATCTAGTTACATGGAGAAGTAAGAAGCAAAATGTTATTGCACGCTCTAGTGCAGTGGCTGAGCATCGCGGATTAGCTCTAAGTATAGCGGAAGCTTTATGGCTGAAGCTCTTGTTGCAGGACTTAGGCTGTGGTCCGAATGAACCTATGAAGGTGTATTGTGACAGTCAAGCAGCATGTGATATTGCCGTCAATCCAGTTCAACATGATAGGACGAAATATGTAGAGGTTGATAGATTCTTCATCAAGGAGAAATTGGATGAGAATGTCATTGAGATATCTAAAGTGAAGTCAGAAGATCAGCTCGCAGATATCCTGACCAAGGCAGTTTCGAGTCGGGTCTTTTTGAAATTTGTTGACAAGTTGGGCATGTTCAATATCTATGCACCAACTTGAGGGAGAGTGTTGAAATATAGTAAGTGCTATTGTTATATTCTGTTTCCTAAGCTATAGGAAACAGATTTCCCAAATATCTCACCCCTCAATCCTCTCTCAATCTCCTTTTTTCTCTTTCAAGAATGTAATCATTATATATAGATGTGTACAGTAAAGAATAACGAAAAAAAATAAGAAATCACAATTATTTTCCTCCAAATCTGTTTTCAACACCCTGCCTTTTTATTTCTCATACAACTTGAGCCAGCTAATGTTGGTCATCTCTTTCTGTTCCCTAGTTTTATTTTGCCAAGTCCACATTATTGAATTTGTACCAAATCTTGTACCATACACAATTTGTTTAATTTTGAAAAAATCTCAGTAATGGTGTTTGGTAGGGGTTTTGCCATAGCTAGAGTATCATATGTTTATTTATTAAACTACTTTTGATTCTGTGATTCTGTATGTTGTCATAGCTGTAAACATGTCTTGCATTGCTTAAAAATGAATCGGTCACTGTCACCCTTAAAAATAAAAATAAAAAGTTTGATATGACATGAAATTGTAAGTTTTTATGGAATACATGACAAATTGACAAAAATACTCGTACTGACTGCTGAGGGTGCTCTTGTGTCTTTCAGAATATGCCGTATATCTTAAAAGTTTGTGAGGGTTAGATCAGAAGTGTGTTAGCGGTGATCGTCTTATTTAACTATAATTCCAAGAGTGAGGTTGCTATGTGCTATTACAAGCCAAGCATTAGACAAGCAAACGACTACATCTTACATTGTGAGCAAGTTTTTGTTTGTTGGCTACAAGCTTCAAGTTGTAACTTGCAGAAGACAAGGACAGAGAAGTTCTGTTGGAGAAGAAAGAGAGTGACGAAAAAAGAGAACTGTTCTTATTATTGTGTATTTTAAAACAAACAGCTACACTCACATTTTATAGCATCTACTGCTAACAACTCAACTCTAAAATCATGCTAACAAACTCCTTAACATACTCTTGATCCTAATAAGATGGATCTGAACTTTGTCAAGTTCTACTCAACAAACTCCTGACTTTGACAAGTTCTACTCAACAAACTCCTACAAGTAAGGATCAAGTCTAGATTCTACTCAACAAACACCTACAAGCAAGGATCAAGTCTAGATTATTAACTGATATTCTCCTCCTTAATCTAGACTTGATCAAGGTTGATAACTCCAAGCACCTGCTGCATCTCGGCGAACTTCACTTTGGCGAGAGCTTTCGTGAGAATGTCGGCACGTTGCTTCCCAGTGCACACGAACTCCACCTTTATCTGTCCTCTTTCGACACACTCGCGAATAAAGTGAAAGTGAGTATTAATGTGCTTACTGCGCCCATGAAACACTGCGTTCTTCATCAACGCAATTGCAGACTTGTTGTCGACATAGAGCATGACTGGCTTAGGTTCGCAGCCAGTCACTTCACTAACTAGATTCCTCAGCCACGAAGCTTGACATGCTGCAGCCGTTGCCGCCATGAACTCAGCTTCACAGGAGGACAACGCGACAGTTTTTTGCTTCTGAGACGACCAAGTGATCGGGTTCTTGTTGAGGTAGAACGCCATTCCGCTGGTGCTCCTTCTGTCGTCGACATCTCCGGCTAGGTTACTGTCGGTGAATCAGTGCAGTTCATCTTCACCATGTCCTCTTCCTTACATGAGTCCATACTCAAGTGTTCCCTTCACATATCTGAGGATCTGTTTCACAGCCTGGTGATGCATGGTTGTTGGCTTCTCCATGTACCTACTCACCATTCCGACAGCATAACAAATATTCGGGCGAGTATGAGTTAAGTACCTGAGACAGCCAATGATACGCCTATATTGCATTGGATCGACTGGTGTTCCTTCAAGGTTCTTGCTGAGTTGCAGTTTTGCTTCCTTGGGATACTTGGTCGGATTGCAATCTCCCATTCCAAACTGCTACAATACTCTCTTCGCATATGCTGATTGCTTCGGTGTAATGCGATCACCCTACTGATCTACCTCTATACCAAGGTAGTAGGAGAGTAACCCAAGGTCGTTCATCTCAAATTTCTGCATCATCTGCTGCTTGTAAGCTTTTACTGCAGTTGCTCTTGCGCCTGTGATGATTAAGTCATCAACGTACACTCCGACAATGAGTGCACCGTCTCCATTGCTCCTCGTGTACACAACATGCTCTTGAGTGCATCTGATGAATCCCAGCTCCTTTAAGCAGCTATCCAGGCGTGTGTTCCAGGCCCTTGGTGCTTGCCGCAAACCATAGAGAGCCTTGGATAGTCTATACACCTTGTGCTCCTGGTTCTTGATGATGTATCCTTCAGGTTGAGCTACATATACCTCCTCTTTGAGGTCACCATTCAAGAACGCAGATTTAACGTCCAAGTGGTGAACCTCCCATCTGTGCTGGGCTGCAAGGGCGATGATCAAGCGAACTGTGTCGAGTCTGGCCACTGGAGCAAACACGTCATCAAAGTCCACTCCATGCTTCTGGACGTACCCCTTTGCCACAAGTCTAGCTTTGTGCTTGAGGATCTTGCCTTCACTGTCTCTCCTCACTTTGTATACCCATTTTAAACCGATGGGTTTGTGCCCAAATGGTAACTCAATAAGCACCCAAGTCCCATTCTTCTCGATGGCTTCCAACTCCTTCTTCATAGCTTCCCGCCATTCATGTTCAAGTGTGGCATCTTGAAAGTTTGCTGGTTCTTCAGCCGACAAATACAATATCTCTGCATATACATCAGCAATTGAGTGGTATCTCCTTGGCTCGCTTGAGTCTGCCATCGGTGTGGGTGAGCCGCTCGAAGTTGAGGCTGCAGCTTGTGGTGTAGTAGGCTCCCTTGACGCCATTGCCGCTCCGTGCATCATAGGTGTTGCCGCGTCTCTCGTGCCCTCCGGCGTGTGCACAACCGTGCCCACTGCTCTCTGTGGAGTGATCACTGTCTCGACAACAGGATCTTCGACTGAGAGTTATACTCATCCTTGTGGTTCGACACCATCACCATTGTTCCAGTCCCATCTCCTTTCTTCCTCGAACACGACATCCCTGCTCACATGGATCGTGCTGCGTTGAGGATTGTAGAGATGGTGTGCTTTGCAGCCCTCTTCCATGCCAAGGTACACCAATGGCGTGCTTCGGTCATCAAGTTTCTTGTGATGAGGCCCTGCAGTCTTCATGTGTGCGACGCATCCAAATATCCTTAAGTGTTTGAGGTTCGGTTTCTTACCAGTCCAAGCTTCATACGGCGTGAACGCACTGAGATCTTTAGTTGGCAATCGGTTGAGCAGGTACACAGAATGCCTGACTACCTCGCCCCACATGCTTCCAGGAGCATGCATGCTCTTGAGCAAGCTTCTTGTTGTGGCCATCACGGTGCGATTCCGGCGCTCAACTATGCCATTTTGTTGTGGCGTATATGGTGCGGTGAGGTGCCGTTGTATGCCTTCACCTTCACAGAAGCTTGTGGATTCCTTGGATAGGAACTCACCTCCTCGATCAGTTCTTAATGTCTTTATCTTGCTATCACATTCGTTCTCTACAGCAGACTTGAATTTCTTGAAAATATTAAAAGCAGCACTTTTTTCTTTGAGCATATACACCCACATCATGCGACTGAAGTCATCAACAAGTAGAAGAAAGTACTTGTTTTCTGCAAGTGTAGCGGGTGTAATTGGGCCACAAATGTCAGCGTGCACAAGTTGCAGTTTCTTCTCAGCTCTGAAGCTTGTCTGCAGAGGGAACGGCAGTCGTGCTTGTTTGGCGATGAGGCACCCTTCCCAGATCTGGTTTGGGTGAGAAATCTTCGGCAGCCTAGTGGCCATTCCCTTTTCTGCCATCATCTTAAGCGCGAAGAAATTCACGTGCCCGAGCCTTGCATGCCACAACCAGGCTGGGTCTTGTACTTTGGCCATTAGACATATCGGCCTGCAAGATTCAAGAGCTATCTTGTACAGGCAGTTAAGTGATCTCCTCACCTTCATCAGCAGAATGCCATTCCTATCAAACACCCTCAAGTGGGAGCCGGCGATCTCCACCTTGCTTCCATCTTCTGTTAATTAACCAAGGCTCAATATATTACTTCTTAAACTTGGAATGAAGTATACCTCCGATGGAAGACGTTGTGCGCCATTCTTGCATTGGAACAGGATTGATCCCTTGCCCTCAATCTGCATGGTTGATCCGTTGCCGAACTTGACATTGCCGGTGATGTTCTAATCAAGGTCCTTGAACTTTCCTTGGTGGCCCGTCATGTGGTTGCTCGCTCCATTGTCCAAGTACCACAACTTGGACTCCTCCCAATTATCATTGCTTGTACACAATCTTGGAACCATCTTCTCCTCATTTAGGAGAACCATGTTGCGCCCTTCTTGTGCACTCACGGATAGCAATAAGGCTGGCTCATCGTCTTGACTCAAGTTCGCCTCCTGGTT
Organism: Hemerocallis citrina; assembly: GCA_017893485.1. Taxonomy (NCBI): domain Eukaryota; kingdom Viridiplantae; phylum Streptophyta; class Magnoliopsida; order Asparagales; family Asphodelaceae; genus Hemerocallis; species Hemerocallis citrina. The sequence goes on from CM030358.1 coordinate 61,304,274, forward strand.
TTGTTCACGTCGAGGCTTGCGACACTCCGACGCATAGTGCCCAAAAATATCACAGTTGTAATATTTTACTTTGCTCTTGTCACGGCCTCCATTGAAGCCACGCCCTCTGCCTCGTTCCCTTCCACGACCACGGCCACGGCCTCCACCACTATAACCGCCGCGAGCCTTTGGATTTGAGGACGAATCTCCACCACTCCTCCTGAGTGAGTAGAAGATGACTGTCATTGTTGTCACCATGCCCACGAAGTCTCTCTTCGTGTGCCTTGAGCCGCCCGATGGCCTATTCCACTTACATTTGTTCTAAATCCTCAAATTGCTCAATTATTGATGCAATTTGCAAGAACTTTGTTGGCACGGCTCGGAGCAGTTTCTTGACTACATGGGCCTCTTCAATCTTGTCTCCCAGGGTTCGGATGTTGTTGACGATGTTGTTCAATCTGATGGCGAAGTCATCAACTGATTCCGTCTCCTTCATGTTCAAACGTTCAAACTCACTTTTCAAAGTCTGAACTTTTGCATTCTTGGCACGATCTGCGCCCATGTACATCGTCTTGAGAGCTTCCCATGCCTCCTTCGCTGATTGATTCTCTGCAAGAGACAACAACAGCCCCTCAGGAATTCCCTGATAAATGGCCGTCATTGCCATTTTATCTTTCCTGACTTCAACTTCAATCTTCGGGTCTGCTGGATCGACTGCGTCCCAGACACCTTGAGCTTGCATGAAGACCTTCATCTTGATGGCCCATGCGGTGTAATTGTTCTTTGACAGCATCGGGTAGTGAAGAGTGACTTGTCCCTCCTTCATCTTGGATAGGTCCATAACTGTTTCACGAGGCATGTACTTGGGCATTAACCAAGCTCTGATACCAGATGTTGGCTACAAGCTTCAAGTTGTAACTTGCAGGAGACAAGGACAGAGAAGCTCTGTTGGAGAAGAAAGAGAGTGAGGAAAAAAAGAGAACTGTTCTTATTATTGTGTATTTTAAAACAAACAACTACACTCACATTTTATAGCATCTACTGCTAACAACTCAACTATAAAATTATGCTAACAAACTCTTGATCCTATTAAGATGGATCAGAACTTTGACAAGTTCTACTCAACAAACTCCTGACTTTGACGAGTTCTACTCAACAAACTCCTACAAGCAAGGATTAAGTCTAGATTCTACTCAACAAACTCCGACAAGCAAGGATCAAGTCTAGATTATTAACTGATATTGTTAACATAGTCGGTATTGTTTCATTGAGTTCTTTTCAGTTATATGTCAAGGTGCTTTTGAAGAGAGAGATATTTTGCTCCATAATTTACTTAAACAAACAATTAGTTTTCTGATTCAACATCATTTATCTTTGAAGTAATAATTTGCAGGAATTTTTTTTTTTGAAGTTATTCCTGAAAGAAAGTGTATCATAAGAGTTGGTGTATCGTGTATCTTTCTATCACCAAAACCAAAACACAGAATTTTTACCCTATTCAATTATTAAGAAAATAAAATAAAACAAATTACATCAGATTGTAGCTTCATATATAATAGAGAAATACAAGAAAAAAAAAGTATTAAAAATAGTAATTATGAGTAATCTGGATTCATTCAATAATCAGGAATCCAAGATTTTTGCTGAAGGTGATATGAATCTGGTTTTTTCCTAACAGGCAATATGATTCTGTCAATGATGGGAATATGCATGGAGAGGGTTGGTCGATCCTGTAAGAATATTAAGTCTAATATCAGTTAAATAACAACTTCATGTAACTAATTCCTAGTTAGCTTCTAATAAGAGACTTCATTTGTGAAGGCATAGACAGCTCAACCAACTCCCCACATGTTCTTCTATTATTGAGGTTATGACTCATAATCAAATTTATGCATACAACTAATTTTATTTCAAACTATTTTAAGGACTGAACATGTAAAACCCTAATAAACAAAATAAATAACAATAAAAATCAAGTAGATCATACATATATTTGCATGAACACATTGAAATTAAGGTGAAATTTAGCAGGAGCCAATATTAAAAGAGATTGTTATCCTTCAAGAAAGACTTAGGAACAGAGTTTGTTTAGTTTTTATAATACACGAATTGTCTTCCTCTTACCAACTCTCTCCTACCAACTCTCTTGAAAAAACCCTAGATCCCCCCCCCCCCCCTCCCGCCCACCGCTGCCCCCCCCCCTCCCGCCACCCAATGCGGCGACAAGATACCCCCAGTCGTGGCACAAGGAGAAGTTGCCCCTCTCCGTTCGCGTCTTCGTCCATCTTCGTCCAACGAGATCCCGTCAGGAGGAGAAGCTGCCTCCCTCTGCCGCTTCGGTGTGCCTTCACGGACGACGACGGGACCGCCGAGCCTCCCCAGTGCGCCGCCACGCTGCCTCAGTTTGCGGTAGCTCCAGCGACTGGTTGGGCGAGCCCCGTGGCTTGCGATCGTCATGGCTTTGGCCGAGATGAAGGTGAGCCACCTACCCCCCCCCCCCCCTCCCTCACTGCACCCACCAGAGCCGGGCTTGGTCGTCGTGGCTCTGGCTCTGGCCGAGGACGACCCCCCCCCCCCACTGCGCCCACCAGAGCCGGGCTTGGTCGCCGTGGCTCTGGCTCTGGCCGAGGACGACGCAGAGTTTGGTTCGGCATGGGGCCCGTTGGGCAAGGTTGTTTGTTGGTGTTGGTTGTGGTGTGAGAAGTGTGGAATGTGTTGTATCGCACAATTGTAGGGCTTGGGCCCGAGATGGGGTCCCTCCATAATGTGCGACATCCACGGTAATACCGGAGTTAGAGACGGCAGCGGGCTGATCTGGTTATTGTTTGTGTGGGGGAGTGGAGGAGGTGCTTGGGATCGGTGTTGCACGGTTACGGGGCTAAGACCCGAAGATGGGGTCCCCCCCATATGTGCGCACCTTTATAGCACAAGATGGGGCTTGGGCCCGCAGACGGAGTCCCTCCATGAGGTGTCCTGTAGAAATTGTTGAGGTGGAGGTGTATCTGTTTTTGTTCGGTAGTGAGGTAGTCGCACCCTGAACTCGACACCCATTAATCAACGGCCACAGGTTCCGCAACAACACCGCCACTACGCCCTCATCAATAAACCTGCAATCTACAACGTCCACCACCCATAGGGGCGAGAGGGGAAGGTGATGCTTCTGTTAGTTGTGGTTGTTTCGGGTTTTGCGTGAGAGAAAGAGTGAGAGAATGAGAGAGTAAGTTGCTTCTCTCCATTCTGTGCGGGTGTCTATTAGTGTTTGTGAGAAATCACTAGAGAGAGTAGATGCGTGTGAGAGGCAAAGGTATCCTCTTCACGGCTCTCTCCTTGTCGGTGTTCGTGGTTAGGGTGACTGGGTGTTTTGTTTGGTGAGAAATTACTGATGAGAGCTATAGCGTGACAGAGTTGAGTACCCTCTCCACGGCTCTCCTTTTGGGTGCGACTACGATTGGGCCATGTGTAAAGTTTGCGTTGGTGAGGTAGAAGGAGGGGGCAGCAAATTTTCAAATCCCACATGATTCGCTTCAAGTTGGTGGGCGCGTGCCGTGGAGGTGGGTGCTCGAAGCTTACTTGACGGACATACAGTTAGTTGGTCCTCGTAGTGTAAAGTGAGAGCTGATTATATGTACTAGTCATGTCGCTTCATTTTTTTTATTTTTTTTTTATTTTTTTATTTTTTTTTTAGGTTGTAACCTGCCCCAGTATGCTGGGGTTGTTTTGTTAATTTCTTATTAATGAAACAGGATGGCCGTATTCTACCTTTTCCCTCAACAAAAAAAAATAAAATAAAAAAAGACTTAGGAACAGACACGATGGACAAAAATGATTTGAATTTTATCATCTTAAATTGAAAATTCTAATTACAGAATTGTAAGTTCAAAATATTATAACATATTCAAGGTGTCTCCTCTTACATTTAGTTCTGTGCATGCCTTTATACTATTTGACTAACCCAACCCACAAATTTTCTTTTGAAAACTAAAAATATTGCAACTAAATTTAGAGCCACAATCTATACAAATTTATGCGTAATAACACTTTCAAAGAACATTTTGTCATTTTCGTTTCCACAACTCTAAGCGATGGGCAAGGGTATCTACCACAGCCATTCAGCGATGGGCAAGCGCGAGAGGGAGGAGGTCTGAGAGACGACATGTCAAACACGATAGAGAGGAACAACCCTACGGCGCTCCCAATAGAGGAAGGGAGCGCTTGGAGAAGAGAGAACCTCGAACGATCCATAGAGGACGTTTGAGAGAGAGACCTAGAGAGAAGGGTGATAGGGTAAGAGACGAAGTTCGGAGGAGAGGCTCGCTGGAGAAGGACACTAAAGCGGATCAAAGGGCGACCACCTACAAGAGGTCCTACGCTAATGTCACAAGGTCTAAGGCTTATGGCTATGGGGATCAAAACAAGGCTTGGAGATACGGCTCGCTGGAGAAGGAGGTCAAGAAGACAAAAGAGGACGAAGAGGGGGAATGGATATTAGTGAGCCAAGGAAGGTCAGAAGGGCAAATCAACCAGGGAAGACACCCCAAAGAAGTTCACCGGAATCTTCAAAGTCGGCGGTTGCACCTCAGTGTCACAAATACGCTCAACGGGGCCACACTATCCACGACTGTCCTAACCAGTGGTTTTGCTACGCATGTGAACCCTATGGCCACATTTTGAATGCTTGCGATAAGGATAAGGCGCTAGCGAAGTCTCCACCAGGGTCGCCAACAACTTCGATGGCCCCAATCACGGCAGATTCACTGCAAAGTAGAACGGAGGAAAGCGTGGCGGGAGGAAGAAAAAAACCAAAGCAATTATTACTCCAACACCTATCATGGCAGAATTCGAAAGGTTCTTCGCTTCATGCATCATGATCAAAGCACAAAGCGGGAATCCAACCACTACCGAGATAGAGAAGCTTTTGGCAGCCAACACTCAGAGTTCACCGAAGTGGAGGTGGCAGGTTCAACAACTTACTCAGAATGGATTTTTCTTACATTGTCAAAACTCTGATAGAATCCAGGAAGTCTTAGCCCTACAAAGTATAGAGGGTCAGGGTAGAGAAGAATTCTACATAACATTCTCTCGATGGTCACAGAAGGTAGGAGCGTTGTTGACTGAATCTCTACCGTCGGTGTGGATTAGATTGTTTAATTTCCCTTTTCACTGTTGGGTTAGATCCGTCTTTCAGAATCTTATCAGGGGTTTTTGCTATTTAACCGAGATTAATAAAAGCACGCTTCTACACAGTCGTCGAGATTTCGCTTACTTAAGAATTAGAGTAGAGGCGAATGAAGATATCCCATCCACGATTCTAGCTGAATTCGATGGAGAGGTGTACGAAGTCAAGGCGATTACGAAAAGGAAGAAGAGCATGTCGTTCAGTGGAGCGAGGGTTTGGATCTCCACATCAGATTCGGAAGAATCCAAAAATCGCAAGGTTGAAGATGAGCGACGACCGTTGGATCCAGCAAGGAACAATCAGGGCGCTTCATCATCCAAAAAAGAGTTAGAAAAACGAAAGCCATCTGATCAAAGGGGAGCGAATCAAGTGCATCCATTTCAAAAGCAGTGCACTTTACAGTTGGAGCCTTCGGTGGAGTTTCGAAGTAAACGGACAGGGGACAGCTGTCCTCTCGAGATTGGTGGACAGAGATATGAGGAGAGAGGAGCAGTAGATGGAGGCGTCTCCACTGTTCAACAGAAGACAAGTCACATCAAGCATTCAGAGCGATGGGGAATACTGAAAAGTTGTTCTGCAGATTTTAAGGAAGCGGAAGCGGCGATGGGATCATTGGTCAGAGCAGCTTTAACAAAATGACGAGAGCGGAGTTTGAAGAATCTATTGGACGAGCAGACCAAAAGATAATTAAAGGTTTAGGTGGGCTAGGCCAGCAACAGGAGTTGGGCCCATTTACAAATTTAAAAGTGGCAGATCATGAGCCAGGCCTTCAGAACGGGGAGGTTCAGGCCCAAGTTGGCTTAAATGATTTTGACGTCGACCATGAGCAAGGTTCGAACGCGTTGGTTCATGTAGGGAAGACCAAAGAACATGAAGAGGATAATCTTGAGGGGCATCAGACATTACACTCTCTGGTTCATATACAGGAAGTTGGCTCTAAGGATTATGTTTCTAGTGATGACAGAGGTGGAAGAATTGAAGCATTAGATGGAGTAGGAGAGGACTCACATGTTTCGGAGATCGATACAAACAAATGGGAGAACAAAGTTTGGGAGTTAGCCGGAGGAGAGAGTGCTAGCAAGAAAACAGTTGAATATCAGAGGAAGAGTAAAAGGCAGCTGGAAAAATGGGAAGAGCAGGGACCAAGCGAGGATGATTTGATTAGGGTGGCGGTAAAAGCAAAAGAGCTAGTGTCAGCTTGTGGAGGTAACTCTAGTTGTAATCTTTCAATTCTGAATTATATTCATGATAATACTCCTCTTTATTACGCTAGTCTATTCGGTCTAGCCACAGGTTCTACGGATGACGAACAGCTTCGTACAGTGAACTCTCTTAGGGGAGAAATTGATAGGGTGGTCCACTAACCGGGTTAGGAACCAGACAAGAGTAGATGATAGATGGTAGGGCAACAGAGTGGTTATTAATGTTATACATCTTCTGGAATGTTAGGGATATGAGACAAGGGTCAAAGAGTATGTTAATAAACAGTACCATCTCTAAGCATAGGCCATCAATTTGCACGCTGCAGGAGACTAGAATTGAGAATCCGAGGGCAGAGGACTTTGATAGACTTAGATCTCTTAGAGGGTGTGAGTGAAATTTTAAATCGACTATAGGATTGTCGGGGGGGTCACTTTAGGAATTGACTCATCCACGTTTGAAATCATTGGCGTGGTTATTGGAATGTTCACCGTCACAGTTAGACTCAGACGGCGGAACTGTAACACCCCGTAATTTGTAATTTCAAAGAGCTAGTATGATATATATATATATATATATATATATATATATATATATATATATATATATATATATATATATGGGTTGATGGCATATACGTAAATATTGTGAATAGGGGGGGGGGGTTGAAGTAAAAACAGCAGACTTGGCCTGCTGTGCTTCGGTGACGTCATCGCTGACGTCACCCATAGGGGGCCCGCCTGTTTGAAGCAGCAAAGGCTGCTGTGCGGTCTTGCTGACGCGTGGCATAGGGCCTGCCTAGCCTGGGTCGCTATGTCTCGAAAAGTATAGAGAGGGATTAAGTTAGTCCCATATCGGGATTTGTAATAGAATAATTAAATAATAAATAATATAGCCTATGATCAAGAGTCACCAATCCGGTTACTACCTTTTGAGAGACAGACTGTGGTAGGCAGTTGTACTATACTATAAATAATTTATCTGATAAATTGTATAAATTGTCTGAGCTTGGGGCAGGGGCGTTACAGGAATAATAATTGGGTATATGTGGTGACATCCGTTTATGGTCCTTACGATTCTAGAAGACGGATGGTGTTGTGGGAGGAGCTGAGAGCGATCAGAGAACGATGGGCGGGCCCATGGGTGGTTGGTGGAGACTTCAATATTACTATATTCCAGCACGAGCACATGGGTAAAGGGACTAGTAGTACTGACAGGAATAGTTTCAACGCTGCCATAGACGATTTAGAACTCATGGAGCTCAATCCGACTGATAGAAGGTTCACGTGGACGAACATGCAACAGAACCCGATCCTAGCTAAGCTTGATAGGATTTTCGTGTCCACTGAATGGGAGGAGGTTTTCCCGCTAGCGTCTGTCAAGTCAATCACGAGATTTACGTCAGATCACATTCCCTTAGCACTGCAGTGCGGCGATGGGCTAAGAAGCAACCCACACTCCTTCCGTTTTGAGAAAGCTTGGACTATGAATAATAGCATTCGTAAGGTTATAGAACAGTCTTGGAATGTAGACACCTCTTCAACTAATGCCATCGGAAAATGTATCACAAAAACTAGAAGACTGCGCAAATATCTGAAAGAATGGGCTAGGAAGGAGTTTGGTCAGATCAAAAGAAGAGTGGAGGAGCTGGGAGAAAAAGTTAGGGAATTAGAAGTAGTTGAGGAGGGGAGGGATCTACTTGGAGCAGAGGTTCAGGAATTGGCAAATATCACGTTACAAATGCGTCAATACGCAGAAATGGAGGAGCAATATTGGAGGCAACGTTCGAGGATTCAATGGCTTAAAAAGGAAGACGCAAATACAAAGTTCTCCCACAAGGTTGCAAACGGAAGAAGGAGACATAACCGCATCAGTGGGCTGCATGTGGGAGCAAGATGGACCGAGGATGAGGGAGAGATCAGAAGACATCTAGATGGAAAATTCAAGGAATTGGTGGGACAAACCAAGCGACATAGATGTAAGCTCTAGTCTGAGTTCTGGGACGGATCTAGAATAGACAAAAGTATGGGGATAGAAGGCCCATTTACGGAGGAAGAAGTGTCTCAAGCGATCAGAAGTTTAGGACAAGACAAAGCACCGGGCCCAGATGGATTCTCTATCTTCTTTTATAAATTATATTGGAAAATCATCAAGAAGGACCTGATGGAAATCTTCCAAGAATTTCACTGTGAGACAGCGGACATAGACAGGCTTAACTACGCAAACGTCATTCTTATCCCCAAAAAGAATGAAGTTTTCAGGAGTGAAGATTTTAGGCCTATTAGCCTCCTTAACGAATCCTTTAAGATTATCACCAAGGTTCTGGCTTCAAGACTGTCACCTCATCTTAAGGATGTGGTAGGCGATTCACAGAGTGGGTTCATTAAAGGGAGGGACATTATGGACAGTGTCGCCTCTACACACAAGTTAGTCTATAGAGGTAGCAAGGAAAACTCTAATGGATTCTTGCTTAAACTTGATTTTGAAAAGGCCTACGATTCAGTGGAGTGGGATTGTGTGGATGAGGTCCTACAACTCAAAGAATTTAGGGTCAAATGGAGATCCTGGATTATGAAATGTGTCAGAGGGGGTAAATTTTTCGTCTAGTTTAACGGAAAGATGGGAAAGGAAATTAGACGCCGGAGAGGTTTGCGACAAGGGGACCCCTTGTCTTCATTAATCTTTACCTTGATTGCTGATGGTTTAGAAGAAATGATTAGGAAGGGTAAAGAGGAGCGAATAATTAGTGGGATTCAGATCAAAGGGATTCCAGAAGCCATCTCGATCCTGCAATATGCGGATGACATGCTTATCTTCGGAGCTGCAAAGGAGGAGGATATTTTAGCAATTAGCATTGTTTTGAGGTGTGTCCAAGCGTGGGTAGGGCTGAAAGTGAATCTCAACAAGAGTTGCGTGATACCTCTAAGCGATAATGTATCCACTCCGATCAACTCTATCGAGAGCATGTTCGGCTACGAGGTTGCTAACTATCCACTCACATTCCTTGGTACCCCCATCAGACCAGGAGCGTTGTGAATGAGGACTGGCAACCGTTAATAGAGAAAGTAAAAAAGAAACTGGCGGGTTGGAAGGGACGTTTTCTTACACTTTGAGGAAGGATCACTTTGCTCAATTTTGTCTTCAGTAGCCTACCAATGAACTTAATGTCGATTTACGAGCTCCCTAAGTGGGTTATCAACAGAATTGATAAGTGTAGAAGAAGGTTCCTATGGAAGGGAGTTGATGAAGCCAATAAGGAATTCCACTTGGTCAATTGGGGGAGGGTGTGCAAGAGGAAGGAATTTGGCGGTCTGGGAATCCTCGATCTAAGGGACATAAATCGGGCTCTGATGAGGAAGTGGTGGTGGAAAATGAACAGGAGACGAAACAGCTGGTGGTGCAAATCTTTTGGAGCTTATCGGGAAAGGAAGAAATTTAGATTTGGGGGAAGAAGTGCATATGGGAGAACATCTTATCTTTGGAAAGGGGTGGAGAAGGTAGGAGATATTTATCACACAAATACCATCTGTAGTATTGAAAACGGAAAAAATACAAGATTCTGGAGGATAAATGGTGTGATAACAATTCTCTCATAAGTTTGTTCCCGGAAGCTGTAAGGGCCACGATAAAGGTAGACACGCTAGTTGTGGATGTTTGGCGAAATGACAGACTTAAGCTGCTGGTGGGGGAGGAGGTGTCACATGAGAGTATCATTCAACTCCAGAATTTGAATAATTTCATTCGAACTGAAGGAAGATATTCCAATGACACAGAATACGGCAGGGCATGGAGTTTAGAGTCTAATAACAACTTCACGGTATAGCGTCCCTTTACAAGAGTCTTAACGATGGAGAAATCAGAAGCAAAAAATGGAAAGATTATATGGAGTACACAAGTGCCTTTGAAGGTAAGAGCTTTCCTTTGACTGGTGGTGAACGACGCTATTTTATCAAAAAGAAATTTGCAGAAGTGAGGTATGCAGATTGAGGTTGTGTGCGCTAGTTGTAGCACTAGCGAAGAGGACACTAATCACATTTTTTTCAATTGCCATAGGGCTAGGCTAGCTTGGGAGGTTGTGTGCCTTGGGTTTGGATGTTTAGAGAACCCTAGATCGATCAACGAGGCTTGGGACTTAGGGAGGGGGAGCAACATAAGAAAGAGGATAGGGAGGCTTGGGATTTGTCGGTTGCTGCGACAATCTGGGGCCTGTGGCTAGACCGGAATAATTTTTATATTCGTAATTGCACTCATAGATTTCATGTCATTATGCATAAAATTTTCGGTTTCATCTATGCCTGCCTGGGCAGGTCAGGCAGGGGCAAAGAAGAGGCTACGCATGGAGGAGGAGTAAGCGGCCAGAATGTGCAAGGATATAATGTTGGATGATCATTATGTTGTTTCTGTACCTGTGTTTTCATTTTGGTTTTTGATGCATCGGACTGTTGAGATGCTTGACTTATCTTGATATTTTGTGTGATAGTCTGTAACTGGATCTAATGTGTTTCGTTAATCTATCATTAATGAAATGATGACGATGTCATCTTTATTCTACTAATAAAAACATTGAGAAAGACTAATATTGACATTCAAAAGTCTAGACAGCTCAACTTCACTAATCATGGATTATTTTGAAATTGATAGCAAAATAGTAAAGCATGTGAACTAAGATCTTCCTATTCACAGTGTAGATTGTGTTATCATCATTAAGATTTTCAAGAAGACTGTTTCTCAAGGCCCTACAGAAGTTTTTAATATCCTTACGAGTAAGCAAAATTGTTAACATGATAATGGATAAAACAAAACATGATTATACTTAATCTTGAGCAGCATTATTCTATTCAGGATTCCAACATCCCTATCATTTAAGTTGTAGTCCCTGACACATGTATGATAGCTACTTATGTGATGTATAATTCCTTGGATATTTCATGAACTTAAACTATATATGAGTGGTTATTTAGGCTAGGTTTGTTACATATCTTGCTTCTCGCTTTCAATTCCAAATACATGAAAAGAATTGGTCTGCATTGTTAAGCATAAGATATTCCCGCACAATAGTACAAGAATTTGTAGGTCACTTCTTGTGATCTTCTGATTAACAAGCATGACAACAATGAACATTATTATCTTAGAAGCACGAAAAGGAAGTGATGTTGTGCCTCTTTGACGCGATGCAAGTTCTACTGGAAGCATAATATTCCTAATTATTATACGTCTTCGATAGGGATACTGAAATCATGCAAATGAAGCGACTGGATGCATCTGGCGTCCAATAAGTTCTATGATACTAAAATCCATGTACCCTACACATGTTTAATACGACACACCTTCCGAATAGAATTAGTTGTTTCCGTAGGCTACTATTCAAATTGGAAAAGGATCTTATTGCATTGGACCAAGAAGTGAAAATACAGTATAACTTCAATAAATTAATAAGGTTGGTAACACGGAAGATTATTAATTTAACGAAATAATTAATTATTTGATACATTAATAATTATTGATTTATCAATAAAATAATAAAGTTTTAATTTAGAAAGAATGTAATGTTCGATGTACATCAAAGTTAGTATGTACATACATAGTATACCAAACGTTAAGTACATACATCAAATCAAGACATACATAAAATAATGAACAATTTCATAGAAGGTCAAGTGTTTCAAAATTTAATTCCATAACATGGAATTAAATTGTGAAATAGTTGATCCTTAAATTTAATTCCATAGAATTCCTTCAACAAAAAAAATTAATTAATTCCGTAGAAGATCAAATGTCCGGAGATGTTACATGCATATGCATTGAACATAATTTGTATAAATACAACTATCATCAACTCTAGTCTTAGACTCAAAATCATAGTAATTTTTATATTCTCCTTGCACCTATCAATGGTGTCTCATTTGAAAGGGGTGAAAAATTTGACATTGACCGATGGGATGAGAGCATTGTGTGAGTACAAAAATGAGCATTTGTCATTTACTAATAAAGAACTGCAACAATGGGTTCAAGAAAATTTCAACTCTCCATCAGACAATGAACAATATCCAACGCTCTCAAAAAATCAGCCGAATACTTGTCAGATGAGATGAAAAGTAGCTATTCTAAGAGACAATTAGCAAAATATCTTGAGTTAGAAAAAGTATTGTATGAGTGGTTTCTCCGAAATCAAGAGAAAACTAATATGACTGGAGAAATGATCTCGAGAAAAGTCAAAGATACTATCCAGAAAATGTATGGTGAAATTAATCTCCAAAGTTCAACTTCTCAATTGGTTGGCTAAATCGGTTCAAGGCAATACATGGAATTAAGTCTTATCGAAGGTTCGGTAAAAATGGTTCGGCTACCATGGAGAATATTGATGATGTTTTACCTGAACTACGAGCTAAACTAGATCAATTTGATTAGAATGATATCTACAATATGAATCAAACAGGGTTATTTTATCGATTGGAAGTAGACTATTCGCTTGTTATAAAGCAATTGGAAGGATGCAAGAATGTCAAGGAGAGAATTAATGTTGTTGTCTGTTGCAATGACGATTGTTCAGATAAAGTACTCTTTGAATTGTTGGTAAGTATTAATAATTCTAGATGCCTTAAACATGTGAACTTGAACAATCTAAGTTTTCATTATCGAGAAAACAAGAAAGCATGAATGAGTGGTTCATTTTTTCAAGAATTTGTTTGTTGGTTAGACAAAAGAATGACTGGGAGAAAGGTTCTCTTTATCGTGAATAATTGCTCTGCCCATCCAAAGGTTATTGAAGGCTAGAGGAATGTTGAACTATTTTTCTTGCCTTTTGATACCACATCAATTCAACCATGTAATGATGGGATCATTCGAGTATTGAAAGCTCATTATCGACATCGGTTCAATGCTAGCATCTTGGAGGGCAACAAGGCAGGAGCAACAAATCCCGAAAAAGTTAAACATTCTGAATGCTATCTACTTTATTAATATGGCTTGGACCATTGATGTCAAGACAACAACCATTGCAAATTGTTTCCAGCATTGCAAAGATCTGCCAGTTAAAGGCATGACTTCTCAAACACAAGGTGGTGAAGATCATGGCCTTCAAGAATTATCTCAAATCATTTCTAGTCTAAATTATAGAAGACCGATGGATGTAGAACTTCTTTTAAATTATCCGAGTGAAAATGATGCAATGATGGAAAAGCCTACTGATGAAGAGATTATTCAAGGGATAATGGATACACTTAATGATGATGATCATGATCCTTATGACAGTTGTGTTTTACCAGTTATTTCTCCAAAAGAAGTCTTTCAAGCAGTATTGACCTTAAATCACTTTTTACTACAAAGTTAAAAACATATACCAAATATAGTGTATGCACTCCAAAATATCAAGGATGAGATTGAGTTCCGTTTAGAGAAGCAGCAAAAAAAAGACTACATGCGTTTTTTGAGAAAGAAAATATTTAAGAAAAGAAGATCTCAAGTTTTTTCTATTCAATTTGGGGAAAATATATTTTATCTTATTTTTTTCTTCTACTGTACATCTCTTTATATACACATTACATTCTTGGAGAAGGAGTACAATTGATTGAGAACATTAAGGAGATGAGAGATTTGAGGGAATCTATTACCTATAAATTAGGTAACAGAATATATAGATTTATTCTTACTATATTTCAACACTCTCCCTCAAGTTGGTGCATAGATATTGAACATGTCCAACTTGTCCACAAACTTCAAGAAGAGCTGATTCAAAACTGCCTTTGTAAGAATATCCGCAAGTTGATCTTCTGACTTCACCTTAGAAATCTCAATAATTTTCTCATCTAATTTCTCCTTAATGAAGAATCCATCCATCTCTACATGTTTTGTCCTGTCATGTTGAACTGGACTGGCAACAATATCACACGCCACTTGACTATCACAATACTCCTTAATAGGCTTATTCGGACCACAGCATAAATCATGTAACAAGAGTTTCAACCATAAAACTTCAGTTATACTTATTGTTAGTCCATGATACTTTGCCTCAGCACTAGAGCGTGCAACGACATTTTGCTTTACTTCTCCATATAACTAAAATTCCTCCAGCAAATGTAAAGTATCCTAAAGTGGAGTGCCTATCAACAACAGATCCTACCCAATCGGCATCAGTATATGCCTCAACCTTCAAGTGACCATGTTTCGAAAACAAGACCACTTTCCTGGAGCAAACTTTATATATCTCAAATTTCTCATCACGATATCACGAGGTGCATGCATAAACTGACTCACCACACTTAAGGCATATGACAAATCTGGCCGAGTATGTGCAAGATACATCAGCCGTCCTACCAATCTCTGATATCTTTCCTTATCACACGGTACTTGATCTGGATCATTGCAAAGTTTCAGTCTTCTTCAAACGGTGTATCAATGGGCTGATAAGCAGACATTCTCGTTTCCTTCAACAAATCAATAGCATATTTTCTTTGAGACAGAAATATACCATTTCTAGAGCGAGAAACTTCAATACCAAGAAAATATCTCAAAGGGCCAAGATTCTTCATTTCAAACTCTTGTAACAAGTAACTCTGTAGTGTCTTTCTCTCCTCAGAATCATCTCTAGTTACTATCATATCATCCACATATATAATTAGAGCAGTAATCTTACCTTCTTTTCTTTTTAGGAATAAGGTATGATCTGAATTACTCTGACAATATCCGAATGTCCTCATTGATTTTGTAAATCTCCCAAATTAAGTTCTTGGCGATTGCATGAGACCATACAATGCTTTCTTCATACGACACACTTTATTACTATGTTGGACGGGTCTGTTTGATCCTGGTGGTAGATCCATGTTAACCTCTTCTGTCAATTCTCCATGCAAAAAGTCATTCTACACATCAAATTGTTGTTGTAACACCCCACTTTTTATTTTAATTAAAAATACATTTTTATTTTTGCACGTATGATGCACATACAAATTTTTATTCTCATTTTATTACTCTCATTATCTATTTTTAGCATGCATAACTTATTTAGCCTTTTTAATTAATCTATAGACCAAAAGATTAGAATCTAGCCCCTTAGGAGAAAAGCCCACTAGATAATTAAATTAATTAACTAAGAAATGAGCCCATGTAGCAAGCCCACTAATAAAATCACATTTTTAGTTAACCATGCACTAATACATGACAAGTTACAAATGTTAGTATACATTTAGAGTTATAGAAATATATGCATATTTGTTTATGCATATGTGCATGCATACACAAATGTATTTGGACCTAAATGTGGGCAAGGGGGGAGGCCGGTTTTTGGAGAGGGAGAGGAAGAGGTGGAGTTTAGTTCATGAAGAGTGGGGAGATGGAGGGTTGTAGGTTTTAGGAGTTTAGGAGGTGAATGGTCGTATGTATTGATTTGGAGAGTTATTAGGGTAGTTTTTTATGCATAAAGAACCCTCCCAAAATCCTATATATAGAGCCCTATTCCTTACACTTCTATTGCACCAAAACAAAATCAAAAGAGAAAGAAAAGAAAAGAAAGTAAGAAAGAAAAAGAAAGAGAGTGAGAGTTCTTTTGCTTCGGAGAAGAAGCATGTTAGGAGAAGGAGCTTGCTAGGAGAAGGAAGTCATTGCTAAGAGTCATCTTGGAGCTAGAAGTAGTGCCACATTCTTTCCTTTCAATTTGTTCAAGCTTTACATAAGGTGGGTGATCTCCTTATTTTCTAATGTAGAATATTGCATGCTAAAGATGAGTATTATAAGAAGAATGTTGGTGTGAATAAAATTCATGTTAGTATAAAATGATGTTGTGGTTGTTGTGATTAAGTAGAAAAAGGAAATATACCATGTTAACTAAAGAGAAAAAATTACTTGATATTATGAACCATACTAATATGTTTGCATAATCTTGTGTTTACAATAGTGTTAACCTATGAGAATAATTTCGATGTGAAATTTATGAATGAAAATCATGCGAGTAAAATAGGATGTGAAAGTAGTTTTTATGACAAACACCATGTTAATGAAAGAAAAGAATTCTTGTATAAATCATGTTAGTAAGTTGCAAAATTTTGTGTTTATAATATTGTTGACCACATTATGTTTTATCATTAAGAAAGAAGAAAGAATGAAATTTCGTTAGTTTATAATGTGTCGGCATATGTAGGTTCTATTTTTAAAAATATGAGAACTGTTGCATGAAAAAGTATCTTTATAAAATGTAATTTATGCTCGAAATGGGATTATAACCAATTGGCATGGACACTAGTTCCTTTCTTTTGTAAGATTTAGTTTCTTAAAGAAAAATCTAAGTTTTGCGAAAAAAATGAGGAAAGGGATTTTTTTTAAAAATAAGTGAAAAATAGTATTTTAATGAATTGAAAATTTTATTGGTTACTATCTTTTTATCTAATATCAAGGAAAGGTTTATTTCTAAAATTTTTAGAAAGATTTTGATCTTTTGAATAAACACATTTTATGGAAAAGAAACACTTTATGGATAATTGAACAAAAAAACATTTGTGCTTTTTCTAAACAGAAAATACACATAGACATACTAGTTAGTCACTGCAAATAAAATACTGTTGTGATAGGTCTTGGGTTCGAAACTTGATAGTCACATCTTTCTTTTATTTCTCTTTTTATAATTTTCGAGAAGAGAATCAATATATGAAGATTTCGGCTTAGAATAGTGACACCAAAGTCTAGTGGACTTATTGACTAGTCGGGTTTGGGTCTGGGCTTTAACTGGGTAGACCAGAGGGAGCCAGGTTTGAAACCTGAGCACCTCTTTGATTTTTTTTCTAAAACTCTTTTTGCATATATTAAGAATTGAATAAAAGAAATCTTAGAGTATAAAGTCCAGATTTAATATTTTTTTTAAAAAATGACTCGAGAAGTCACCTAAGTTTTAATATAAAAATAATATGGAATTACTAAGAGGTAAATTCTTGTATATTATTTTTGAAGTGTAAAAAGAAATAAAAATTTTGAGAATAGAATCATGTGGTGAAAAGTAGTATTTTTGTAATTTGATCTTTTAAGAATAATCACACTTGTATCATGTTTAAGAAATAGCTTGTGAATTGAAATATTGATAACTTAGATTTGTTGCAACAAATTCATGTAGTGAACTTGTGTTTGTGAATAGATCATGAATAGTGGCAAGAATTGATTTTTTGTGAATGGATTGAAAGATGAAATTATGATGAGCTTAAGACATTTGATTATTGAGGGTATGAATACCCATAACGCTTGTACATGAAAACTGAGATTTAGAATTAGTGTAACCTCATTACTGGCATTATTGAAACAAAGGATGTTAAGATGTGATTTTATGATGTGGCCATGAAGTCATCTTGATGAAAGTTGATTAAGTCTGGTAGACAGCAAAAACTAATTCTAGGTTGAAAAATTATTCATGTCTAGAAATAAAGTAAGTAGGCACTTAAGTGAAGTTGTAGTAAACCTGGGAAAACATAAGTGGGGTGCTTTATATAGTCGGTGGTGGACTCCGAGGCTATAGACCTAGTTGGTGGACTGAGGTTGCTCCGTGGGAGATGGAATTTTTATTTAAATGCGGGACTATAAGGGCGGGTCAGCGGTGGACTCCGGGATCTTGAGTAGTCGGGCAGATAGTTTGTTTGCCGTCTCCAATGTATATACGTATACCGGGGTAGAGGGTCACTTGCGCGATGATTCGCACGATGTGGGATCTGTGATAACAGTCAGCGGTGGACTCCGGAGCTGTGATTCAAATTCGTGAAATGATCTGAACCTTGTTTTATTACTGGGTAGTTATCATGGCGAGGGATCGAGCCCTTTATTGTGGAGTACGTAGGCGCTTGCCTTCGGATCTATGTAGTATGGGATGCATAGAATCCGAACAAGTGTGCATTAGTATCATCCTAGTATAGAATTGTGTGCATTAGGTATTAAGGCATGATATACACTTACATATTTAACGTAGTCACATTAACACTTTATTATTCATTCAACTGTTGTGTTTTTATTAAAGGATGAGATCGTTATATGTACGGCATAGAGAGGATAGCCGATTATAACATTTCGTCAGTTGTAAGTAACTGACGTGCCTACAGATTGACATGCAGGTAATGAACTATTCTTGAAGGAGTAAAGATAATAAGATGCAATCGATGACCTAACTTATGAAGTTGTACAAGTTATATTTTGTTTGTCAAATGTTGTAATTTGTATTTCTTCCGCTGTGTAAGAACCAAGTGTAAATAAACTCTGATGTACTGTTTAAAAAGTTTTAAATTCCTTGTAAAATTGTACGAAGTGAAGTAAAGATCCTGTGGAATCTCGAATTCAGCCTTATTTGGAATTCGGGGCGTTACAGCTGTAACGGCCAGTCAAGATTTGCAGCAAGTGACAGTAGAACTCGAACAATGTTGAACTTTGCCACAGGTGCAAATGTTTCATCATAATCAATTCCATAAGTTTGAGTGTACCCTTTGGCAACCAGCTTTGCCTTGTATCGCTCTATTGAACCATCAGACTTATACTTCACCGTATAAATACATCTGCATCCTACCAGCTTCTTTCCTGCTTGTAGTTCGACTATCTCCCAAGTCTCATCCTTCTTTAAGGACTTCATCTCCTCATCCATAGCTGCTTTCCACCTTGGATCGAATAAGGCTTCCTGCACACTGTTAGGAATAGATACAACAGATAATTGATTCACAAATGACTTATTTGATTCAGACAATTGGTGTGTGGATACATAATGACCATGGGATACTTGATATTACTAGTGGGATCAGGCTCATAAGTAGGTTTTGGGATACCTCTAGTGGTACGATTTGGAAGTTCTCTTCTTGGAGCTTCGGACAATGACGATGTTTGATTTTAGGGTTCTGACGGTGTTGGAAGTGGAGATGACACTAGTGATGGCATGGATCCCGACGACTCATCTTCAAGGAGGTCCGGCACCGATTGCGGTTCCTCGTTGAGATCTTCTCCCTCAACCAAATAATCTTCATTCGAGTGATTGTTACTACTTACATCCTCAACCAAATCTTCATTCAAGTGATCGTCACTACTTACATCCACAACCAAATCTTCATTCGAGTGATCGTCACTACTTACATGCACATTTTCACTCCTTGTATTCAATTGTTCACTCTGAATGGTAACCACTTCGTTATAAGCAAGAGTCTGAACTTCACTTCGGTACTCCCCCTGAAGTTCAACCTCAGAGAAAAAATACATCTCGTTTTCATGGAACACAACATCCATAGTCATAAACATTCTTTGAGTTGGTGGGTGATAGCAACAATACCCTTTCTTATCCTTTGTGTATCCCACAAAAACACATCGTACAGCTCAAGGAGTTAATTTTATTTTGCTCATGTTGATGAAGGTGGACAAATGCAACACACCTAAGCACATGAGGTGGCAAGTTGACGACTGTTGAGCATTCACAGCTTCAGTTAATGCCTGAAATGGCATGATGAAATTCAGGATACTAGAGGAAACTCGGTTGATTAAGTATGCAGCAGAAGCAAGAGCTTTCCCCCAACACATGAGTGGCATATTGCCCTAACTAAGGGAAGCATGTACTACCTCGAGCAAGTATCTATTTTTTCTTTCTGCAACCCCATTCTGTTATAGTGTATATGAGCATCTGGTCTGGTGAACAATCCCGTGTTCTACTAAATATTGTTGCAAATTTGAACTCAGGTACTCGCCACTATTATCACTCATAAGAACTTGTATATGGGCTTTATACTGCGTTATAACC
Organism: Hemerocallis citrina; assembly: GCA_017893485.1. NCBI lineage: Eukaryota > Viridiplantae > Streptophyta > Magnoliopsida > Asparagales > Asphodelaceae > Hemerocallis > Hemerocallis citrina. The sequence goes on from CM030358.1 coordinate 61,324,361, forward strand.
CACTTGTGAAATTTCTGAAATAAACCACTAACTTCACTTTTAGACTTCATCAAACAAATCCAAGTCATACGAGTATAGTCATCAATAAATGTCATAAACCATTTTGCTCCTCCAAAGGTAGTATTTTTGGATGGACCCCAAACATCAGAATGGATAATCATAAATGGGAGAGAGCTTTTACATAGATTTGGAGGAAAAGAGACACAGTGACTAGCTATTTGCGAGTTCACACACATCACACCGAAAAGTATAAATATCCAACTTTGAAAATAAACTTGAAAATAATTTATTCAAATATCCAAAAGAAACATGCCCCAGACGTCGATCATAGCCAAATCTCTGATTTCTTCTTCTCCCCCTCGGATCCTTCCACAGATAGAGATTGAGTCAACTTGCTTGAACTTTCAGATTCTAAATTCAGGTAGTAGAGCTTTCCGTGTCTAACCCCATAACCAATCGTCTTACGAGTCCGAATATCCTTAAACACACAATGGGAAGGCCAAAAAGTCACAATACAATGTAAAGTAGTAGTTATTTAGGCAACAGTTAACAGATTAAAATTCAAGGATGGCACAACTAGTACAGAATCTAAGGTTAGGGTTTTTATTAGAGATATGGGACCCTCACCAATAACGATGGCAGAATCATCATTGGCAATGGACACACTAAATTTGGTGGATGGTTGTAAGATTTGGACTTGTCTAGAATTAAAAGTCATTTGGTCGGTAGCACCTGAATCAATTATCCATGCATTATTCATAACAGAGGCAAAAATATTAAATACTTTACCATCATTACCTGCATCTGTAACTAATGCAGAGGCCAGTCCATCCCCCTTTTCAGCTCCATCAGCAACTCCAACGGCGACTGTGGGCTGATTGTAATTCTTATTCCGAGTATCCCTGGTATGATCTCAGTTCTCCGGCTAGCCAATAATCTTATAACAACGAGCTTTCGTGTGATCGATCTTACCATAATGAGTACACTTCCTCGACTCATACGCAGGGCCGGTCCTGCGATATTTGAGGCCCTGGGCGAAAAATAAAATTGGGCCCAATTTTTGTATATAGTTGAGATTTTAGGTTGTTCGTTACGAGATTGTTCTCTCCCCTAGTCCCCTTCCGTCATCTTCACTCTTCAGAACTTCAAAAAAAAAAACCAGGGGAGGGGCCCAAATTTTTTAAGTATAATGGATTAATGGTCTTATAAATAATATAATGGATTAATGGGTTTATTCTTGCACATCAAACTAAAATTGCAACTAGTAGATAGCAATCTCGTAATGAACAACCTACAATCTCAACTATATACACAAATTGGCGAGAAAATTAAATAAATGCTTGTTTGTCATGAGTTTCTAGTCTTGTCTATATGTAATATCTACCATAACCCATAATCCTTAAACATCAAGAGTGTGTTTGGTTTAGTGTTTTTTTTTTTTCCTTTTTCTAAAAAACCAAACGGTGTTTGGTTAGGTCTGATTCTGAAAAAAAATTCAGAAAAGAGTTTTGAGCTCTTTTCCTACTCTCTTCTGTCTCTTCACGTGGCTTTTTTCTTCTTTACTCCAACCCATCTTCACTTCACCTCCTTCCTCCCTTCTCGATTTTAGAAAAACAAACCAGATCTGAGTGAATCTCCAGCCAAAATCAACAATTTTTCACTTATTAAGCCCCAAATCTACTCCACCTTGTTGATTCTCTGTCGCTGGCAGAGAGCATACTACTCTCGATCAGTCGATTTGGTGGATTGAGTGATCGATTTAGGGTTAATGGTTTGTAAGACCCGTGCTGCATACAACAAAAGGTATATTCGACAACGGGCAAGTCGAATCAGATGCCTATTGAAGGTTGAATCTGTTGCTGACAATTTCTTCGCACTTCAACTGCAATCGAAGGTATGATCCGATTGGTACCCATTTTCATGTTCTTGTTACAGCGCTATGATTTCCATTTATAGGATGATATTCCCGATTTTGTTGCAAAATTTGAAGAAATTGTTTGACTGATGGGTTTGTTCAACGGATCATTAGAGGGAATGTAAAGAGTAAATGGGGTGGGTTTGGAGATGATGACTTCCAATTCTATGGCTAGATCCGTGGGCCAAAACTGGTTTTTTGCGTTTTTTTTATTGTTAAATTTTTTGTTGCGGGATTGATTTTTACGGCTTAGGGACTGTGAATTGGGATGGATTTGGATATCATTACTTGTGATCTTATGGTCTACTAAACTCCTTTTTCGTTTCATTAAAAGCAGGGTTCATCTTGTTCCTGTATGAAAAACACTTTTTCAAATCCTATATTAGAGATAGAAGTTCTCATTTTTTATTGAACTTTACTTCCGCAAATGAGTTCGGATCACTCTTTAAATGCTGCAATTTGTCATTGTTGATTACTATTTATCGTTTCTTTTCCTAATATAGATGAGTAGTATGGCGAAGGGGAAGGAGATGGAGGTGGATGATGATTTTGGGAAGTGGCCTCCAAATGTTGTGCGGATATTTGTGCATCTTATGGAGGAGGCAGTAGACGAAAATAGTCTCAAAAGTAACACATTTGAGGCCAAAGTTTGGCAACAATTTACTGTACATATGAAATATATGAGTAATCGTTCATTCACGGTAAAACAATTGAAGGAAAAACATTCGAGACTGAGAATGCAATGGAGGGGTGTTTGACCATATGAAGAAACAGAGTGGTTTCGGTTGGGATGAAGTGAACGAAACAATCACTGCCGAGACGGATGTTTGGGACAACTATGTTAATGTTCATATATAAACTTATTTTTTTGTAATTGTCTGTGAATCTGTTCTTATTATACTTAAGCATGACTTTACTACTTGTAAATTAACAACACAATTTTTGATTAGGAACACCCTAAGGCAAAACAATTTGAGAAGAAGGGGTTGGCAAACTACGATGCTTTGACCAAAATTTTTTAAGAGTCTACTGCCCAGGGCTATGTCTCTAGGGCTTCAACACAAAGGGTGTACAATTCCAATGAGGAACGGAAGGTCAATTATGAGTTTGCCCACCCTAATCTGCCATACGTAAATGTACCTGATGAGGATGATGATCTACCATTTGGTTCGGGGTCGGGGTCTCGCAAGAGAAAATATGGTACATCAAGTGGTCGAGCAATAAAAGGCTCGGATATCAAAGAATGCTATGGTTCCTTTTTGGAAACCCAGGAGGAAAGAAGGAACAACTACAAGAAGAAAATGGCCAAGGAAAGTAATGTCTCGGGTTGACCGTGATTATTCCGAGTTGGATCAATGCATTGATATAATTAATGCGATGCTTGGGCTTGATTACAAACAAACAGGGAAGGCACTTGACCACTTAATTGATAATCCTCGTGCTTGTCATTCTTTCCTGGCGTATGACCCCGGAAGTTAGGGAGAGATGGGTGAAGAATCGTGGTGAGCAGTAGCGTTCCCATTGGTTGAGTGGGTCCATCATATCATAATGTGTACAATCCTTTATAATTATTTGCATATTTGTGTGTGAGCTATTGTATTCTGACTATTTAATGGTTGAACGTGGCGGTTTTTATTTGAATTTTTTTTTACCGAGTTGGTAAATGGATTTGCTATTAGTAGTTGCTGTTGTTTTTTATTTTTAATCTGAGCTTAGCAATGTCACATCACGTAATATGTTAGTTTAAAATTTTGTAAATAACCTCCAATATAGTCGTAGTATTAAAGCTTGAACCTACTTATCAATTTGAATTCTACTTTTTGTCATAGTGAAGTACTATTGCAAGTGCTACCGTAGTTATGGGACACTTCTTCATCTGGTAGTGACGATTTCGATGACTTGATGGAACTGCAGTTCCTACATGACAACTCTGAAGAAATTCCAGTATACTATCCAAAACTAATAGGACGTGAATATTTGCAAGAAATCTTAGATGGTCCCCCGTATAAGTTTCATCACATATTCTGTATGAATCAAGATTGTTTTCTGGCTTTGTGTGGTTTTCTGAAAAATGGCAACTACCTCGAGGAAACGGAGGAGGAAGCCCGACGTAGACGCGTGTCTTTTGAAGAAAGTGTTGCCATTTTTTTGTATATTGTCGGTCACAGTCATAGAATGCGAGCATGTGCTAATAGGTTTCAACACTCACTTCAAATAATCGAGCGATATTTACAGATGTTTTGAAAGGTTTGGCAAGAGCAGCCACAGTACTTATCACTCCCCCGAACACTACACGTATACATGAAAGGATCACTAATTCCACGGACTTTTATCCGTGGTTTAAGGTATTTTGTTACCTTCCTCCTGACTAACATATGATTTTCATATTTCAAAGTTTGCTAAAGTATGTAGTATTCAAATTCATTAATCTAGGGAGCTATCGGCGCTGCTGATGGCACATTAATCGATGCTTCGGTACCCGCTAGTCAAAGCAATGCTTGTCGTGGTCGAAAGGGTAATATCACTCAAAATATGTTGGCAGTTTGTAATTTTGATATGATGTTTACATTTGTTTATGCAGGATGGGAACGCAGTGCTAACGACTCCCGTGTAATACAGAGTGCATTATCAGAAGGACTGTTGCAAATCCCACCCAATGATAAATATTATTTAGTAGATTGTGGTTATACTAATATGCCTAGTTTTTTAATTCCCTACCGTGGTGAGCCATATCACTTATAGGACTTTCAAGGGGCCAACCATGCATCAACCCAACCTAGGCAACTTTTTAATAAATAGCATGCCAGGCTACGAAATGTGATTGAGAGAACATTTGGTGTATTCAAGAAAAGGTTTTCCATCTTCAATCACATGACAAACTACTATTTTACAAGACAAGTTATGATGGTCACAGCATGTTGTGCACTCCATAATTTTATACGTACACATTCAGTGGACGATACTTTTTTTGAGGAATTTGTAAATGAACAATTAATTCATCACCAACAAATTGAAGATATCGCATCCACATCTCAAGGGTTGGATTTGTCATCTTCCCAATTGAATCGTATGAATATGAAAAGAGATGCAATTGCTATGGCAATGTAGAATGCGAGACACTAATGTAATTTTGAATGTGTTTGTTTCATTGTATCATTTAATGTTATGAATATAATGTATTTTGCATAGTATGAGATGTTATCTTGATAATTTACAGATGAACAGGTGTTGCAAATGGACCCAATTTTGTTACCAACAATGGTCAGTAGAATGCAAGGATTTGGCGTAACAGGAAGTGATTTTATTATCATATTTTTTAACCTAACGAAGAGGATGTCGTTATAGGCAATGATGAAAGGTTCTACTCAATGTTGAATGTGTTTCCCCCTCCCCCCCCCCCCCCCCTCCCCCACAACTTTTCTGCTTGATTGTATTGACCAGCAACAGATTTTGAAAATCATGAAAAATATCAGTAAATAACCACGGAAATGATGTGTGATAGCATTTAAGCTGATCTGTGGTTGATATTTAGAATTATGGGGGAGTAAGAATGAATCCATTATGTGAAGGTGATAATTGATGAAATCAGTTGTTGATGACAATTGGGGGGGGGGGGGGGGGGGGGCAATTTAATTAGTACTAGATAGGCATGCAATTGTAAAAAAATGCAGCCCTAGACTGGAGTATTGATCATTGATTGAACAATTATTCTATAGAACCATGTTTTGAGCCTACGACTAATTTGAGCTTTTTTTGCTTTTATTCACATGGGCATGTAGTGTTTCATTTGACTGAAGTAGATTGTGTTAGCATACTGATTATTATTGCCCAAAGCATGAGAACCCATCAAAAACATCTCAATGCACACCCCAAATTATTCTCAGAGTTATAGACCTTTCAGAGGTTCGAAAGTGCACACATTATGGAAATATGTTAATGTTAAACAAAATCAACACTTGAGTTA